>CM048747.1:334856274-335521274 GCA_026315105.1 Locusta migratoria | reverse complement strand
CTACTTGTGCACAACTGCAAACGATGAGGGGATACTTCTTATTGGAACTTCAGAAGTGGTTTTTATGTTTTTATCTTTTGTGTGTCATGTGTACTGAAAAGTTAATTAGTTTAATTAATGACTGCCGGTCATTATGGATCCAATGAAATGGAAACAGTGGTGGACTATGGCTGTTGGAGGCCTGCGGCGGCGACAAAAAAAAAAAGGCTTTTGAGATTTGGAGGCCCCTCCGGACAAGAGAGGAATGGGACAGTTAAAAAAAAAATGCTTTAGAGATTTCAAGGGCCAAGAGCACTAAAAGACCCCCCCCCCCCCACACACACAGGTATTTTTCGAGGTATTTGTAGCACAAGAGGCCCAGGAAATTGGCCCCCACTTTCCCGTTAGTCAGCCACTGCAGGATGGAAACTACAACATTCCAAATAATTAATGTATTCACCAACAGCAACTTCACTGTAATTATTTGGAATTAAAATTAGACTAGCCTCAGTCCCATTTTCAATATAACGTGGAACTACATTGATATGACTGTACAAGTTATTTTCAGCATTTGGAACATGTCAGCAACAGAAAGCATTTGTTGTAACATTTAAACCTGTGTCCATCTTTTGTATCATGCCAATCCCACAAAATTCCACTAGTTTCATTTTGAAATAAGAATCTTTATTAGTAATCTTCAAGTAGATTTTGAATTTGCCAATTTCACTCTCATTTCAGACATTCACAAAGAGATTCTCTTTTCTAAAATACTTGTCAGTATGTGGTTTCCATTCTAAACTAATTGTAGTACATGTCTTCATTATTATGTAGTTCTTCTTTTATTCACCATTTCAATCCATTATTTCCTCCCTTTCCGTCATCTCAGTCTTTCTCAGATGTGAAGAATTATAATAAAAGCAGAAATCCATTGCATCAGTTGCAAAACAAGTGGCAGTCTGACAAATATGCTTTTAGTGTGTCAGGTCAAGTCACACACATCAGATTATGTGATGATTTAATCTTAAAGCTTCACTTCCAATATGAGTGCAGCCCTAGATTGCATATTTGGGCCATTTCATGTAATTAACTATTGATTTAAAATGAATTGTTTAATTTTCCTTGTGTGCTTCATTCATTCATCAGTAATTGGCAGTCAGAAATGTCTGATACAGATCTCTGGTTTCTGTATCCGATTCATGCAAGTACACCCCACATAATAACGATAGAATGCCTTGACCATGGTATTGTTCCTGTGTAGCAGTGTATGTGTGTACCTTTAGTTGAGAAAGATCTAGAGAGCTCAAAAGCTAGTGAACACTGTATTTGTTATGCCTATGTATACATTATAAGTCAGTCCATTGTAGGTGAGTTGTTGAGACTGATGTAGGTGAAGGTTCCCTTCCTCTTACTTCATTCATAATTCAATTGAGAAATTTTCATTATTGTTATACTTTACACTGACTAATGCTAGAGAACCATAGTTTTATATACGGTACTATTTTAGTTATTTATTTAAAATGTTCATTTGCTCCATACTAACTGAATAAAATTAATTTGCAAGTCACATTAATATTTGTAGGTATGCTCACTATTTTATAAGTACAACAAGATTTTTAAAACAAATTACTTGCAATCTGGTACATTATGAATCCATTGTATTAGTTCTCTCTGTATTTTGTGTTTATTTCAGACTCAGGATGGCTCAGGAAATACAACGTCAGTTAGAAGAAGTGGAAGTGAAGCAGAAAGAGCTGGAACAGAGAGGAGTCAATGTGGAAAAAGCTCTTAGAGGAGAAAGTGCAGGTACCAACTAAATTTTATAAATTCGGAATTTGTATTTATTTTTGACACAATGTGTGTAAATTATACAATGATAAAAGGTTTTCTTCACATGGTCATCTTTGGTCCTAAAGTAGAAAAAGTCTAAGATCATGGTTTGATTTTTATTAGATTTATTATTATTATAAGACACAGCGATTAATATTATGAATTAAACAGAACTGAACAACATCGTCAGTTAATAAAATGAGTGCACAACAGATACATATTTCAATATTTTTAGCAATCTATTCAGTTAAGGTAGTTGCTGCACCCACAATGGGTGCTCCAACTGATGACAAAGTGCTGCACTGTGCCATCCAGGCTATGTTTTCACCTTTGAACCTCTGCCCAGCTAATGTAAACTCCTGACAGCCAAGACAGCCAAGATGCATCCAGGTTGTGTTATCTTTCCTGAGCTTATTTTCCTTTTAATATAAAAGCACTACTCAAATCTAAATATGATCTTATTTTCAACATCCTGTGTTCTCTTTTTATACTTTACAAGTAAATGTAAAACTGTTATTGTAACTTGGACATATTTTAAAGATTTGTCTTATACAAAGGAGCAAAGAGGTGGGAAATAAAGTACAATTACATGTATTTCCATAATTCCTTAATTTTTTTTTTTCAGTTTAACAGTGCATGAGCATATTTACTGAACATGTCTCATGTCCAATAGATATGAATCATGTATATTTTAATTGTATGTTTTAGGATTTTTTCTATTGTAGCATCTACAGTGGCCATTATCATGAAAAATGATTGTCTTAAAAAATAAATAGTTCACTGATTCCTTCTATAGATTTTTTCATCTACATCTACATGGGATACTCTGCAAATCACATTCAAGTGCCTGTAATATTTGTATGCAACAAGAGACTGACAGTGTATACTATTCCATTGTTGTTTAAAGTGGCTGCACAAAAGGATGAAGGGGACCTTCTAAAAGAGTGGTTTGCCCTCGTAAGGGAACGAAGTGAGCTGCGTCGCTTTGAGCGAGAACTATTAATAAGGGCAGAAGAATTAGAACTGGAGGACAGGCATTCTCGACTTCAACAGGAGCTACGGGAGCGACTGAAAAAGGAAGGTAAAGAAACAATTCTCTTAAAGGCTTAATTTTCTTAAGAAATTGTTTCAGATATCAGATTTCAATTTTTTTTCCTTTCTTATCTCTTATTATCCATTTGAATATTTTTGATATTCTAAACCTGCAAACTGCTTCACCAAAACTACTTTCACAGTTAAAGATGATCAGATCCATTCAAATTAATACATTCATAAGCTGTTATTATACGTGTTCTCAAACTTACTGGTTGAGGTTTTCTTGTAATTGTACAGTATAAACAGTATATTTATGTCAATTCTTGTTCAATTACTTGACTTTATAATGTAAAAATGTCATTAGAAAAACAAATACCAGTTTGTGATCAGATAAAAGACCCCACACCCACATAACTTCAACAAATTTTTGAACTATGTTCATCACCTTTGGACTCTTGCCAAGTACCATTAATAGAGGATATAAGAAAGAGCCAAAGAAGTGTTTTGTAATTCACCACAGGATCAATGCTCAATATGCATCTTGAAGATGTTAACTGGTAAAATATGGAGAGCAGACATTCCAGCAAGACTGAAACAACATATTGCTTCCTCCCTCATATATTTTAGATGAAGACCCTGAAAGTAAAATCAGAGAAATACAAGCTTACAGAGAAGTTTACTAATTGTCATATTTCAGCTGCACTGTCGCAAAAGGAATAGGCTGAAAAAATAAAAATAAATAAATAATAATAATGGTGTCTTAAAATGTACTTTCTACCACAGATTATTTGGTAGCTTAGAATGGAATGTCAATTTAGCTGCAGCTTTAATTATAAGATTAGACATAGCTTTTTCTGTAGAAAATTCTTTGAGAGTCAAACCAAGAGGCTGTTAAAAAGTTCCGTAGTGGTAAATGAGTCTGAATTTAATAGTATTCAGAAGATATTAGAATAGATGGCCAGTACTTACCTTAGCTTGAAACCACCAATAGTCACACAAAAATTATGCACATTGAGATGAAGATAAAGGTTGACAGTAGCTTTCAGAAATATTTTCCTTCATCAGGTAGGAAAATATTTCCTAAAGCTGGTGTTAACATTTATTTTTGTCTCAATTTTCATCTTTTTTGTGTGTGACTATCACTGCTAACAAGCTAAGGTAAGTACTGGCCAGCCATTCTATTATTATTCTTATTATTATTTTAAATATTTTCACATTCGACGAAAGCTGACATTTTGATTACTTATAATGGGCATATGATAAGTGAGACTGAACAGTTCAAATTTCTAGGTGTTGAGATAGACAGTAAGTTGTCGTGAAAGCCCATGTTCAGGATCTTGTACCAAAACAAAATTCTGCTATGTTTACAATTATAACAATAAATAAGTGTTTTTTTCAACATGAACTAGTTTACTATCTTACTTTCACTCACTTATGATTGTGTGGCGTTATTTTTTTGGGGTAACTCGACTGAAACAAAATAATATTTTTGGCTCAGAAACGGGCAGTTCGAGCAATATATGGTGTAAGTTCACGAACGTCATGTCGACCCCTCTTCAGTAGTCTGGTAATTTTGACACTGACGTCACAATATGTTTTTTTCTTTAATGTCATTTGTTGTTAATAATATCAGCTTATTCCCATGAGTTAGTAGCTTTCACTCAGTGGATACTAGACAGAAGTCACACCACCTTGACACCAGTGCAGAAAGGTGTACAGTATTCTGCAGCATCCATTTTCAATAAGCTGCCACAAGAACTAAAGAATCTTAGCACTAACCCAAACACTTTAAAATCTAAATTGAGGAGTTACCTCATGGCTAACTCCTTTTATTCTGTTGAGGAACTCCTGGAAAAGTTAAACAATTAAGCTAATTAATTTTTTTCTTCATTGATTCTTTTCACTTTGTCGTGTGTGTAGGACTACTTACCATTCTTGTGTTAAACTTCATTTATTGACTTGTCCCATGATCATGGTGTCTTACTCCTCTAATGGGTACTGCGGAACAGAAAACCATATTATTATTAAATATTATTATTATTATTATCATCATCTTGGTGGAAAATTTGTCAGATTAATCTGATAATGCAAATAAAAATTAATTCCTATTTTTGTTTTAGTGTTATTCAAGACTTTAATTTTGATTATACTATTCATTTATTAGCAGAGACTATTAGCAGAGAAGACAGCTTTTTGAACAGAATGATAAGTTACAATAGAGACAAATTGGAACAAAGGATGCATACTTGCATGTATTAATACTATGGTTTTCTGTATGTCATACTTAAATTGTTTGAATTGTGGTGTTAGAAAAGTCATTACTAGACTTTAAAATTATTTGTTACACATTTAGTAAGAAGGGCTTGTGCAATTTATGTTGAACTTTTGAGTTGATTTAAATATAATATGTAAATCTGAGATTTCTATCTAACTCATTGTCTTTTCATCAGAATCTATAGCTTAAGAGTTATACTGACTTATAAAGAATGCAAACCTAGGGAATACTATAACAATTTTCTTCAATGAATCATCATTCTGCTCTATTAGATCAATGTGATTAATGAATCTGAATGTCAAATTTGTTTCACTTGTTTAGATTCAGAGAAAACACCAGAAGATGTCGAAAAAGAGGGCCAAATCTTGAATGAAATGCTGGAGATTGTTGAACGACGAGATTCTCTTATTGCCTTATTGGAGGAGGATCGACAAAGGTGTGGCCTTGTGCATTCTAGACATTATTCTTATTCCAGTTTGGTGAGGCGAGCATCCAGTAGTGGACTGTCCCTTAGTTACATCTTTTGTATGCTGCTTGTTCTATGGATTTTCTCCTTCATTATTGTTTCTTACCTTCAAAATGATCCACAATTGCATCTGATTGAGTCTTGCATGTGGCCTTTGTTTGCAACAAATTTCCTTTAACATTTATTTATTTATTTTATTTTGACTGTGGTATCGAGTGCCATGCCATTTAATGAATCTATCACAGTATTAGTAGCACTTCTTCTGTGATTTGTAAAGACTGAAAAACAGTATCAGTAGTGCATCTTCTACAAGTTGTGAAGACTGAAAAACTCTGAATGTACTAGTCACTTAGATTTATAATACTAATGTAATTAACTACCCATTAAAAATGAATTGTTTAATTTTCCTTGTGTGATTTATTCATGCATCAGTAATTGGCATTAGCTTATTTTTAGTATTGAAATTAGTGTACCTTGCTTACACTACTTACACAGTGTTCTCCCTGTTACTTGGTGATTATTTAATAGTGCATAGATTGCAATTCCCGTACAGAGATGTAATAAAATGCTGTTTGTAAATTGACAAAAAGAATGTTATATTTTTATTATTATTTGTTCAGGTCATAGAAGAACTATAATTATATTCAATACTATGCACAAAAGTTATAAATGTTTATGTAGTGTGTTTCTAATAAACAACGATTAACTTCTGTCATGATGAAATGTTATGGTTTTTGAGCCAACCTTTCTGCTTTTGCATGTATCAAATCAACTCATCAATGTTTTCCTCATAATGACTACTTGAACATTTCATTTAAAAGAGCAGCAGATGTCACCTAGAGGAAATCTATCTCTGTCTATTTATTAAATATTTTTCTTATATTTGTGTTACTTAGCCATTTTGTTGGTCTTTTAGGAATGGGATTGGCAGGAGTGTAGAAGTTGGTTATATTAACTGCAGCCAGTAATGTGAAAGGAAAGAAATATCAGAGAAAGAAATGAGATGTCAGGTTATTCAGATAGTTGTCTTGGTTCATTTAATAGAAGAACTAAATGAAATTAGTACATTTTTAATTCTTTGAACTTTTGTATTTGTGAGAAGTATTAGATCCAGTTCTAGGCATGACTTATGAAAAAAAATGAGCTACACCTTTCTTATCATTTCATATAATTATTTTCTGCTTATAAATGTAAGTCATCACAGGAGATAAAATTTCACGCTGTATTTAATCATTCACTTTGAATTATATTGCATGAGATGCAGTGACAAAGCACATTTGTCTCATTTTACCTTTTGTTTTTGAAAGCAATTTCTTAGATGTTTTAGCCAATAGCTTTCATCAAAATATTGAACAAAAATAACAATCAACTCTCAGAAAACAATTGTGCAGGTAAACCATACTAATATTCATGAGTTCAAATGTATCACGACACAAATTGATACAAAGTACCTGACATAGACAATGATAATGGGTGCGGAGGGGGGGGGGGGGGGGTCGAGACGGTCATAAAGCTGTTGACATGACATGTCGGAGTGACTGTGGTTTTGTTTTTCATGGATGTAACTGGCCACCTTGTATCATTGCAACATAACAGTGTGTTTAGAGTTGCTGACAAATGGCATGTGAGACATCATACAACTAGAAAATTGATAAAATGTCTTCAAGGGAGGACTTTTCAAACTGAAGGGCAAGTTGACTCATGTTGGTGTCATGTACTATAACATCTAGATATAACTGTCATGTCTTGTCTGTTATTGAATGGCTCTTGTGATTAAGGATATGGAGAGAACCAACCCATACTTGATACAACTGATGGGGATGTTTCTTGCATTGGTAAAATTCAGCTCTAGCTGCTGTGATGAGTGTTGGTTATAATATGAATTCAACAATGTAAGTAAAATATCAAAAGACAATGAGGATTCCTACAGTGGGGCCAAGAGATGCAACACCTGTTACAAGGTAGGAAAAATCCAAAACAGAAAATGGTATTATATATAGCTGTTCCTGAATATGGAAGGCTTGAAAATGCCAGCATAGACATTGTTCATAAACTTCCCAATCTTATGCTGTCTCATCATAGGGTGTGAAGGAAGGAGAATATTGAGCTAGATATGAAGTTTTGGAAAGAATTGCCAGTAATGTCTGTTATATGAGAGCAATGAAATCCTGTTTCTGAACCAATGTCTGAATCAGAGTCTCCGTGCCAAGGAAACGGTAAAGGAACTACACAGTGAAAAAATATGTGAAGAAACAACCCCAATAGTTGCTAATACTACTCTAATCTGAGCAGTAAAAGACTAACACAAACAGTTTTAAACAATAGAAATTCCAGGAAGGATTAAGCAATATTTCTGAGAAACATAAATTGCTACTCACCAAAGAGACATTCGCTGAGCTGCAGAAAGGCACACATAACAAAATACATAACAGAATACACGTGTTTAATAGATTTGACTGTCACAGCCTTCATCAGTCAGAGAAATACACACCACACACACACACACACACACACACACACACACACACACACACACACACCAGCTGGCTCCAGTTGTAAGAACATAAAGAAACTTGACCCTCTTATATCAAAATGAGTCATTAAGGATACTAACAGAAAATGTAAAATATGAACAGAATATTTTTAGGGATTTTCCGTATTTTGTGAGATCCAAAGGCACTGATGGTATTGAGAAATTTAGTTTATATTGTAACTGCTAAACTTGTAGAAATGTTGTGTCAGAGATTCTTCGTATGTCAAGTGAAAATACTGTCTGCTTGTTACTGTCTTTTCCTCTCTCGCTTTTCTTTTCCACCCTCCTTGGAAACAATGCTCTTTTCTATATATACATGTGGCATCTGTCCCGAAAGAACAGATGTCACTTCAGATCCTGCAGTTGTTATTTTTTCATATTCACAGAATATATGACATCAATTGCGAATGGGGAAAGCTGAAAATGTGTACCCAGCCGGGATTCAAACCCGGGTCTCCCGCTTGCTAGGCGGTTACACTGACCTCTACACCACTGAGGACAAAGTGATCACCACACCTGCAAGGACTACCTAAGCACGCCTCCCATCAGGTACAAATTCCCAGCTTTACTCTGCCCACAGTACTCAAACTCAAACTCGTAGTCACTATGTACTAATTCCCGTTAGAGTAAGGACTTCAAACTTTGCTCACCCCTCCCCACTAACGAAAGAATCATTGCCCATCACCAGCATATTATATATAAATACGGGAATTAATACATAGTGACTACGAGTTTGAGTACTGTGGGTAGGGTAAAGCTGGTAATTTGTATCTGACGGGAGGCGTGCTTAGGTAGTCTTTGCACGTGCGGTGATCACTGTGTCCCCAGTGGTGTAGAGGTCAGCGCTACTACCGAGAAAGCGGGAGACCCGGGTTCAAATCCCGGCTGGGTACACATTTTCAGCTTTGTCCATTCGCAGTTGATGTCATATATTCTGTGAATATGAATGTTCTTTTCTTTTTATCTCCCTTGTATTTACAGCTTAAAGCCGTAATAATAAATTATTTACCTACAGCTACAGTACTATATATCAAAAATAATGAAAAATGGAAACAGATTAATGTCAAACTCATGACATTATGAATATAAAATAAAACATTGACTTTTGGATTTCTAGCATACAGTTTTGATGTAGCAGAAAGTTTAAATCAGCGCACTCTTCGCTACAGAGCAAAAATTGTTCTAGTATTCATCACATTTCCAGTTTGTGGAAGATTAACTCAAACATGCAGAGTCTGTGTGTGTTTACTGGTGCGAAATGCTAGTGTCAGAAACGAGAATAGCATTAAGACGAACGAGCTGGAGACAAACAAACCGGATCTTAAGTACCATTGTTACTCTTTAAACATACATAATTTGCAGCACTAGCCAACGAGGAATGAAATGAATTTACCTTCAGCACTAGAATGGAAAATAGAATGACAGTATATTTGTCTTTAAAGTTTATCTGATTTTTTTTGTCACTGTAAACATAACTGCATTACATTTGCAAAAAAAGAAAACATAAGGAACACATTATGTGTGGAAAAATAAAAGGGTATTTGAAAGGTCATCTCCTGGTAAGATAGTTATCAGCATTACTCTATACTTTTATGTAATATTTCAACAACAGGTGAAAAATTTGCATATATCCCTCTGAAAGTTTTGATCTATGTGGAGTCATTTCATTTCAGTTCATTCCTTTGTGCCCCTTGCTGACGACCATATGAATTTCTCTGTGTCCATTTTTACAGCCTAAGATTTATTTTTTATGTTAGTGTTTCATCATGATTTTGACCCATTAATAAGAATACAACAGGTGGCAGATGCTCTCGTTTTTAAGAAAAACGGTATAAAATTAAACTTTTCTCTCATATGTTGTGAGTGAGCAGTAATAATTCTGTATAAGTGTTATTAATAATCTTATACAGTTACATGCAGAAAGTTTGTCAACTTTACTTGCTCTAGTGACTGGAAGAAGTATACTATAAGTTTTGCTCTAAAGTATACACCCCAGCGAATGCTTGGGAAAATTACTTGTATCTTTCAGTATACGGCCTACGCCAACACACATCATCAGGCAACGTAACACAGTTCATGGAGACACATGCATAACTTTCCACTACTGTAGATTTTCTCCACTTGTGGTAGCACAAGCACAACTGTCAAGTTATCATGGATGAATAGTAGTGCTAATAGCTATTTTTATTTTATTTATTTATTTCTCCTTCTTTACCATTTGGGTCATCTAAGGATCACACATGAATTTCATTGCTTATTCCTTCGTACTGTTTCTTTCCTTTCTTTCATCTTTACACTATGCATCATTTTTCTGCCATCACACCATTTAGACCCAGTCTTCTTTTCCTTCTTTCCTTGGAATCCCTCCATTTTTAACACTTTCTTCATAAAAAGCTCTCTTTCCGTTGCATATCTTCACCATTAAGTCTGTGGCACAGCCATGGTTACCCACGTGCCAATGTGGTTATAGGATAACTGGAGAAATCCTTCCTAGCATCCCAAAACTCCAAACCTCTGCTCTGGTTCAGGTTTATTGATCATATTTTCATGATCTGGGCACCTTATCCTGCTGCTTTCAAAACCTCAACTCCTCCCCTATCTGCTTAACCTGCTCTTCCTCAACCCACCATTCCACATTCCTAGATGTTAGCCACCACCTCAATGATGGCTCCATCCACTCTTCCATCCATATTGAACCTACCAACAATGCCTATACTTTGACAACTGCCATCCCTTCCACATCAAAAACCCATCACTTACAGTCTGGCCACCCGTGGACACCGTGCAGTGACAAGAACTCCTTTTTTCAATATGGTGAAGGTCTCACAAAGACCTTCACTGATAGAAAGTACCCCCAGAAGCAGTCCTCAAACATATATCCTGTGCCATATCCCCTACAACCCCAAAACCTCCCTCTACTACCAGTAACCATCCACAAAGGAGCACTCCCCTTATCGTCCAATATTACCCTGTACTCTAGTAACTAAATTGCATCCTTCGACAAGATTTTGATTTTCTGTCCTCATGCCCAGAAAGGAGCAACATTCCGCCCAAGAACCTTCCCACCCTCCCTAAAGTGCTATTCCATCACCCTCCCAACCTCCATAAATCCTAGTACATCCTATGCCACTCCGAAACCAAACCCACTGCCACAGGGATCGTATCCCTGAGGAAGACCCTGCTGCAAGATCTATCCAATCCAACCACGCAGCACTTCTTATTCCAGTCCCGTCGCAGCCTTGTCCTACCCCATCAGTGTCTGGGCCACTTGTGAAAGCAGCCTTGTAAATTGCCAGCTGTTCAGCTTTCAATATTGGCATGACCTCTATCCAGCTGTCCATCTGGATGAATGGCCACCACCAAACTGTGGCCAAAAACAAGGTAGATCACCCTATGGCACAACATGCAGCAGAGCATGTGCTTGAGTTCAATGGCTGCTTTACAACCCAGGCCATCTGAACTACACAGATGGGAGCTATCCTTCCAGTATATTGTCCGATCCTGAAATTATCCAGGCCTCAACCTATGATAACTACTTTTTTTCTGCACTCATCAGTTCCTATTTCCTCTATCCGAAACCTCTCCTATTTTATTTGTTGTGCACTGTGTGTTTTTTTGTGGAAGGGGGTGGCCTGTGTTTGTTTGGTTTTGCTTCCTTCACCTCACCTGCCACCCCACTCCACTCCTAAACTGAATCTCCTTCCACCCATCTAATATGTACACGCTCCTTAAGACCACGTGTTATCCATCCCCACCACCATAGCACAAGGCTCCTATCTTGTAAAAATTTAAAGCAAATTAATCAAGAAGTTTTTGAGATTTTTGCCTGCTGTCTTGCTGGTCACAGCATACAGGGTCTATAATGTGGAAACAAGGCTCATACGCAAGCCTCACCAGGTTACAGATGAGGAGCTTTGGAAGATAGTGTATGGGAATTTAGGGGGGGTCCTAGGTGAAAATGGTGGAATGGATTTGTTACTTGAGCCCTGATGATAGAATGTTTGGGGAAAGGGGGTGGGGAAGCCATAAAAGTGTTAATATGAAGTGGCCAGATCTTATTGTAATGTCACAAGAGGTGCTCTATGTCTGATCCAACCTCAAACATTTGACAACCACCCTTTACCAGTGGTGGCATTGAGTCCATCCTTCCAAACAGCTGTATTTTTTGAACTAAGCCCCTCCCCCCTGCAGTAAATGTGAAGCTGTGAGTCTTTACTATGTTGTGTTTGGGGTATCAGAAAGGTTACAGTACCTACACGTATTTGGCTTTATTATTCCTGGGCTGTGGTAGTTAATGAGTGTATTATACAAAGTGAAGAACTATGCCATAGCTTGCTTATTTATAGTTTGCCATCATAGTCATCATTATTTTGTTCATTTGAAACTTGAATGTTCTTGCTTGATGGCTTTTTGTGGGTTTCCATCACCATTATTTTGTTCATTTCAGACATGATTTTTCAGAACAACCATGCTGCTTTTTCTGAATTTTATCCATGATGAAAAGGAGTTACTTGGGTGTGGCAAAAGAAATAGGGCTTACTCTGTGTTGCTGATGACACAAGACAGTCTTGACTACAGATTTCTGGACCAGATTTATTGGATGGATAGTGGTAAAACGCACCTTGATAGGTTGGTGCTGAACTTCACAAAGGAAGCAACTACTCTGATAGCAGAGTTCTTGTTGAGTGCACAAGTTAGTTAGTTAAACAGGCTAGGTAGTAGTTTGAGGTGCTCTGGTAAACACTTGCTAGGTGATGCACAGATAGCAGAATCAGACTGCATTCAGAGTAGATTCTTCAACTGTGATAGTATCAGTAAATTTTCACAATATTTGTAGTGGTGTTCCCAAATTTACTGTGTTGCAGGAAATTTGTTGCACTAAATTTATCCTTGGGACTGAGAGATGGCCGAATCCTTAAGTAGGAAACTCTGAAATATTTAGTTAACATGTACACCATATATAGGAAAGACAAATTAGATATTGTAAGGGGGAGTGCGTTCATTGCAGTCAGCAGATGAAATCACAATTTGGTCTTACAAAGTGTATTCTATGGGACTGGCTCCTTGCATAGCTTTCATTGATCATAAATTTCTTGCCCAGCACAAAGACCCAAGTGACTGGAAAAAGTGCAGGTGAAGAGTAAAAGAATGAACCCACAACATTACAAACAAATATATATTACATTAGTTTGCTGCATAATTCTTGAATTGCTCTTAGTTTGAATATAAGTTTCTTAAGGCAGAGACTTATGTACAGACATCAGCACAGTTTTAAAAGCAACACTTAGCTACCTCTTTTCTCACGTATCACCTTGTGAACCATGGATTAAGAACAGGCAGACTCCATAGTGATTATTTTCCAAAAATCATTGACTTGGTGCTCTACTGCAGACTGCTATTGAGGGTAAGTGCTTACAGTGTAGGTACCCGTATGTGAGTGGCTCAAAGACTTCATAAGTAATAGTGTGTTCTCCTCAATGGTGAGTGAATTATGACAAGAACCCCAGAGACGTATGACAGAACTGCTTTTATTTTCTAACTACATAGACAATCTGACGGACAGGGTGAATATCAGTCTGTGGCTGTTTTCTGATGATGCTGTGTTATCTTTGAGTGACTGCAAGAGCATAGAAGATGACTGAAGACACAATTTCTATTTGGTCTAATATATGGCAGCTAGTTTTAAATGCAGACAATCAAATGTGATGCAGAGGTGAAACAATCACAATATTTCCATTAATAGGGTGCTGCTTGATATAGTCACATCAATTAAATATTCTGGCATAATATGAAAAGGAACTAGCATCTAAAGAGAGTTATAGTGAAGACATTATTGGGACATTGGTTAAATTTTAGACTGATACTGGGAATTTTATCACATTCATCAGTCACGCTACATATCTCAAACTGAGTATCCCACATTACAAGCCACTGACAAAACATCAGTCTCCTAGTTACCAATGAACATTGTTGAAGGGTTAAATAAATGTGGTGGCAAAATACAAGAATGTGAAGTGCAGAGCGACATTATTAGGGGGTCAATATTAAAAGGGCTATACAGAGGGGAGGATATTTGGCTATTAAGATAGTCACAGCAGGATTTCTCTCCTACCTTTATCAATTACTAGAGCACTGAAAGTACAATGACTGATTAGGATAAAATAAAGGTTGTGAAATGACGATTTGAATGATTTTTGTCATTTTTCATCATCAGTTTATCAAACACAAGGCTAACCCTACCATTGTGGACCTGATCATGAACCTTGGTACAACCATTTTTAACATTGATGCACCACTGCCCATGTTAACTTCGCACATTATTCATTTTCCATACACATCACAAAGTTTGCGAGATAATTCAGTTGGTTTGCAGTTTTTTCCAACAATAATCTAATCACAGAATGCACCTCACAAGTGACAGATTTTGTATTTCAACTTGTATTTTAACATGTTGCAAAAAAGTAAAGGACCAGAGGCAGACCACACACTACCTGTGTTGGGTGTGTAGTGAGTGTAAGAATGTTATGACACCATGAAGGTGGCTGCAGCCCCACATACTGCTGTGATAGACATGAATGTCTTTTACTTTCTGAATAGCCATTATTCTTGAGCCTCCAATAGTTTTGGGTTGGGCACTTTTATAACTGTTGATTTCCTAATTATCAACATGCTTATTTAGTGTCATTTTTCATGACCTTGAGTCAGTTTTTATCTCATAAATAGTTCTCTTAGCCAGTGTTGGTTAAATTGAGGGATTTTCTGCACCAAATTTAACTCAAGTCATCTGCAACTACTAGGTTTTGCAAACTCAACCTTTGATGTTTGCTTGAGAGTTGGAGTTAAAATAGAACCGTATTTGCTGCAGGAACCGGGGGTTCATTTCTTCGGTAGTGCTGAGTCAGTGAGCATCACAATTGATTTTAATAAAACCCGGTAGGGTGATACAGTTGAGTAATGATTTTAAAGTCACAGTAAAAGCCAATACAATGCCAACAAGAGTTATCAGTGAGACTGAATGGTGGTCAGTATTTTATAAAGATTGATTTGATAGACTCCTACTTGTAGTTGCACCTAGAAGATGAGTTGCATCATTAATATACTGTTGTACTCTATTATAAGTTGACCAAAATGCCTGTTGGTGTTGCTTTAGCTCCTGGAATTTTTCAGCATGTTATGGAACAGAAGACTACCATATTCCAAATTCTGCTACATATCTAGTTGACATAATTGTGACAGATGCCTCCAGGTAAGAACATTTGCAAAAGGTATAGGCAGCATTTCAGTCACTGGTAGACAGTATGTTGTATTTTAATTTGAAGAAAAGTTGTTTGATTAAAGAGGGCAAGCATCCACTGGACAACCACTTTGTAGCTATTGATAATCTGCTGTTTCATCAGAACTTGAAAGAACTGCAGTCCTTCTTGGGCAAAGTGTTATATTATCAGAAGTTCTTCCAAAATGCAGAAAAGCTGTCACAGCCTCTCAATCAGCTTTATAAGAAAGGTGTGAGATTGGTTTGATCAACTCCTCTTTTGCACTTTTACTGTTGTTTACACACATCCCCTCACTTGCTTCCTTTGTATGGAGAAAAGCTTAATCCTGACTGTTGACACACTGTCCCATAAAAATCATAAAGTAATAAAACAACTGCCTTAATATTGAAGGGTCTTTCATGGAACAATTATTTCAGACAAAGAAACAAGAGACTACACTGATGGGCATTATTTCTCAGTAGTTTTTATTGTTTACTTATTTATTTCTTAATATTCATTTTTGTACTCACAGCACATTGTGTTACTGCTTATACTCTGTCCCGGTTGCCCAACAGAGCCAGTAAAGATTTTGATTGGGAAGAAACACTTTGTTTTCCAATTGATGCCACCACAAAACATGCATTCAAACATTACACTGCAGAAATTTCCTATTATAGCAAAAAAGTTATAGTATCCAGAATTCATGACTGTCAACATTGTTTTCATTGCATTTTATACAGGATGGCTCACACCCATTCCTAAGGACAACCATCCTGATTTTTGAACATTTTTAGCATGTAAGTGTGGTTCAGTGTACATCAGGGAGTAGTACTGTTGCTTACAATTGGCATAACTAGTATCACACTATAGTCTCACTCATACTCTGGACATGCATACTCCAATTGCTGCATTCTGCTCACAGGAGTTAGAGGTTCTCCCACATAGAAGCACTAGCTCTATGGCACATATATTGGTCCACAATCTGTACCCTCGTCAAACAGGCAGTGAGGAATTGTCAAGCCTCTTTGCAGAACCAAGAGATTTCCCACCAAAAGTTTGCACTGGTGTCTTAACTGACTTGGCTGTAGG
Organism: Locusta migratoria; assembly: GCA_026315105.1. Lineage (NCBI taxonomy): Eukaryota > Metazoa > Arthropoda > Insecta > Orthoptera > Acrididae > Locusta > Locusta migratoria. Next base: position 335,504,817 of record CM048747.1, on the reverse strand, counting down.
ATAGTGTACACACATTTTGCAGGTTCTTTCCCTGGGAAAATGTGGTTGATTCTAGTGGATATCCTGCCTGATTTCCCCTATAATGTAAGGATGTACAGCTGTGAGATCCAATATCAGGATTCTCACAACACCTTCAAGTGAAGGATGACGTGGTGGCTAGTCGGCACTTGTTGGGCCTCTTGAGTCCTGCAGGACAGAGTTTACAGTTGCACAGTTGACACACTGCCCACAACTACTTTTGTACTTTATTCCCATAAATTTTCTTGGATCCATCTCTCTTTTTTTTTTTTTGACTGATAGAGAAGGGGGGTGGGGGAGGCATTTGTTTTAAACAATAGAATTTATGTGCCTTCTTCTGCTGCCACTTCATAAGTGGCACAGAGGGAGAGAATATTTTAGAATTTTGATGTTACTCATTTGAAAGAAATATCAGTAGCACAAAAATGTGACTTCTGATTTTAAAATTTGTCTGTCTGCCATCTATACTATAAATTAAAGCAGTGAGTAGCTAAACAGTGTTAAGTGTAAAAACATTAAAAATATAATCACATTGTCACATAGCAAATGTTGGACTACCAGGTAGACTTTATTATCATGCCCTTTTTACAAACATGGATTTAAATGTAAGGTTTTTCCTTTCACAAGTAAATGCAAGTTCTGGAGACCCACAATTTTCATCTAAATGAGTCTTCAAATTATCTATTCCAGTAACTAACACCATAATTTTTGCTAGTTCTGTTGCAATTAATGGATATTGGTATTGCAGGTACCAGGCAGAGGACAGAGATCTTGAAGCACAAATGCTAGCTAAGGGGCTTCGGCTGACACCTTTGAGGAAAGAATCACATGTATGACTCTTCCAGCAGAAGACTAATGTTTTGACAAAATGCACCTGATAATACTCTGCAGTGCCAAAATTGCATGTAGAGGTTATTCATTTGCATATGTACAACGTTATTGCATTTCATTTAAATATTATGACCAAAGTCTTATTAATGGTACTTGGTTACATTAATAATGAAATGGCTAAAATTATTTGTTGTTGCATTCTTGTATTTTATTATTGTAAATATGTCCATAAAAGTATTTATTTTAGTTGTAGGCCATTTAAGTTGTGAATGGAAAGTATTTGCCACTATTGAATTTGTGTAATGTATTGAAGTCCCATTGAACTTACTTGTAGTATAATTAAAAAAAAAAAAAAAAAAATAGAACCAGAGCAGTGAATTCTGACTGACACATTGTGATATTTGAAGTAAGATTTATAATGACTAACTACTATGAGCTTTAAATTGCAGCTATTCTTAAGGAACAATGTTGGTAGCTTTAAATTATTTTTTATTATTGTGCTCTGTCCATCACATTTTGAGTATTTGTAAATGGGTACATATAAATATATTTTCTATAATTGCAAGTTATATTTTTATCTTCAGTTTTGTGAATAGGCAAGCTCTATACATACTGCAATTTTAATTTATACAGAACTCTAATAGCAAAATGCTTGAGCTAAAATGGGAAATATTTCCTTTGAAGTATTTTTCATAGAATTTGATGTACGTATTTTTTTAAATATTTAGTGTATGTATGATCATGAAAGGAATTGCCACTTCACTTTTCTGAAGTTACCTTACAAGAGATTACATGAGAATGTATCATATGTTTGAATTGTTTACATTTTTTGTCACCTTGAGCAAATGTAGTTCATAAAAGCAATGTCAATTCATTTGTAAAAATTGAAAAAGACATTTTTCGATGCAGAGCCTAATGTTGTATTTATATGTAAATAAAAGATATTATTTGTATTTCGTAAGTGCAATTTGATACATATGTAACAAATAAAAATGTTTTTAGATAGAAATACTCTTTGTATACATTTTTCAAATTATTAAAAACTTTTAACAAAGACTGTAACATTATATCATTTCCTTTTAAATATGTTTGAAAGGCTGTACAGACAGTGAAACAAGTAGTTGTTGGAAAAAATGGGAAGAAATGAAGAGGGTGTTTGGAGAACAGTCCAAAGAATGAAAAAGGTGTCAGGTTTTCATGGAGAGATTATATCAACTCTGTTGTAATCATCAGAAATGATGATCAGAAATTATAATGATAAAGAGTCTGCAGTCTGAAATACAGAATTTGGGACTCAATATTCAGAGATACTTTTACATCAAGAGGCAACTTTTGAATGTCTTCAGATGCTTCTGATGATGAACATTTCATGAATCTGTAAAAGTGGGCAAGCCGGAGGCAGTGAACTAGACTGAGACTAATATTCCGTCAATCCTCTATCATCAAAGATTTGTTACATAGCACTAAAAACAACATAGGTCTTAATAGTGCCTAATGTGCATAACATCCCCAGTAAATATGGAAACAACTGCAAAGACCAAATCATTTGCACTGTCGTTGAACAGTGACCCACAGTTTATCTACTCATTGTCTGGTTTACCCATACTTCCATTTTATCAAAAGTAAGGACAATATTGAAGTCTTACTGGATATTATTAGTTATTAAATTCCACACATCCTTGATATTGTTACTAGAATTATTAATAATTAATTAAAAGGGAAGTTTCCTATAGAAATGTGCAACGAAATGTTTGCAAAGGGATAAACAAGTTGGCCAACAGCAACCTAAGCTCAGTACAACTGACAGTAACATAAAAATAATTAAATAAATAATAAATTGACTCTGACCATATCTTATTGGTTATGAACTGAGGAAACTGCAGAAATGTAGGAATATAAGGAGATGAGACCTGGGTAAATTGATAGTACCTGAAGTTCTTGAGAATTTCAGAGGGAGATTTAGGCAACAATTGACATAAAAGAGGGAAAACACAACAGTAAAAGAGGAATGGGTGGCTTTAAAAGATGAAATAATCAAGACAGCAAAGGACCAATTACATAGAAAGACAAGACCTACAAAACATCCTTGTATATCACAGGAAATACTAAATTTAATTGACGAAAGGAGAAGATATAAAAATGACGCAAATGGAGATGACTAAAAAATGAGATTGACAGGAAGTGGAAAACAGCTAAGCAGGAGTGGATAGAAGGCAAATGCAAATCTGTGGGAGAATATATAACTAGGGGAAATACAATGTCTGCCTACAGGAAAATAAGAGACATTTGGAAACAAGAAAAATCACTCTATGAACATCAAAAACTCAGATTGAAAACCAGTTCTGAGTAAAGAACGGAAAGCCGAAAGGTGGAAAGGTTACATAATGGGGCCTTACAAAGGAATTGAACTTTGAGACAATATTATAGGAAGGAAATACAATGAAGATGAAATAGGAGATGCTATACTGAGATATGAATTTGACAGAGCAGTGAAAGGCTTAAATTGAAACAAAGGCTCCTGGAGTTGATGGCATTCCCTCAGAGCTACTGAAGTCTCTGGGAGAACCAGTCATGCCAAAACTATTTCACCTGGTGTGCAAGATGTATGAGAGAGGCAAAATACCCTCAGACTTGAAGAAAGATGTAATAATCTCCTTTCCAAAGAAAGCAGGTGCAGACAGGTATAGTAATTACAGAACCATCAGTTTAATAAGTCATGGTTGCAAAATTGTAACACAAATTATTTGCAGAAGAATGAGAAGGTTGTTAGACGCTGACTCGGGGAAGATCAGTTCAGATTCAGGAGAAAATTAGGAACAAGGGAGGCAGTACTCACCTTAAGACTTATTTTAGAAGATAGATTAAGTAAAGGAAAACCTACATTTTTAGCTTTTGTAGATTTGGAGAAAGCTTTTGATAATGTTGATTGGAATACACTCTTTCAAATTCTGAAGTCAGTAGGGGTAAAATATAGGGAACAGATGATTATTTACAACTTGTACATAAACCAAACAGCTATTATTAGTGTTGAGGGGCATGGAAAAATGGGTGCAGTGGTTGGGAAAGGAGTAAACAGGGTTGTAGACTTTTCCCAATGTTATTCAATTTGTACATTGAGCATGCTGTGAAAGAAAGCAAAGAGAAATTTGGAGAAGGAATTAGAGTTCAGTGTGAAGAAATAAAAATGATGCATGTTGCTGATGACATTTTAATTCTGTTAGAGGCAGCAAAGGACCTGGAAGAGCAATTGAACAGAGTGGACAGTCTGTTGAAAGGACGTATAAATTTAATATTAAACAAGAGCAAAACCAGGGTAATAGAATGCAGTCTTAGAAAATCAGGCGATGCTGAAGTAATTAGATTGGGTACCAAAGCAATAAGAGTGGTAGATGAGTTTTGTTACTTGGGTACTAAAATAACATATGATGTGCAGTACAGAGGATATAAAATGCAGAATGGCAATAGGAAAAAAGGCATTTTTGAAAAAAAGAAATTTGTTAACATCGAATGTAAATGTAAGTGTATGCTTTTCTGAAGGCATTTGTTTGAAGTGTTGTCTTGTGTGGGAGTGAGACTTCTACAATAAATTTTTTAGGTAGGAAGTGGGTAGATGCTTTTGAAATGTGGTTGTACAGAAGAAAGCTAAAGATTAGGTGGGTAGATCGCATAACTAATGAAGAGGTACTGAACAAATTGGGGAGAAATGGAATTTTTGGCATAACTTGAGTAAAAGAGGGGATTGATTGGTAGGACTCATTATCAGGCATTGAGGAATCGTAAATTTAGCATTGGAGGGGAGTGTGTGAGGAAAAGATCACACAGGGGGACCAAGAGACACACTTAGTAAACAGATTCAAATGGATGTTGGGTGCTGTTCTTATGAGGAGATGAAGAGGCTTGCTCGGGATAGAAGAGGTTGGAGAGCTGCATCAAACCAGTTTTCAGACTGAAGACGACGACAACAACAACAAATAATAAATATAAAATCTAGTTTTTGGAAACATCCATTCATCAAGGGCAAAAGAGAAGGCAATGGGAAAGATGGGAAAATGGTTGTAGGCTACTTATAACTTTGCTTATGAAGTATTAAAGAGTACAAATATCAATGTAAATAGAAATATACAGTCCCTGAGATGGTTTTTCGTCTCAAATATATCAAAGACATTAAAGATAAATCTGAAGCATTAAAGGGTAGAGATGGAGTAGCTGCACAAGGATATTTTTGTGGTCTGAGTAACATAATCACAGACTGCACAGCCACTCCTGCTGGAGATCTGAGGTCAAGGCCTTACTTGGACATGGCTTTGTGTGTCGTCCTTAATATAAGTTGGTTTAAGGTAGTGTGTAAGTCTAGGGACCAATGATTGTAGCAGGTTGGTCCCTTAGTAATGCAAATTTTGAAAGATGGAGTAACGGGAACTCAAAGATGTCATATCATCAATACTGTGCCAGCTTCTTAGTAAAAAAATGTAGATTGAGAAGTGAAGAGGTTTAAGTGTAATGACTCAGATCAGTTATACCAAGAATAAAGAGAGATATAAATACTACTAAAAAAATTGGGGGGGGGGGGGGGGAGATAAATAAATAAAAGAATAGAAGAATACAAAGAAAACAGGAGATGAAGTCAATGTAAATTGAACTAGGAGGGAGGGGAGGTGGAGAAAGGATATATTGGAGCAAGAGCTTCCCCTCAGCACAATTCTAAAGGACTGGTGTTGGGTAGGAGAATCCAAGTGTCATGTGTGAAGTAGCAGGGCATACGTCACAAGAGTGTATGCTTCCTCTGCCACTGCCTATTGGACATCCATCAGATGGACAGTTTGTCTATATTTATACAATCAACCACTTGGGTGGCTGTCATTCCAATTTGAAAGGCTATGCAATGACCACACATCAGCCGATAAATGTGTTGTTTCATAGCCCTTCTTTGTTGATGGTATATGTTTCAGCATTGTTGGGGCTGCAGTAGAGGGATGGGTGAGCCGGCAAGGGAGACTGGGTTACAGGGATAGGAACCTTTAGGTAGGAAAGGTTTGGAGGATGTTAAAGAGTCAGCAGGATGACAGAAGGCCATTCTGAGTGGGTAGTATAGAGAGGATATTGTGGAGGGATCATCTGGTTTCAGGACTTCATTTGAGCCTGCTAAAGTAATATGTTGAAACGTTCAAGGCCAGGGTGGTACTGGGTGACAAACAGGACCTTTCTGTGTCCAGGAGCTAGGAGCATTGTTGCCGTAAATCCCTGATTTGTTTCCTTAGCTGATCCTTAGACAAGTTAATTATAGCTGAGGGTGAAGTTAGCAAGTGTGATAAGGAATGAGATTTTCAAAAGGGTATATGGAGAGGAAGCACTCAAGAACAGGTGTCCATTATTAAGTGTGATGTATTTAGATGAACATCCTACATACCCATGTTCCTTGAGCTTTACCTCTACCTGAAAACTTCCCAAAAACTTCATTCCTTGTCAAACTTTTCAACTTCACTTTCACTCACAATTGCTACACTGTTGAGGACCAAATCTACAAACAAATTGGGGAGGAGGGGGGCTCTAGAGGAAACAGGATGACCCCCATGGGATGCTGATCTTTCTGAAAGCTGTGTGGAAAAAGTGTTCCTTAAGATTCAACAATTGCTTCTCCTGGCTTCTTATAGGTTTTCTGATTACTTTGTTGTAGTCTGGGCTCATGGTGGAGGAAAACTCTTGAGCTTGTTTCAGAAGCTAACCTGGTCCATCTCCAGAATGTTACATCACCCTGTATGTTGATCATCTTGTTGGGGTTCCCGTGCAAACTTTTATACACTTCAAATATAAGTACCTCCACTTTGATAAGTGCTACCCTTCCACATCAAACACCCACTTCTCTGCAATATAGTTACCATTCTTAAACTTATCTGCTCCATTGACGAATCTCTCATCACTTATGCCAATAACCTGTCTGATGCTTTCCTCTCCCAACTTTCCTGGCCCATGTGGCACCAATGTTATTACTTCAAGGACACACCAAAGCATCCCGTTTGTCACTCAGCAGCGTCCTGGCCTTGGGTTCAACAGATTGACAGAACTTGAATCAAGCCCTGAAATTATTTCTGGCATCTGTAACAACTTTGTAAAATCCTGCAACATTCTCAAACCACCTTCTCTTCTTAAAGGTCTGTATCCGTGTAATTCTCCTTCCTTCCCAAACACTCCCCCCTCCCCGACATAACATGCGCCATACATTCCCCGCAACTATTTATTCCAGCTTTGCCACTACTAAAATATATACCATTCAAGGCATGGCCATCTGTGAATCAGCACATTTCTCAGCTGACACTGTCTTCTACATTATAAGACAATGTTAAAACTGCTGAGTGCAGATAAAATGTATGCCCGGAGGATGGTCATTACCTAGTGTTGAAGTGTGGGAGCACAGCTTTCAACATAATTTTAAGTGTGTTTGACTTCCCTTGACAGCTTATCTTGCTCCCCCTGCTAACCTCATAATCTAGGTTGGGAGTAACCTACATCATTTTTTCCCCTCTTTTCTTCCTTGTGGAAGATAGGTTTCTATTTATTTTCATCAAATTTGTGCAACTGTTGGATGTTCTGAGCTCAATTAGTAATACTGCACTACAATAATTCATTTTTAATATTTTAACAATTATGTGGGGAAGGTTGCTTTAAAAATCTAGATTCAATGTACAATTCTTATTTCCTTTTATAGGATACTAGTAATCTCCACCTTGCCCCCTTGCTCATCACCATTTTCTGGTCATTTTCATTTCATTTTCATGCACCTCAATTCTTACAAAGTTATATCTCCTGAACAATGTTTCATACAAAAAAATAATATTTCGGGTACCTTTTGTTGTTGTCGTATTCAGTCTGGAGACTGGTTTGATGCAGCTTTACACAATACCCTATCCTGACCAAGCCTCTTCAACTCCACATAAGAACGGCAACCTACATCTATTTGAATCTACTGAATCCATCTCTTGGTCTTCCTCTGCAGTTTTTACCTCACACACTTCCCTCCAATGCTAAATTAACAATTCCTTGATGTCTAAGAATGTGTCCTACCAATCGATCCCTTCTTTTAGTCAAGGTATGCCAAAAATTCCTTTTCTCCCCAATTCTGTTCAGTACCTCCTCATTAGTTACGTGATCCACCCTTCTAATCTTCAGAATTCTTCTGTAGCACCACATTTCAGAAGCCTCTATCCTCTTCCTGTCTGCACTGTTTATCGTCCATGTTTTACTCCCATACAAGACAATACTCCACACAAATGCCTTCAGAAAGGACTTCCTTAGGCTTAAATCAATATTCAATGTTAACAAATTTCTCTTTTTCAATAATGTTTTTCTACCCATTGCCATTCTGCATTTTATATTCTCTGTACTGTGACCATCATTTGTTATTTTACTGCCCAAGTAACAAAACTCTTCTACCTACTTTATTGTTTCATTACCTAATCTAATTCCTTCAGCATCACATGATTTTCTTAGACTGCACTCCATTACCCTAGTCTTGCTTTTGTTAATCTTTATCTTATATGCACCCTTCAGCACACTGCCAGCCACGGTGGCCGAGGTGCTTAAGTCACGGTCAGCACAGCCACTACGGTCGAGGGTTCGAATCCCCCCTCGGGCATGGATATTTGTGCCGACTTTAGTCTTAGCTAGTTCATAAGTAGTTTGTAAGCTTAGGGACTGATGACCCCTTAGTTAAGTCCCGTAAGTTGTACAAACATTTGAAACATTTCAGCACACTGTCCATTCCGTTCAACTGCTCTTCCAGGTCCTTTGCTGTCTCCGACAGAATTACTATGTTGTTGGCAAAACACAATGTTTTTAATTCTTTTCCCTGAACTTTAATTCCTTCTCCAAATTTCTCCTTGCTTTCCTTTATAGCATGCTCAGTGTAAAAATTGAATAACCTTGGAGAAAGGTTACAACCCTGTCTTACTCCCTTCCCAACCACTGTGTTCCTTTCATGCCATCAACTCTTACAACCACTGTCTGGTTTATGTACAAGTTGTAAATAATCTTACGCCCCCTGTATTTTACTTCTGCTTGCTTCAAAACTTGAAAAGAGTTTATTCCAATCAACATTGTCAAAAGCCTTCTCCAAATCTGCAAAAGCCAGATATTTATTCGGGTACATAGGGTGAAATATTGGGAAACTGTGTGTGAAAAGTGTTTACAAATAGCGTTAATAGTAAAGATGTAATAAATCAAAACCTCGTGTGTGATGTTTATGACCTTCATTATCACACAGCTTAGAACAGGCACATGGCCAGAGTGAGATTGGGATGGAACGAAACCTATTTAAGAACCTTCTCCATGTAATTTTGTGTACGTGTACCAAATTTCATGTTGTTTGGTTGTCTGGATCTTGAGTTATAAGGGAACAGACAACAAATGTGTCTTATATGAATAACGATTGCAATTGAAGTCTGTAAGTATAGTACTCTCCCCCATACACTGAATGTAATTTATGTAGACAGTAGCCTTCATCTTGTTTTCAAGGTCAAGTGTACAAAATTTCATCAAGATCAGAGCAAAACTGTGGATTTTGGCGAAATCTATAAGTGCCCTCCACCATGCACTGAACGAAATTTTATGTAGACAGTGCCCTTCCTCTAATTTTGAAGGTCAATTGTGCAAAATTTCATCAAAATCAGAGCGAAGATATAGATTTACACAGACACATTGAAAACACACTTTCACTTTTTTCAAAATTTTCTGGTTGATTTTCTAAAAAATGGAACAAAACCTGTTTAACAATCTTCCCCATGTAATTTTGTGTATGTGTACCAAATTTCACGTTATTTGGTTGTCTGGATCTTGAGTTATAAGAGAACAGACAGACAGACAACAAATGTGTCATAATTATAGAGATATCTCCTGGAACTGTGTGTCATAGGTAGCTGTTATTCCCATATGGACTGATTATTTCCTGATGGCAAATATTTGAACTAAGTTTGGTTGAAATTAGTCCATTAGTTGAGGAGGACACATCTGATTGCCTCTAGATGTGGAAATTTTTCACAAATTTCCTTGTTTATGACATGATATTTCTTATAATAAGTCCCATAGGTCGCTCTTACTCTGACCCCCTATTGTTGGAAGATATTGTCAAATATGTGAATGAACCTGTTCTTTCCTAAGTATACTGTAAATTGCTTTTGTAAGCCATTCAATTAAATCATTTTATAGTACACAGCCTAACATAATGTTCTGTGAAGTGTGAAATATTACTACTTGTAGTGATCTATTTTTATCTGGCATTTCTGCTAATATGTCATTGTTATAGCAAATTAGGGACTTGCTCATTCCCTCAACCTTCAAAGAACTATGGCATTTTCTCAGGACAATTAACTATTTCCAATGCCACTTAACACTCTAGCAGGTAAACAGTCCTCCGGAACGCACCCCGTCACTGGGAATAAAGACATGACTTCTGCATTCTCTGCCCTCAAACATTTCTTGGCGAAGGCTGTCACCATCGCTCACCCTCATCCTGATGCCAAACTTTTCATCATGACTGATACAAGTCACACAGCCACAGGGAAAATCATCAGCCAGCCTGTTTATCATGACATTTCTCCCCCGCAATTCTTCTCAAAAAAATTTCACAAGAAATATTCTGCTTTTGATAGAAAACCTCTGGCTGTCTTTGAGGCCATTAAGAACTTCCACACTACAACCGATGGTTGACATTTCTACATCCTCACTGACCATAAACCACTTGCAGCTGCAATCCTTAACCGTCCGGCAGATCCTCCTCCCTGTTGGTTCTGCTATTTCAATTTTATTACATAATTCACCACTGTAGGCACTATATCAAGGGAGCTGACAATGTCACAGCCTGTTTCCTGTCCCGCATTGATGCAATCTCCTCTCTAATCAGGCTACACTTCAAACTTCAGATGAAGGCACCATGCAACTGACAACTCCTCAAACCTATACTCACCACCTTTCCAGGCATCTCAGGCAAGGTCTGATGTGATGAATCACCTGGAAAACTACCCCCGTTCATCCCTCATTGCTTGCATCATGAGGATTTTGACAAACTACACAGTGTGGCACACCCTGGTCGCTGATCGCTTTGTCTGGTGAGACATGTTAAGAGGTTGCCAGACCGCCGGCCGCGGTGGCCGAGGAGACTGAGGCGCTCCAGTCACGGTCTGCACGGCCACTACAGTCGGGGGTTCGAATCCCCCCTCGGGCATGGATATTTGTGCCGTCCTAGTTCGTAAGTAGTTCATAAGTAGTTTGTAAGTTTAGGGACTGATGACCCCGTAGTTAAGTCCCATAGACTATACAAACATTTGAACATTTGTTGCCAGACCTGGGCACTTACCTGTATTTTCTGTCAGTGGAGCAAAGTCACAAAGCAACCCCCTCCACCTTCCCCTGCACCCCTTGGGCTCCTTTTCTTTTCCTGCTGGACATTTCCAGTGTGTACATATCGAACTGGTCAGTGCCCTTCTGCCTGTTGATGGCTTTCACTATATCCTAACCGCCAACGACCGCACCACTCACTGGACTGAAGCCACTCCCCTCCTCACTATCACAGCCAAAATGGTGGCTCATGCATTCATGCACATATGGGTCTCCCATTTTGGCTGGCCTTCCATCATTACAACTGAGCAGGATAGGCAGTTTGAGTTGTCTGTCTTCAATGCCCTATGCAACCTCTGTGCGATTCACCATATTCGTACCACCACTGACCACCCACAGATTAATGTCTTGTTGGAGTGGTGTCACTGCACACCGAAGGCCCCACTGTGATGTCACAGATTGCTTTGGACAGAGACTCTTGCCACTTGTCATGCTCGGTCTTCAAACTACATACAAAGAGGTCCTGCAGGGCACAGTGGCTGATTTTGTTTATGGCCAGAATTTGACCCTCCGTCTGTCACTGCTGCCCCCTTCCTCTGATTTACCATCCCTTGTCGAGTGCATCAGGCTGCACTGTGCAAAGATCATTTGTCCTACTATTCATTCCCCTCCTTCTTCTCACATCCTGCGCTCTCTACAAAACTGTTCATTTATTTTCCTTCAAGACGGCATCGCCCACCCACCATTACACCCTCCCTATGCTGGGCCATACTGAATCCTTAAGCACGACAAAAACACTTTCATCATTTTGCTCAACAATTCCCATGTCATAGTTTCCATTAACAGGACAGCCTGCTGATGTCAAGCCTTCCCCTGCTCTCCCTTCCAATGCATCAACTCCCATCCCATGGATAACAGTGCTGCCAGTCTTGCAGATCTCACCCACTCACTCTCTCCTCATCCTTCCCAGCCCTCTCTTCAGGTAACCTCCTCTGCCCCCTCCCTTCAACACTCCATACTCTCCCCTGCTTCCCCTTCTTCACCTTTCCAAGCTTTTGCATGTCCTGGCCCTAGAGTTCACCATCCCGTTTCCCCCTCCCCTCTCCTCTAACTCGCCATTATCTTGAGATATCATGCCCTGTTTGTCCTATGCTTGTGTGCAACCTCCTCACTCCCCCCCTCCACTCCTGTCAAGTGGAAATTACTCAAGTACGTAGATCTATTGTGCAATTTTCTCCTCAAAGAAGTTAGTGCCTTCTTCCTTCCTTCGTCAGAAGTTCTTATTTATGCCCTTCTTGCCACTTTCCCCAATTCTCACCTCCTCCTACTCCAAGGAACTCCTTGAGCCATCAACCACCTTCACTGGCTTCAGGACTTTGTTGTGGCTGCACCACTGGCTTGCCGATGTCGCCCGCCGACGCTTGTCCCTGACAACGCAATGAAGCTTAGCGTTATGAGACTTCCTCAACACTCTCCTTCCATCGCTGTCACCTCGTCTCATCAAGAGTATGCCATACGTGGGTGGGCAGGAGCAGGGGGAGGGGGGGAGGGCACCTGTGTGGCGATGTGACCATTAATCTACTGAACTTTATGTATCATATCTTCGTGACTGAGCTTCTTTGGGAGGCTTCACTTCCCAAGCATGACCGTCCATATTGTAATTTAGTCTGGCCTTGTAACTGTCTGAGTGAACAATAAAGGTTATAATTTCTCTGTACATTGAGTTTATCTGGGCCTATAACCCCATTTATTCCCCTACATTGTTAGAAACTTGCATAAAATGCTCATGAAATGTAGTTTAGTGGTGGCTTCAGTGCCAAATAAGGTTTTCTTTATATATCTTAATCTCTATCATTTATGTCTTCAACAATGGGAAATGAAAGGGAATGAGGTATATATAAAAAGAAATTATAGACAAATTAGAAAAAATATATATGTTTGTAGAAGAGTTGGGCAAGAAGAAGAGAAATTTAAATAGTAGTAATTGGAAATCCAAGGCAGAAGGTGTGGTAGTGAAAAGATGCCATGCAACATTACAGGTGTAAATACAGCTTAATTACAATGTCTACATTCTAAAGACTGTGATCTGTTGACGAGCCTGTGCTTTGGGTAAGTTATCCATTTTTTTTATTTTTGATACATCAATATATATACTAATGTATCTTTGGGCCAATATCTTTGGTGCCAGCTTCCCTGAGCTCAGTCGGCCATGTAGTCAGTCTGGATTTGTACTTGAAGCAATTAACAATAAAGTGCATTTCTAGCTCATACATGTGGTATCTCTGGGGCTCAAACCCGTCACGAGGCCCATACTGGTGACCCCGAGTTTGGTTTTCATTCATTTGACCCCACAAGTGAATTCTGCAACTTTCATGATGGTTTTTCACCAAAAATAATACGTGCCATCTGTCAGCAATCAATGGCCACAATGACGTCGCCAATCCAAACTTCGCCTGGATTTCACTTCGAATCTCTATGTGTTCCACGAGTGGCTAATCTGCATGGTACAATGAGTGCTTCACCTCACTGCAAGATTTTTTGCAAGATTTTTTCGCCACTCCGCTTCCTATGAGTGCAGTCACATATTGTAACGACTTCGGCTTTGCTACGCCCAATGTGCTTCATGATGTTTCGCCTTTATATAGTGCCAATGAACTATTGAACATTCCACCATGTGATTGTAATTATCCAAATGCATATTTTTCAGACTTGCAAAATTTGAACAAAGGACTTCCAACTGCCAGTTACATAATCAGTCAACAATGTGCTACTCTGCTGCCACAATCGAACTATATTCTCCCGTCGGGATGTAGTGATTTTATTGAATGTGCAATTTCAAATTTTCCTATGAATTATTTTTGCAGTTTGAATCAGTTTTGTCGCTCTCTGATCATGGGTTTTTCTGTATGCGCAACAAACACCCCTCTATTTAAAAAAAGGCGACAGACAACTCCCCAAGAACTACCGTCCAATTTCCGTTGTTCCAATTTTCTCAAAAATATTTGAATCATTAATGTACATTCAGTTAAATAACTATTTGGAAAAGAATACTCTCCTATGTGACAATCAGTATGGATTTTGGCCAGGTTGAAGTATCACATCAGCAGTCTTAGAAATTGTGGATCAGACCTTAACAGCTTTTGAAAATAAGGAGACAGTGTCACTTGTATTACATGACCTAATTAAAACATTTGATTGTCTCCCATTTAACATACTTCTAACAAAATTGGAATATTATGGTGTTCGCAAAGATACATTAGCTGTAATATCCTCCTACCTGAACAACAGAAGACGTTCTGTTTCAATAGGTAATAAACAATCCTACCTAGTAAAAATTAATACAGGTGTACCACAGAATTTGATCCTTGGTCCCTTCTTCTACATTGTAGTGAAAAATGACCTGCCCCATTGTGTATCACAGTCTGTAATCTGTTATGCCAAGGTTACTATGTTACTTATTTCGCATAATGGCATCCCAGCCCTTGATAAGAATGCACAAGAAGTTCTAAACTCAACACTAAACTAGTTTGCAGCCAATAAACATGTATGTAATCCGACAAAACTCAAAAGCTAGTGCTGGGTCTATCTAAGAACATAGAAAATACAAGCGTTAAACTCTTAGGTATACATATTGATGCAAAACTCAGTTGGGAAGAACACAGCAACCAAATCTGCAACAGATTTCATGAGTGTCCTACCTCATATGGAAATTACTAGATATGATCAGTGCTAACTACCTTCATATGATGTATTTTGGGCTATTACAATCACATATCTCATATGGACTACTTTTATGGGGACATTCTCCTCACATTAATAACATTCTAAAAATCCAAAAAAGAACTGTCCATATAATATGTAATGCTGGTCCTATAGAACACTGTTGCCCTCTTTTTATAAAGTTTAAAGATCTTAACGAGTCTTCTCTCTTTGTCAAGAACAACATTAATGAATGTGTTATCAGAGAAACAATTCACTCACCATACCAGAAACAAAGTAAACATAGATATCCCAAGGCACAGGTTGGCACTAACTGGGAACTTTCATAAAGTAAATGCCCTCAGAATTTTTAATACATTTCCTCTTGCTTCTCGATCCTTACCATTTAAAAAATTCAATTAAAGTTATATGACCACTGTCAAAGAACCCATACTACAATATAAAAGAATTCTTTGATATGGATGGTGACAGTATTATCATATAAGATGATATCAACTATAATGATACTATACTACAAAAAAACTTAATTTGTGCATGTATTGGAAAATTAATTATAGTGTATTATTACAAATGTACCATAGTAACTATGACCGTGTTTCAAACATTAATTGTAATTTTTTATGTCAAATTAATTTTCTGTAAAAGCCCATTCTACTGTATGTGGTCAGTGGCAATAAAGAATAAAAGACTGACTGAGGTGATGGGTTGGCACCATTGCATAGGGCCTGAAGTACTTGGGGCGTGGCCAGGGTGGGCGTCCTTCTCCCGCCAACCCATACGGCAGGACTGGTGATTGTATCTCTGACTCCATCTCTATCTCAGGCCCAGGGCTTAGTGACAGGGGCCCCAAAGGTAGTGGTGTGGCATGAGGAGACAGATCCTGTGTCAGTGGTGACTGTACTCATGAAGATGTACGTCCCCCCACAGGAGGAACGTAGTTCAGCCCCTGGCGGAGGCGGACAACTTGCAGGTAGTGGCAGGAACCCCTCCTCAACATGTGGAATTGGTAGTGGAGCAGGCTGTTGGTGGAGCGTCTGGCATGATGGGCATGTCCTGTTCTTCCACATGCAGGTGCAGCTGGTCGTGATGTCATGCACAGATGCCATCCTCTGGGTGTATGTCGCAGAGACGGTGGCCCCGGCATCTGAAGACAATGGCAGGAATCCAGTTTGGCTGACGTCCAAATTCTCGCATCCAGACAGCCAATCCTGGACGGAAGCGAGGGGACGGAGGCATGGGCAAATGCCCCTGGCTCGGATGTAGGAGATGGAGTCGGTGGCTGCCGGCTGTGAAAGGGCTCCACAGGACTCTTGTCGCAGAATGGTGTGAACTGATAGGACGAAAGAAATTGGTTGAGAGCAACATCTGAAGGGTACTGAGCCACATACTTTTTCAACTGCATCTTGAAGGTGTGAACAAATCTTTCAGCCTCCCCATTCAACTGTAGATGTAAAGGGGGAGAGAGGACTCTACAGATACCCTGGGCATTGCAGAATGAGGCAAACTCATGTGACAGGAACTGAGGGACACTGTATTACACCATCATGGTGGGGAGGCCATCAGTCGTGCAAAACAGTGGCCGTGGCAGAGGTTGAAAGGCAATGGACAACATATGGGAATGTAGAGAATGCTCAATAACCAGTAACCAATAGGCATTAAGGAAGGGGCCAGCAACATCAATGTGCAGGTGATCTCAGGCATGTGATGGTTGATGCCACAGGGTAAATGTTGCTCACAGAGAGGCTTGATGTTGTGGACAGAGTGAGCAAGAGGTAACCATACGCAACACATCACCAGCCAGACCCAACTAAAACACATGACGGTGGGCCAATGCCTTAGTACAAGATACCCCACAATGATCAGTGTGGAGCCGCTTCAAGACCTGGAGCCGAAGTGATATGGAGGGCCGAAGTGATGACAACCCGAGGAGATGCATACCATCCAAATTGAAAAACGATGTCGAAATGCATAGTATTTCCTGAGAGGGTCAGATGCCCATGTTGGTAGGGTCTCAGGCCAGCCGTGTTCAAATGGATCACCTTGAAGAGGACCAGGTTGGCGGCACTAGCCTTGGCACCCGTGATTGGAAAACCATCCACTGTTTGTTGAGCGGCACTGTCAACATGAAAACATAGCAACTCTTCCTGATCAAACTCTGGGTCTGGACCAGCCAGTCAGGTGAGAGAGAGCATCCACATTTGCATGTTTGGATGTGGGGTGGATGAGTATCGCATAGTTATAGCAAGATAAGAACAGCGCCCAACACTGAAGATGGTGAGCGGCTTTGTTGGGTAGTGATGCCAAAGGGCTGAAGAGAGACCCCAATGGTTTGTGATCAGTTATGAGATGAAATATTACACTGTACAGAAAGACATGGAACTTTTTCAGAGTGTAGATGATAGCAAAAGCCTTCATCTCAATTTAGAAATATCTGTTTGGGGCGAGAGTGAGCGTCTTTAAGGTGAAAGCGATCAGGCACTCAGATCCGTCTGGATATTTATGAGTGAGCACTGCCCCAATCCCGTGTTTTGAGGCATCTGTCCCTACGATGAGGGGGAGGCCTGATTGATAGGTTACAAGGCAGGGCACCAATTGTAGCAACTCCTTTAATTTGCAAAATGCTTTTTCACAAGCCGATGACCAATGGAAAGAAGTCCCTTTGTGCAACAGGTCATACAGAGGTTTTTCAATAGATGAAGCCCTCGGCAAGAACTTATGATAATAAGCAACCCTTCCTAAAAACACATGAAGGTGCTTGACTGATGTTGGCCGAGGGAGAGACACCACGGGGGACACATTCTGATGGAGGGGCATGCTGTCTTCACTAGAAACCTCAAACCCCAGAAACGTGATAGAAGGCTGAAAGAAATGGCATTTCTTCAGATTGCATGTCAAGCCTGCCGCCTGCAAGGTTGTGAAAAGGGCATGTAAGTTGTGTAAATGCCCGTCAGCTGAGGGGATGGACACTACTATATCGTCGAGATAATTAACACACCCAGGCACCGACAGTGTGAATTGTTCAAGGAAGCGGTGAAAAATTGCTGGCGTGCTTGCCACACCAAACAGCAATTTCAAATATTGGTATAACCCAAATGGCATGTTAAGGACCAAGAGACATTGAGAGTCAGCATCTAGATGGACTTGCAAGCATGCTTCTGAGAGGTCTATCTTGGAGAAGTACTGTCCACCCACCAACTTTGCAAGAAGTTCATCAGGGCGCGGTAATGGATAAGTGTCAATGATAGATTGAGCATTCACAGACCATCTGAAATCCCCACAAAGGTGCAACTGCCTAGACGGTTTTTTTACAATGACCATGGGAGTTGCCCCTTCACTTGATGGAATCCGTTGTATGACCCCAGCTTCCTCCAGGTGGTCCAACTCCGCTTTGACTTGGTCACGGAGTGCAACTGCAACCGGCCAAGTGAGGATAAAACAGGGCCTGGCGGAGGGCTTCATAGTGATGTTTGAAAATTATTAGCACAGCCCAACTCCACCGAAAACAGTGCATAACGAGTAGAGTTGTGGGTAAGGCACTTGATCAGAGATAATGTGAACATCGTCAGAAATAGTGAAATCAAAAACCCGAAAAGAGTCAAGACCAAACAAGTTGTCCATATGGGCAATTTTTACAACAAGAAAAGTGAGCCTACGAGTGACAGATTTGTATGTAACAGGGGACAAGAATTGTCTGAGAATCGGAATATTTTGTATATTGTAACTGACCAATTTCCGCGACACCGGTAAGTGAGAAAGAGAACACAGATCAAGATAATTCTGGGACTATGGATGTAGAGGAATTGTGGACTAAATTTAAATGCATTGTTAATGAAGGGTTAGAGAAATATGTGCCAGTAAAGACGATTAAGGATGGAAAAGATCCACCGTGGTATAATAATAATGTTAGAAAGCTGCTGAGAAAGCAAAGGCTGTTGCACTCTCGATTCAAAAAGGAACACGCAAATAATGACAGGCAAAAGTTAGTAGAGATTCGTGCGTCTATAAAAAGATCGATGCGTGAAGCATACAATAATTATCACAGCCATACCTTAGCAAAAGATCTTTCCGAGAACCCGAAAAAATTCTGGTCCTATGTAAAATCGATAAGCGGGTCAAAGCCCACTGTCCAGACACTAGTTGATCATTCCGGGGCAGTAATAGAAGAAAGCAAACGGAAAGCTGAAGTTCTAAATTTAACCTTTAAGAAATCTTTCACGCAGGAGGACCGCACAAATATACCATCATTTGATCAATGTACTAATTCCGAAATGGAGGACATAACAATAGGTATTTCCGGTGTAGAGAAGCAGCTGAGAGAGCTAAATACGAAAAAGTCTGCTGGTCCGGATGGAATACCAGTTCGGTTTTACAAAGACTATTCTGCGGCATTGGCCCCCTACTTAGCTTGCATTTATAGCGAATCTTTAATTCAGCGCAAAGTTCCTAGTGATTGGAAAAAAGCGCAGGTGACTCCCGTGTATAAGAAAGGAAAGAGAACTGACCCATACAATTACAGGCCAATATCGTTGACATCGGTTTCATGTAGAATTTTTGAGCATATTCTCAGTTCGAATATAGTAAATTTCCTTGAAACGGAAAAGCTTCTTTCCATGAATCAGCACGGGTTTAGGAAACATCGTTCATGTGAAACTCAGCTTGCCCTTTTCTCACATGACATCTTGCGAGCCATGGACGAAGGGCAACAGGCGGATTGTGTTTTTCTCGACTTCAAAAAGGCGTTCGACACGGTACCACACTGCAGACTGCTAACGAAGATACGAGCTTATGGAATAGGTTCACAGATTTGTGACTGGCTGGAAGACTTCCTAAGTAATAGAACGCAGTACGTTGTTCTCGACGGCGAGTGTTCATCAGAGACGAGTGTATCGTCAGGCGTGCCCCAGGGGAGTGTGATAGGACCGCTATTATTTTCTATATATATAAATGATCTGATGGACAGAGTAAGTTGTAATTTGCGGCTGTTTGCTGATGATGCTGTGGTGTATGGGAGGGTGTCGTCTGTAACTGACTGTAATAGCATACAGGTTGACTTAGACAAAATTTCTAGTTGGTGCGAAGAATGGCAGCTAGCTCTCAATGTAGAAAAATGTAAGGTGATGCGCATGAGTAGGAAAAACAATCCCATAATGTTCGAATACAGCATCAGTAGTGAGCTTCTTGATGCGGTCGCGTCGTTCAAATATCTAGGCGTAACATTGCAGAGCGATATGAAATGGAACGAGCATGTAAGGACAGTTGTGAGTAAGGCAGACAGCCGACTTCGGTTTATTGGTAGAATTTTGGGAAGATGTACTTCAACTGTAAAGGAGACCGCGTATAAAACGCTTATACGACCACGTCTTGAGTATTGCTCAAGTATTTGGGACCCGCAGCAGATCGGTTTGAAGGAAGACATAGAGGCGGTTCAGAGGCGAGCAGCTAGATTTGTTACCGGTAGGTTCGACCAATGCGCGAGTGTCACGGAAATGCTCCGGCAACTCAATTGGGGATCGCTGGAAGAAAGACGACGTACTTTTCGTGAATTTCTGTTAAGTAAATTTAGAGGGCCGGAATTTGAAGCTGAGTGTAGTACGATCTTGCTGCCGCCTACTTACATTTCGCGTAAAGATCACAAAGACAAGATAAGAGAAATTAGGGCTCGTACGGAGGCATATAGGCATTCTTTTTTTCCTCGTTCAATTTGGGAGTGGAATAGGAAAGGAAATGCCTAGTAGAGGTACAGTGTACCCTCCGCCACGCACCTTACGGTGAATTGCGGAGTATGTATGTAGATGTCAGTTGATTTTAATAAAGTGCCGGCCGCACCTGTGTCCACTTGCACACGCAAACTTTTGTGGCAAACCGTGACATCAATAAAGAGCTTATTGGTTGCAACTGAAACCGCCTAGATGCAACTGACGTCCATGTCAGCATCGGAATCTTGGAATTTGGAGGCACAAACGAAAGCAATGTGATCCTTTTTATGGCACTGATGACAAGTGGCCCACCGCTTGGGGTAATCAGGTCTCTCATGATCAACAAAACAGGAGAGACAAGAAGGAAGCATTGACTGGTAGCGAGACTGCACGCCGCCTGGCCCGAGTTTCCGTCGCTGCGAAACGGCTCGATCGCCCGGGCGTCATGGCTGTACGCAAACTGCTGCGACCACATCATTCTTTGCGACCCAGTTTGTAATGGGGGAAAAGAAGTGGGTTGAATATCTGCCACCTCACACCAAGCCTCAATTTTGTTCCCGCCGCCCGTGAGACCTCGAAAGTCTGTGCAATGTTAACGACGTCTGAAAGAGAAGGATTCTCGCACAGTAGAGCTCGCTTGCGAACTTTGCAATCGAGCTGAGCCAAATAATAGTGCCATGGATCATTTGATCAACATACAATTCCTTATGCACATCAGTTACAAACTGACAATGATAGGTTAAACCATGGAGTTCTGTGGCCCATCCCTGATAGGACTGCTGTGGCTGCCTCCTTCAATGATAAAACTCAACATGGACAGCTATCACATGGGTCCGTTTGCAGTAATATTATGCAAAAAGGTCGCATATTTGATCAAAAGACAGCAGTGAAGAATCCTGTAAGGGCGCAAGTTGGCAAAGGAGGTGATACATATGAGGTGACAGCCACAACAGGAATAACATGCACTCTCATGGACGACACCCGATGTAGTTGCTCGGCTTTGATTGCATTTGTGTCTTACAGCACCCACCACCACATTACACCTGACCCCCCCCCCCTCCTCCATACACAATATTCATCTCTCTCTCTCTCTCTCTCTCTGACACATACATACATGAAATAGATATCATGCACACAAACAAAACAAAAACACACACACAAAACATCACCAGTGTCAAAATCATTCAAAAATCATGTACACACATCACAGACATGTCACATCAACAAATGAATATGATACAGCCACCACAAGGCGATATAAACTGTGCCAGTTCCCAATGAAAAAGTGCACTGGAAAGAAAAATAATCGCACACCACAAAGAAGAAGCAGCAACACCACAGCTCGAAAGTACTTAAGACACTAAACAGCCACACAGTACTATTTCGCAACATAACATCCAGGTGAAAGTATACTAAATAAATTAGGCATATTATATCATTTACATGTATGTATATTTTATCTTTTTTTTTTTTTTTTTTAATTGACAATTTTGTCAAATATTTGGTTTTCTATGTGATTCATGAATATGTAAGCTAGAAGGCCAGTGATTGAGGATCCCATAGCTAATCCTTTCCATTGGAAGTAAAACTTTTTTTGTTGAAAGTGAAATAATTTTGTTTGGTGATGAGTTTTCAGTATGGTTGTTATTTCTTGTATGTTTGTTTTAGGCATGTTTTCATTCAACTGCAGGTGTTTTCCCATTATGGTGATAGTTTCAGCTGTTGAGATGTTTGTGTACATGTAAACTATGTCAAATGATATTAATGTTGCTGTATTTGGTATTTATTCATTTCAAATAATTTTCCGAAAGCTCAAAGTAGGAATAAACATTTAGTTACGTCCATTTGTGACATGTTTGGTGTGTACTATTGGCAGTAGCTTTAAGTTATCTGAGGCCTCAGCAAAGACAATGCAGTTGGATTATATCCATCAAATAACATAATCAGGAGCAGACACAGTGAGTGTCATTCCAGTGACATTACAGAAAAAGCTCATGATTTGGAGAAAGGTAATAGCTCGAGACAGATGTACCAAAGTTAGTGTAGAGCCTCTCTGTAGACACATCAGCAGCAATGTCAGCACAGTGCATGGACATTTGCTTCTCGCCTCCAGCTTGAGCAGGATTAAAACCCATATAAAGTAATAGAAAAGAAAACAATTTCACACTGTAAATTCATCCATTCATCAGGGCAATTCCAAAAGAGTTATATGGTTATTCGTCTCACAAAATGACTTGCAGAGAGGCCCCCTTAAAAGGCTACTCTTTTTTCATCCTATATGGCCTTAATCAGATACAGACACCCACATACTCTCTCAGAGACACTCGTGCATACTGCTGACTCCAGCTACTGTTTTAAAACAGCAACGTATGGGTAGCCTATGGCAGCAATGTGGAAATGAGAAGGCAGCATGGAGATGGAGGCAAGAGGGGATGGATGCACTGCATGGGCCAGGGAATATACCAGCAGTGTCTCACAGAGTGTGGTCTGATTACGTGGGCCACGAGAGTCAACTAGTTGTTGTGTTGGACAGGAAGCAATTGGATGAATTGTTTCATTTGAAAATTGTGTTGGCCTAATCTTGTTTTACATACTCACATAATATCATTAGCAGGATTTGCATGCTGCTTTAATTTAGGAATGACCAGTTTTCACAGCTTGTCATCTGCAAGAAACAAAACATTTTATTTTGAAAACCAATTGATTAATTATATTTTTGTCTTGGTGTTATGTTGAAAAATAGTTCTATGTGGCCGTTTAGTGGCTTACTTACTTTTGAGCTGTAGTGTTGCTTCTTCTTCTTTGTGGCATGTGATTATGTTTCATGATATTTCTTTCTGTTAGTTAACATTTTTGGTGGGAACTGGCATGGTTTACATCACTATTTATCTTGCTGTGGTGGTTGTATTGTATTCATTTGTTTATGTGACATGTCTGTGATGTGGGTACGTGATTTTGATATGGTTTTGACACTGGTGATGGTTTTTTGTGTATGTATGTGTGTGTGTGTGTGTGTGTGTGTGTGTGTGTGTGTGGAGATATCTATTTCATGTAACCATCTGTATGAGAAAGAGAAAGAGAGAGAGATAAACATAAATATTGTGTGTGTGTGTGTGGTGGGGGGGGGGGGGGTGTCAGATGTAATGTGGTGGTGGGATTTATTTACATACTTCTTTTATGGTCTCAAAGACAGTTTTGTTGCATAGTGATGTATGTCCATTGAGTACTTTCTTAACTAAGGCTGTTGCTTTCTGGGTGTGATAATTCTCCTCTATTGTTAGATTTTGGAATAAGCTGTTGCTAGTTTTGAGAAATTGTAGGTCAGTTTCAATGTTTGTTGGAGTATGATTCTATTTCATTAAATGTTCTGCAAATGTTGAGTGACAGCTACTACTTTTTAGTGCTCTGAGGTGTTCTGTGTATCTTGTTTTGAAGTTTCTGCTTGTCTGACCCACATATACAGATTGGTAGTTATTGCAAGTAAGCTGATATATTCCTGATTGGCTGTACTTGTCAGTGTTGGTGGAATGTTTCACTAGTCTATTCTGTATTGTGTAGTTGGTTCTGTATCCTATGTCCAGCCCTTGTTTATTTAGTAAGTTGCCCACCCTGTGTGTGATTTTGTTACTGTAAGTCATTATGTACCATTTGTTGTTTATGTCTGTTGGTTTGTTGTGTGCAGTTTTTCATCTCTGTGTGTGGACTTTTTATGGCTGTGTGTTACTTGTTTTTGTAATTTGCTGTCCATTGTTTTTTTTTTTTTTTGTGTCATACCCATTTTCTTGTACAATTTGTTTTATTGTGTCCAGTTCTTCTGTGTAGTCTTGTTAGGTCATCAGTATTCTGATTATTCGGTGTAGTAGAAATCTGAAACTTGCTTCCTTCTGGGTTATTAGATGGAGAAAGTGCACTAACAGAAAGAAACATAATGAAACACCACAAAGAAAGATCAGCAACACCACAGCTCAAAAGCACATAAGACATGAAACAGCCATATAGAACTATTTTTCAACACAATATCTAGGCAAAAGTATAATACATCAATTAGGCATATTATATCATCTACATATATGTACCAATATTTTGACTTGTTTTTTTGGTTTGACAATTGCACTGCAGGGGCCTCTTGCATTGCAGGTTAATGGGGGACTATTAACAGCTGAGAGAGACAACCTTAACAGAAAAATCTTCACAACAGAAAAATCTGGCAAGTCAGCTTCTGAACAAATTCATACTGCTTTCAAAACTAAACAAGGCTTTGGATGGAAATACTGTAATCATAAAAAAAGTATATAACTTTTCAGTCTGGTAAAGGTATTAATTATGGTCCAGCACCTGATGCTCAAATTGTGACTTAATATTCTGACTCCAACCAGCAAAACAGATAAGAATGCACCTATGAAAACAAGAAATATCAACATACTGAGACACAGTGAAACCAACTGCAAGGCACAAGTTTCAAAAGACCTCAGAGAATGTTACCATCTTTTCTGTTCTGGACGAGTGCAAGCAAAAATCAAGGCAGTGTTATTATGGACTATAGAATGAAAAAATGTATGTGACTGATTGGATTCTTCACATCATATTAAAACTAGATTCTTCCCATACCATTCATTGGTATCATTCAGTAATAGGCATCACAAACTGGATGTGAGAAGATTACAAGAAAGAGTTTGAGGAAACAATAAGAGAAGAAGGCACAATTATCATAGGCTATATGAACGTTCAAGAAAGTATGATATAGGTATGAAAGCATTATGAAAATGCATGGTTGGGGCCCACAAAACCAAGAAGATAATAGACTCCTTGACTTATGTTTTAGTAATAGCCTTGTAATAGGAAAATTATGACATCAAAAATGAAACAGTCATCAGATCACAAAGTATGAATAGGATGGAAAAAGTGAATCTGTAATAGATTACTGTATATAACAGCAAGTCCAAAATAATTTTATTGTTGTGTTGAAATGGAAGCAGGCTTGTCAACTGAACACAGCACTTATACTGAAAGCAGGTTTATTACGAACTTAACATACACGCAGCACTAACTGCCTCTCTGACTTAATGCTCTGCTATTTACACATAGACAGAATGAACCAGAAATTAGAAGAATAGTTAACATAAGAAGAAGGAGAAATTACAAGTAAAGATAAGAAACATGTAGAACATTTGGGAAATGTTAATTACAAAGACAAATTTTTGCCAGTGGACGGGATTAAACCTTCGGCACCGCAGTCGGCAATGCTATCCAATGCACCACGCTGGTAGTTCGTTAACGTGGAGTCTAATGGCATTGCTCCCTCTCCTGAAAGAACAGCGACCTGCTGTTAGGTTCCCTTTGGAGCCTCCTGCAATGTCCTGGATCTGGATCTTGTCATGGGTCCTCTGTATGGCAGTTCTGGAGAATCCTTCCCTACATCAGTATCATTATTGTCCTTAGAGTCCTAAAACGAGAAGCCACTTTCACCTCTCTGCTCTTCAGGATCGTAGTAAGGCTTCATGCGAAGGATGTGAACAACGTCTCTTCATTTTTGTTGCTTTGACGGCTGCTCATAATCCTCGCCTTTGTATGTGACATCTGACAGGCGGTGTATAACACGATATGGACCAAAGTATCACTTCAATAACTTTTCTGACGGTCCAACTTTCCATACAGGGGTAAAAATCCATACCAGATCTCCTGGGCTGTACACAACAGCTCTGTGCTTGTCATTATACCACTGATGGTCCCTCTCCTGGGCGTCAAGCGTCTGTATCCAAGCCAGCTGTCTTGCTTCTTTGACCCTAGTGATGAGCTGTTTCACATAGTCATTCTGAGTGTCATCCAGTTGGAATGGGAACAGCGTATCCATTGTCATCTCATCTTCATGGCCATGGAGCAGGAAAACTGGTGTGAAGCCTGTGGTGTCTTGTCTTGCGGTATTATAAGCAAATGTCACGACTGGCAGTATTGTATCCCAATCCTTCTGCTCAACATTGGCGTACATCAACAGAATATCTGCTAATGTCTTGTTAAAATGGTCTGTAAGACCATTTGTCTGAGGATGGAATGCAGTTGTCATTCTGTGGACAATGTTGCAGTGTGACATTACCTCTGATACTCATTTTGACTGGAATACTTTTCCACGATCAGATATCATCACATGCGGAGCTCCATGCTTTTTAAATAATGACTTCTCCAAGGAATTTTGTGATCTCCGGAGCTTCTGCAGTCAACATAGGTTTGTTGACAGCGTAGCGTGTGAGGTAGTCAGTGTGTGACACAACAACACAGTGACCAACGGTGCTTTCCAGTCATGTGTGTGTACAGGGTGATATATAAAACGATGTTTTATGTATTTTTCCTCATTATTTGTATTTTTTGTAATTTATTATGTATTTGTATATTTTGTTTCTGTGATATATTTGCATTGTCCTGCTAATTTCCATATATGTCAAAAATATTGTAAATGTAGTAGACAAGCTGGGTTAGCAAGTGCTTTGCTATTGTATAGAATCATCTTTGAGTAGGGAGTTTTTTTATCGCTGGTAGCGCAGAGGCGCACAGCGAGAAGGAGTCGTTGTTGAGAAGTAGTGGTGGACAGACGCATTAGTGAGACTGTATGCTCAATGGTGTATGGCAAAAGTACGTTGATTGGCACTAATGGAGGTGACAGCGAAGAGGCAATATCATTTATTCATACGGCCACAGCTCAGATAATTAATAAATGCATCAAGAGGAATGCTGTGGGCCTTAAATTGTAATTAACATTCGTCACCAAGAAGAGCCTGTGTTTGCCAATTGTTAAGTGCCAACAGTCTTCAATCAGCAGCACCACATCGCACACCAAATTCAGTAAGATCTGTCCAGTTTGTCTTAGCATGTACAGCTAACCAGCGTATTCGTGATGATTGTTCAATAGTGAACACTGTTATTTGTGAACCTGTGTTTAAAAATCATTACCTCTAGTCATTGTCCAGACAGGTTCCTTCCTCATCCGTTGTTTGTCCGTGAATTTTCAAAAAGTTATAGAAAACTAAAAATCAGAGTCATTAAAGGCAGTCGTTAATAAAAAATGTGTTTAGAAAAGTATTACTAAACGTAGCTTATGACAGTGTTGCTGATCAATAGGTTTGCTAAGTTGAACAAAACTGCTAGATTAACTTTCAATTTCAAAAGATATTTCAATAACAGTGTAAAAGATTAATTGTTTTCCACTGCATATTATTTTGAGGTAAAGTTTGTTTTAACTTGCAAGTACTGACTAGTGAGAATAGTAATTGTTTACAAGTGTTTGAATGCTAATAATTCCTGGTTAAAGATAGAGCAAAAGTTAATCAGAAGGTTAAATGGTTCTTTTCTAAATATTCAGTGTTATCACAAGTCATTTATTAATTTTTGAGCTTGCCATTAGTACAGTTAATAGTTCAGTTACAACTTGATTATTGCTAAAGCGCATGGTATATTCGCTGTAGAATAATTTCTGGTACTTATATAAACAATTAATTATTTGGTGAGAGTTTTGCATGATTTTCTGCATGTTGCATTTGCGCGGCTATGGCTTGCATTTTGCTGTTTTACAATGAACCCTGTGTTAGTAAACTATTTCTCAGTAATCAGTATATTGTCAGTGTCTTTTGTACCGAATTTGACTCACACACTCTGGTTTTCTGCCCACCCAAATTTTATGTAATATTTCACGTTGTTAATTAACTTTTCTATTATTGACATCCCACCACCAAGTTATTTGCTCGTACATCGAGCTGGCGACCCCAAATCAATAAATTATTCACTTTTTCCAAATTAATCCCTGTGTCACATTTGTTCCACATTTTTTCATTTAAACATTGATCACTTTTATTTCAAATTTTACTTTCCTCTTACTTTATTCCTATTGATCGTTGTTGTCTACTAAAGATGTACAGCAACGTTCCGGTTATAGCCTCCACTACATCATCGGCTTCATTACTGATAGCTTTTCCACCAAATTAAGATAATTAGGCACATGGGTCATTTGTCTAATTATCATATTACTAACCGGTGTTGTAGGACAGGTAGGGTTATAAGGGCAGACTATTATCCATCGGTTACCAGCTGTCGACTTCATGAAGCTCCCTATAAGATCGATCCCAACACGGTGGAATGGAGCTGCAGCAGGTGGAATCGGTACAAGATGCCCTGGAGGTAATTTCGGCACATGCTTTCGTCACTGGCACTCTTTACAGTGACTCACATAATGCTTGACAGATCGGTAGAGACCTTTCCAGTAATACCTGCATCTGATTCTGTCTAGGTTCTTCGTGAATCCCAGATGACCGGATATTAGAGCATCGCGGAAATACTTGAGAATAGCTGGCTGGAGATGAGCTGGAATGACCAGTAGCCATTTGGGGCCCAGTGGATCGTAGTTGCTCTTATACAATGTCCTGTTTACAAGTTGGAACTCTCCATTGGTCGGTTCTCCTTTCTCCAAGGCCTCTATGGTTTTTAGTAGTGCTGGATCTTCCCGCTGTTCAGCTGTAACATCACCTAATTCAGTGAGGGCTAAAATTTTATTCATGCTGTTGTGTTCCACTAATGGATACCTCAAAAGGCAGTCGGCATCCTTGTGTTTGCACCCGTTCTTGAATACCACTGTAACGTCGTACTCTTGGAGTCTTAGTGCTCATCTTGCTAGTCGATGTGATGGATCCTTCAAGTCAACTTCTCACGTCATGAACGTGCTGAAGCTTTGGAAATTCTGTGTCTGCCCTTACTTCATCTGGATCAGGACGGACACCATCTCCGTTGACTAGGTGCCCCAGGATTTTTATCTCTTTGGTGATGAACAGGCACTTCTTTGGATTGAGGCAGAGTCCTGAACCCACTTCAACTTAGTTGACAGGCAACTCAGGTGTTCTTCAAATGTTTTTGAGGAAATGACAATGTCATCTAAATAGCAAAGACACGTCGTCCACTTAAGATGTCGAAGCAAGTTGTCCATCATGCGTTCGAATGTGGCCGGACCATTACATAATTCAAAAGGCATTACTTTGAATTCATAGAGGCTGTCAGGTGTAATAAAAGCTGTCTTTTCCCTGTCAGCTTCGTCAACCTTGATTTGCCAATAACCTGTCTGCATGTCCACTGTTGAGAAGTATATAGGTCCTTTCAGGCATTCTAAGGTGTCGTCAATGCATGGCTGTGGGTAGACATCTTTCTTTGTGATTTTGTTCAGCCGCCGATAGTATAGTCGACACAGAATCACCACATGCCATCCTTCTTCTTTACAAGGACCACTGGGGACGACCAAGGGCTCTCCAAAGTTTGAATACTGTCATCGTGCAACATCTTCTCCACTTACTCCCGAAATTATCCATCTTTCAGATGGCGACACACTATATAAATGCTGGCTAATTGGTGGATGATCCCCAGTATTGATACAGTGCCTTATTGTGGGCTGTTTCATCTGACTTTTCCCTGGCTGAGATGTGAATGCACCCAAAAATTGGTGTAATATAGCATTGTCCCTTGGTCAGTCTGGGCCCTATTGGCAGTTCCACGGTTGTTTCCTCCAGCATGTTGTCTGTACTAACTGCTGAACATGGGTCTTCGTTGATGACGTTGAGCTCATTGTCATGGATTGGTTCAGCTGTCCCAATACACTTTCCTTTTGGGATAAGTTGTGATTGCTCATGACGATTAGTGATCCAATCTCTCCTCAACCACCAGTAATACTGATAGCCGCTGGTATGTAAATTTTTTTTGTAAGCCTAATAAACTTTTTACTATTGACAAGCACTACATAGTTTGTGACTGGAACTCTTCTTGTTGTCAACAGCGGGATCATCACATTGTCAATGGCATATAACTTCCCAGAAAATTCTGTATTACATGTACCCGTCTGAATTACTTCCTCAATTTGCAGCTCAGATCTTCCACAGTCAATGATAACTTGGGATGCCTGAAGGAAGTCCCATCCAAGGATGACATTATGACCACATTCTGTGAAAATGACAAATTCACACACCTTGGTCCTGTTGTTCATGGTTATTCTTGCGGCACAAGTTCCTGCTGGCTGGATGTACTTTTCATTTGTGACCTTCAACACAGTTTCCCCCATATCACAGAACATTGTCTTCTTTAGAGTGTGGCAGTAATTATCCAATAAGACAGAGAAAGAAGCTCCTGAATCAATCAGTGCCCGGACAGATTGGCAATCGATTATGATGTCAATGAGATTTCCCAACATCTTAGCAACTGTCGTCCATGGAGGTTTTTCAGCTGCAGTGGCCTCACCTCTGTAGATGGTCGCCTCACTTAGTTTTCCTGGGCACGGCGGCTAGGGAAGCGACTGGTACCTCTATACAGTGGTGGTGAATGGCAGCAGTGCATCAAGGAGTGACCTTGTCCAGGGTACAGCATTGGGCTTCTTCCCATAGGTCGACTGAACTCATCAGCAAGTGACTGCCTGGAATAGAACTGCTCTGATGGCTGATGTCTTGCAGCATAATAATGAGTCGAATACTCACCTTCTCTCTCTGCATTAGCTTACAACATGTCCAGGGCACCCACAGTGGAAACACAGTGATGTGTTGTCTTCTGTCCTCCAGACATCTGTTCTCCTGCGGGGCATCATAGATGCCGGGGGAATTGGTTGGGGCCATGTCGTCAATTCATAGGTTGCCGTTTGGTGGCTGCAGCAGGGCACTAATGTCTGAAATACTTCTTCCTCAGCGGCGTCGGCTCCCTCGTGACTTACAGGGCTTACATCCATGGTCATAATCTTATGCTTGCTTGGTCTAATAGTCCCGGCTGCCATAAATTGTTGTAATTCTTCTCTCACAATTTGTTGTATGAGAGAAGCAGTCATGCTAGTCTTCGACAACAGCCATAGGAACTACATTCGGAAGTCTGTCATACTTCTTTCGTCCACCCTCCTTTGTTGCATCTCTTCAATACGCTGGCACCACTTGATGAACTCTTCCATCGTAGCGATGTATTTTATCAGAAGAGCTTGGTACATGTCTTCTGCAATACCCTTCATCAGGTGCGTGATTTTGTTGGCCTCAGTCATATTTGGATTGACTATGTTACACAGGGTCAAAACATTCTGTATGTATGACTGTGTTGGCTCACCATGTCGTTGGGCCCGGTTCTTCAGCTGTTCTTCCACCGAGCAGATTTGTTGCTGGTGGTCTCCAAACGTCTTCTTAAGTTCCGTCTGGAACATTTCCCAGTCATTCAGCTTGTCTTCATTGTTTTCAAACCATTGCTGGGCTGTTCTGTCCAGGTAGAAATAAACATTGGCCAAGCACATTGAATGATCCCACCTGTTGTACTTAGCGACTCAGTGGAACCCATTTAGCCATTTGTTGGGGTCGTGTCCAGCGTCTCCAGAGAACACCGAAGGGTGTCTGATGTGCAGCTGGCTTACCACTGGTTTCATGTCCATGGTTCTTCTGATGATACCGGCTTTTGGAAGGGTGTACTCGGTATATCCCTTGTGTCCTGGTTCTAGTACGTGTAAGCGACGGCTTTTACATTGCCTAATCGGAGCGACGGTGGTGCAGCTGTTGCACAGGATACCTGGCGCCTCCACCAAACAATGTCACATTGAAATGGAAGCAGGCTTGTCAACTGAACACAGCACTTACACTGAAAGTAGGTTTATTACGAACTTAGCATACATACAGCACTAACTGTCTCTCGGGCAGAGTGCTCTGCTATTTATATACAGACAGAATGTACCAGAAATTAGAAGAATAATTAGCATAAGAAACAAGTAGAAATTACAAGTAAACATAAAAAACATGTAGAACATTTGGGAAATGTTAATTACAAAGACATAAATTTTTTGCTGGTGGACGGGATTAAACCAACGACCTTTGGAGATGCTATCCATTGCGCCATGGCGGCAGTTGGTTAATGTGGAGTTTTGCAGCGTTTCCATAATGGCCATAGAGACTACATTCAGGAGTCTGTCATACTTCTTTCGTCCAACCCTCCTTTGTTGCATCTCTTCAATATGCTGGCACCACTTGATGAACTCTTCCATCATAGTGTTGTCTTTTATCAGAAGAGCTTGGTACATGTGTTCTGCAATACCCTTCATCAGGTGCGTGATTTTGTTGGCCTCCGTCATATTCTGATTGACTATGTTACACAAGGCCAAAACATTTTGTATGTACGACTGTGTCGGCTCACCATGTCATTGGGTCCGGTTCTTCAGTTGTTCTTCCGCTGAGCGAATTTATCGCTGGCAGTCTCAAAACGTCTTCTTTAGTTCTGTCTGGAACATTCCCCAATCATTCAGCTTTCTTCATTGTTTTCAAACCATTGCTGGGCTTTTTCATCCAGGTAAAAATAAATGTTGGCCAAGCACATTGTATGATCCCACCTTTTGTACTTGGCGACTTGGTCGAACCCTTTTAACCATTTGTTGGGGGCCTGTCCAGCATCTCCAGAGAACACTGACAGGTGTCTGATGTACAGCTGGCTTACTGCTGGTTTTGTGTCCATGAATCTTCTGATGATAGGGACTTTTGAAAGGATGTACTCGGTATATCCCTTGTATTCCGGTTCTAGTCCGTATAAGCAACGGCTTTTACGTTGCCTAATTGGAGTGACAGTGATGCAGCTGTTGCAAAGGATACCTGGCGTCTCCACCAAACAAAGTCGCATTGAAATGGAAACAGG
This sequence comes from Locusta migratoria, assembly GCA_026315105.1. NCBI lineage: Eukaryota > Metazoa > Arthropoda > Insecta > Orthoptera > Acrididae > Locusta > Locusta migratoria. The sequence goes on along the minus strand of CM048747.1, from coordinate 335,471,569 downwards.
TTTGTCAACTCAACACAGCACTTATATTGAAAGCAGGTTTATTATGAATTTAACATAAACACAGCACTAACTGTCTCTCGGGCAGAGTGCTCTGCTATTTATACACAAACAGAATGTACCAGAAATTAGAAGAATAGTTAACATAAAAAATAAGTAGAAATTACAAGTAAACATACGAAACATGTAGAACATTTGGGAAATGTTAATTACAAAGACATAAATTTTTGTCGGTGGACGGGACTGAACCAACGACCTTCGGCCCCGCAATCGACGATGCTATCCATTGCGCCATGCTGGTAGTTGGTTAACTTGGAGTCTCGCAGAAATACTGTTATTCATCTCACAAAATGAGTTGCAGAAAAGCCCACATAAAAGGCTACTCTTTTTTCGTCATATATGGCCTTTATCAGATACTGAAACACATGCACTCTCTCACAGACACTCTTGCATACTGCTGGCTTCAGCTACTGTTTTAAGACAGCAATGGACAGGCAGCCTGTGGCAGCAGTGTGTAGATCAGGAGGCAGCATGGAGATGGAGGCAAGAGGGGAGGGATGCACTGCAAGGGCCAGGGAATATACCAGCAGTGTCTCACAGAGTGTGGTCTGACTACATGGGCCACGAGAGTCAACTAGTTGTTGTGTTGGACAGGAAGTAGTTGGAGGGAGGGAGTCAAGGAGGAAGGGAAGGAGTAGAGACTGGAGTGGGTTCATGGAATGGAAGGTGTACATGGCACTAGAATTTGGGCAATGAAAGGGGTGTTGTTGGGGGGGGGGGGAGGCTGTGGCGGGGGCAGGGGGTTGTGGGAATGTAGGATATAATTTAGAAAGAGTTCCCACTTGTACACATCAGAAAATCTGCTGTTAGTAGGAACAGAGAAGATGGCACAGGTTGTGAAGCAGTCATTAAGATGAACAATATTGCAACAAGTCTTCCGATAGAACACATGGCACAGTGGTTAGCATCGCAGATCACTGTGCTTGCAGACCACAGTTCAAATCCCTCCATGGGCAGAAAAATCAATTTCTTTGTATTTACTATTTTTTAGAATGTTCTAGGTGTTTCTTATGTTTAATGTACTTGCAAGTTCCAGGAAATTCTTTCTATGTATAAATAGTGGAGCACTCCAAGTAGGAGTCAATCTGTACTGAGTGTATGCTTGTGTTAGCAATAAATGTGTTCAAAGTGTAAAGTGTTGTGCTCTATTAATGATCAGCCTATGAATTCCAGATCACCTGCACTTTTCAATGTGACACTTTCTAGTGGAGATGCTGGGTATCGTGCAATACATCTGCATCATCAAGGCTCCAATTAGGCAGCATAAGAGCTGTCACTTACACGGACAAGAACCACAATACAAAGAGTATACTGACTACCTCCATCCGAAGGACCATGTCATCAAAAGTCTCATGGATGCCAAACAACCAGTAGGCCAGCTGCACATCAGTGTTCTCGGGAGATGCTGGACAGGACCCAAATAAATGGCTGAAAGGATTTGACAGTCACCAAGTATAATAGGTGGGATCACATTATGTGCTTGACAAATGCATATTTCTACCTGGATGGGACGGCCCAGCAGTGGTTGAAAATAATGAAGACAAGCTCAAATGTGGAAAACATTCCAAACAGAGTCAATGCACTCATATAGACAGTGTGTTTCGGACCTATGTCACGTAGTTAACCTGTAAATGATGGAGGCCGCCAAAGTTTCACACCTGATGCTAGGCATTGCGGAAGACATGTATAAAACTCTTATGTTAAAATATGTTTTGATGACATAAGAGTATATCCAATGCTGCCAGAAAATTGAAGAGATGAAACAGAGGAGGGTTGAATGAAATAAGTACAACAGACTCCTGAATGTAGTACCTATGGATGTTGTGGAAGACCAACATGACTTTGCTACTCTCATACAACAAACTGTGAGAGAAGAATTACAACAATTTATGGCAGGTGGGACTGTTGGACTAAGCAAGCACCAGATTATGGCCATGGATGCAACTCCTGTATATCATGAGGGAGCCAACACTGCTGAGAAAAAAGCATTTGAAACATTAGTGCCTGTCAGCCACGCCAGTCGCACCCAACGTGAAGAATGACCTTGCCCTACTATGACTTACACCACAGCCGCCAAATGGCAGCTTAGGATTCGACCGACATGATGACAACCAACTCCTCCATCAACAGTGAAGCCTAGCAGGAGGACAGATATCTGGAGGACAGAAGACAATAGGCCATTGTGTTTTCACTGTGGCCTTCCTGGACATGTCGTATGGTACTGTAGGAAGAGAAGACGAGTATTTGACAATTATTATGCTGCAAGACAACAACCATCAGAGCAGTCCTTTCAACAGCAGTCAACTGCAGATGATTACTGTCGACCTATGGGACGAAGCCCATTGCCTTATCATGGACGTGGTCGCTCCTCAACATGCCGCCCCCATTCACTGTCGCCTTACAGACATACCAGCCACTAGCCTAGCCGCTGTGTTGAGGAAAACTAGGTGAGGGCTACCATCTACAGAGGTGAGGCCGCCGCAGATGTAAATCCTCCATGGACAACAGTCACTACGATGTCAGGAAATCTCATTGACGTCATCATTGATGGCCAACCTGTCCAGGCACTAATCAATTCAGGAGCTTACTTCTCTGTATTGTCGAATGACTACCGCCGCAAACTAAAGAGATAATGTTCTGTGATACAAGAGCGACTATGATGAAGGTCACAAATGGAAAATACATCCAGCTGGCAGGAACATATGTCACAAGAATAACTATCAACTATAGGATGCAGCCTTTTGAATTTGTCATTTTAACAGAATGTAGCCATAACAGCATCCTCAGATGGGACTTCCTTCAGGCATCCCAGACTGGCTTGGACTGTGAAAGAACTGAGCTAAAAATTGAGGAAGCTGTTTCTATGAGTACACATAACATGTACTTCCCTGGGAGGTTGTTTGCTATTGAGAATGTTGAGACACCACCATTAACAGTGAGAAGAGTTCCAGTGACCAGCTGAGATGACCAGTTGGGTGGGGAAGTGCTTGTTGATCACAGAAAGCTAATCAGTACAACAAAGGAAATCTACATACCACCAGCTATCATAAGCATTACAGGTGGTCGAGGAGAACTTTGGATCACTAATTTTCATGAGCAATTGCAACTGATTCCTAAAGGAATGTGTGTTGGAACAGCTGAACCAGTTCAGGATGGTGAGCTCAATGTCATCGATGAAGTCTTATGCTCTGCTGTTACTGCCGACAACACACTAGAAGAAATTAATATGGCATTGCAAATAGGGGCTGGTATCACACAGTAACAACGTTATCAGGTGTTAACCATACCACACTAAGTTTTAGATGTATTCCAAGCCAGGCAGGAGAAGAGCCAGATGAAACAGGCAATGATAAAACACTGAATCAATACTGGGGATCATCCACCAATTAGCCAGCATTCATATTGAGTGTCACCAGCTGAAAGATGAATAATTTGGGAGGAAGTGGAGAAGATGTTTCATGATGACATTATTCAACCTTCAAAGTCCCTGTCGTCTCCAGTGATCCTCACGAAGAAGAAGGATGTGTCATTTCTGTGTTCACAATCGGCGGCTGAACAAAATCAGAAAGAATGCTGTCTAGCCACTGCCACGCATAGACGACATCTTAGACTGTTTGAAAGGAGATACATACTTCTCAACCATGGACATGCAATCAGGTTACTGACAAATCAAGGTTGACAAACATGACAGAAAGAAGACTGCTTTTATTACATCTGACAGCCTCTATGAAGTCTAAGTCATGCTGTTTGGTCTATGTGATTCCCTGGCCACATTCGAACACGGACAACACAGACAACTTGCTTTGACACCTTAAATAGATGACATGTCTTTGTTATGTAGATGACATTGTCATTTTCTCAAGGACATTTATGTCACATCTAAACCACCAGTCAACTGTGTTGAAGTGTGTTTAGACAGCAGGAGTCTGCCTCAACCCAAAGAAGTGTCTCTTTGTTGCCAAAGATATAAAAATCTTGGAGCACCTAGTGAATGGAGATAGTGTCTGTCCTGATCCAGATAGAGTATAGGCAGTTACAGAATTTCCAACTCCTCAGCACATTCATGATGTGAGAACTTTCCTCAGGCTGTGGTCATAGTACTGTAGTTTCATAAAAGGATTGTGTAATAAGGTACATCCATTTCAAGAACTTCTGCAGGAAGATGCCAAGTTTTACTGGGATGAAAGGAAAGAAAGAGCTTTCTGAGCACTTAAGAGGGCTCTAACTTCCATGCCAGTTGTAGCCTTATACAGGGTTAGCCAGTGAAACTAGAAGATTTAAATAAGTAATTAATTCTTTAAGAATTTTTTTTAATTTAATGGTTATAAATATAAAGTACAAAGGTATCCATTTACTGTACAATAAGTGTAAAAAATATTTTTGTAATATAACACCTGCCAAATGTCCTCCATTGGAATCTACGCACTTCTGCAGCCGGGACTGGATGTTTATCATGACATTTTGCAGCATACTGACTGGTATTCCTTCAATTTCATGCTGAATTCATTGTTTTAGGGCTGTGATAGTCCTGGGTGGATTGTTCTGAAAAACTCTTGGTTTTAAGTAACCCTATAGAAAAAAAGTCACAGGTTGTCAAATCTGGAGAGTGAGGAGGCCAAGGGATATCCCCGTTTTGGAAAATGACACCACCTGGAAACAAAGCATTCACAGCATTCATGGCAACTCTTGCACTGTGGCTTGATGTCCCATCTTGTTGGAACATTGTGTGTTCATTTACTGGAAAATGGGCGAGTTCTGGCATAAGAAAGTTCTGGATCATTGCAACTTAACACAGGGAGTTAAAAGTCACAGCACTTTCATTCATATCCTTGAAGAAAAATGGGCCTATGATTCCTATTGCCAACATTGCGCACCAAACCATGAATTTTTGAGCATGAAGAGGCATTTCACAAAGTGCACCAGGAATTTCTTCCCACAAGTATCTGAAGTTTTGTTTATTAACAAAACCAGAGAGGTGGAAATGCGCCTCATCACTCATCCACAGGTGCTTTTCTTGTTCGTCATTTTCTTCAAGTCTTCTGGCCATTTTCTGACAAAATTGAAATTATTTCTGACAGTCACTTGGTTTGAGAGATTGCACAATCTGTATTTTGTATGGGTGAAAATGTAAATCTCTATGAAGAATCCTTCTTGCTGAAGAGCATGTTGTTTGGCAGATTGACGTGGACTTCTGAGCATTGCCTGTTGAACATCAGCGATGTTATGAGGGGTTTGAACTGTTTTTGCACTCCCACCTCATTTTTAGACGTTGATCCAGTTTGTTCATGGTTGTTTATCCATGAATGAAGTGCGTTATCGAAAGGAACAGGCCTGTTGCGCAGTATGTTGAAATGGCGTTGAAAAGCTCGTCACGTTTTCACTAATCTCTCACCATTCTTATAATGTGCTTTAACCATGTAGCCACGATGTTCACCCACCAAATGATCCATTGCAACTAAATGGTAAGACATGCAGGTAGAACAGAGCCAGCCCCCAGTATCCCCACCACTCACATTCTAGCTGCCAAGGCGATCTCCTATCTGCCCATATCACTGGCTAACCCTGTACAATGAGAATGCTGAGACCGAACTTCACACAGACACCAGTGGTTATGGAATTGATGCATTGCTTGTACAAATTCAGGAAGGTGCTGAAAAGGTGACAACAGCCTATGCATGAAAAGTTCTCTCAAAGTCTTGAGATAAACTAATCTACAACCGAGAAGGAATGTCTCACCGTTATCTGAGCTACCAACAAGTTCTGGCCATATTAATTCAGTAAACCATTCATCATCATGACAGACCACCATTCTTTACATTGGCTGACCAGTTTGAAAGGTCCATGAGGTCGACTAGCAAGATGGGCACTAAGACTCCAAGAGTATGTCGTCACAGTGGTAATCAAAAATGGGTGCAAACAAAAGATTCTGACTGCCTTTTGTGGAATCCATCAACCAAACACAACAGCATGGATGAAATTTCAGCCCCCACTGAGTTAGGTGACATTACAGCTAAACAAAGGGAAGATCCAGCATTATTACAAACCATAGAGGGCTTGGAAAAAGCAGAACTGACCAAAATAGAGTTTCAACTTATAAACGGGACATTGTATAAGAGCAACTATGATCCACTGGGCCCCAGATGGCTACTGGTTGTTCCAGCTCATCTCTGGCCAGCTATTCTCAAGTATTTCCATGATTCTCCAATATCCTGTCATCTGGGATTCGTGAAGACCCTAGACAGAATCAGATGCAGGTATTACTGGAAAGGTCTTTACTAATCTGTCAAGCACTATGTGAGTCACTGTAAGGAGTACCAGAGACTGAATCATGTGCCGCAATTACCTCCAGATCATCTGGTACCAATTCCAACAGCAGTAGCTCCATTCCACCTGTACAGCACATGATCTTTATCTACAGATGATAGGAAAATTATACAACCCATCCCAGTGCTGCATAAATAAAATGGGTTGGAAGCGTTGTCAGGATGGAGGGCAGAGCGGTGAAGGCTTGTGGGTGCCCTAGGAAAGGATTGCTGAATGGCAAATAAAAGATAGAATTGAAGTTAATATTTGGTATATTCTGAAATACGGGATACATGGCGGGACTCGCCCTGGGTACTGATGTAATGAATGAATGCCAGTCTAAACGGATTAGAAAACGGAAAAGATGAAGGTTACAGTAATAGTTATGGGTCACACAGTTGGTGGCTGATGCCGAACAGCCGCTAGGCGGGAGCGGACGGCATGCGGCCATTCACCCCGCACAGACGCTGAGCCTCTGGAGTGCGTCTGTTCTGTACGAGAGCTCAAACTGAAGAGAGGGAAGGAACTGATTCTCGCACCTCTGCGTCCTGCAGCAGTAGCACACGTGATCAAACGTGGGTGTCTGCTATTGGCTCCACGGTGGCATGGAAACGTCAGTAGTTTGAGGACGGACGCCAGAAGGGTGGCGTGATTTTAGAATCAGCATTCAATACTGGTTCTGGTCGGCTCTGTCCTGCAAGGTGGACAGGCTTGGTCACATTGTCAAGGCGTATGTCACGGTGTAAGAATACTTGTAAAACTTAGGCGAAGTTCTGAAATAAATTTTTTGAATTATTTCCCTAACCTGTTTTAGACTGGCTGGTCGAACGGGTTGCCCAAAAGGGGATTTAGTAACTAAGGGAGGAATGTGTTACAATTCCAACTCATTTAGTGTGAATGTTAGGGGACTTACATGTAGTCACATTTTGTTTTCAGGTAAACAACAAAATTAGGAAATTTTATAACTCTTCAGAAATATGTTGAACCATGAATTGAATAACGTAAAAATTCAAACCATTTAACAGTGGAATGGAATGTTACATTTAAAATTAAAGCTTGTTTCACATGTTACGTGTCATTGCTAAATTCGGTGAAATCAAAGTGTAGACGCGGGCCGAACTGAATCAGCACTGGTCTTTCAATAGTTACAGATGCTCCTAGAAATGTGTAGATGTTTGTGTTGTTTGGCAAATATTAATCTCGTTATTAAACAGTTTAACAAATGTAAAAAAAAATCACAAGAAATTATATAATTATAAGAGGATTAATGCATCTGAGTAACAACCATATTGGATCACATTACTGTACAAAATTGAAATAAGTTTTCCTTCACTGAATCATGGTGTAAAATATAGTAAAATAAGATACTCAATGGAATCAGTCCAATGGAAACTGACAAAAAACACATAATTTTAAAATGTTTATACTCAGACAAAGGCTATGCTTTCCATAGATTAACAAGGACTTGCTAATTCGGTATAAATATAAAATAGATTAACTGTAAAAAAAGAACTAAAATCCATAGTAAAGAGTAATATTGGTTTTGACTTGATTGCAAAATAGCACTCGATCTCGCTACATGGAATAAGGACAACATATCTTTACTATTAACAGATCACAGCACATTATAAGTACCTCTCTTGGAGTAGTGGATACAAACTATTTACACATCAACTTAAGCTGTCTCTGGCCGTAACAACTGGAAATAACTTCTCATAATCCTGATGTGCGTTGTGTTTCATGTACATTTATTTTCAAGGTATCGATACAGAAATCATGATGGAAACTGTTACGGAAGTTTCAGAATCGAACAATGAAAAGGCGTGTATGACATAAAAACAGGAGGTATACAGAATCAGAATGGCAGCAATAGAAATAAGGTAAAAGTGGTTTTTCTTGGTCTTCTCACTATGTGCAACAGTTTTCTCTATACTCCTCTTACGGATATTTCGCTCACAGGTGGTACTCTTGACTCACATGTGGCAACTACATATAGCTCCTTTACATTGGCTAAAACATTACTCAACTTCAGCTGCCCTCTGGAGGATAACAACTTGAGGGTATTTCTTGCACGTCACATAAGGTGCAGTAGGGATTCAGGTATCTCTCAAAGGCTATCTTATCACATCTCAACCAGGCTTCTCTCTGGTAAAATATTTTCGAATCAACAAGATTCACATTTCGTGCCCTGAAACACACTGTCGTCACATGCTTTGGTAACCAGCTTACAAAACTACCACTTTTACAAAAGGAAGAGCTCATACAGAAAGAAATATGTAGGAGGAAAAAGAGAAACATATAGAGAGTAGAGGAGGAGGGGCAAAAGTTTAATTCTTGGGTTTATATTGTGGTGGATCAACACAGCGTTTTACGGTTTCAGATGCTAGTCATGTGTACGACTGTTTGTGCGGCTGCGGACTTCAGCAAATCTGGTAGACACAACCACGATTGAAAACTTTTTGTTTGTGGTTTTTCTTTTAAGACCTCAACTCTGGTATTGCGTTGGTATTTGATCTTTAAACAAAAGCACACATCCTTCAAGATTGAGAATTTCACACTTCTCCCTTGTACCAATGATCTTTCAATTTCTGCCAGACGTGACTTGGAGGGGGAATGCCTTGCTTTAACCCATCACATCTGTGGAGGGCGGAAATTTACTTTCATTTACAGCATGGAAAATATTGATAGGAAAGATCGAGGAAAGAGAGATTGTGACACAGAAATTAAGTGGAAGAAATATCACAAACATCTTGGACAATGTGGATGCCAGGCCACATATTACTAGTGTTAGTGACAGAACTTTGCCAAAATCATAAAACTGTGTGATTACACATGCTACAAATTAATCAAAAAATGAAACTTCCATACTACCGGCAATGCTCAAACTTAAGTAATATAAGGAAAAGAGTGTTATTCTCTACTATAACTGCAACATTAGCTAATCCAGTCACTCGGGAAAAGAAACAACTTACTTAGCCTAGGGAAAGTTAATATTCAAATTATTCTATTAGTTCAAGACACCTCGGAACAGGAGGTAATAAATGATTTAGTATCAGGCTGTACTTGGCCGTCGGGACGTGGTGGTGTGGTGCAGGAGGGGGCGGCAGGTGGGCGGCGGGCGATGTGTGGTCGCATGGCGCGAGCGTGGCTTCGACGTGGGCGGCATAGCAGCAAGTGGGCCTCACTGCTACGGCTTGCAGAGTGGTTTGGACCCAGTAAAGAGCCATCTTCATCTGCTTGGCAGGACCGGCAGCAGACGTGGGGCGGCGCCTCATGCGCACAGCAGTTACGGACGAGCGGCGTCGGTAGGCGACGTTTGTGGGCGGTGGCAGTGGCAGGTGGGCCGCACCATCCGGGTATGGCACTTTACATGCCTTTGATGGGCCGAAACAGTAGCACAAACACGGCAAGTAACTTTTTACGCCTCATGCGCGCAGGTGAGCTGCACACATGGCGCACACGTGAGCAGCGGCAGGCAGGCGTGCGGCGTTGGACTTCGCACCCCGCACGGAATGTGCAGATGCAGCGGCTACTAGGATGTCACGGCGACTGTGCCGTGGCTCAGCGGGATAGCGGCTATCAACCAGACACACAACATAACGTGAACCAAAATTTTGCAGCCACCCTAAGGGCCGCAAGGTGGGTTATCAATTGCACTTCAGACGCCAAATTGTACATCACATGATCTTTATCTACAGATGATAGGAAAATTATACAACCCATCCCAGTGCTGCATAAATAAAATGGGTTGGAAGCATTGTCAGGATGGAAGGCAGAGCGGTGAAGGCTTGTGGGCGCCCTAGGAAAGGGTTGCTGAATGGCAAATAAAAGATAGAATTGAAGTTAATATTTGGTATATTCTGAAATACGGGATACATGGTGGGACTCGCCCTGGGTACGGATGTAATGAATGAATGCCAGTCTAAACAGATTAGAAAACGGAAAAGGTGAAGGTTATGGTAATAGTTATGGTTCACACAGTTGGTGGCTGATACCGAACAGCCGCTTGGTGGGAGCGGACGTCATGCGGCTGTTCGCCCCGCACAGACGCTGAGCCTCTGGAGTGTGTCTGTTCTGTACGAGAGCTCAAACTGAAGAGAGGGAAGGAACTGATTCTCGCACCTCTGCGTCCTGCAGCAGTAGCACACGTGATCAAACGTGGGTGTCTGCTATTGGCTCCACGGTGGCATGGAAACGTCAGTAGTTTGAGGACTGATGCCAGAAGGGTGGCATGATTTTAGAATCAGCATTCAATACTGGTTCTGGCCGGCTCTGTCCTGCAAGGTGGACAGGCTTGATCACGTTGTCAAGGCATATGTCATGGAGGAAGAACACTTGTAAAACTTAGGCGAAGTTTTGAAATAAATTTTTTGAATTATTTCCCTAACCTGTTTTAGACTGGCTGGTCATCCTGTACACACCAGATTGGTATCGACCTTTTAGGTAGGTTCCCAAAGTCGACAACTGGTAACCAATGGATAATAGTCTGCACTGATTATCTCACCTACGACTCAGTCACCAAACCTGTGCCGACTGCAGAAGCTCCAGATATCACAAAATTCTTAGTAGAAGGCATTATTTTGAAGCATGGTACACCAAGTATTATGATATCTGATTGAGGAAAAGTATTCATATCAAAACTAGTATCAGAGGTAATGTCACGTTGTGACATTGTCCACAGAATCACAACTGCCTACCATCCTCAGACAAATGGTCTTACACCACATTTTAACAAGTCATTAGCAGATATGCTGGTGATGTATGTTGATCTTGAGTATAAGATTGGCATACAATACTGCCAGTCTTGACATTTGCTTATAATACAGCAAGGCTGGACACCACAGGCTTCACGCCGTTTTTCTTGGGCCATGGTTGTGAAGCTAACAAGACAATGGATATGCTGTTTCCATTTCAACCTGATGACACTGATGACGATTGTGTGAAACGCTTCATCACCAGGGTCGAAGAATCAAGACAGCTGGCTCACATACAGACACTGGACATCCAGAGAAGGACCATCAGCAGTATAACGACAAGTACCGACTTGAATAAAGCCCAGGAGACCTGGTATGGATTGTTACCCTTGTATGGAAAGTTGGGCTATCGGAAAAGTTACTGAAGTGATATTTTGGTCTGTATCATGTCATATGCCACCTGTGAGATGTCACATACGAAGTCGAGGATTATGAGCCGCACTAGAAATGGCAAAGACAAAGAGACACTGTGCACGTCCTCCATATGAAGCCTTACTACTATCCCAAAGAACAAATAGACAGAAACATCCTCTTTTTCAAGGACTCTGCAGACCTTTATCATAATGAAGAAGCCATGACAGGAGTATGTGGTGCTGGTCGTCGTCACTGTACAAAAGGCGTGCAGCCAGAATGGAAGGATTCTCCCGAATTGCCATTCAGTGGACCCATAACAAGATCCAGGACAGCATGTTTTAACAAGTCATTAGCAGATATGCTGGTGATGTATGTTGATGTTGAGTATAAGGATTGGCATACAAGGGCTCCAAAGGGAACCTAGCAGCTGGCTTCAAAGGGAATTTAACAGCAGGTTGCTGTTCTTTCAGAAAGGGGAGCAATGCCACGAGTCTTCCAACAGAACATGTGACGGAGTGTTTAGCATCACAGATTGCTGTCCTTGTGGTCCCCAGTTCAAATCCCACCACAGGTAGAAAAATTTATTCCTTTGTATTTACTATTTCTAGAATGTTCTATGTGTTTCTTATGTTTGATGTACTTGTAAGTTCCTGAAAATTCTTTCTATGTAGAAATAGTGGAGCACACCAAGCAGGAGTCAGTCTGTACTGAGTGTATGCTTGTGTTAGCAATAAACGTGTTCTAAATGTAAAGTATTGTGATCTATTAAAGACCAGCATTTAAATTCCAGACCATCTGCAGTTTTCAATGTGACAATATCATGTTATGCATTTGTATGGTCCAGCTGTCTCTTAGCCCCAGTTTGCCGATGGCCATTCTTGTAAACAAACACTGTCTTAGAAGTCATACACACATAGAAAGCTGAAGCTTAATCTGTAGATTAGATAACTTCTTTTGCAGAATTCCCTACTTTTTATGGGACAGGAAATGCCTGCAACAGAACTGGAGGAAGTGGTGGAGGGATGGTGAATAGGACAGGTCTTCCATCTGGGTCTATTGCAGGAATATGGGGCAAGGGGTCAGAAACAGAGAACAGTAGGGATGAACGTGGATATTATGTAGGTTTGGTGGGCACTGGAATACCACTGTGAGAGGGTTGGAGAGGACAGTGATCATGCCAGGAAGTGAGGTAGTTAAAACCTTGGCGGAGAATGTGCTATAATTGCTTCAGCCCTGTGTGATGCAGGGTCAAGATACAAGTGCTCCTTTGTGGATGTATGGTTGGTGTGAAGGAGGTGGTAAGTGACCAGAAAGACAAAGCTTTTGAGATCTGTTTCTGTAAAAAGTTGGGAGGTTAATTTTGGTCTGTGAAGGTCACAGTGAGATCTTTGACATATTTGGAAAGAAACTGCCTATCACTGCAGATATAGCAACCATAGGTGGTTAGGGTGTATTGCAGGGACTTCTTAGTGTGGCATGGGTGGCAGTTGTCAAAATGGAAGTATTTTAATTGGTTGGTAAGTTTGATAAGGACAGATGTAGCCACCTTTGAGGTGAAGGTCAGTGTCAAGGAACATGTTTTACCTGGTTGAGTAGGGCCCAGAGAAATGAATGAGAATGAAGGTGCTGAGGTTTTGAGGAATGTAGATAGAGTGTCTTCAAATTCAGCCCAGTAGATGGCCCATGAATATGTAGTCATAGGATGGTGCTATACAGGTGCCCATTGCTGAATTATCAATTTGTTTGTAGGTGATGCCTTCAAAGAAGAAGTAATTTTGGGTAAGATGTAGTTGACTTTGGTCATGATGAAGGCGTTATGGGCTGGAGTCCTTTGGTCATTATGAAAGGTAGTGTTCAATAGTGGCAAGGACATAGGCATAAGGGATGTTAATGTACAGGTAGGTGGCATCAATCATGATGAGCACAATACCAGCTTACAAAGTGACAGAAACTGTGAAGAGTCAGTGGAGGAAATGGTTAACATATTTTATGCAGGAGGATAGGTTGCGGTATAGTAATAAGGACAGTGTACAACTCACCACAAAGACGTGATGACAAGCTGTGACAGGCACATACAAAAGACATACACATATGACACTTTCAGCTATCAGCCATGGACTTCTTCCGAAAATAGAACATTCACACAATCACACAGGCACACAACACAGTCTTACAACCATCACCTCCGGCTGCTGCACTTCGAATCCCTTCTCTATCCTTATTAATATAATATTAATTCCAACCTGGACTTTCCTTTATTAGGGTAGGTTGCGGGTTATAGGTTGAAGGTGTTGGCTAACAAGCGCACAGATTTTCTCTGGCAGATGGGGATTGGGGGAGAGAGGGAAGGGATTGAAGTGCAGAACCAGGTAGGGCTGAGAAGAAAGATAGACTTAAGGGAAAGCTTCTGGTCTGAGGCAAAGTATTTGAGGAGGACTTTAGATGATTTTGTGACAGAGGGTCACTGCTAACTGTCAGATTTGTCCATCTACAGACCCTGACACAGTGATTCCATTCCGAACCTACAACAGGATCTCAAGTTCCTCCTCAAATGCATATGTCAATCACAGAAACTCTCCAGAGTCTATCTCATTCCTCACTCTTACATCATACCATATTCCAATCTTCTACTTACTCCATAAAGTACATAAACCCAACGACCTTGGATACCCCAGTCCCATTGTGACTGATTATGGTGCTCCCTTGGGACCCACACATAAAGCCTAATGCCCATAGCCTACACACCTCTATAAAAGACACCAACTGTTTCCTCCTTTGACTCCCTACATACAGTATCTGTCCCTGTACCACCTGGCATCATGCATGTCACGGCTGATGGCATCATCCTCTAATATCCACAATGCCTATGGTCTTGCCAATGTTAAACATTGCTTTTCACAATGCCCAACTGACTCCAAGTCCTCAAACCCCTTCCTTGTCATGATGGTCAACTACATCTTCACCCACAATTATTTTAGTAAATCTATTCTCAGACAGGTATCAGATGGACATCCTACATGTCTTTCAGTCCTGAGCATCCTCCTTCATTTGCTTGTAACATTTTCCAGCTGTTAGCATTTTAAACTTTCTTCTTCCTCTCTCTCTTTTTCATTCTACTTTTCCATCCATTATCCTCTCCAGTAGACAGTTCCTGCATAATACATGTTCCACTCAAGACGTTTAGCTTTTCTGTGTCATCGTCATGAGCCAACGGCCATGCCACAATAGATACACCAGTTACAGTTAAATCGCCAAAGTTAAACACTGTTGGGCTTGGCTAGCACTTGGATGGGTAACCATCTGTGTCTACCAAGCACTGTTGGCAAGTGGAATGCACTCAGCACTTGTGAGGCAAACTGAGGAGTTACTTGATTAAGAAGTGGAGGCCTGTCAGATGGAGCAGGAATTTATATGTCATACATACAACGCAATCCACCATTAGGTATGTGGCGGAAGGTACACTGTCATCACTACTAGCCATTTCTTTTCCTATTCCTTGGCGAAATAGAATGAAGGACAAAAGAATGTCCATATGCCTCTGTATGAGCCCTAATTTCTCTTATCTTGTTTTTGTGATCTTTACGCAAAATGTAAGTAGGCAGCAGAAAGATCATTTTGCTGTCAACTTCAAATTCTGGCCCTCTAAATTTCCTCAAAAGAACGTCGTCTTTCCTTCAGTGATTTCCATTTGAGTTCCTGGAGTATTTCCATGACAGGCATTGGTCGAATCTACCAGTAATGAACCTAGCTGCTTGTCTCTGAACTGCTTCCACATATTCCTTTAAACTGACCTGCTGTGGGTCCCAAACCCTTGAGCGATACTCAAAGCATGGTTGTACAAGCATGTTATACACGGTCTCCTTTCCATATGAAGTACATCTTCCCAAAATTCTACCAAAGTCAGTTGTCCACCTTACAACTGTTCTTACATGTTCGTTTCATTTCATATCGCTTTACAATGTTATGCCTCGATATTTGAACGATGCGCCTGTATCAAGAAGCTCACTACTAATATTGTATTTAAACATTATAAGATTGTTTCTCCTACTCATGTGCATCACCTTACATTTTTCTACATTTAGAGCTAGCTGCTATTCTACACACCAACTAGACATTTTGTCGAAGTCATCCTGTAAATTATTATAACCAATTAAAGACAAACCTTCCCATACGCCACAGCATCATTGACAAACAGCCACAAATTACATGTTACTCTGTCCATCAGATCATTTATATAGATAGAAAATAATAGTGGTCCTATCACACTCCCCTGGGATAAGCCTGATGATTCACTCGTTTCTGATGAACACTCGCTGCCGAGAACAACGTACTGTGTTCTATTACTTAGGAAGTCTTCCAGCCAGTTGTTTTGTATCCCATCCTCGTTGCCACTTTTTTGTCTCGATTCCACCAGTGGTCCTGGTGTCAGTGGCCGAATAGAAAGAGACCGACACAGGAATAAAGGATGCACGCTTGTGCAGGTACGGAGGTGACCAGCCAGTGGGACAGCAGAAACTAGAAACACTAGAGTAAATTAGAACGAGATTTATATTTCATAGAGTCTTGGTAATACTTAACTTTTACATAGTTCTTGACTGCAGAATGCTGATACATAGTTTAGATAGAGGCCTGCCTACTGATGATTCCTAGTGCCTATCCGATAGCCAAGTCTTCCGAAGTGTGAATTGGTTCCTATCTCAGTCCTAAGTGGCCGATGCAGCAGTCATGGCCACGAGCAGAGTTGCAGCAGAGGGCGCTCATGGCTGACGACGTAAGAACGCCGCACCGCACCTGCATGGCGGCGCGCGGCGAAAGTAGGTGGCGCGCACTTTATACTTGTGCGACACCACAAGTTGCATATCTGTGAATCTGTTCCATATGCTTGTATCATTGTTAGAAGTCTGCAGTGTGGCACCACGTCAAATGTCTTTTTGAAATCAAGAAAAGCACAATCTGCCTGTTGCCCTTCATCCATGGCTCGTAAGATGTCACGTGAGAAAATGGCAAGCTGAGTTTCACAGTTTCACACAAATGATGTTTCCTAAACCAGTGCTGATTCATAGAAAGAAGCTTATCTGTCTCAAGGAAATTTTCTATATTTGAGCTGAGAATACGCTCCATAATTCTACAGGAAACAGATGTCAGCGATTTTGGCCTGTAATTCTCTAACCTTTTTATACATGGAAATCCCTGCACACATTTCCAATCACTAGGAACTTTGTGCTGAATTAAAGATTCACGATAAATGCAAGCTAAGAAAGGGGCCAATGCCCCAGTATACTCTTTGTAAAACTGAACTGGTATTCCATCCGGACCAGGAGACTTCTTTGTATTCAACTGTTTCTCTACACCGGAAATAACTATTACTATGTCCTCCAGTGGGAGTTAGTGCACTGATCAAATGATAGTACATTTGTATAGTCCTCCTGCATGAATGATTTCTTAAAGGTTGAATTTAGAACTTCAGCTCTCTGTTTCCTTTCTCCTATTACTGTCCCAGAATGATCAACATGTGACTGAATAGTGGGCTTTGAACCGCTTATCCATTTTACATAGGACCAGAATTTTTTCGGGTTCTCGGAAAGATCTTTTGCTATGGTGTGGCTGGGGTAATTATAGTATGCTTCATGCATTGATCTTTTTATAGATGCATGCATCTCTACTAATTTTTGCCTGTCTTGATTTGTGTGTTCTTCTTACTTTCTCAGTAGCTTTCTAATATTATTATATCACCATGGATCTTTTCCATCCTTAATCTTCATGATAGGCATGTACTTATCTAACCCTTTACTTACAATGCATTCAAATGTATTACACAATTCCTCTACATCCTTTGTACCAGAACAAAATGATGTCTATTTTCTAAGTGTGATGCTAAATGCTTATTGTCTCTTTCTAACAAAAACACACTCCTAGCCTTCTTGATTGGTTTATTAACTTTGGTCACCATTGACACTATGACGATATCATTATCGCAAACTCTTGTCTCTACACTGATAACGTTAATAAGGTTGGGCCTATTAGTAGCTATAAGGTCTAAAATATTTCCATTTCATGTGGGCTGTCAGTTTAACTTCCTCATGAAATTCCTTTCCTCTTTTACTCTGATCAACAGCTCCTAATTTCTCTGTCAGTCTATTTCATTTTGTCCATAACCCCATTTCAAAAGTCTCTAAATATTTTTGTTCATCTTTCTGTCTACTTTTCACACACCACGTCTCACACAAAACATTTGGCTAATCTCTTCTGGAAATTAATGAATATGCTCCTGGCTGTCATTAAATCTTTCCTCTCCCAAACACTATTTTCCATGTATTGTGCATCTCACTTCATCTGTACAACTTCCAATGGAAGTTACCAAGCTTCCCAGATATTGGAATGAAGACATCACTTACAAACAAATCTTCAGTACAGCAACAGGCAACAATATGGCACTATCCTACGCCAGTCTACTCATGGGACATCTGAAGCAATCCTCCTTAACTACCCAGTATACCAAACCCCTCATCTGCTTGAGACTCATTGATGATATTCTTTATAATCTGGAGTGAGGGTGAAGACACACTATCCACATTCTTCCAAAACCTGAACACATTCTCCCCCATTCACTTAATCATGTCTTACTCAATCTCACAAAACACATTCCTTTATGTGGTTGCATCAACTTTCCCAGCATAATAACTGATAATATTCATCTCGTGTTTGCAGCCAGATACCATCGTCAACTAAACACGATGTTTCAGCAGGCCAACTGGCTGCCATCTTCAGATGAATGCACTGATTACAGTTACTCACCAGAAACTGAGGCAGAACAGAAACAGCGGCCCCTTTATACACTGTTGACAAGCCACCGCGTGCACGCGAAACTGAATTACGGGCCGTATAGGTGCAGTAGCGCGCTGGTGGAGAAAATTGGCAAACGATGGGTCGAAACAATAACAGGGACGGATTTTATTTGCGCTGTTGAGCAAGCTGTGTCTCATATTCCAGAAGATCAGGCTGATGAAATTTGGCAAGAGGTTGCCTACAAACTTCGCAGAGCAACTCCTCCAACAAGCAATAGTCCAAGTAGTGAGAGGGCGGCCATTCAGTCTTTGAGAGAAGATAAGGATTTGGTTATCCTTAAAGCCAATAAAGGGAGACTGTGTGTCCGAGATGAATCTTTTACTGGATGACTCAGCCTACCATAGGTTACATAATGATCCCACAGAAGGAATAAAACGGAAGATGATTTCACTTTTAAAGAAGAGTTCCTTGTCAGAGGACATTGTTAAGAAACTTCACCCTGGAGCTGCTGTCCCTCCGAGACTGTATGGCCTACCTAAGTTTCACAAGCATGGAATTCCTCGTTGTTCTATTGTGAGCAATTTGGGTGCCCCTACCTATAATTTGGCCAAATATTTAGCGTCTGTTCTTGCTCCTCATGTTGGAAAGTGTGCACATCACATATTGAATAAGTCACATTTTATTCGGCAGCTGAAGTCAGTTTATCTTGGCCCATCAGACCCCCCTGTGAGTTTTGATGGTGTTTCCCTTTTTACCTGGGTTTCTCTTGAAGAGTCCTTGTTATTAATTAGTGAAAAATTGGATGATGAAACAGTCACGTTATGTCATCATGTGCTGACTTTGACATATTTCCTTTTTAATGACACCTTTTTTTTTTTAACAAACTGACGGAGTGGCTCTGGGGAGTCCTCTTCCCCCAGAGTAGGATACATTTTTATGGAAAAAATGGGTTTCAGTCTCAAAGGGGGCAGGTCAGACACAGGAAGAAAGCAGATCTAGAAACCATTGGTATAACAGTTGTAAATTGTCGTAGCTGTATTGGGAAAGTTCCTGAGCTCCAAGTGCTGATAGAAAGTACTGAAGCAAAAATCGTTATAGGTTCTGAAAGCTGGCTGATGCCTGAGATAAATTCGGCCGAAATGTTTTCAAAGGGCCAAATGGCCTTCAGAAAGGATAGAATAAATAAAAAAGGGGGTAACGTGTTTATTGCTGTTACAAACAGTTTATCCTGCAGCGAAATTGAGGCAGATACTTCCTGTGAGTTGGTATGGGTAGAGGTTATACCTGGCAACCGGAATAAATTAATAATTGGATCTTTTTATCGGCCCCCTGACTCAGATGATGCGGTTGCAGAAATGTTTAAAGAAAGCTTGAATCATATTTCAAATAGGTATCCGAAGCATACTGTTATAATCGGAGGCAACTTTAATTTACCCTCGATTTGTTGGCATAATTACGTATTCAAAACCAGCGGCAAATATAAAACATCGTCCGAACTAGTTCTGAATGCTTTTTCTGAAAACTACTTCGAACAGTTAGTTCATGAACCCACTA
This sequence comes from Locusta migratoria, assembly GCA_026315105.1. Taxonomy (NCBI): domain Eukaryota; kingdom Metazoa; phylum Arthropoda; class Insecta; order Orthoptera; family Acrididae; genus Locusta; species Locusta migratoria. The sequence goes on along the minus strand of CM048747.1, from coordinate 335,451,761 downwards.
GAGTAGTAAGTGGTTGCGAAAATACCCTTGATCTCCTAGCAACAAATAATCCGGAGATAGTAAAGAGCATCAAAACAAATACAGGGATTAGTAGTAGCGGATTGTAGTAGCGAGACTAAATGTTGAAATTCCCAAATGCACAAAAAATAAACGAAAAATACATCTATTCAATAAAGCAGATAAAAATTTGCTTCACGCTTTCCTGAGTGATAATCTCCAATCTTTCAAAACTAAAAATGTGAGCGTAGATCAGTTGTGGCTTACTTTCAAAGACATAATATCAGTAGCAATCGAGAGATTTATACCAAATAAATTAATAAAAGAGGGGGCTGACCACCCGTGGTACACAAAACAGGTCAGATCACTGTTGCAGAAACAAAGAAAAATGCATGCAAAATTTAAAAAGACGCAGAATCCACAAGACTGGCAATCTTTTACTGAAACTTGCAACCTAGCGCGACATCAATGCGAGAAGCCTATAGTACTTACCACAACAAAATCCTGTCTCGTAATCTTGCAGAAAATCCAAAGAAATTCTGGTCATATGTGAAGTACCTAGCAGCAAAACACAAGCAATACCTTCACTACGCGATAGCAATGGTAATACTACCGACGACAGTACTGCTAAAGCAGAATTACTAAACACAGCTTTCCGAAATTCGTTCACTAAAGAAGACAAAGTGAACACTCCAGTATTCAATCCAAGAACAGATGCCAGCATGCAAAACTTAGAAGTAGATGTTCCTGGAGTAGTAAAACAACTTAAGTCACTAAACAAAAACAAATCTTCCGGACCAGATTGTATACCAATTAGATTCCTCTCAGAGTATGCTGATACAATAGCTCCGTTCTTCGCTATAATTTACAACCGATCACTCAGCGAATGATCTGTACCCAAAGACTGGAAAGTTGCCCAAGTTACTCCAATATTCAAGAAAGGCAATAGGAGTGATCCCCAAAATTACAGGCCTATCTGATTGATGTCGATTTGCAGTAGGATTTTGGAACATATACTTTGTCTGAATATTATGAACTACCTCAAAGAGAACGACCTATTAACAAATAGTCAACACGGATTCAGAAAGTATTGCTCTTGCGAAACACAGCTTGCCCTTTATTCACATGAAGTGTTAAGTGCCATTGACAAGGGATCTCAAATCGATTCCGTATTTCTGGATTTCCGGAAAGCTTTTGATACTGTACCCCCCAAGCGGCTTCTAATGAAATTGCATGCTTATGGAATATCTTCCCAATTGTGTGATTGGATTCACGTTTTCCTATCAGAAAGGACACCGTTCGTTGTAATTGACGGTAAGTCATCGAGTAAAACAGAAGTGATATCTGGCGTTCCACAGGAAAGCGTTATAGGTCCCCTACTCTTCCTCGTGTTTATAAACGATTTAGGAGACAATCTGAATAGCTCCCTTAGACTGTTCACGGACGATGCTGTCGTTTATCAGTTAGTGAAGTCAACAGAGGATCAAAAGCAACTGCAAAGCGATTTAGACAAAATTTCTACTTGGTGCGAAAATTGGCAATTGACACTAAATAAAGAAAAGTGTGAAGTAATACACATGACCACTAAAAGAATTCCGCTGAACTTCAATTACACGATAAATCAGTCAAACCTTAAAGTCGTAAATTCTACCAAATACCTAGGAGTTACAGTTACGAACAACTTTGACTGGAGAGAACACATAGAAAATATTGTGGGGAAGGCGAATCAAAGGTTACGTTTCATTGGCAGAACGCTTCGAAGATGCACCAGCTCCACCAAAGAGACTGCCTACATCACACTTGTGCGTCCTCTCCTGGAGTACTGTTGCCCCTTATGGGATCCTTATCAGGTGGGACTGACGGAAGATATTGAGAAGGTTCAGAGAAGGACAGCTTGTTTTTTTTAATCACGTTATGGGGGGGAAAGCGTCATGGAAATGTTGCACGAATTGGGGTGGAAATCATTAAAAGAAAGACATTATTCATTGCGGCGTGATCTGTTTGCGAAGTTTCAATCACCGACTTTTACTTCTGAATGTGAAAATATTTTGTTAGCACCCACCTACTTAGGGAGACATGACCATCCCAATAAAATAAGAGAAATCAGATCAAAAATGGAACGATTTAGGTGTTCTTTCTTCCCGCACGCTATTAGAGAATGGAACAGTAGAGAAAAGTTATGAAAGTGGTTAATGAACCCTCTGCCAGGCACTTAAATGTGATTTGCAGAGTATCTATGTAGATGTAGATGTAGAAGAACTGGAGCATCTCAAGGTTGTCTTTAAACAGAATTGGTAAACTGCTCAACAAATTTGTCGTGTGTTTCAATTTGGTCCAAAAAGTGAACCATTAGAGGACAACTACAAATCTGTTGCCTTTTAGCCTTTTGCCAGGAATATATCCTCAAAAATTTCAAGAATTTTAAGAAGATTTGACATTAAAAGTGTTTTTATGCCACCACCAAAGACTAGGGCCCTCCTTAGGTCAGTCAAAGATGATTTAGGACTGAGGAATACCGGTTTTTATAGAATTCCATGTTATTGTGGTAAGACTTACATCGGCCAAACAATCCGCAAAGTTCAGGATTGGTGTGTGGAACATCACCACCATACTCATTTACTTCAACCTGAAAAGTCAGTTGTTGCTGAAAATTGTCTGAATGAGGGACACGAGATGTTATACGATGAAACAAAAATGATTGCACCTGCTTCCTGCTACTGGGAATGTAAGAATCAATGGAAATTTGTATGGCCGATAATATTAATACGGACAAGGGCTGCCCTCTAAGTAAAACATGGAACCCAATCTTATCTTATATTAAGTAACGACAGTCTTCATTTTGACCTGCAGTTTCTTTTAGCTAGTATTGTTTCGACCCATCATTTTGCTGATTTTCTCCACCGGCACACTATTGCACCTAGGGGGACTCTACTTCAGTTTCTCGCACGTGCAGTGGGTCAATGTATAAAGGGGCCACTGTTTCTGTTCTGACTCAGTTTCTGACAAGTAAGTGTAATCAGCACACTCACTTGAAGATAGCAGCCAGTTGGTCTGCCCGAACGGCGTGTTTAGTTGATGATGGTATCCAGCTGCAAACCTCTGATATGAATATTATCACGTTCCTTGATGGTAACCTCCACCTCAAGGATGGCTACATCAGTATCTCTGCCCATATTGGACTTACCAACTACTGAAAATACCTCCATTTTAACAGCTTCCACCCATTACACACCAAGAAGTCTCTTCGATACAGCCCAGCCATCTGCAATGACAAGAAAACCCTTTCCAAATATGCCAAATGTCTTACTGAGGTCTTCACATTTTGATATTACCCTCCCAACCTTATACAGAAACACGTATCACATGTCACACGCTTTATGGTCACCCACCACATCCATCACACTCACTTTCCAGCAACAAAGGAGCACTCATCTCTTAAACCAGTACCATCCATGGCTGGAGCAATTAAATCATATTCTCCATTCTCATCCTGCCCTGAAGTGAGGAATATCCTATCCACTATCCTCCCCACCCCCATCCACAGTGGTATTACACCACACACAAAGAACTGCTCAGTATGTTCATCTATCCACACACTACCCTTTTGAAAAGTTCTGATGAACATTAAGGTTAGAGCTGAACTCTGTGGTTCCAAATATGATACTTATATTAACTTTGCTGAATTCTGCTTGCTGCTGCCAAGGTCCACTTCAGTGATGTTGGATCCAAAAGATGATTATTGTAGCAAAAATTTAGTGTGGAATAGGGTCCAACTTGCTAATTATTAAACACCACACAGAGAGTTCCTTTTTAATGAGGTTTATTGCACAAAACTGCTACATGTTTAGTGTCTGAGAATTGACTGCAAACTCAGCCGACCTCAAATCTGCTAGTCTGCCTTATATATGGTGTAACAAATGGAAATTCCACAAATACACAGTTTTAAAAAAAGATAACAAAAACTACAATTACAAAATTTTACAAGAATGTTAGTGTTTTACCACACTTCTTTACAGTAATTTGTTGTTTCTACCAACACTATGGCAGGAATAACATACCAAAAGTTGGTAGATAAACACTTAAGCATAATGGTTCAAAGTGGTCGCTGAGATGTTGTTGGAGCACGGCGCCAAGTGAGGAATCGCTAGTGTCTGTAGTAATAGAAATTTTAGCATCCAGAATGGCAAGCACTGACATGACTGCACGCATAAGTTCTGTCTTTAAGTAGTCGAAAGTGGCAGTCATGTTATCCGTTGTAAACTATCCACTTGTACCTAGTTCAAATACAAATTATCTAACAGAATTTTACATTTATAAACAATGTAAATAATCTGGATGTAAGGTTAGGTAGAGAGAGTTTACACTTAAATATACTTAACATGCATGCCTGGGTTTAGTGTTGATGTGGGAGAACCCATACATTACTTTAAATGATAGTCAGAACAATTCTTTTTCTGAATTTATTAGTGGAGATTGTAACATAAACAACACAAATACATAAGTTTTCGGCATAAAATTAACTTCTCTCTTTCCAGCAGTCGAGTATCACTATCAAAAGTTCTCAAATATTCACAATACTTTGACTTACAGAAACTCATACCAACCATGAACAGCACTAACTTTGAGCTGAAACAGAACTGAACTGCACTGCAGCGCATTCCTATTTATACTTTGTTGCCAATTACAATGTTGAAAGCTGATTGTTAATACAATTAAATATAGGTATTTATAATTAGAAAACATAGAGTTAATTAAAACATACCATATGATATAATAGCAATTACAAAGCGCATGATATTTACACAAAATTACAAACTCTCTTTTCTTTCTTCTTTGGTAATTTCGTATGAATAGCTTTAAGATGTGGTTATTTAATTAAATACTGAATGAACGCCCTAGCTAACATTTACACAGCTTCTGGACAAACATCAGTAAGATTTTATAATAATAGTTTTCAAGTTTGCAGTTTATAAATGTACAAATACAAAATCAAGCAATTATCATTCTACACATATTTAATTAGTGAAATCTTAGTTACAATGAAGGTAATGCTGTCTAACACATTCTATACAACTTAACAGTCATGTCTGCAGTTAGATTTTGGTATATCTAGTTCTCATTTTTAATTAGTTGCGTAATTGTTGTTGTGTTTTTCGAAGCTTCTATATAACATTTTTTGTAAGAACACCACAATTAACATTTCTTATTACTAAAATCACAAGTAGCATTTGTAGCCACACTTTATATTTGACGCATACTTGAGTTAGTTTTTTTATTTTCTATTTGCATTTATACGTAATTCAACTCCACTGAACCTCCCGATACTGCCATCAGTATGTGAATCCAGATCTCCTGTGCTTCACTTTAACCTGTTGAGGGGTCCAGACTGGCAGTTCTATTATACACCCCCTTCCCCAGCAGCAAACACAGTTGTGAAAATTTTTTTGCTACTGCTGCCATTGCCGTTACTTATCTTTGTCAATGGTACCTGCAGCACTCAACAGTTTCATTTGGCAGTCACCTCACAGTTAGGTCCAGCTTATGTCACCCATCATCTGTCTCTGCCTCTTGCTTCACTGCATCAGTCTGTGTGCCACCAATCAATCTGAAAGTTCCAAGTACTGATTAATGACAGCACTATGTGTTTTCTTCAGGTAGCGCAAGCTGGACCTAATCGTGAGGTGACTGCCAAATGAAACTGTGGAGTGCTGCAGGTAACACTGACAAAGCTACCTGAAGAAATAAGAGATACCCAATGCTCACATCTCATTTACAAGTTATTAAAAGCTTCTATCTTGAACATTAAACACATATACAGAACTGCAACAAAATATATCTTTAAAATATTCTTAGTTTAGGAGAAATTATTTCATAAATTAAATAAATTATGATTATATAGATATTACATTATTTCCTAACTTTAACTTTGTGACCTCACAAGATTATTTACTGTAGTGAATTCATTTAACATCACAAAATTTATTTGATTTTTTCACACTTTTCAGTCAGTAAGCTATGACTTTAAGTAAAATGTGCTAACACAATTAATGAATATTTTAAATAATATAATCAGATTCTAAAGAAGGATAGCATAGATAGGAAGAGATAACTTTTGAAAGAACCACAGTATAGGGTAAATGCAAAACTCAAACACTACCGCTCTGTTATTAAACGTGAAGCAACCTATGCTAGTAAAACACTGTTCAAGATGAACACCAAATCAACAACAGACAAACTACAGAAAGCAGAGAGAAGAATCCTTAGTACAATAATAAACAAAAAATACCAAGTGGCGACTGTTACCTAATGAATTTGTATACCAAGAAACTGAGTCAATAACTGACACAATGCAGAAAAGGAGAGTTGTTTTTTTCTGCCACATTTCCAGACTATCAGAAACCAGGCTACTGAAACAACTGCCCACCTACTTTTGGAAAAGTAAGACCAAGAACAACTGGTTCAAAGAAGTTCAAGATGATTTAGATGAGATAGGCTTGACAATGCAACAAATTGAAGGTAGAGAAGAGCAGAAGATCATGAAAATCAATGACAGGAGATTTAAATTAAAGACATTAACACACAAAAAATACACCATAACTGATGAAGAAACGGCAGCCAGGTCAGAAAGGATGAAGAAGTTTTGGGAGCAGAAGAGGAAAGCCAAATCTACAACTAGGATTAAGACGTAAATGTAAATGGATTGATTAAAGGGGAATTATTTGGGCGTAAAATATGTAAATAAAATAAATAGGGTAAGATGTAGCACCAGAAAATGAAATGTGAAGAATGATGCCACATGGCTGACAGCTCTACTTACAATGCAATACAAGGTAATAAAATTCAATGTATTCACAAATCACTATATTTAAAAGAAATTAAAAATAAATACATGCTTCATTTTCTAGCAACATTTATGTATTCACAAATCACTATATTTAAAAGAAATTAAAAATAAATACATGCTTCATTTTCTAGCAACATTTATGTTTTATTTACATAATTTTAACTCAGTGACATTCCTCGTGCCAAATAACTTCCCAGACTTCTAGCATCTTGAAATGTCTGATATAAATATCGAAGATTTTTTCAATTCACTGTTGATGGCTATAAATCTTTCATGCGCTCTCATGAATACTAGTGTTCCTGATGCAAACTTCTTGCATCATGTCTCCGCTTTCTGATGTTGGCTTGTTCTTCTATGGTTTTCCTTACTATTTCTTCTCTGTCTTGTGGACTCATACTTTTACAGGCTGGAAATTCTATTAATTCATTCATGAGGTTTGGTGGCTTCTTCTGGTGGATGATTTCATAAGGGCAAAATCCAACTGATGAATGCTGTAAGCTGTTTAGTATGTATTCAAAATTCTTAAGGTGGTCAATCCAAGAGGTGTGATTGTGTTTGCAGTTACAGAGTCTCCAATTTCTTGCATGTATCTCTCTGCAGGGTTGCTGGATGAGTGGTATACTGAGATGAGGATATGTCTAATATTTTCATCTTCTACAAAGAACTTCCAAGATTTTGAAGTGAACTGGGACCCATTGTCGGACAGAATGCCCTTCAGTTTTCCAATTTTGGGGAAATAATAATTTCTAGATTTAAATAATGGTTTTACCAGTTGACTTCTTCACTGGGTATAGCTTTACAAATTTAGATAATAGGTCAACTACACAAATACATAACAGTATCCCCCCCTTTGATATTGGTATGGGCCCATAGAAATCAAAAGCAATTAGTTCAAGTGGTTCTTTTGGGAGATGGACTGCATGTAACCTTTGCATGTTTGATTTGACACGTTGACCCTCTGACATCTGTGACAAGCTGCTATCAGTTTTCTAACCCTCCTGAAGATGTAATAAAAATGTAGATTTTCTTGAATTTTCTGGACACACTTTTGTGCAACACAATGGCCAAAAGTGTCATGTGCAAATTTAATTAGGACATCAGTGCACTATTCAGGGCAACACAATTTCTAGTTATTGCTGTCAACACTCATACTTCTGAACAGAATTCCTTTATAAACTTTATAATACTCTTTCAGTTTGTCTTCGCTTTTCTTTCCTATCAGGTTCTTCACTAGCTTCCAGTTCGAGTCATGATTCTGGTACCTCTGAATTTCATTGCATATCTTCCTCACTTCACTCTCTTCTTTAAGAGCCTTCCAATCATAATTCTGAATTCATTTTCACACTCACTGCTTATGTCTTCATCTTCACCTCCCACTGGCAAATGAGATACACTATTGGCAATCACATTTTCCTTGCCCTGTACAAATTTGATTGTAAAATCAAATTGGTGCAGAAAAAGTGTCCACCTTGTGATTCTGTTATGGTGAAGTTTACAGTCCTGGATGTAGGTCAGTGCCTTACAGTAAGTAAACACAATAACTTTGTGTCCAAGCAAGTAATTCCTGAACTTGTTAAATGCCCAAAAAATAGATACTAGTTCTTTTTCTATGAGTATACATTCATTCATGTTTCTTCAGTGTCATGCTAGTAAACTCAATGGATCTATGTTCTACTCCTTCTGCTGACTGTTTTTCTTGGAAAAGATGTGCTTCAAGTCCATAATCACTGCTATTAGTCATAATACAAAAGGGGGCTAGAGCTGGAACCAAGGCATCAAACAATGATGGTGATGGTAGTTGGGTTACAGTTAACTTGACCGATTCAGGAGGTAGGTTGAAGAGCTAGTGTCAATGGGATGAAGGTACTCCAACACTGAAATCATCAGCGTGGTTAGGCCAACGGGTGGTGCAAGTTGGACGACCCTGCAGGCTGGCAGGTTCCACTGGTGGGCGACGAGGACCTCAGATGACGGTAGAAGGAAAGCCGATACATGGTGAGATATGACGGTGGCCGGAAGTGGAATATGTTTGAGGAACTGCAAATTGTTGGAGGAAGGAGACGAGGAATTGGAGGAGGAAGGACATAGGATGAAGATTGTAAGGTCACAGAATAAAATCGAAATATCAGTTGCCTGATGAGGGGAATGGGAGCGACGAATTCGAGGAAGGGGGAGCTGGGGAGAGGACAGTGATAAATCTTGTAAGGGGGTCGAGGGAGGAGGTTGAGAGGACATAAGAGATGTCATGGTTGATGGGGTACATGAGAGTGAAGGGGAGGGGAGGGGGTGGTGGAGAAGAGTATGACGGAGGAGAAGGAGGGGTGAGTCGACGAAGGCCAGTTTCAGTCAATTTATGGAAACAGTTTTGGGGGTGTTTTTTAGAGAAATGATGAAGATATTGCTCCTCATCTTCAGGACCTGGTGAGGGCCTGAGTATGGTGGCTGAAGAGGGAGGCGAGCAGTGTCATCTCTGAGTGAGGAAAACGTGGGAGCAGTTAGAAAGTACGTGAAGGGGTGGAAGGGAGTGAGTGGTTGTGGAAGGAATGGAAAGTTTGCAGCAGTGAAGATGGACCCGATCGACGAAGGAAGAGAGAGCCGAGAAGAGAGGAGAGGGGGAAGGTTTTACGAGATCTCCTGGTAGCAACAGAGTTTGCCCATAAACAAACTCTGCCATTGTACCATCAAGGTCCGGCTTGTAGGTCACGTGGAGTCCCAGGAACACAAGAGGCAGCACCTCCACTCAGAGTGTATTGTGGCACATGAGGACTGCTTTCAGAGTTTGGTGCCAGGACTCGACCATTCCATTCACTTGGAAGTGATAGACAGTAGTATCATTCACTTGACCCCAAGGAGGAGACAAAGGTTTTGGAATAGTGAGAATACAAATTGGTGGCCCTGGTCCATGGTAATAACAGAGGGACAGCCAAAACGAGAGACCCATGCGTGCATGAAGGCACATGCCACTGTTTCTGTTGTGATGTTGGGAATGGGCATGGCCTCGACCCAATGAGATCAATGTATATATGTTGAAAGCGATCGGGCGGAATGGGGAACGAGCCAAGGGGCAGTGAGGTGTGAGTGTATACCTTAGCTTTCTGGCAGGGAACACAAATGCGAGGCCAGGCTTGACAATTGCGCTTAATATCTCACCAGACGAATCATTCAGTGTCCAACTTAGATGAAGCTTTGACACCAAGGTGAGCCAAAAAGTGTAACCTGTCAATCTCCCGACTTAGGCAGCAGAGAATGTAGGAGAGGAGCTTGCCCATTGATTTGTCGCACCTTTCCCAGTTCACAACTTTACAAGCGGCTGTTGACGACACAATGCAACTTATTCGTCATCTTCTTTACATCCCATCTGAACCACCTTTCCCAGAGTTGGTCCAAGAGAGAAGAGACTGCATCAATGCGGGAAAGGTATTCGGCCACGACGTTGTCCGCACCTTTGATGTAGTGGACATCAGTGGTGAATTAAGAGATTTAGTCAAAATGGCAGAACTGCCGCATGCAAAATGGCGGAACCCTCCAGCTCCTACCCATGTAACCTCAGTGTAAAACCTGCCCTATGCATCCTCCCATCACAACTTATTCCAGTCCTGTAACCCAGAAGGTGTACACAATTAAGGTCAGAGCCACTTGCGACAGCACCCACATGATTTACCAGCTGACATGCCTGCACTGTGAAGCATTCTATGTGGGAATGACTAGTAACAAACAACCTTTCAGAGCTCCAGAGATGGGAACTTGCCCTTCAACATATTCTCTCTTCCCATTGCCCACCAGATCTCGACCTTCATTAGTTTGAAATTCCCGCCCAACATTCTACAACATCTTTGCCTCCGATCTCTGGACAGAGCCTCTGCCTCGACTGGCATCTCTGTCCAACCTCTTTGCATTTCACATATGTCTGCCTTGGTGCGTGTGTGTATATATGTGTGTGGGTGTGTGTGTTTGTTTACCTATACTTTTCCCCCAAGGTAAGTCTTTCCTCTCCTGGGATTGGAATGACTCTTTACCCACTCCCTTAAAAACCTCATCCTCTCCTTCTCCCTCTCCTTCCCCACTCTTTCTGATGAAGCAACCTTAGGTTGAAGCAACCTTAGGTTGTACAAGCACAGTTGTGTGTGTGTGTGTGTGTGTGTGTGTGTGTGTGTGTTTTTATTTTTATTTTTGTATCAATGAAATCAATGAACTGGTGCCTTTTTGCCTGGTAAGTCTAACTTTCTTTACATTTTATAAATATTTTTCCGAGCAGTATTGTTCCCCCCCCCCCCCCCTCTATATATGACTAAAGTCAGTTCTGGGAGTTTCCCAATGAGCAGGGTAATTAAATAGCACCTTTCGAAGTTATAGGTGGAGCACGTTACACAAAGAGAGAAAGCTTAGACCCTATTAACAGTGGCACCAACTAGTTTAGCTTAGGTAATTATGCAAGCAAACACCAACAGTGTAATTGAACCAAGCCTCTTAAACACTGGGCAGAGTACCCTGTGCAATTTAGAATGAAACCTCAACACATAACAACATAACATAAATAACTATTTGCAATAAACAAGACTCCAATTACAGTGTACTGGTCCAAAAGATGCACACAGTAACACTAGATAGATTAAACTAATGGGCCATTTTTTTTAACACATATGGCTCAGCTTAAATTTGGAAATTTTCACAATAAAAATACCTTAAAAAAACTTTGGCCAAAACTAGACAATTAAAAGGCAGTAACACTAGATACATTTAGGTACCCCTTTGGGTTAATATACAATTATATTAAAACCATCAACAAAGTAATTGCACAGTGCCCTTTAAATACCGGCCAGAGCACATTGCGCACATCAGGTAAAGCTTCTGCTATGAGTTTGCTAAACAGTGATACAACAACAATCTCTAAACCAATAATCATAACATGAGCACCTTTTATAGGGAGAGGAGAAACAAACACAAAATGGGACGCAGATTTCACACAGAATGATTCCATGGCTCAGCAACTTTGACTTGAGTAACATGAATGCGGTAAGTTTTACCTGACTGTTCTTCTTTAACCAAAAGATTAACTGGACTCAGGATTTTCAGTATGGTACATGGACCTTTAAAACAAGGATTGAACTTGGCTAGATTTATCCTGGGGACCTGTTTAGCTGGAAAATTATGAACATAGAAAATGGGCACCGATTATGATTGTTACGAAAGGCCTGGTGTTTATGAGTGATGGCAATGTTATTTCTGGCTCTACTCCAATTATTTCTAATGAGTTATGATGTAACCGGATTAGGTAACAAATCATGAATGCCCCATAGGTTGGCCAGGGAGGAATATTAAAGAAGATAGAGTAGCCTTAGATGCCTCATGATTAGCATTATTGAAAGCATAGCTCAACCAAGGTAATGTTAAATCCCATTTACTGGGAGAATTTTGATGGTAACTGATGAGGACCAACTTAAGATTGCGGTTCACCCTTTTGGCAAAAGATCCCTTACGGTAGTAAGGAGTCGTAGTCATATGTTTAATGCCATTACAGAAACAAAAAGCCTTAAAAGAATCCAATCGAAACCCGGGCGCATTATCACTGACAACTTGTTTCAGAGGTCCAAACACACTGAAAATATTGGCAAGATTATGAAGGGTAGTACTGGTGGTAACATTACAAGTTGGTAAGAGCCTAGTGAACCTAGTGAAAGCATCAATAATAACCAAAATGTATTGGTTACCTCTATTAGTGCATGGCAGTGGATCAAGGTGGTCAATATAAAGTTTATCTAAGATCGGACTGAAGCAACCCATGGTGGGGTCCACAGCTAAGTTTAAACTCTGGACACAATTTACAATGAGCAACCATGTCACTAATATCCTTGTCCACGCCCGGCCAAGTACGATGATGTTTGATTTTACAACAAGTCTTATGAAAATCAAGGTGTCCACCTATGACAGAACCATGAAAATCGGAAAACACGGGCTGAATCAGGCTAGCCAGAATACAAATCTTCAGGTTATCATTGGGACACATGATCTTACACAATATGCCCTTAACAATCTTGTAAATAGTTAGTTGTTTCCAAGATCGAAAATGGTGCTTAATGGGTCCCAAATTAGCATCCTGATCTTGCTTCTCAGCCAAATCACCAAATAGTTGAGGGAAATCAGTAAGCACAGGGCAAACCAACTGATCAGCAAGAGGGACACTAGAAGACTCGGTGGGGGGGGGGGGGGGCCTTGGTATACATATTGGTTAGAGTATCGGTCAACATATTGTCAGTGCCTTTAATCTGATGCACTTTAAACTGAAATACAGAAATGCGGACGGCCCACCTGGGAATGTAACTGTTCTTGCAGGGTCTCGCTAACACCAAACTCAAAGCCTGATTATCAGTTTCCAAGTCAAATTCCCTATGTTCCAAATAATAACGGAACGTATCCAAGGCAAATAGTATGGCGAGAGCCTCGCACTCGTACACTGAGTATTTAGTTTTGGCATCAGTGAGCTTGCGAGAAACAAAGGCTAAAGGTTGTCTTTGGTCCTGATATACTTGCAAAAGAATGGCAGAAATGCCCTGATTGGAAGCATCAGTCTGCACGACAAACCTTTTAGTTAAGTCAGGAATTCCAAGAACAGGCAGGTTGCAGATGGTAGATTTAATAGTACAAAAGCATCTTGCTGGTCTTGGCCCCAAACAAACTTAGCCCCTTTGCACCTTAAATTATTAAGGGGAGCAAGAATTTGAGCAAAATTTGGTACAAACCACATAAAATAGTTAGCCATGCCGATGAATTTGGCAATGCCTCTTTTGTCGGCCAGAGGTTTCAAAGCTCTAAGGGCCTTGGAGCATTCTTGATCAATGCGAACACTGGTGCCAGAAACTGAATGTCCTAAATATGACACTTACTGATGGGTTAAGATGATTTTCAATGGTTTAACAGTAAGGTCTGCAGCTTGTAGTCTATTAAAGACTTGTTCAATATGGTGGAGATGCTTGAGAAAGGTTTGCTGTAAATAATTAAATCATCCAAGTAATTGTAAATGCAGACCAATTTAAGATCACTTAGGATGTTATCAAGAAGACAATTAAGAACCACAGCAACTGTAGCTAGTCCAAAAGGGACCCTATTAAACTCAAAAAGGTTACAGTCGGTACAAAATGCAGTTACATGTTTGCACTGCCCAGTAGGAGGTATTTGATAATATGCCTGATTTAAGTCAAGGACAGTAAACCAATTTGCTCCAGCGAACCACATGAAGGAATTATGAAGATCAGGCAGGGGCACGGATTCAAGAATACCTTTTTTTATTGAGATGTCGGTAGTCGACTACTGGGTGAAAGTCACGATCCTGATCTTTAGGGACCAAAAAAATGGGGCATCATAAGGGGATGTCAAATGCCTAATAACTCCCTGCTGAAGCATCTTGGAAAGTTTACTTCAGAGTATTTTCATCTTCGGTGATGACAAATGATATGGTGATTGTGTCACCAGAACATAGTCAGTTAGGCGAATGTGATATTGTAAATATTAGTTTCACCTAGCTTATCAGACAAAACACTAGGAAACTTATTGAGGAGAGTAACAAGTTGATCAGCCTGTTGTAAGGAAAGATGAGAAACCTCAAATGTTTCAATATCAGCAGCCAATAAGGAAAGAGTATTAGGGCCTAAAGTGTGCTTGGCACATTCACAGAAGGCAAACTTAGTTGAAGGGGAAAATTTAAAGGAAAAGGAGCGCACAGAAATATGTAACAGTAACCCTGTTTTAAAGATGAAATCACAACCTATGAGTAGCTTAACTGGTAAATCCTTGACCAAGGCAAAGGTAAGTGGCCAAGAAAAGGTCCCTATAGGCAAACTGCCCCTAACCGCGTCCTGCAGGGGCAACAAAAGCCCATTGGTGAGTCGACATCTTTGCAGTGGTAATGGCACTTGGCGTAGTCTAGTGAGATGGGAAAATTCAAGATCAAGGTTAAGCAAAGAAATAGAACTACCAGAATTGAGGAGTCTGCAAACTGGTTGATGTCCTGACGTAGTACAAACATAGGGTAAAGGTGCTCGAGACCCACCATCGACCTTGGTGCAAAAATGTCATTAACGGTGTCGGGTAAATAGCTGGTCATTAAACTGTTAGTAATAGTATCTTGAATGTCATCTCTGAGCTGACCTTGAGCAAGGGGATACAACAAAGCCAAAACTATGGAATCCGAAATATTAAATGCCTCGGCCTGTTGTTGGAAGTGTACTAATAACCACAAAAGTTCTTTGATTTGGTAAATATCATGAGTAGACAATGATGGGATATCTTTAAGAAGTAGCATAAGTGGGTTGGGCAATTTAGCAAAAGATTTAGATAACTGTGAAAACACAGATGCACTGTAGTTCCAATTGCTTTTGCTTTGAGGTCTTAAAGAGGGGTGCACAATCGGAAATTGCTCATGATCCAACCATAATGCTGTTGCCCTAGATTGTAACTGATTTACTTGGGAGCAAATATTGGCAATAATTTGTTTGTGCCCACCTTTATAATCAAACAGACTTCAATCAGATGCACGAGATGCAAGATGAACTACATGAGCATGGACCCTATCCAATTGTTTCTGAATGGGCTGGTCACCATAAAAAAAGGCAATAGTGGCAGACACTTCTTGAAGGACATTATTCATAAAGGCAATATCGGTATTAATATCACCCATATGATCCGCGTTGATTGTTATCAACTCAGTGAGACCCCCCCCCCCCCCCCCGTAGGTGAGAACGTAATTCGGAAACACTTCCCTCAGTAGGTTGGCCCCGCACAGGTACTTCGTACAAAAGATGGTCCTTCCTCAAAAGATCAATCCCTGGACATTCTCTAACCATGGCGGTACTGCATGCTGAAATGCAAACAGCAAGGCAGCATAAATACAAAATATTCTGGTAATAATAAAATACAATAAGTGGTAATGTCTATCAGTTTTATGAAGTGGATCAGAAGATCTGCTACCAGTTGAAAACCGGGATTTTAATCCCTTTAACAAAAGGACATGGCTAATGGGCACAGGAGGGTATCACTGATGGACATTTTCATCAAAATAACAAGACAATGTAATTTATTAGTAAGGGCAAAATTTAACATCACACTTAACATCAGATAACAGCTGGAATGAATAGATAAACACACAGATGTTCAGCACAACACAATAAGGAGATCCTTTAAATTTAAAGGAAGAAGGGAGCAATCATTCGCATTTACAAATAACAGGTGAGATTTAAAAAAAAAAAAAAAAAAAAAAAAAAAAAAAAAATATTACAACAAGGATACCATTTTTAAAGGAACGATAGAGCAAGCAACCTAGTTGCTTCTTCAGGCAGAAGGGAAGGAGAGGGAAAAGGAAATGATAAGGGTTTTAAGAGAGTGGATAAGGAGCCGTTCCAATCCCAAGAGAGGAAAGACTTACCTTGGAGGCAAAAAAGGAAGGTAAACAAATACACACACACCTAGGCAGACATACTGTAGAAAGCAAAGGCTGCACCCCCACCTTCTACCTACTTCCCAAGATTCACGAACCCAATCATTCCGACCGCCCCATTGTGACCAATTACCAAGCCCCTACAGAACGAATCTCTGCCTACATAGACCAACACCTTCAACTCATCCTGTGCAGTCTCCCATCCTTCATCAAAGACACCAACCACTTCCTCGATCACCTGAAATCCTTTCCCAGCCTGTTACCTCCTGAAACCATCCTTGTAACCATTGATGCCAATTCCTTATACACAAAGGTCCCACATGCCCATGGCCTCGCTGAGATGGAGTATTTCTTTACACGATGACCACCCACTTCCCTATATAAAACCTCTTTCCTTAATACCCTAGCCAGCTTCAACCTAATCCACAACTTCTTCACTTTTGAGGGCCAGACATACCAACAACTAAAGGGAACAGTCATGGGAACCAGGATGGCCCCCTCGTACGCAAACTTATTTATAGGACGTTTAGAGGAAGCCTTCCTGGATACCCAAGCCTGTCAACCCAAAGTTTGGTATAGATTCATTGATGACATCTTCATTACCTGGACTCACAGCGAAGAAGAACTCCAGGATTTCCTCTTCAACCTCAACTCCTATGGTCCCATCAAATTCACCTGGTCCTATTCCAAATCCCATGACACTTTCCTCAATGTCAACCTCCATTTGTCCAACGGCCAACTTCACACATCCGTCTACATCAAACCTACCAATAAACAACAGTACCTCCATTATGACAGCTGCCATCCATTCCACATCAAACGTTCCCTTCCCTAGAGCTTAGGTCTTCATGGCAAATGAGTCTGCTCCAGTCCCAAATATCTAAACAAGTACACCAATAACCTAATAACAGCTTTCATATCCTGCAGCTATCCTCCTGATCTGGCTCAGAAGCAAATTGCGAGGGCCACTTCCTCATCCCTCCAAATTCAGAACCTTCCACAGAAGAACCCCAGAAATACACCTCTTGTCACTGGATACTTTCTGGGACTGGAGTGGACTCTGAATGTGGCTCTCCAGCAAGGATACGACTTCCTTAAATCCTGCCACGAAATGAGATCCATCCTTCATGACATCCTTCCTACTCCACTAAGAGTGTCTTTCTGCCGCCCACCTAACCTCCATAACCTCCTAGTCCATCCCTATGAAATCCCCAAACCACCTTCCCTACCTTCTGGCTCCTACCCTTGTAACCGCCCCCGTTGTAAAACCTGCCATATGCACCCTTCCACCACCACTTACTCCAGTCCCGTAACCCGGAAGGGCAGAGCCACTTGCAATAGCACCCACGTGATTTACCAACTGACATGACTGCACTGTGAAGCGTTCTATGTGGGAATGACCAGCAACAAACTGTTCATTTGCATGAACGGTCACAGGCAGACAGTGTTTGTTGGTAATGAGGATTACCCTGTGGCTAAACATGCTTTGGTGCACGGCCAGCACATCTTGGCACAGTGTTACACCATCTGGATTATCTGGATACTTCCTACTGACGCCAATCTTGCAGTACTCTGGAGATGAGAACTTGCCCTTCAGCGTATTCTCTCTTCCCGTTCCCCACCTGGTCTCAACCTCTGCTAAATTTCAATTCCCGCCCACCATCTTAACATCATTGCCTCAGTTCTCTGGACAGAGCCTCTGCCTCAAGTTGTATCTCTGTCCAACTTCTTTGCTTTCTACAGTATGTCTGCCTAAGTGTGTTTGCATTTGTGTGTGTGTGTGTGTGTGTGTGTGTGTGAGTGTGTGTGTGTGTTTACCTTCCTTTTTTGTCCCCCTAGGTAAGTCTTTCCTATTGGGTTTGGAATGGCTCCTTACCCACTCCCTTAAAACGCTCATCATTTCCTTTTCCCTCTCCCTCCCTTCTGCCTGAAGAAGCAACTGGGTTGTGAAAGCTAGCGTTTATGTGTGTGTGTCTCGTTTATGTTGCTGTCACTACCTGTGCTCCTTCACATGGTAAGTAAACTTCTTCTACTTTATATATATATTTTTTTTTTCCTGCTAGGAGTTTTTCCTCTATAAAATTCGTTCATACTATCTGAAAGCTGACGCAGTCCCGTCAGCCACATACTCCCGCTGATCAATGACCATGGTCTTGGATCCCTTGTTGTCTAGGAGAATGATGAATGGTCAGCCTTCAGATCACTGATAGCTCGGGATATATATAAACAAATATTATAGAAGGAAACTTTCCTGGTGGGACAAATATGTGTAAAATATAGAAATCGAATAACTTACCCAAAGCACAGATAGTCACAAATAAAACACAACATTCAAGCTTTTGCAACTGTTGGCAGCTTCTTCAGGAAAAGAGGAAGGAAGGAGGGGAAAAAGGAAAGGATGTGGGTTTTAGGTAAGTGGAAGAGGAGTCATTCCAATCCTGGGAGTGTAAGTACTTACCTTAAGGGCAAAACAGGAAAGGTAAACAAGATCACACCCGCCCACACACATACACACGCAAACACACACATGGCTACAGTGAGTGGTAGACATTTGTAGAAAGCAATTGTTGAGACCACCAAGGTATGGTCTTCTGATAGGGAGGCCCCAAGGTACAGTGAGTCGCTAAGCTGGCTGCCAAAAGAATGGCTACAGTTTTACATTGGACAGATATATCAATATCTCCATGTGGTGGAGAGCTGAGGGTGACAGCAGAGGTGTAATAATTCCAGTCACCCTTGTTGAGAGCCCAACTGGGTAGTCATTTAGGGGACTAATGTTGAGGGAGGGACAGGAAGTTTGGAAAGTGGTCACTACCACATGGGCAGTTGTAGGGGGTGGAGAGGTGTGGAAGACTAGAGCAGTAGATGGAAAGATCAATCGCCAAGTAGGTTCCATGTGCCACACTTAAGTGTATGAGGTCACCGGTATTTAAGAAACAAAGATTGTGCTTTGCCAGTAAGTTTTCAAGGTCTTTACCACACCCGGTGATCATTGTTACACTCCACTAACAATTATGGATATTGAAATCACTCAGGAGTAGGAATGGTGAATGAGGTCAAGAAACTAATGCCAAAAATACACTTTCAGACATTCACTGCTGGGGAGGAGAAGGCAGATGGAGGGAGGGGGGTTGCCCTTACCTAAACAACCAAGGAATCCAAAAGGGCATCAAGAGGTACAAGTCTGACATGGACAGAGTCCAGAACTACATCAATGTCACATGACCCCCTGTCCTAGACATAACATTTCATATAATACCCTCAGTAACCATGAAGAGCTGGGGTCTACATTGTTGGAAACAAAGTACACTGAAGGCCCAGTATAAAAGGCAGTGGAAATGCTTAAGAGCTACCTTAGCTCAGCCAGGTGGTTGAAAAAAACCATCACACATCCACTGGAGAATCACACCAGTGACTTGAGGGCAATTAGGAATCAAGAAGGCAGGTTATGTCCCAGGCCCACCTACTGCCACTAGTTGGAGGGTGTGGTATCAACACACAAAGATTCTAGATCTTGTTGCATGGTGTGATCAGGGGCCACAGGGCTACAGTGAGTGCCGTGCAGCAGGATTCACCGGAATCTTCTTCTGGTTGGAAAATTTCTTCTTCTCTCTCTTCTCCTTAGGTTTGGATGACTGGAAGAGCTTCACTGAATTAATTTGAGGAACAGATGAGGACCACAAAGCCCTGTGAATAGCGGACATAAACAGAAACCTCTGAGGGAACAGTCCCAAAGGACCCCCTCCAGGAAAGTAGCCAGAAGGGGCTGATGTGTCTCCTGCTGGGAGATGTACCTCATTGTCCCTGTCAGGAGAGCTGCTCTTCTACCCAAATGAGGTGTGGGAATAAGGTGCAAGGAGCATTTTTGTGCAGCAAATGGCCACTGTGTCTATAAATGGGGCACCTGAATTTTATAAGTATCTGAAGCACCGCACAGGAGAGAGGGAGAGGGGGGGAGGCATACAGTTTTATGTTGCCCACGTAGAGAGTTACTGTGAACTTTCCAGGCAGTAAATCTGCAGCTCAACTGAAATGACATCAACAACTACACTATAATGACTGGCTGTGCAAGTGTTGCAACAATCAAAGGATTTTCAAAGTCTGTGACAATCCCACAGCCACAGTCCCACATAGATGTTAGAGTGTTGCTTGTCTTATAGACAAGTATAGTTTGGTACTGATTGTAAACACAGTTCATCACACTCTGCATTCTCATTTGTTGAAGTTAAAATGTGTTGAACTAATATGCCAAAATAATCCATTATGGCTTCTAAAAAGAAATTGCCCTTATGGACATACTTTGAGGATGATGAAATAATCCAAAAAATGTTGCGCGCAAATTGTGTGAATTATAATTTTCTCGTGGTGATGGTGGTGGAGGAAAGAAGGCTCCCACATCAGGAATGATAAATAATTTGGAAAACAGATGCAGCAACAAACATCAAAAGTTGCAGCCTATGCATCCAGTAGGGCAAGAAGATGTAAGTAAACTATTGCTTTCGAAAAAGCAATTGAGACTTGCACAATGTGCTGAGTTATGTAAAGCATATGATATTAATTATCCTAGGGCTAAAAAATATCATGTCTTAATTGCTAAGTGATAGCACTTGACAATCAGATAGTAAATGTAGTAAGAAAGACCTATTTTTAGAAGACTGATTAATAGCACTTTGCTGTGGTATAAAATACCAAGCCATCCTTACTTTTCAGACAAAATAATTATCAAGAATTGAGACAATTTAAACATTACTTTCAGACACAGATTATATTTGCGTGACATGCGACCTGTGGACAAGCTTGCAGTTTTACTGCACATTTTATTGATCATGAATTCAATGTCACACACGTGGTATAGAGCATCAAGCATTTTGAGGAACAACACACAGCACAAAACAGAGTGATTAGTGAAGTAAACAGCACCACACAGGGCTTACACACTTTATTAACTGTCACTCATAGTACACATAAGAGAGCAAGGCTGGCATGCATCAGCTATTTATCAGCATGCTACAGGCTGGTTTGTCAGTTGTCATTCACAGCCATACCCTCTGGTAGCCGTGCCTCATACTAGCATGGCCTGGCCAGCATGAGTCATAGACATACAAGGCATAATTGTGAAACTTGAACGTTGAGCTTTCTAGTCCATGACACCCCCCCCCCTAGGGGTGGTAGAAAGGAATCCTGAACTGCAGTGAAGAATGAAGGCTGCTGGAAAGGCTCCACCTCCATCTGGTCTTCTGGCAGGTCCACCATCTCCTGAACTGGAACCACCACATTTGGGCGGAACCCTTTTGCGCAATGCAGGGGCGCTCGCCCCAAAATGATATCTCAATGCCCCCAGCACCAACAGCAGCAGCCAGCCTTCCATCTCCTAGTCTGGAGGCACCTCTTGAGAAAATGACAGGTCCACAACGGCCAGTGGCAAGGTTCCCCCACTGCCAGCAACTGGAGCATTAGTTGCCAACAGCGGTGAAACCTCACTCCGTCGGCCAACTAACACCTGTGGAGCTGAAACTGTAAGAGAACCCACTCCAAACGGCGCCTCAAGAAGTGGAAGGGATGTTGCAGATGAAGGGGAAGGGGAGGGGTTGCAGGCAAAGGAGCAGGTAGTGGATCTGCAGCTGGTCGTAGTAGCAGGTGAGGATACCGGTAGCCGAATGGAACTCACAGAGACGACAACCGTGACCCCATAGGACCACAACCAGAACCCAGCAAGGATGGAGGCTGAAGTCCCTGGCCCAGACAGCCCCACCAGGGATAAAGCAAGAAGAATAAACAGGAGGCGACATGGGAAAACTCAGATGCAAAAGGGACAAATTTGTTTCGTGCAGGCGGCCGCAAAGAAGCACGGCGGGGCTGGGGCTATGCAGCCCAGCCCAGCCCAGCTGATAGGATGAAAGGAAATGAAGAAGGGCTTCCTCCAATGAAATAAGTGGCATGTACTTACACATTTGTGCCTTAAAAGTGAGTACAATAGAAATATTCTTTAACAGGAAGCAGGTAGTGACGTCCACTGATGTGGAGGTCAGGCAAACAATAAAAGGAAAGTTAGAGTACCGGTATGTGTCGAGGACCAAAAGCCAATAGCTGTCCAAAAAGGAACCCAAAATATCACCTCGGAGTCTCTTCCATGATGCGGAAGCTTGTTGCATAGTACAGGAAGAGCATCCGGCTATTAGGCGAGCTATGAACTAGTCGATGCCAGGCCAATATACATGCCAACGGGTGAGCATCTTAGTGCGGGACACGCCTCAGTGGTTCTGATGTAAAATATTGAGAATCTGGCAGCACTACAAGGCCAGAACCACTACTTGGTGGCAGCCATCTTCCATCGACAGAAGTGGAGTACCCTTAAGACGGTGGCTAATTCCATAATACTTGCGGAGTGTGTCAGAGGCTCACCCCAGAGGACACTCGGAATAGTCCTGCTGCACCCAGCAGAGGACAGAGTTGGCAGCAGTGCGCTCCACTGATAATGATAGGAATATCTCCAACCATTCACCATGAAACACAAAAGTTCTTCCATGTCAAAGATTGGGTCAGGGCCCACCGGGAACTGAAAGAGCGTGTTGGTGTTTGCATGATGTGCCACAGCCTGGTACTGAATCTCATATTGAAAACATGAAAAATATAAGGTCCACTGTTGGAGATGATGAGCCACTGTGTCATATTGCCATCATCGGATGAAACAAAGACACTAGCGAGCAGTGGTCAACATAGAAAGTGAACTTAGACCCATAGAGTTAAACATTAAATTTCTTGAGAGCACAACAATGGCTGGGCCTCTTTTCCCACCTGGTAATATCAGCGCTGAGCCTCCATAAGCGTCTTAGATGCAAATGCTAAAGGTTACTTGGATCCATCCCAGAAACGATGTGCAAGTACTACCCCCACACCATACTGGATGGCATCTGCCGCCACCAAAATCGGAGTCCTCGGAGTGCACGAGGCTAGACAAATGGCCACCAGAAGTGCCACTTTAAATGACAGAAAAGTTTGCTCCCAAGCAGGAGACCAGCAGAAAGTAACAGCTTTATGTAACAACTGATGCAAGGGTTGTGGCACTGCCGCCACCTGTGGAGGAAGTGTTGATAATAAGTGACATTACCTAGGAACACTTGAAATACCTTAACGGACAAAGGTCTGAGAAGATTCGCGATTGCACATACATGATTAGCCACCAGGTGCACTTCCGACTATGAAACCTCATACCTCAGGAACTCAATAGCAGGTTGGAACAAAAGATGACTTAATTTCAGTGAAGGCCTTTTGCTGCCAAGACAGAAAGCAGAGAGCATAGGTTGACAAGATGGTTAGCCGCCGTGGACCCTGTGACAACAATATCGTCCAAGTAATTCACACAATGGGGTGCTATCACCAGCAAATGTCTCCAAAAAAATGCTGAAATATGGGGGGGGGGGGGGGGGGGCACACACTACATCGAATGGCAACTGTTGATACTTGAAAAGGCAAAAGATGGTACCCATCACCAGTGCCCACTATGTCTCAACATGCAAAGGCAACTGCAGATATGCCTCCACAAGATCGGTCTTTGAAAAATACTGCCCCCCCCCCCCTCCTCCGGCAACTGGTCAATCAAATCCCCCAGGGTGAAGCATCGGAAAAGAATCAATGATGGAATTCAAGTTCACTGTTGTCTTAAAGACACTGCATAAACGAAGGGTCCCAGGGGGCTTGCGTATGATAATCAGAGGTGAGGCCCACTCGCTAGTCATGACAGGAGACAGAATACCAAAAGATGGGGCAAGTATTGGGTTTGAGCATAAAGGAGGCCTGAAAATTCCTTGCAAACCCATCACACGGCGCAAATAAATAAGTCAATTCCGTGCGCAGCTGAGAAAGGCACTCGAAAGGCATCTGGTTGGAAACCAAGCAGAAAACAGAAAGAGTCAGTAATAGTAAAGCCAAAGGCATGGAATGTGTCGAGGCTTAAAATATTCATTTCTGCTGCACTGTTAATGACAGAAATGGCACAGAGTGGTGAACCTTCTGATATGTGGCCCCAGCCACAAATGAACTCAAGAGTGGAATGGGGTGGCCTCCACAGCCGACTAATGGGTGAGTCGCCAGACACAACTTGGGGCAGCCCAATAAGTGAGAAGTAACCAAGTTTAACAGAGGCGCTATGGTGCCAGTGTCTACCTGAAGTGCAGAGGTCAATAAATAATTTTAGCGTTTATGCCAACAGAAACAACCCTGTTAATATCCGTAGGGGAATCTCAGAAATTGTGAGGGTCTGGTGGCTTGTGACCCCGAGCTGAGGAGCTCCCACAGTGATGATATGTAGGCACTGGTGTGGGCACAAATATCACAAATAAGATGCCCCACAAGAATAATAGGAGGCCACTCACCCTCAGAAGTAGGAGACCCGCAGCGATGCCCCCTCTGCATGCAAGACACCAAGGAAGGCCACAGCATTGGTAAGGGGGATAGGGGGGAGGGGGAGGGCTGAAAACATGACTATGGCCACTGAAGAAACAAACTCAGCAAATAACCGGGTCAATTCATCAACAGAGGGCATCTCACCCCATACGGAAATCTGACCACACACTGCCTCAATAACCTCAAATGCACACACTTTATGGAAGACCACTGCCAATGGAGGTTCAAAGAATTGAAGGGGCTGCTCACAAACTTCCAGGTCAGGACCAAAACACAGGAAAATGTTGCAGACCATAGAGCCTGCATACAAATCCTCAAGCGGTTCCGACTGAAATTGATGACGACAGGCCAACCCCTGAAGTTTCATCAACCAAGTGTGGTACGATTAGCCCAGCTGTTTTCATCAACGGTAAAATAATATGTGAGCCGACACAATATGTGAGTGGTGGCTAAAATACGTATCAAGGAAAGGGATGCTTGCACTTGAAGTGGTGCCAAATCACCTAACAAATGGAAAAGATGAGGTGGAAGCCATGAAAGGAAATAAACTTTTTGCCTACCATCATCAGACACTTGGGAAACCACAAAATGTTGGTGCAGACCCTTCTCATAGTCGGACCAATTTTCAACATTTTCATCAAATGAAGGAAACAAAGGAACAGCCACAGAAGACCGAACCTGACTTCTTGTGACACAGTCCGAGTCAAAGTGTGAATAAATGAGGGAGCCATTTGTGTGAGTGAAAACATGCGACAGCAATGTGCACAGAGCCAGCCGAGTCGAAGCAGTTGCTACATAGGCCATGGGAGAGGACAGCGGTGGCCGGAGTTGATGAGGCAGCCGCAGAACAGTTGAGCCATGACTGGGAATGCTTGGTGTGCTTGTTAGCCACAAGAGACGCGCAGGTGGGTGCATGTGGCACCGAGGAGATGGTAGCAGCGAGTGTTGGAGTCAGAGAAACAGGAGCCGGAACAATGGGGGTTGAAGGCAATGCGCATGCAGCTGAGCAGGCAGACAGTGAGGCGATGTGAGCTGGAGGGAAGACAGCATTGCCAACATCATAGCGAGGGCCGGCGAGCCAGTTGGTGAAATTCAGCTCCGTAGGGCGGCATGTGCATGAAGGTTTGACAGAGGATTTGTGAAATGCAGGAGCAGGACTATTAACAGGCACACACTGTGACACTTCACTAGAGTTTGTAGAGACAGGGACAGTGAACACAGTGGGCTGGTTCAGGAAAATCACTCACGGAGCACTCGAGCAAATACACAACTGTCTGTTAAGTGCAGAGTTCGAGGGTGCAACAGTTTTTGGAGCACACGGACAAGGCAAGAGTTTGCTATTGTTTTTGCAGAACTCAGCATATGAGCAGGGAAGAGCAAGTGTAATACTCGAAGAAGGCATATGTTCCAAAGTAGGAGGGGATACACTGAGAACACAAGGTAAAACCGTGCTGTGACTGACACGTGATTTGCACGGTGTGGGGCCAGACAGCTGCTCGAGGACTTGTCTTGCAGAGTTGAGCACGCATTGATTTTTAGCCAACCGATGAGACAGGTTGACACATTCACATCGTAATTGTTCCACTTGTGCGTGTTCCAAATTTAACTTATCAATGGCACTTTGAAGTTTGGCCCCAGTGTCTGAGCACTCACGAAGTACACAAAGGTGTTCACGGCGTAATTGTTCGACTTGCATTTGTTCCGCACATAACTTGTCAGTGGTATTTCCAAGTTCAGTGACAGTATCTAGACACTCACAAATTACACCAAGATTAGCACAGCTCAATGGAGCACACTCGATAAAAGTTTCTGAGGAGAAGTGAAAAAATGTATGTCAAATGACAACGGGAGACAGTCCATGAAATGAGAGAAAGTCAATTCCAAGAACACTGGCCATTAGGAAATCCCACTCGAACACACATGGAGGTGAGAGCTTGACTTTGAGAGTCGTGGAGCCCAAGCAGCGAAGTTGCGAGGCATTGACAGCTCTAAGAAGCATGTTGGTCGGTCACACAGGGTTTGGAGACAGTGGGAGGCAGAAGCGAGACATCAGCAACAGTGTTGATGAGGAAGTTTATGCCAGAGTTCACATCAGTAACATAGATACAAGCACCTGCAGTGGCAACGGTGCACACAGTGTGGAGAGTAGGTAGCCTGCAATCATCAAGGCAGGTGGTGGCGCCTACACCAGCCTGCCCACTTCATTTGGGTAGTTACAAGGGGACCTACTTGCAGCACTGCCGAAATGGGCATGGAAATAACAGTACGGGTAGTGCGACTGTTGTTCTTGTGGGAAGCGCAGAGCTGACACCCTCCAGTGCTGGCAGTGGCTGCAGTGTTGCAATGACAATGTGGCGCAGAATGCCAGGTGGGTCCATACTCTCCTTCGGGAAGGGGGAATGACCCCGTGCAAAAATAGTTGGGCATGGTGCGAGGCCCAGTGCGGCAGGTTGCATAAGACAAGATTCTCGAAGATGAGCTTAATGCACTCTGTTTGCAATACGTATACGCTCACTGGGGGACTCGAGCTCGCTGTACATTAATGCTATTTGCACAGCCAGGGGGAGTTTACTCATCCAGATTGCCATGAGTGAGGGTTCAGGCATGACCTGCTCGTTAATTAAGAGCCAAAAGTGACGCCATAGTTCAGATGCACGTTTGGCACCAAGGTCCTCCTCTTGAATTATGTGTCGAACAGTCTCTTCCATAGAACGAGTGACACACTCCAGGATTGTCTTTTTAGCAGTATCATAACAGTCCCGACTGAGGGGGTGGGGGCAGGTCACCAGGTCACAAATCAGATCCATGTAGTCATGCAGCGACGTGATTAAATAGAGGTAGCGAGCAGAGTCGTCCAAACTGTAATGCGCTCAATGAGAGTGAACCAGGTGGTCGGAGAGTCAAAAGAAAATTGAGGCACCTTCGGCAAACAGCCTGACTGCGGAGAAGGAGGCAAGTCAGGAAGTGACTGAGGCACTGCAGCGTCAGCGTCGTTGATTCACGAAGGCGCAGAAGTGTTGCACGACATGGCAGAGTCACAAGGCGGCGCCAGAGCAACGGGTGAGAGTCTGTCAAAGTTCAGGTGCAGAAGGGGGCCACTTCACTTCGCGGAAGGCACACCTGGAGGCACAGCACATGGTAGCTCACGCTGTGGAGTACACAAGTTTGCAGAATTGGCACAGTGGATGAAACTGTGGGCATTGTAGGAAGGTTCAGTGCATGGAATGTTCACAGAATGCACTGTGTGAGGCAGCTGAAATCGTACACAGGTGGGAAGCTGAGCTGCCGGAGACGAGCTTGCATGAACAGGTGCACTAACAAAGTTAGTACAATGTGCAGCACAAACATGGATATAGTAACTAGGGTGGCGAAGTTCATAAGGTACACTTTGATGCACAACACTCGAAGAGGCATAAGTCCATAGCCCACTGGGCTGTTGGAGCTTGGGCACATGGCCAGCGGAGTGATACACTGGAGTGCCTGGCGTGGCAGCAAGGTTACCTGTTTGCCAAAGCATGGCATAAAAACGAGCACTCAAAAGCATCTGTGGGGTGATAAAGCCAGAATCACTTCACTGAGGCATGGCATTGTTGAACTGTGACAATGTGAAGATGTCCTGTGGCGAATGTCCGGACATGTGTGGCAGCCTGATGTCATGCGAACTGCTGACACTCATGAAAATGCTGGAAGCCACAGGTTGATGAGGAAGCGCGAGTCCAGTCGGCGGTTGCATGGGCGTCGACATTACGAACTTGGGCACGGGAATGTTGGCATACCGAGCATGAGCGACTTACAGTTGAAAGAACACAACGAAAACCATGGGACAACACTGTACCACACATGTAGAGCTGTTTTAGTATGAGGTCACCACTGTGGAGGTTACTACGAGCAGTGGAGCCCAATGACCACACACTTTACAGTACAGAAGCTGTACAAACATGGCGGATGAAACAAAAACAGAAAAAACCAAAGTTTGTTACACAGATATGTTTCTTGGCTCGTGACCATGATCGACAACCAGAGACACATAAACACAGACATTGGTGGCTAGTGCCGCCACAAATTTAAATTTCAGCAGATCCACAGCTGACCCATGTATTTACCATAAAAATCAAGGAGACAATATATTAATTGTGGCTGTTTATATAAATGGAATGCTGATATTTTCTAACAATCTGCAACAAAAAATACATTTAAAGAGAAACTGAAAGAATAGTTTAAACTAAAAGACCTGGAAGAGGTATCTAACTGTCTAGGGGTCCGAATAACAAGAGAGAGAAAACAGACAGATGGACCGGACCAATTACATAAATCATATTTTACAAAAATTCAACTTACAAGACTGCCATCCAGTATCAACACCAGTAGATAATAATCAAATATTAACTTCTGAAATGAGCCCCAAGACAGAAAGAGAAATAGCTGCCCTGTAAAAGGAGTCTTAAGAAATCTAAAGGGAACTAAAGAGTTCAAACTACAATTTTCTCAAGATGAGGATTGTAAAATGACAGCATACACAGATGCTGACTGGGCTGGAGACATTGCAGACAGAAAATCTAGACTGGATTCTTGTTTATGTCACAAGGTGCAACAATATTATGAATTAGTAAGAAACAACAGTAGCTCTCTCCACAACTGAAGCAGAGTACATGGCACTAACTTCAGCTTATCAGGAAGCATTGTGGCAACAACAGCTTCAGAGAGAAATATCATCCTTCTCAAAAGAAGGCCCAATTAAGCTGTTTTGCAAAAACAAAGGTGCAGTTGATCTGTCAAAAACAAATGGCTACAAGGGTCGTACTAAACATATCGATACTAGCCACTATTTCATCAGGGAACAGGGGAAATCATATTAGATCAAATATCAACAAAAAATAGGATGCCTGCAGACATGATGAACAAGCTGCTGCCAAGAATCAGACATCAGAAACCAACCCAAAAAATTGGCCTCTGAGGATGAAGGTCTGAGAGGCATAGGTTCTAGTGGGGGTGTTGCAATTTGTTAATAGAGTCGATGCCTCTGTTGAAATTTATTTCTTTGCTGTGGTTGCTATGGACATGTTTATGATAATTCTATTATCTGATGTGTAATTTGTTTCGTGTTCTTTTTCTTTTCATTCTTTGCTGAAATAAAAGTGATAATTATCTGTGTTTCACACTGACTCATAGCGGGACACCGAAAGAAAAAAATACAGTTGCAAATGAAATAGAACTTAATTAAAGTATTAAGAACATATCACGTCAAGACAATACCGAATAGCAAATAATAGCCGAATATTCGTTGCAAGTCTAATAAAGACATAAAATGTTCGGCGGCACTTCCATGGTAGACTAGTGAAGTGTCGAACTACAAATGCAAAGATCAAGGTTTTGATCTGTGGTCATTCCTACAACTTTTATCTCTCACTTATGATGTCTTTCATTTCTGGCAACATTTTTAATATCAAAAACACAAACTTATACTGCATTTAACTGTAGCTCCTCCTGTAAGTGGCTGAGCTATTCAGTTCAAAACAAGACCATGTCAGGTAAAGCACTTTGGTGTTCAAACCAAACTTGAGTCTGTTGATTACTTTACTACCTTTGTATGACACTAGGTGGTTTACTATGAAACATGTATGAAAATCTCTTTAAATGATTCACTTTCCACATAATGTAATATCAAACCCTCTGTTCTGAAAAGACAATACTCTACTTGGCCGAAGAAATAAACAGGATGTGTCTGTAATAACAAATTTCAACTATTACATTGACTGTATTGATGTCTCAATCAATGTATCCAATACCCATGTTATTGGGAGTAACATATCCATAGAACATTCTACAGACCTTCTTGCCCTGTGTAATCCATAGTTAAATGTGCACCTTTAATTACTTAATTGTATATGAGCATAATCTCATTTTGCATTTTGTGAAAGGAAAAGCTATCTTCTTTCATCAAAGATTTACTACCATAAGAAGTCAGGTGACAGATGTTTTTCACCTTTGACATGAAGCTATAAATTAATAATTTACTGAAAATAGAAAATAAATAAATAAATAAATGGTATTTCTGTTTTTACTTTAATTCTTAGTTTTATACTTCAAGATGTGCTTTTTGCTTTGATATTTATCACGAAACGCAGGAAATATAAAATTCATAGCACCATGAACAACTTTTAAAAGTACATATGACACAGCCAAACACAGAGTGTGAATGTCAAAAGCATCTTATGGATAATACCGAAAATGTCGTGACCTGGCGATAATGTCACAGCAAACCACCAGGAGTATCAAGAGTTGCAGGCTATAACTAATAATAGATAACAGCAAGTATTTTATTTGCATTCTTTCTACTCATGATTTCCCTCTGTTATGCAGTGAGAAAATTGCGAACGTAAGTCTTCACCTCTCAGTGAAACGTATATGTCATGGCTATGACAGAACTTCTAAGAACTGTCAATTGATAAATCCTTTGCAAAACACATGATAAAATTAATTTTGTGGGGTAGTGGATTGTTTGAAACTTTATCAGTTGCAGACATGCAAATGCCCGATATACCTGAATGGCAGAGCAGCTGACACACGCCTTCTAAACGGAGCACAGCACATGGCCGAAGTGTCATTCATGTGCACCCTCCATGGGCGACATCCAGCCTCAACAACAACTATCTGTCCAGTAGCTGTTGTACAGAGTCCCCTTGCCCTAGTCAGAATGAAAACATACTCCTTGGCAAGCATGGGGTGTTTTCAGCTCTGGCAGCAATAGTGCAATCCTTGTGTGGTTAGGAGGCTACCACTGTGTAGGTACTTGACAAACCTCCACAATGAGTTATCTACCATGCAAGATTTTTGGGTGTGCACACCACATTGGACAACCTTCCCTACATGGTATGCATGTCTCTAGCATTTGGAAACGGTGGTGGCAGGTCAAACCCAACAATGGAAAATATGTAGTAATTCACAAATGAAAACATGGTAGGTAATTTTTATTTTGCAATTAGCTAACTTCAATGCTAAACCATTTTCAAGCTCATGAGTTATCGTATGTGAGTCATAGTTATTTCTGTGGTACAATGTTGTGCGTCCTATTTTGGGGTATTGTTGCGCATTGTGGGATCCCCACTAAGTGGGACTGACACACGATTTAGAGAAAGAAGGTACAGAGAAGAGCTGCTCGTTTTGTATTATCGCTATATAGGGGAGCGAGTGTCACGGAAATTATGCATGAGTTGGGGTTGAAATCATTAAAAGAAAAGAGTTATTCATTGTGACGAGATATATCTTCTGAATGTGAAAATATTTTGTTAGCACCCTCCTACTAGAAAGAGATGATCATCAAAATAAAAGAAGATAAATCATATTGAAAACAGAAAGATTTACACCAAAATAATTAGTGGTTTTCGATGTACTTTCCCGATTCATTATCTGGAAGCAGCATATGTTCCCGAAAAGTTGTAAACTAAAGACAATTAGGGATTAATTTATGCCATATTATGAAAATCATCGTCATCTATAGTGAACTAGTGGTATTTTCATACATATGGTATATAATTCACGTGGATGAGTACACAATCAGTAACGTTAGTTATATTTTGTTTAATTAATGGAAACGGATCAAAATACATTGACTATTGGTTTCAAAGATTATTTCCGTAGAAGTTGCATATTGGTCGCTGTAGGGCTACTTAGATAACGACATTCAGTACCGTAGTAATTTTAATTATTGCGTTCGCATTACTGGGAATGCGCAATATTAATCGCGTGTCTTAAAGCTAGGAGGTAGTCTGAACGCCACTCCTGATTATTGGCTGCTTTCACCTCCCTCCATCGTGCCACTCCCAACACGACGTCAGGAAGAATGTGCCGACACAAACTGCAATTTAACCCTGTCAGAAACAGAAACAGTTTATACCGGTAATAGTTAATGTTTCTATGTTAACTAATACCGAACTCAGATATTGTAACAGCACTTTGTAATTTTTTTGAATAAATACTCAAAGATGAAGTAATACGAAAGCAGAAAAAAATATTATGCATTATACTTTTTTTTTCTTTTTTTCGGTCCAAACTGCGTGGTCATCAGTCCGTAGCTTACAAACTACTTAAACCTAGGTAAACTAACCTATGGACAAACACATACACCCATGCCCCGGGGAGGACTCGAACCTCCACGGCGAGCAACCGCGCGCTCCGCAGCATGGTGCTTTAGTCCGTTCGGCTACTCCACCACGGCCATTATACTCAATATAATGCTAAACATAGTTCATTTTGTTACGTAATACAACTCACAGATTTCGTAAAAAAAGTGTCACTTCCATTATATGCTGCTTAACCGTACTTATTTTATAGTCCTGTGTAACCCTTAATTGATAATGATACTAATGACATGAGTTTCGCCGCAACAATGACCATGGAGACACACTGTGTGTGCTCTAAAGGGAGTGCGTCTCATTGCAGCCGGGCTCCGCACCAAGGCCTGATGCTGATTGGCTAACGTTCATGACGTCATAGAGCCTTACGAGAATGAAACTGCTGCCATCTGTTGACAGTAAACCGAAACTTGTCCTCTGCAACAAGTGACGTCACTCACTTGTATTCGTCGGCTGCGCTTTCAGGTGCGAGAGTGGACGGCTGGACGCCATTATTTTTACATTCAGTTCTAGCAGTGTATTATTGTTAATTTCGGAGAAGAATGTGAAAGCTAAGAAGTTGCAGTTAACTTAACGGTGTTACTTAACAACTAGTACAAGTAGTTGTTGTATTTCTTTAACAATAAAAAGTATTTTTAAGTTTCCGTCATTGGTTACAGGTTATGTGGGAATTTCTTTAAAAAACAAATACTCTTGTAAATTATTTATATTTACATAATATCACCACTTTTGAACGCTTGTTTCAGATACTAAAAATTCCAAGCTGCTGTTGTGTGACCAAGAACTAAAGACAAAGTAGACGCGAAAAACACACCTGGCTGAAGCCTGCAATACAATGCATTTAATTAAAAGAGTGCTTAGTAAATCAGACCAGTTTATAGGCGATGGAGAAGTAGAACGTTTTTACGTTATCCACAAAGGGTACCAGACGCAGTTTCATTGATTTTCCATAACTTTCAACTATGGGCCTACTTGAGACAAGCCAGTGTTTCTTGCAGAAAGTGATCATTTGGAACAAAAAAAAAAGTGTGGTGAAATTACTATGAAGAGCCAAACGCTATTACTAAACAATTGATGCTGCAGTGTTTTATTGATAGTTGTTATGTGCTACAATTGCTTTCGCTGGCTTTAAAAAAGTATAAAATTCGCAAATATAAAATGTCCAACGAAACTGCCAATGACACGTGTGATTGTTTGAATATGTTAAATCAATAGTTTCCTCTTTCCCCAAAACAAAGAGTTTTATGGTTCAAGGTATAGGCCTATGACGATTTGTCATAGGTTTTTTATATGACAGACATCCACAGCTGTAATTTATAGTTGAAGAAGTGCCACATAGAGTAAACGTTGTACTGTTACTTATCAGTAATAAAACGTGTGTGAATGACATGTCTGTTTCATTTATTCTCACCCACATTACCCTAAGAAAAGAATTTCATTGTTTAGTTTGAGGAATCTTCCAAATAAAAAAGAATATTCCAGTTTGTGTGTTTTAGAGAGAGAGAGAGAGGTAAAGGCCTATTATGCATGTGTGTTTATTTTTTTTCTTTCCTTAAAAAAAGGAACTGGTGTATATTTTCCATTTGTTATATCACGATCGCAGAATTTGACATAAAACTTGTGTTGCAAAGTAAAACATGATCTGTAAGAGTGAATCATCCAGTACTGTAACAACCTAGGTTGTACCTTTTGCCTAAAGAGTAAGACTAATCGACATATTAGCTACTTCAACTAGCTTACATAATATAGGCTTGTTCAGTGTGAGTGGAAAGTGCACAATAAGCTGCCTGTGGACTACTAGCCAAGTAAATAATATACCACAAATAGCCTTAGCTACTTTATTTCACTTAGTAGCGCATATAAATACAGAACGGCTCATCTGAAAGTGACAATACCTTTGTTGGCTTTGGCATGGTGTCAAAGCTGATGGGTGGTATCCTGGTCTTCAGTTATGCCTACACACAATTCTGAAGATAGTATTCCTACCAGGATATGTGTTTACACATTGATTACCACAGGCTTGCAGCATGAAAGGTTAGGTATGAGACTAAGGTAGTTGCTAGTGGCCACATAGCACTTAACAGGATAGTGCATTTGTGTTTGACGGTTATAGTGAAATGCAGTTATATTGTTTTGATTTATTAATTAAATGGCCAAAAGATAAGGATCTATTAGGTCTAGGAATCATCACAAAACATAAATATATTGTAATTATCTCAAATTACTCATTATTTGCAATCACAATGACTCCATTTTTCGCTTTATAGCTTGTCTTAAATTTCAGCTTGAGAAATCCTTGAAAACCAATTTTTTAAAGCAATGCAATAAGGCACTGTAAAGGCATATATTAATGAAATATATCTGGTAAAATTTTAAAAATGGCTGCAATTCAGCAATGGTGGAACAACAATCCAAGAGTCAACACAGTTTCAGCCGACCAGTTGCATAAAATAGTTTACATCTATAAACCTTTACCCAGGTTTCGGCAAAATTAATTTTGCCTTCTTCAGAAGGATATAATAAAGCTCACATTAAAAAAGTTGTTAAAATGTGGCTGACTCCATGTCAATAGAATAAAATTTAAAACAAAGTCACATTTTAAAATTTTGGAGCATGTCCACACACAGGTCAAGTGAGCACTGAGTGCTCACTTGACCTGTGTGTGGACATGCTCCAAAATTTTAAAATGTGACTTTGTTTTAAATTTTATTCTATTGACATGGAGTCAGCCACATTTTAACAACTTTTTTTAATGTGAGCTTTATTATATCCTTCTGAAGAAGGCAAAATTAATTTTGCCGAAACCTGGGTAAAGGTTTATAGATGTAAACTATTTTATGCAACTGGTCCGCTGAAACTGTGTTGACTCTTGGATATCTGGTAAATTATGCAAATAACTTAATACATTTCAGTAGTTTATATTGGACAAGTACAATTTTCCCCACCCAGTGAGCAATGCACAATGAAATTAGTAATTTTCAAGTGAAAGTGTCATTCCGACACACTACATCATGTGCAAACTTATATTGTTCAAAAATAACACTAAAGAAAATGTTCTCTGTATGTAAATTTTCTACTGTTCTTAAAACTTTAAAACCAGGAAAGGCATCCTGGAAGTAATGAAGTCCATTCTGAATTTCTTCCACATAGTAGCAACTAGACAAAAAGATGATTGGTAGATTTCTTGTCTGCATCTCATAATCTCACAGGTGGTTCTCGGTAACGTAGTTGAGTGCTAGACTATGAATCCAAAGGCTGCAGGTTTGATCCCTGCTCAGTTCTAAGATTTTTATATGTCACTTCACTTATTTCACCTTCAGCAAAAATGCTGAGTAGCATCATGATTTGGAGCTCAGGTAAACTATAAGTTCCCCTTTAACTGACTGGGTAACACAATTCAAAGATTGGAGGAATGCAATGGCACACCTAGTCCAACAGGACCATGGCTAGAAACCACTGTGGTATTCGTACCAGTCTTCAGAGTATTGACTTCTTTACCTTTTACCAGTCCCTCAGCAAATAAATCAATAAGAAATCCTAGCAGTACACAAACCCAACATGGCATCATGTCAGCCAAAGAGCTATGATGTTCTGAAGAGTGCCCATATGATAATTTCTAAGGAAAGCCAAACCAGGGAGAAAAGTATTTGTAACAGTTTGCAAGGCAAGCAATTACTTTTAAGTAGTCATAATGAAGTTCAAGTACCAACCTGTTACAAACTTAGTTCTTTTATTACAATGCATACTTTAAAACAGTGTCCCCTTGTCATTTGGAATGG
Source organism: Locusta migratoria (assembly GCA_026315105.1). NCBI lineage: Eukaryota > Metazoa > Arthropoda > Insecta > Orthoptera > Acrididae > Locusta > Locusta migratoria. The sequence continues at coordinate 335,415,179 of CM048747.1, read as the reverse complement.
GTGCCCTTGGTAGTTTTCAATCCTTTTATTGAAATTACATTCAAAACCAAGATATTGTAATTTAAAACAGTGCAATGCATTAATCACTGTGGGTATTGTTTCTTATATGGCATTACTGATGGGTGACAGAGTTACAATACTTATCACAAACTTACACCATAACTAATGAGAATGTACTTAAGAAAAGTAGTCTTCCTTGCACACAAAACATGCGACACTGCTCATAGAAGTTGAAAGCTAGTATGCTGTTTGTAATTTTTCCAACTACTGTACTTTAATATTTCATCTCATTTTATTTGATACTCTACATGTATAGAACATTGTTTAATACTATGAAATTCTGTTCAAATTTTAAAATGTTTGGAAATTATATATCAGATTAGATATGGTAGCAACACTTTATTTTAGTGATTTTCAGATATTGTTGGATTAGCGCAGTTACCAGTATCTTTGAAATAGTTGTTTGGTCACTTGTGAGAGCAGCAAAATTGGTTGTAGTACAGCATGATTTTTAAAGTACAATATTTGAAAGTAAAACAGTGTTATTAGCTAATAAACAAACAAACAAACAAGCTGTTCTGCCATTTTAGTTTCCCATCATTGCATGCTGGCATTATCAACATAGACAGTCCTCTCTAGAACTTTGGAAAATTTTCAGTGCCTAATCAAGGCTAATATTTTGGAAGAAATCAAAGACCTAAAATAGATTATAGGAATTTGTAGGGCACAAAAATTTAAAATGCTGCAGAAATGTAGACAGAAGTAATGCATGGCATGAAGACATAAAAATGCACATCCCTGTTTACACAATTTCTGATCTTAATTTGTTATTGTTTTAAGAATGTATTGCAAATGCTGTCAATTTTATTGAAATCTTGCACAAAGACAAAAATACAGTAAATGGTAATTAATTGCATTTTATTCAGTATAATTTATGACTACATGTTAATATTCCAGATGATTTACAACTTGCGTCCAGTTTACGTTCAAAACATACATACATACATACATACATACAAGAGACACTATTAAATCCTAAGTATGATACCATAATTAGTGAAAATTTTTATTCATTTTCAGCTCTGTTTGAAATACACATGAGAGTACAATGCCAAACTCTGCTAGAACACATCACCCTTCAAAGACGAAACAAATTGTTACTTCTGTTCCATACATAACAATGATGTGCAAAAATAATATGATTCTTCATGTGCATTCCTTGGAAAGTAATCAGAACAGAAAAAAAAGCTTACATGAAAAATCAGATGGCTGAAAGGAATAATACACAATACATTCTGTCATACTAGAAAAGAAACTAGAAGACAAATCTTCACACGCTAAATCAATTATAGCAGTAATCAACAAATTCTCAAGTTCTATAAATCATTTAGAATAACATTTGTAGAAGCCCTACATGTTTAATAATTCTGTTACTATCTGTTAGATCCTTCAGTAACATGATAAGTCAACAGATTTGGCTGTAGTTACTTTATGTTTATTTTTGCCCTTGGAAGCAGGCCTCAGGGTCCAACAAGCCAGATGGATTTTTTTTTGACACTTTTCTGTCCTACCATAATACTAACTTAGTAACAATGTTATTTTACTAGTATCTTAATGCTGGTAAGATTTCCTCTTTTTTTTCCCCCTGCAAATCAAATCCCTAACAACCATACACTGATTTTGTAGGAAACAGCAATTGATCAGGATATGCTGCAAGTGAAGGTAAATTAGTGAAGGAAAAAAAAATGATTGGTGGAAGTGCCTGTTATCAGAACTTGTACATAGGTTGATGGAGAAGTACATCTACTCTTCTTTTGCTATCAGACTGCATGACAAAGGGAACTACTGAGAAAGTATGGGACGTGCGCTTGCTTGATACAACGTAAAAGACCATCAAGTGTGATAATCCACTACTCTTTGTAACAGTAAAGACAAATGTGTGCTATTTAGTGGTAGGTTCTTTTTACATTCAAATAGAAGACACATGGTCAATTTCAGAAGCATTAAATATTTTCAAGGAGTGGAACACAAACATGAATCCTGTATACTGGGTTACTGATTTCTCTGTGTCCAAAATAAATGCAATTCAGTCCTTATTTCCCTGTTTCAAAGTGTATCTGTGTTCATTTAACAGAGAAATGATTTGAGAAAGGTGGTTATGGTCACACACAAAAGGACAAAAAATGTGAGCTAGAATTTTTAATCTGTGGAACGCTATTGCAGAGTCGTCTTTCATGCATGAGTATATTGATAATTTACTAAAGTTGAGAATCCATGTTTTCGATAAACCAAATGATTCTGCTTTGCAGTACTTTGATAAACAATCGGTTCCAGTGCATAAAAGGTGGATGAAGGCTTTCAAGTACAAAAGTATGTTTGCTGTTTAAGTAATGAACAAATTGGTGAAACATTCACTCCTAGAGCATAATACAAACAGAATTAACAGACCTCATTGCAGTTTTAGTTAACAGTTACCTTCCTAGCCTCATTGAAAAGTATTGCGAGTTAAATTGTACAGCAAAGACATTTTTTTATTCCTGTATAGGAAGACACCAAAGTTTGTTAAGCATGCGATGATGTGATATGAAAAAATTGACTTAAGTGCAGAATCAGTAACTATGATGGCTACAGGACTGTTTCATATAACTAGTCCAGAAATTGAAGAATGTTTTTACAAAGTAGATTTTGCAAAACCTGATTGTCCATGTCCAGATTTCCTAAAGTTTAAGTTTCTGTGCAAATACTTTTGTGCCATCTTCTATTTCTTCTCTGAATGGGGATTTGACAAATTAAATTTCACTTATAGGATTAATCCTCAATTTGTTTAGATGAAACATGTGGGTTTGGTTCAAGAAGCAGTTATAGTACACAAACACTGCAGCACAGGGGTTACAGAATACTAGCAGCAATCTATAGCAAATGCATGGCTCAACATTTCTGAAACATTAAGCACTAATTTCGCAGGACGTAACGGGCAAGAGAGATCTGTAAGAACTTAATAAATCTGACTTATAATTGCAGTACTGAAACAGTTGCAAAAATGACTGAACACCTTGAAATCTTGCAGCATGATGTGAAGGTATCAAACCCTACAGGCAATGGACCTCCATTAGCAGTGGAGACAAATTTTAAAAACATAGAAACATATATTTCAGCATTGATCCCACACCTCCATTGGGTATATGTAATTCTGCAAGAGCAATTAGTAGGTGCTAGGGGGCAGAGGTGGGGGGAGAGATTTGATCTTGTCTGCTTCTCAAGAAGTTATGAAAGGTTGATTGTTGATGATAATTAATACAATATTTTAAGTTATTCAGTTACTTTATCACTTTATCTAGTGATTCTTCATTGACTCAATCACAAGTCGCCCCAGTGGCATCACGTTAAAAACTTGCACCAGACAGGCCGAACACGATCCCAGCTGGGATCTTATGGCCAGAAATTCCACAAAAAAATCAGCATTGAGTCAATGTTTTGCTTCATGTTAAAATTATCTGCAACAGAATACAAAAGTTTCAATTATGCTAGTACAAATAGTTGCTCATGCAATATGCAAATAATTCAGGTAAATTTATGCTCACTATGTTTAATTTTTGTAACTAACACTTTGAAAATTTGTTGGTAAATAAATAGATCTTAAAACAAATTTTCATGCTACACAGATTATGAGCAACAACAATTTCTTATGATTTGATTTCATCATTAAAGTCAAAACCACAACCAAAACCAGGAGAAATAATATAATTACTCAAAAACAATAACTCATCTGGAGAAGTTCATATATTTACTGAACTATGGAAGTACTCTGGTGAAACCTGATACTATATCAGAAATATTCAATCAAATTTGGAAAACACAGTTCAACATTAGTATGGACATCTGCACGAATACATCCACAATATAAAAAAGAAGCAAACAGACACTAACAACTATAGGAGACTCTCCCTCCTACCAGTGACCTACAAAATTTTATCCAAGGTGTTTTGAAAAAGGTGCAGAAGAAATACTTGACACAGATAATGAGGAGAGTATCAGGCACAATTTAGAAAGGGAAATTAATTTACAGAGGAATAAAAGTAGCAACTTAATATAGACCTATATTTACTTTTATGGACTTCAAAATAGCGTAAGAGTCGATTAACAGAAATGCACTGATTTATATCAAACAAATTTTAATTTGATAGTAAAACAACTAAAATAATTAAAGCAACTCTAAGAAACAACTTTCAAAGAACAGTGTGGGGGAGGGGGGAGAGATTGCAAAAACGTTTGAATTGAAGAAGTCACTTGTTGAGGGAGATGGTTTGTCACCTCCCTTTTTCCCCGGTTTTTATAATACCAAATTAACAGTGAATTGCAGGACAGCATATACCCTGTCTTCAATTACGCCTTACTTTTCTTAGTTTACGCTGCAAACGAACACTCATTATTATTTACAGATGGATGAAGTAATGAGATTACCAACCAGGTGATCTGGAACTGCCGCCTCCTTGTCTTTATAATACTTAGGTCCAAGAATACATTTACGGTGACTTGTGCTTACTATAGAAGATGGAAATCCGTAAAATCGGATCTCAGCGTTCCCTTTACTTTGGGTGAAGAAGAATTATGGACAACCTGCAAATGTACAAATAAAATGGTTATAACGAAACGGCCAAAGAATCGGACATGACACTGTGAAAAATTATTTTCTCACAGACAATGAAGCAGAGGAACTTATTTAACAACTGAATACACATTATTTTATCGGCTACATACGTTACAATTACTTTTGTTTAGCTATGTACAACTGGTAGACCCTCCAAAATGCGTTTTCGTGATCACACAGAAAGATTAAAATAAAATTGAGCGATATACGGGCTACAGTAACGAAAACAAGACATTACCTTACTTCTGACTTCACCTGCTTATTTAAGATGCTGTGTGCTATCTCTCACGGACTAAGAGTAGCCGATGCACTTCAACTGCGTAAGAAGCATATCAACTTATTCTCGTATTTCGCAGTAGCCACACAATTTTCCGTTATTATTAACGCTGAAATGTTTCAGCTTTTCTCTCATTGTGCTCTCATAGTGAGTCGACATACTAAGAAAAGCGATTGAAAACAAGTTAACTAACAACGTCTGAAGGAAACGCAAAACGCTAGAACAACGAATTGAAGGAGGCGCTACGCAGTATCTCGAAATTCACAAAAATCGATACGTGGCCTCTTCGATACAGCATGTACACGTCATAATGACGTCACGCTGGCTCCCAAAGTCGTGAACTTAAGGACAAGTTTCGGCATACTGTTAACAGATGGCAGCAGTTCCATTCTCGTAAGGCTCTATGACGTCATGAACGTTAGCCAATCAACATCAGACCTTGGTGCGGAGCCCGGCTGCAATGAGACGCACTCCTCTAAAGGTGCCGTCAAAGATGAGCAGACCTCAAACCAATTGTCTTAAAGTAGAATCAATGCCGCCAACATCAAAAATTACCTTAACCACAAAAAAGTTCTCAACGTAAAAGGAATGATTATTAATAACACTCTTCACGATTTTTAATATAATAAATATATAAATGACGACACTAAAATGTCATCACTGCACGAATTATCCAGTGAACTAAGGTTACTAGTACATCCCATTACCAATTAATTTGATGCAAAAGAAAGTGAAAGGCTACGCGCTCTGAGGTGCCATGTCCCGGTTCGTCCCGTTGGAGGTGGGAGTCCTTCCTTGGGTATGGGTGTGCGTATTTCCCGTAGTATAAAGATGCATGCTATTAGTCTGTTTTGACTGCCTTATTGGCTGCTTTCTTGCTGAGATGTCTATCTGTGAATGTCTTTCTGTGCCATAACTATGCGAATTATATTTTTTATTATTCGATAATACTGTTGCTGGCAGCACATGAGGGATAAGTTCTCCACTTTGGGAAGGAAATCGAGTTACTAAGAATTCGTGGAACCTGTAAACGCGTGTTTTGTTGCAAACACTAGCCTCTCCCTGGAGTTCATGTTTGCCATATTCAGCAAGAATTACATTACAGCATTGTATGCCAGGACGAAGGTTAATAAACTAACGCATCGGTGAGGTGTAAACTAAAACGTTCCTGCAGACACGAATTTGTTTATTGAACAATTTAAAATATTTGAATTATATATATATATATATATATATATATATATATATATATATATATATATATATATATATATATATATTAAAAAAAAAAAAAAAAAAAAAAAAAAAAAAAAAAAAAAAAAAAACGCTAACTGAATGTTGTATGCTGAATTGATTTTTTTCTTACTAAAACCGTTGAAAACATGCTAAGTTCAGATGTTGTACTGAATTATCAAAGACGATTCTTCTATTAATTGGCCATTTTCTTCCTTATCAGAGCTGACACTTGATTTTTATTTGAAATTAGTTTTATGAGTTGACAGAACTGTGTGTTTTGTAATGTGCAGTCATTTGCCTATCATTTCCTATTTTTCACATCATACAGTATTAGCTGTCACGTTTCACGCAGTGCATCGTTAACTTGGGTAGAAAAATATACTTTCATGTTGCGTTTCTGTTTTAACTGAGAGGTAGCAAATATTTTATTCACTGATATGAACTTTCGCGAACCCATTCGTGGGTTCCCCTTTATATTATCGCTGCTGTCGTATGACGTTCCCTCTCAACGTTTGTAGCAGTTACAATGAATATCGCTGATCCCAACAGCGACCATACGGGCCTATACTCGATATAGTTTTTGTTTTTCAAGAACATGTGGAGCAAGTGATAAAGTCCTTGTCAGAAATTATAGTATTTGAATGACAGTGTTTTTGAGGTTTTTCGTGTGAATGCTGTGAAAGTACGAAAAATTTATACCACCTTTACGAAGTGACAATGATTAAGTTGTTTTCTTTGAAACAGCAGAAAAAGGACGGAGAAGCAGCACCCAAATCAGGGACTCAAAAGAAAGCTTCCGCCGCACAGTTAAGAATAACTAAAGGTTTGTCGACGAGAATTCTAGTGTTTGTAAATCTTTCAACAGCAGAAATTGCGGAAGTAAACTGTGTGCTAAGTGAGTGGTTTAAAGTTTTTGTATTTGTCGTATGATATTGAATTTATTCATTACAGATATAAATGAACTTAATCTTCCAAAAACCTGCAATACCGAGTTTCCAGATCCGGATGACTTACTCACGTTCAAGCTTATTATATGCCCCGATGAGGTATGAGAAAGTTTGTACTGGTAGATATATGTCGAAGTATTTTTACGAAAGTAGAATAGTCTGTTAGAATTTGTCAAATTTGTAATAGTATGTGTGATAATAGGCTTTTTGCAGAGGCAATATATAAAACTTATATATCAACAATAGTAACGGATGAAATTACACAGATGCTATTCTGTGCTTTATGCTTGAACAGGAAGCTCAAAAATTGGGGTAAAAAACAGTTTCTGTATAGTCACTGTTATTTAGCAGAAGTTGTTGTGATTACTGTGATGTGTTCTTGTTACAGCCACTGCTTTATATTATAAGAACAGTATTTATAAAATGGGGAGAATTTGGATGTCATTGTCATATCCTTCTCCATATTTACAAACAGAAAATGTGGAATAGTATTAAGGTAGTGGTACAAAGTAATAAACTAAAATAGGCCTGAGATAGAAGAGGAAAGAAGAAAAGTCAGGGACAACATTATTTTTCTTTGTCCTTAAATTATAGCAAATAATTTTCAGCTAAGAGTAGGCCAGCTCCTGACTTTTTTGTAACAGTGCAGTAGAATCATGCTGTATGTACCATTGACATGATCTAAACAGGTGTATTAGTCCGGCTGTGAATATTCTATATGTAGACTTAATATATATTTTTGCCTTTTTAGATTTTGCAAGTGGTGATCAATCACAATTGTGATGATACCTTTAACTGTGGTTACTCTGACCCCATGGGGGTAACATTGTCTCTGAGGTCAATTTTATCCTTTTCTTTCTACTTTGGTAGCTATCTTATTGGAAAAAACGTTTCTATAATAGCTCCAAGCTGGAATTTGTAGACCTTAAATCAAACACTTTAAAATATAATTTAAAGAAATTAAAGGCAGCCCTATATATCTGCTTATAAATTCATTTGTGAAAAACCTTAGCCCATCAGTTTATATGTGTGAATTTCACATGTTAATGAAGCTAACTGACAGTTTTGACAATTACAAATGCACATTGTTTTAAAAGGAGGTACCATTGACCTCTTAAATTTTTCATTTCAGTTTAGGCCTAACATTGACCCCCTAACCTAAATATCACAACATTGCCATGAGGTAATCTATGTGTAATTTTTATCCTTGTTTACCAACCAAGATAGGCTATGTATTAAAAAATATATAGTTAGGAAGACAGTCTCATGTAATGAATGAATAGAAATGTAAAAATGTGTTCAAAAGGTAATCAAATAAAAATGGGTCTGCACTAGAAAAAATGTTCAAATTGTTTACAGATGATCCTCAGCCTAGATAATTAACTTTCAAAGACTAAGAAAGGCATAATGAAGACTGTGATACAACCTGTCAGCTTTGAGCAATGACGTCTTGTCCAAGACTCGCAAGATACACTACGTAGATATACCAACTAGAAAAACACACTATCAATGAATATAAACATTTGTGATAATATCACAATACTTATGTATTGTAGATAATAATCTGCGATTAACCTTGTAAATTACAGATTACGACAACAGACTGTACCACCGATCACAGGTCTCAGCCCGAAAATTCGATCACTTTTTAAACGCAAATTTGTTGTTCATAAAGTTCTAACAAAGGAAAAGACAGTCGAAGTAATAACTCTTCACACTATGACAATTATCTTCTTATTGTAAACAAACTATCATCTTTGACTAATGATGTCATTTCTTTTTTTAAAGCCGATGGGTTGTATTGCGGACTTCAATTGACTGCCAAGAAAAGTCTTTCAAAATTGCGGTAGGCCCTAAGTCTTTGTCATGGAAACTGATAGTAAATTTTGATTGTTCAGATGACCTTGTTGAAGATTTGCTGCTCACTAAGTGCAGTGTCTAGTTCTTTTTCCAAATGACTTTATGGGGTAAAATTTTATGACACTTCTTGCTTTGCTAGTTGGTATATCTACATAGCCTGTCTTGTGAGACTCAGATATGACGTCATTGGACAAAGCTCACAGGTTGTATCATGGTTTTTAAATATGCCAATGATGATATATTAACAGTAAAATATTTACTTGAAATGAAGACTCCATTAGGAGCTGTATGCACCTCAACCATAAAATAATAAATATGAAAAGAAATTTAATCATTGGTTGTAAATTAACATTTATTTTTATTACAAATCGATTTTGACTATAGAATAGTCATACTCAGTGCAACATGCGCAATCAAATTGATACATTTCTGGTGTTACCTGTCAAGCCCCAAGGCATGATTTAGCATCCTGGAATAGGGCCTGTCTTATATTTATAGCTCTGCCTTGGGACTTGACATGTAACACCAGAAATGTATCAATTCGATTACGTGCATGTTGAACTGAGGATGAATTTTCCATAGTCTAAATTGATTTGCAATAAAAATAAATGTTAATATACAGTAAACGCTGAAGTTTCTTTTGATAAAACTCACTCGCTTAGAATAAGGGGGAATAACTGTATGTGCCCTTGTCCAATCAGTAAATGAATTATCCTCATAAAGCAAAAGTTTCGTTGTCAACACCCTACCAAGCTGTACGTGAAGTTCAAGCTACATTCACTGCCACATCCACGTATGTGATTGACAAGCTGCTTCCCCCAAAGCTACAGGCTAATAGATGTAGAATTCTTTTTAAATGGCATAATTGAAGTGTGCAATTCCATATTTGGGTTAGCCAACAGCAAATAATCATTGTTTGAATTGATTAGTGTTGGTAATTAAATCATTGGGCTTGTTAAAATTTTACTTCCTGTCCTGGCAATCTCACTTGATTTGCCAATATGTTTATTCTTAGAAATTTGAGGAACATATAATCACTTGATTACTGTTCGTAGGGACCATAAAGTAAATAAATAATGCTGTTTATGTTCTATGGTTGACAGGTTCTTGATGTAACCTTGTCCACTCAATAAATTAACTGTAATCATCATCGGAAAAATTCATAACAAAACAATCGGGAAAAGAACATGGCTGCCATACTTCATATGCAGCGGCTGTAGCCACCATCTGAACACAAAACACCACACCACGACATTGACTGTAAAATTAAGGCAATAATTATGTTCAGAGAAATGTGTGTTTATCTTATACCTAGTTTATCAACGTTCACACAGAAAGAAGTTTCCAGTGGTGATCATTGAGTTGCCTTTACAGGGGTTGCACTGTTAATGCACTAGAACATACACATATCCAAGTTGCTTTATGTATGTATTCATAACAAAACAAATTGGTGACAGTCTAAATATATGTCATTCAGTAACATTGACTCCTGTTTTATTTTTATACTGACCTTTGAAAAATTTGACATAGGCTTACATAGTGCACTCGGAGTGTCTGAATAGAAACAATGTACAACAAGAAGTCACCATGAATGGAAATCGATATACTCAGGAGATATTCTACAAAAATGCAACACTTAGAATCCATACAGATGGATGTTATCAGTGGTCCAGTATTATCCAATTGGGGATTGGACAAGTCAGGAAATTAAGAGTATAAAGCAAGAAGGAGAGAGACAAAGAAATAGAGGAAATATAGCTAGAGAAACCTGAAGGCAAGTAAGTAAGGTTTGGGAAGTAGAGCACAGGATTTTTGGATGTGTATGGCAGATTAAAAGAATAGAGGACTTGCTACTTCCTCTTGCAGTTATTGGAAAAGCTGGTGCTGAGAGGGACAATCAGGATTTTACAGCCATAAAAATACTTTTATATAAAATTTAAGTCCTGGCCGGGTGACTAAGGGCCGGTTTATCCATCTCTAGTTTATCTTCTCGTCAGTAAATGAGAAGATGCCTTTAACATCCAGTTAAATGTACTCGTTAAGTGCATTGCGTTTGTCATTGCCAGATAAACCTCTTGTTTGCTAACCTGGAGAAAACGAGAAGGTACTGTATATTTCAACTATGTTGGCAATAGAAACAAATGAGTGCCGGCTGAATAAACAGCTGTTTGCCATAAGGTAAAGCAGTCTCCACAATCCGAAGATTGGTTTGAACATCACAGTGCTTTCCCAGGCATGGTCCTGTTTGGAGGTGGTATGCCGTTGCCTTCCTCCGACCTTCGAACTGATCTACCCAGCCAGTTATAGGGGGACCTACAGTTTAACGTGAGTTCTGAACCATGGTGCTACTTAGTATTTTTCACGTGAGCAATACTGCCAGAGGTGAAAGAAGTGGAAAGTGACAGATAAAAATCCTAGGACCTGGCGGGGATCAAACCTGCGACCTTTGGATTTGAAGTCTGGCACTCTACCACTGTGCAACCGAGGTGCTATGGCAAACAAATGTGAAAGAAGCTCGAATTTTACAAGAAGTTAGTGCATGAGTCTTGTGTCCTTAATAGAGAAATATGAGGACACATTGGAATGTAAAAAAAAAAAAAAATAAAAAAAAAAAATAAATAAATAAAAAAAAAAAAAAAAAAAAAAATGCTACAACATGGAAGGAAAAGGAAGCGACTTTGTGGCAAATTAATTCATTGCTGTTCCTGGAACATGTAGGACAGCAAAAGTGCTTAGGGCCTAGAACTATATACTGCCAAGTGCATAGTACCTTAGTGTAGGTAGCCGAAAGAGCACTGTTCCTGTAGATTAGAGGAAGAAATCACATTTTAAACTTTGCACTAGGCACAACGAGCATAAGTAAATACTGAATTAATAAGCTTGCAGACGTAAGTAATGTATTTTTTTCTATTATGACAGATAACTTACAAAATACGTTACTATCTGTTGGACTCTTCAGATGGCCATGGAGTTTTTCATGCAGTGTTTCCAAAGTGGCTTTTCGAAGATGAAATCACGTAACAAATTCTGCATCATCCCAGCACTCAAAATAATTTGGACGAACATAAATACGTCTAGGATGCCTTACAGAGGCAAAGACCTCTAGACCATCCAAAATATTGACATCATTGTAATTGTCAACCTAATCTCTTATGCCAGCCATTTTCATCATACAGATTTTCACTTAACTAGTCATTACCCATAAGTTTGTATTTTGATATTGTAACTATAATTTTAAGGTTATGTTACATATCAGTAATATATCAAACTTATCGAAACACTACTTACATGGATGGAGCGAGAAATATGACAATACGATTTTCCAATAAAGCTGCTTTCCACACTAGTTTTTCATACAAGTAGTGCTTCGGTTATTTTGTTCGATAAATTGGTCTTTATCGTGTGAATATATTGAATTAAATTTGTGCTTTGGAATCCTGCCATTTTCACACAGATCCTCACTTAACTGGTCGTTAGCCATGTAATGAGCAGAATTTTACTCATTAACTTAATGGCCAGTTTTAGGTCTTTTAATATCAGGTTAACTCATAACGAAACATTAACAAACCCATTTCTCCGCTAACGACAAGTTAAAATCTTAACTGGAACTTAACAAGACCTTAACAAGACATTCAGAAACCAGCCCTGAGTCTGATGATGTTGGCAATGGATATTGAATAAGAACTACACTACAAAAAGTCAACAAATTTCAAATAACGTGAAAAAAAAAATGTCCCACCACACCAAAGTTGGCAGGCAGGTGCGCACACACACACACACACACACACACACACACACACACACACACACAAAATATATAACACACCAACAAAAAAAAATTAGGAAAAACACGCAAATCCCCCACCCCACCCCTACCCCTTGCCCTCCCCACCATGGCTTGAATTAGCTACATTGGTTGCCAACATCTTGTACACTTAACACAATCACCTATAACACCAAGCAGCTGAAGAAATTTTATCATGGTCAACATAGTCGCGCCCCCAGCGTGTCACACAGTGTGAAAGAAGCTTAATCATATCCATCCTAACGGAAACAAAACAATAAAACACATGAAACTGCAAACATCGCACTACTAAAACTTCAAGAGAAGCAACCACACCACACAAAGATGAAGAATGTGACACACACCATACAGACAGTTTTAGATCCTTGGGATGCACTACTGAGAACAGAAGGTTCAGGAGGTGGGCCGTGGCTAGCAAGGATTGTGGAAAAGTTCTGCAACTGAAAGAAGTGATTAGTTCAGATACTTTTATTACAGTTGAAAGTAATACTCAACTTTTTGGTGGGCTTGTTGATGCAAGATCCTATCTGATGCATAGTTCTGCAATGATCTCTTCCATCAGTCAGTAGAAGTGTTCTGGGTTGTGCTAACATAGATGGTTGGCTCACTGTAGACGGATCTCTTCTATACTTACAGTCTTCCGTTGACTTGTTGTCTGAACTTTCCTCCACTATACTGCCGTCATGGCTGTTGGTGTGCTTGCATATCTTGGTAAGCCCTCTTCTTCTGATGGACTGGTGTGTGGTGCAAGGCAAATGGGTAAGAGACTTGAGGCACCCTTGGCAGTCGAAGTACTGTGGAGCGAGTTATCACAAGTGGTGCGTCGACATATGTAGACCGTGTAGTATGACCGTGTTCTTGTCTCCTTGAGACCCACCACATAATTTCTTTAGACTTATTTAGATATACTTCCAAGACAATAGTTCATTTATCAGAAGAGGACCAGCTACACTGTTCCTCCATACTTTGATGTACTATTCTTGATTATGAAGTCAGACCTCTTTTCCTTGCTAAAGTTAATATATAAAATGAAAGAACAGTGCCTTATTCTGTAGGAATAAACTACTAAATAACTGTAGCCCACAAATTCAGTTGAATGAAAAATGATGGGATTTAGTTCCTACAAGTACAATGAGACACTCCATACATCCATCTGTTAGTATGAACTTGTACAGCAAATCTAACTGTAATGACAAAAGCCAATCAACTTAACATAGAGATTATAATAGAAAGATTCCATGATTATTTTTCTTCATTGTCCATGCAGCGTTTATAATTCAAATACAATTGCTGCCACTTGCCACTGACAGGCTGCCCAATACCTAAACAGAAGAGAGATCTGGGGTAGTATTTGACCTCTCACCTGCTAAATATCTTTTTGGTCATCTGGCATCGATACAGGCAGATTGCTGGTGTTGTGGCGAATGGCGACGCTATAATAGACATCACCGGTACAACCAAATGAGACTGTGAAGCATTTAACTTGCAACACAGGAGTCCACCACCTCATGCCTACACACAGTACCTATAAACTCAAACAACTCAAAATTACCACACACCAATGACAGAATGCAACAAGCAGATGTCATTCATCGAAGCCGACAGGTGGAATTGCATGCTTAAACTGAATCCATGTATTAACGCAATCATTCATGCATACATGACTGCTATCTACAGCATGTATTATGCCTGAGTGATTGTGTAACTGCATATATATTTTATGATGAAGCCTCTGAACGAGAATTTGTTGCATGAATGTTGTTCATTTCTACATGCCAGTCTACAGCTCGGCTATTGTCTGTTCAATGAGTTGCTACCTGTCAAGTTATTGACATATACATAATTGTCTGAGCAAAGTTGACTTCGGTCACACATTGTCACTCATTTATTTTCATGAACATGAACTAGCATTTACATTATTAGTCGGACACATTGCTTGAGTCAGTTTTGTGTTGTGATGGTTCTGTGTTTTTCTGAAAAATTAAATATTTTTGAAATGGGGTTGTAGCCACATTCCTACTATTTCATCCATTACATAATGCTTTTCCTACATAATAAAACCTTGGACCATGTTGTAAAAAGATAAAATATATCAACAGGCTTGTTAATGTAAATTTCGTTTGGATTTGAAAATACCTCATTGAAATCATTATCAGGTCACCATACTTCAAAAGCCTAGAATGACTTCTAATGAAAAGTGTCTTGTGAAGAGGTCATCCCCCCCCCCTTCCCATTGTATGGGTTAGTATCTCTGCACACGAGGATTTGAGTATTTCGGTAACATTTTTACCCAGCTGATTATGGAAGGCCTTTAGTGCCTTGGTGTTGGATTGGTATATTTGAAAAGATATTCTATTTATTTTTGTGTGAGATATGTAGTTGCTTATACAGATTATGAAATTGTTTACAAATTTGTGACTTTGAATTGCCAGTTTTAACTTGAAAACACCAACCACTACTTGTTAACAAGTTGTTTTGTAATTAGTGTCACTTCTTAGTGCACCAGATGGGCTGTAATATTTTTATTCGTTAAGGTGAAGGTAAAGACATCATATGACAGATCTATACAGTCCAGTAAGCTTGGTCTATAGGAGATGGACTCAGGGTCCTGGTTTGATAATTTGTGCAACTTTGGATGGATGTAGGTACAAAGTTTCAGCTTAATATCTCTGTTGGTTCCTTTACAGCTGGCCGCCGTGGCTGAGCGTTCTGTGGCGTGCCAGTCACAGTCTGCACAGCCACTATGGTTGGAGGTTCGAATCCCCCCTCGGGCATGGATGTTTGTGTAGTCTTTAGTATAAGGTAGTTGTGATAAATAGTTTGTAAGTTTAGGGACTGATGATCCCAAAGTTAATCCCTTAAGCTTAACAAACATTTGAACAATCAACAAGAATACAGGTGCCTCAACGAGATTTATTCCTACAGAAGGTGGTAACAACCTTAAAATTAATAATACTATTTAAACCTTTATACAATCTTCAGTTAGCCAATGTTCATTTAGACAGACTGTTTGTAGGCCTACGCTTGGTTTGTCATCCTCTTCTAAATGTATCAGTTTCCCTTGTTTTTTATGATTTTGCACACATCCATAAACACTTTAGTTTGTGGATCCTAATCTGTTACGGGTAGGCCATCTTTTCCCAGGCATTTATCACTTATGAACTTTTTTGCATCAATGAATATTGCTCCAAGATTGCCACGCTGTTCCCTAATGCCATTATTTATTCTATTTATTTTAAGTGTCACTCACCGACCTTCTGTGAATAATGCCACTAATTAAGTCTTGAGGACATGTACACAGATTTTGCCGATCTTTTAGATTTCATGTTTCACCCACTATTTCATCACTGTTGCTATGGGTAGAGTTTGTGCCAACATGTATTAGAACAGGTTTGTAGTTATCGGCATCTTCTGATCTGTTTTCGGCTGTGATTGTTTTTTTATCCAATAGATATTTAAAATGTTTATTCAGCTGATGTGATCAAATTCCAGGTTGAACATCGATCTTGCAGTTTGGCACAATAACTTTCTTTAATAAAGAATCACCTATTAATAGAAATGGGAATGAAAAGATCAAGGTAGTATTAGTTAACTGCAGGAGCGTCTATAGAAAGGTCCCTGAACAGCTGTCATTAATAAACGGTCACAATGGCCACATAGTACGAGGGACGTTAAGTTGGCTGAAACCAAATGTAAACCATGATATTCTAAACTGAGACTGGAATGTAAACCGCAGAGATAGGCTGCAGAGTGAAGAGGGAGGCATGTTTATAGCGATAAAAAGTGCACTAGTATTGAAGGAAATAGACGGAAATCCGAAGTGTGAAATAATTTGGGTGAAGATCACATTTAAAGCAGGCTTGTACATGGTAATTGGATGTTTCTATAGGCCTCCTGGCTCAGCAGCTGTTGTGGCAAAACAGGGAGGAGATTTTAATTTAGTGTATATAGACTGAGAGACCCAAATGATTATGATGGGTGGCAGGGACAAAGAATCCAGCGAAATAATTTTGAGTGCATTATCTGAAATTTACCTTGGGTAGTTAAACAGAGAACCAACTTGTGCCGCAACATATGAGACCTTCTGGTGACAAACAGACCCGAACTATTTGGAACAGCTAACGCAGAAGAGGGACTCAGCGATTATAAAGCAGTTAAAGCATCGATAATTTCAGCCATAAATAGAAATATTAAAAATTGATGTGGACAGATGTGTGAAGCTTAAGGTTATGTTTGCCTTGTGTTGGTTTTGAAATTATTGATATTGTGTTAAAGAATAGTCTGAAAGTATGAGGAGACATTCTATCTTTCACTTAAAAAAGTTATTTGTAGCCTAGCCTTCCTAAGCTTGTGTGTGTGTGTGTGTGTGTGTGTGTGTGTGTGTGTGTGTGTGTGTTTTTGTTTTGTTTGTTTTTGTCTGTCAGTGAGTCTGTACTTTGGGTATATATAATTCAGAAAAAGTAAAGAAAGTTGGACTTACCAGGCAAAAATGCCCGGTTGGTTGATACACAAATAAAAAAAATAATTAACACACACACACACACACACACACACACTGAGCTTTCGCAACCTAAGGTTGCTTCTTCAGAAAGAGCAGGGAAAGCCTCACTTTTAGCCCTACTCCCAAATTCAACCAAACAGCCCTTGTCGAAGATCTACTGTCCTATACTCTTAGTCTTTGCTGAAGATATCACTGCCACGAAGAAAAATAATCCTAATCCTACTCCTCACGATCCAACTTCCCAAGACATCATCGAAATTGAACCCTGTCTAGAACAGTTCTGTCCGTCACAGCGAGACCTCCCTCCTCTTCCACAAAATCACCCTCTTCAAACCTTCCACTGGTAAAGTATCATGGTGGGTGACGCAGTCCCTCAGCCACGTACTCCCACGGTCATGGATCCCTTGTCGGCCAGGAGAATGATGATGGATCATGGATAGCTTGGGCTTCAGCTACGGTAATATTGGGAGTTCGATTAGGGTTTTCAGGAAAGATTGAGAAACAAGGCTGGAAGTGTAAGTGTTGTGGTTTAAAAGTCTTTATTAGTGCTTATTTTGTCCTCTTTTTTTGTCTTGGCAGTTAAGTTCAAAATGGTGGTTGGGTGGGGGGAGGCAACATGTATAGTTCAAAGGTCACATCAGTTTCTATGGTCTCTCAGCGGTCTGATGTAGGACAAGAGTGGTAAGGTAGCTAAAGTCAAGCATGCAGTCAAAAGTGTTCACACACACATTGGTTGGCAATGGACTACATTTTGCATAGCCGATGGCATGGCACTAACCAATGAGTGAGAGGTGAAGAATGATGGATTAAATTAATATCGCCATATTTAAAGCCAGTTTATATTATGTTGTTTTTGTTATAAAATGTCGGATGGCAGGCAGTTCCGTTACATGGTTGGACTTGTGTATATGAGATGCTAATGTTTTTCCCAGTGTCTATTGTAAATTTGTCATGTTATAAAAGAAAAATTATACATTCCACTTTTGTTTCAGAAAAAATAAAAGATAAGTACAAGAACCAGTCACTGTCAGGTGTAACACTTTGTTTTACATACTGTAATATAAATTTACAGGTCACATGAAGTCCGGGATATGACCCATTGGCTTTGACCAATGATGTCATATCTGAGTTAAAGACCATAGTTTGTTTACAAGCTGACCATAGCTTATAGGGCTGATGTGCAGTTTGAGCCGCAAGTAGTGTTTTATGTATAGACATTGGCAACAGTGTCATAGCCACTGCTTCTGCAGAATCTATAAGAAATAGCTTTACTCTTTATGGTTTGTAAACAAATCAGTGTAGTGGATGTAAAGATCTTTATATTGACATATTGCACTTCAATCAATGTGGCAATGACCAGCAACAAACTGTCCATTCACATGAACGGTCACAGGCAGACAGTGTTTGTAGGTAATGAGGATTACCCTGTGGCTAAGTGGACCTTGGTGCACGGCCAGCACATCTTGGCACATTGCTACACTGTCCGGGTTATATGGATACTGCCCACTGACATCAACCTTTCAGAACTCTGGAGATGGGAATGTGCCCTTCCACTTATCCTCTCTTCCCGTTGCCCACCTGGTCTCAACCTTCATTAGTTTTAAATTTCCGCCCACCATTCTACAACATCTTTGCCTCCAATCTCTGGACAGAGCCTCTGCCTCGACTGGCATCTCGGTCCAACTTCTTTGCATTTTGCATGTGTCGGCTTTGGTGTGTGTGTGTGTGTGTGTGTGAGAGAGAGAGAGAGAGAGAGAGTTTTTTATTTATGTTACTGTCACCTACCTGTGCTCCTTCATCTACTTTTGATACAAAATTTCCTCTTAGGGAAATGAACACTAATTTAAATAAGATTCATCATTATTCACGTATTGCAAGGCACTGGGAAAATTATAGTCACCTGCATCATTCATCGCGCCGTTATCAATGTCTACACTTAAAGCACCTCTCATGGACTCATAAACTGCAATTTTACTGATTATAGATTATGGTTTTGTGTTTAAAAAGTGATCTGTAGCTTCTCTCTGATAGTGAGGTATAGGTTATAACAGATGTTTCATTCTTTCTGCATGTGAGCACTGAATGGGCGGATTTTTGGGCTGAGACCTGTGATCGATGGTACATTCTGTTGTGCTAATCTGTAATTTATGAGGATAATTAAATTATTTATTATCTACAATACGTAAGTATTATAATATTATCCTGTATGATTATATTTGGTGATAGTGTTTGTTTTGCTAGTTGGTGTATCTACATAGAGTACCATGTATTAGTCAGATTATGACGTCATTGGTCTAAGTTGATGGGTTGTGTCCCAGTCTTCAGTTATGTCAAATTTACTCAATTTTTTTGCAAATACCTTCATTTATTGCTAAGTAAGACTTTTCAGTCAAAGCTGCATAGTTAAAGCATATTAGTCAACCATTCATAACTTCAATTTTTCACCACTAATACTAATAACTATTTATCTGGGCACCTGCGTGATTGGAATAATATATAGATATTTCTGATCCGGTGAGATTTTCATAAACAATTCTAATTTATTTAAACATTGGTAATTTGCAGTGATAACAGCTGTGTGGTGAAAGTTCAATATCTCATTGTATTTTTCGTTGGAACACAGCTGTATGACTTGCCGCACATAAACAACTTGCTCTCGCTACTTTGTCCTAGCATGTTGTGCAACTGCACTGCAACCATTACCAAGCTTTGACATGTAACTACAGCACAGTCTCTCACTGTGTGCCGAACTTTTACCAGGTAACAATATCCCTTTGTCAGGCATGTAGATTAGAGTGGGGGTATGATTACAGCCAGTAATACATTTTTCTCTGTAAATTTGTGTGGCAAATTATCAATGTGCACTTCCCTATTTGTAACATGTTTTATGTAAGGACTGCAGAAAGGTGTATTTTTGAAATTCTAATAAAATAGCCTGTAAAGTGTGCATTTAGTAAACTGTGGCTGCGACAATCTGAATAATAAGTGTGTATTACTGTGTAAAGACCTTCACACAGTAAGGTATAAGATTTATGTAAAGGATATTTATATAGTGAGGATGGGAGAAGTGCTAAGGAAAATAGCTCATCAAAAGAAAAAACGGGAATTTTCACATTTGGAATTAGTGTTATGTGTTGTTGTTTGATAGAAAGGACAGAGGAGGATTATAAAATGTGACATGCGTAACTGCTTTAATAAGACAAAATTTATAGAAGGTGAAGCAGCTATACATTGAGGAATTTTGTTGGTAGGTTTTTAACTTTCTTTGTTTGTTGTGTTGATATTGTGGCATTATTATAGTGATACTGTATTGAAGTTATTTATTTGTGCATTTTTATCATGGACTTCATTACAGCACCAAAAGCAGCTAATCTCTGTAAAGAAAAAGGTGAATCAAAGCCCATCAATATAATGAGGGTAGTTTACAACTCCCCGTAAAGAAGTAAGACACACACACACACACACACACACACACACACACACAAAATGCTACACAACACAACACTTAAGCTCTCAGCCATTAGCAATGGTATCACTGCATTTCTTCCCTGTTGTGCTGTATTATCCAGCAGGATAGGACATATTCTGCAAAATCGCCAAATTTGAAGACTGTTTTACGCTGCCAGCTAAAACATGCTCTGCTTGGTAGGGCAAAGGATGTCTGTCTACTCTAGTCTGGCATGTAGGAAAACCCCTATTACTGTTAAATGACTTTCAGTGGTAAGGCAGTACGTAACATTGAAACTCATAAACCGTGACTCAAGACTGAAACAACATAACAAATCTACTGTTGCCAAACATTGCCTATCAACGCTATACATCATGAATTACAAGACTACAACAGGTGTGATCGAGGCATCCTTAAAGAACCCATAGAGATCCAAGTAAGGGAAATCATGATAATGTGTGCATACTTTGCGAGGTGTGGAAACCTGCACAAATCATGACTGAGTAGGGGATTAGCCCAAAAAGATATTGAGCATCCACAGTTACCACCCACTCCCGTTGCTGGGCACAGGGGCAAGTATGCCCAATGGAGCGCAGAGGGAGCATGCTGGAGAGATGACAGTGCCTCAGGGCGGTTGGGCATAAAAGTAGAACGCTGATTCCTAGGCATTCAGATCATTAGTGTACCTTATCACAG
Source organism: Locusta migratoria (assembly GCA_026315105.1). Lineage (NCBI taxonomy): Eukaryota > Metazoa > Arthropoda > Insecta > Orthoptera > Acrididae > Locusta > Locusta migratoria. The sequence goes on along the minus strand of CM048747.1, from coordinate 335,393,761 downwards.
TGACATGTTCAATGTTGAAATTAGTTGTGATGAACACTGACCGGGCAGCAGCTCTCAACCTGGCAGCACTTAACAGTGATCAAAAATCAAGTGCCAGCAAACTATTTTCATTTACTTTCTGCTCTGCAGTTTTAATTCTTACATTTCTTGCTTGTTATTGTATTTAATTGGCTCGCTCTCATGCTTTTTCATAGTGTAGTTTCATAGCTGTGTATGGTGCCTTTTTTACCAATCCAGTCCCTTAGTCCTAGCTCACCTCGCAGGCTGCAAGATCTGGGCTTTCACAGAGAGTGGGTTTGCTTGTAGTTGAGAGCTTCAACATTAGGTGGGTAATGGAGACCCTTAGGGAGATGGCTGCTAAAGAGGGGAAGACTGCCAACGCACACTTCATGTGCATACTAGGTGGAGTCATTCCAGATGTGTAATGGGTCCTTCGAGATGCCATGAAGGGTACGGGGTGCTGCCAACTGCAGGTGGTGTCTCATGTTGGTACTAATGATGTGTGCTGCTTTGAATTGGAAGAGATTCTCTCTGGTTTTGAGTGGCTATCTGAAGTGGTAAAGACTGCCAGTCTTGCTCACCATCTGCAGCAGAGTTGTGGGAGCAACTGCGGGCTTACGGTATAGAGCCGAATGGAGGGTCTGAATCAGAGGCTTTGGTGGTTCTGCAAATGTGTAGGCTGCATTTTCCTTGACTTACACCATTGGGTGGTAGGGTTCCGGGTTCTGATGAATAGGTCAGGAGTTTACTATAAACAGGAAGCTGCTACTTGGGAAGTGGGACTTGCAATGTGGACTGGGTGGTTTTTTGTTAGGAGCCCTCAGGAACACACAGAAAGGGTTTCAGTCTCAAAGTGTACAAGTCAAAGGTAGGATTAACACAGATCTATAAACAATTGGTCTAACAGTTTTAAATTGTCTTAGCTGTATGGGGAAAGTACCAGAGCTCCAAGCGCTAATAGAAAGTACCGAATTTCAAATCATTATAGGTACCCAAAACTGACTAAAGCCGGAAATAAGTACAGCTGAAATTTTTACAAAGGGGCAAATTGTGTTCAGATAGGATAGATTGAATAAAATAGGTAGAGCATATTTATTGCTGCCACAAGTGGTATATCCTGTAGCGAAATTGACATAGATTGTTCCTGTGAGTTGTTATGGGTAGAGGCTATATCTGACAATCAGACTAAATTAATAACTTATTGATTCCCTGGCTCAGACGATTCAATTGTAGAAACGTTGAAACAGAGATTGGATCAAACTTCAAAAATGTGCCCAAAGCATAAAATTTTAATTGGTTGTGACTTTAACTTACCCTCAATATGTTGGCAAAAATACATGTTCAAAACCGAAGGCAAGCATAAAACATCGCCCAAAATTGTATTGAATGGATTCTCTGAAAATTATCATGAGCAATTAGTTCATTATCCCACTAGAATGGTAAAATGGTTGTGAAAACATAGTTGACCTCTTAGCAACAAATAATCCTGAGCTAATAAAGAGCATCAAAACACACAAGGAGTTGTCGTAGCGAAAATGAATATTGGATTTCGCAAAGCTACCCATGAACCACAGACATTGCCGAGGTGGGGTGGCTTGCGTGCCTCAACAATGCAGATAGCCGTACCGTAGGTGCAACCACAGCGGAGGGGTATCTGTGGAGAGGCCAGACAAACGTGTGGTTCCTGAAGAGGGGCAGCAGCCTTTTCAGTAGTTACAGGGGCAACAGTCTGGATTATTGACTGAGCTGGCCTTGTAACATCAGCTAATGTGGCTTTGCCACACAGCTACTGCGAATGGCTGAAAGCAAGGGGAAACTACAGCCGTTATTTTTCCCGAGGACATGCAGCTCTACTGTATGGAAATATGATGATGGCATCCTCTCAGGTAAAATATTCTGGAGGTAAAATAGTCCCCCATTCGGATCTCCGGGCGGGGACTACTCAGGAGGATGTTGTCATCAGGAAGGACAATACTGGCATTCTACGGATCGGAGCGTGGAATGTTAGATCCCTTAATCGGTTAGGAAAATTAGAAAATTTAAAAAGGGAGATGGATCGGTTGAAGTTAGATATAGTGGGGATTAGTGAAGTTCGGTGGCAGGATGAACAGGATTTCTGGTCAGGTGAGTACAGGATTATAAATACAAAATCAGTTGGGGGTATCACAGGAGTAGGACTGATAATGAATAAGAAAATAGGAATGCGGGTAAACTACTATGAGCTGCACAGTGATCACATTATCATTGTCAAGATAGATACGAAGCCAACACCGACAACAGTAGTACAGGTTTATATGCCAACTAGCTCTGCCGATGATGAGGAGATCCAAGAAATATATGAAGAGCTAAAGGAAATTATTCAGACAATTAAGGGAGAGGAAAACTTAATTGTGATAGGAGACTGGAATTCGGTAGAAGGAAAAATAGTAGGTGAATATGGACTGGGCAGGAGGAATGAAAGAGGAAGCCGCCTGGTAGAATTTTGCACGGAACATGATTTACTCGTAACAAACACGTGGTTTAAGAATCACAAAAGAAGGTTGTATACGTGGAAGAGACCAGGAGACACAGGAAGGTATCAGATAGATTTTATAATGGTAAGACATAGGTACCGGAACCAGGTTATAAACTGCAGGACATACCCAGGGGCAGATATAGACTCTGACCATAACTTGTTAGTCATGAACTGTAGGCTGAAGCTGAAAAAACTGCAGAAAGGTAGGAAAATAAGGAGATGGGACTTAGATAAATGGAAGGAAAGTGAAGTTCTGGAGAATTTCAGAGGGATATTTAGGCAACAATTGACAGAAACAGGGGGAAATAAAACAGTAGAAGAGGAATGGGTAGCATTGAGAGATGAAATAGTGAAGGCAGCAGAGGACAAAATAGGTAGGAAGGCAAGACCTACAAAAAATCCATGGATATCACAGGAAATACTACAGTTAATTAATGAAAGGAGAAAATATAAAAATGCAGTAAATGAAACAGGCAAAATGGAGTACAGACGACTAAAAAATGAGATTGACAGGAAGTGCAAAATGGCTAAGCAGGAGTGGTTAGAAGCCAAATGCAAATCTGTAGAAGAATGTATAGCAAGGGGAAAAGTAGATACCACCTACAGGAAAATAAGAGACATTTGGGGACAAGAAAAGCAACTCTACGAATATCAAGAACTCAGATGGGAAACCAGTTCTCTGCAAAGAAGGGATAGCTGAAAGGTGGAAAGAGTACATAGAGCAGCTCTACAAAGGAAATGAACTTAGAAACGATGTTGTAGGAAGGGAAGAGGAAGTAGATCAAGATGAAATAGGAGATAGTATACTGAGAGATGAATTTGACAGAGCCCTGAAAGACCTAGGTAGGAACAAGGCCTCAGGAATAGATGACATACCCTCAGAGCTACTAAAGTCTCTGGGAGAGCCAGCCATGACAAGATTATTTGAACTGGTGTGTAGGATGTATGAGACAGGCGAAATGCCCTCAGACTTTAAGAAAAATGTAATAATCCCCATTCCAAAGAAATCAGGCGCAGACAGGTGTGAAAATTACAGAACCATCAGTTTGATAAGTCATGGTTGCAAAATTTTAACACGAATTATCTACAGGAGAATGGAAAAGCTGGTAGAAGCTGATCTCTGGGAAGATCAGTTTGGATTCAGGAGGAACATAGGAACCCGGGAGGCAATACTCACTTTACGTCTTATCTTAAAAGATAGATTAAGGAAAGGCAAACCTACATTTTTAGCTTTTGTAGATTTGGAGAAAGCGTTTGACAATGTTGACAGGAATACACTCTTTCATATTCTGAAGTCAGCAGGGGTAAAATACAGGGAGAGTTATTTACAACTTGTACAAAAGCCAGACCGCAGTTATTAGACTCGAAGGGCATGAAAGGGAAGCATCAGTTGGGAAGGGAGTAAGACAGGGTTGTAGCCTTTCTCCGATGCTATTCAATTTGTACATCGAGCAGGCGGTGAAGGAAAGCAAGGAAAATTTTGGAATAGGGATTAAAGTTCAGGGGGAAGAAATAAAAACATTGCGTTTTGCCGATGACATTGTAATTCTGTCAGAGACAGCAAAGGACCTGGAAGAGCAGTTGAATGGAATGGAAGGAATTAGATTAGGTGACGAAACATTGAAGGTGGTAGATGAGTTTTGTTACTTGGGTAGTAAAATAACATGCGATAGTCGCAGTACAGAGGATATAAAATGCAGAATGGCAATGGGCAGAAAAGCATTTTTGAAAAAGAGAAATTTGCTAACATCGAATATTAACTTAAGGGTAAGGAAGTCTTTTCTGAAGGCATTTGTGTGGAGTGTTGCCTTGTACGGGAGTGAAACATGGACGATAAGCAGTGCGGACAGGAAGAGAATAGAGGCTTTTGAAATGTGGTGTTACAGAAGAATGCTGAAGATTAGGTGGGTAGATCGCATAACTAATGAAGAGGTACTGAACAGAATTGGTGAGAAAAGGAATTTTTGGCATACCTTGACTAAAAGAAGGGATCGCTTGGTAGGACACATTCTTAGACATCGGGGAATCATAAATTTAGCATTGGAGGGAAGTGTGTGGGGTAAAAATCGCAGAGGGAGACCAAGAGATGCGTATAGTAAGCAGATTCAAGTGGATGTGGGTTGCCGTTCTTATAAGGAGATGAAAAGGCTTGCTCAGGATAGAGTAGGGTGGAGAGCTGCATCAAACCAGTCTCTGGACTGAAGACCATAACAACAACCATGAATAAAGAATATTTCTCTTCAGAAAGGCAGATAAAGATTCAGTTAACTCTTTCCTGAGTGAGAATCTCCAGTCTTTCGAAACTAACAATGTGAGTTTACATCAGATGTGGCTCACATTCAAAGAAATAATATTGACAACTATTGACAGATTTATACCGAACAGATTAACAAAAGAATGGGTTGACCCGCCATGGTACACAAAGCACATACCTGCCAACTTTTACGGTTTGTCCGTAAAATTTACGGAAATTGCAGGATTTTACGGTTTTACGGATGGACAGTGCTATTTTACGATTTTGCGGTAAAACATTTGAAACATCTAAATTCGATAATCGCATCCATTTTCTTCCGTACAATCGATTGTTTGCGTTGGTCGAAGGTAGGTCTACGATACTCGATCTTCCGAACATTCGATTGTTCGCGGGGTCGAAGGCACGTCTAAGATAGTCGATAACTTATGCATTGATATGATTGGTTCGTTTACCCGTGTGATGTTTGTGTCGTCATTGGACTCAAATTTAAAGCCGCTACCGGTAACCAGTTCTTCCGTGTGAATCTAGGTGTCGATAGGCTGTGCTTCTTAAGTTGTTTGTTCCGATCCGTTCTTTTGTTGAAGTGGAACCCGTTTACTCCTTTGTTTACAAAGTTAGCGTTCCTTGAATATATCGTCCTTTCAAAGCGTGTGACATATTTTAAAGAAGTGTTAAAGTGTTTGCACTACCAGTTAGTATTCTTGTATTATAACTTCATAGTGTTTTAAGTGACGTTCAGTGAGTGATCCAGGTTCCTTTCGCTGTTCTACTCCATAGCGAGACACGTGTTGTTGGACATTTTTATTCGCTGTTGCTATTGTTCGTCATGAATAAATCGAACAAGAAACAATACTTTCAGACATTTAAAAATTCATATTCTGTCGATTTTCCGTGCATTCTAAAATCAAAGAAAGGTGAAAAATTTGCCTTTTGCACGGTATGTGGCTGCGACATTAATATTGCACATGGGGGAAGAAATGACTTGAGTAATCACGTGAAGTGCGCTAAACACTTAAGCTGCGTCAAATCCAAGGAAGACAATACCAAAATCAACGCCTTTTTTGCCAAATGTGGAAACTTCGACAATGATGTTATTAGGGCCGAGTGTCTTTTTACTTCTTTTTTGGTGGAACACAATGTGCCCTTAAGTGCCGCTGATCACGCTGGTGCATTATTTAAGAAGATGTTTCCCACATCAGAAGTGGCGAAAAAATATAGCTGTGGTCGCACGAAAACGACATCCATTGTCAAAACAATGGCAAAAAATGCATCATCTGAAATTGTTAAGTTCCTTCAGAATGGACCATTTTCATTGGCAACAGATGGAAGCAATGATACGGACACAAAGTTGTATCCTATTGTTGTGACGTTTTTTGATTTTACTCAGGAAAAAGTAGTGAGCACTGTGCTATCCGTACCAGCATTAGATGGGGACTCAACAGGGCGAAACATAGGTAACCTGATGTTGTCACAGCTGAAAACTTTTAACATTCCAATTGAAAACTGTGTCGCTTTCTGCTCCGACAATGCTCCTGTTATGGTTGGACAAAAAAATGGTGTTGCAGCAGTTCTGAAGGAAGTTCGACCAGGTATTGCCATCGTAGGTTGCATTTGCCACCTGATTAATCTAGCAGCTGAAAAAGGTGCGGGAAGATTACCTCTTAAAGTCGATGAGATCCTTGTCGATATATTTTATTTTTTAGAGAAGAGTGCCAAAAGAAAAGAACGTCTTCAGAAATTTCAGAGCTTGCACAATAAAGAGACAAAGAAAATTCTTAAGCATGTTTGTACTAGGTGGTTATCACTAGGTAGATGTTTGGATAGACTACTGGATCAGTGGGATCCGCTTCTTTCATTTTTCAAGGAGGAAGTAATATCCTGTACCCAAGCCATTTCCACAAACTTGACATTTAAAATACCCAGAGTTGAACAAAGTGGATCCAAAGAGTATCAGAAGAAGAGACTTCTTGATTCTGCTACTACACATGCCCCTAAACGAATAGCATGTTCTTCCAAGTGTGACAGACCCATCCTGAAAAGCAAAACTTCTGGTACAACACGCGAGGAAAAATTGTTTATGTTCCTGTCCTCAAGCTTGAATAAAGCCTTTTGTACTTTTCTGCATGTGACTATTCCTGTGTTTGACAAATTAAATGTTGCTCTTCAGTCTTCTTCCCCACAAGTTCATATTTTATTAGAACTTCTAATGGATATGCTAAAGCAGTTGTTCGCCAAGTTTGTGAAGCCCAAAATTGTCAAAACCACCTCATTACTTGAAGTTGAGTACAACTTGATTGAGAATCAAAGAAGTGATGATGAGTTGGTTATTGGTGTTCAGACTTCCAACCTAGTGAATGATCTTCAGGAAATGGATAAAATTCTTTTCTATTCATCGGTGAGAAAGTACTTTTGTACTACCTGTGACTACATCATCAACAAGTTTCCTCTCAAGGATGATGTGTTAAAGCATGCTCAAGTTGCTAGATTGGACAAAATTGACGATGCACAGTTTTCTTCTGTTCGTTTTTTCTTGGAAAAGTTTCCGATTATGTTATTTAAGGAAGAACATGAAACTACAGATGAGGTGGTGAATGAGCTTCAGGCACAGTTCACAGCTCTTCAGGTGGAAGACAATTTGATTACAAATAAAGATGCTGCAAGTGATACCAGTTGGGCACAAATATCAAGAATTCGAGGAGCCGATGGTCGGCTTAAGTATAACAGAATTTCTAGAGTAATGCTCTCCATTCTCACCATACCCCATAGTAATGCAGAATGTGAACGTGTTTTTAGCCTCGTGAAGAAAAATAGAACACAGTTCAGATCGTCAATGTCTAATGAATCTCTGGAATCAATTTCTATTTTGAAGACCAGGAGTTCTGGTCCCTGTTATGAAAAAACATTTTCCCAAGACTTTTTGCAGGAAGCTAAGGAGGCCACAACTATGACATTAAAATCAAATTAACGTGTGATTTGCATAGTGCAGTGTGTATTGGACCTATATGATTTCTTGACTGTGTTACATTAACCAATTTTTATTTTGTAAAGCTTTTGTCGACTTTCATAATCAGTGTAATTTATCAAGTTAGTCTTGCTATATGGTATGCTCCAAAACAACGTTTATCACACCTGGAGCTGTTGGATTTCTTCTTGGCTGTTATGTTCAACTACAGATCATTGCCCTATTCTGTAAGTAAATGTGATTTTATTGAAGTACACTATTTCATTCATAAATTATTTTATTTTGTAGCCCAGAAGTATCGTTAAATATTTTTGTCATGCGTGAATTTTACTGATTGTCACCGTAATTTTACTGATTGTCGCCAGTGATTTTACTGAAAGCCCTTTCCAAAAGTTGGCAGCTATGAAAGCAGATTAGATCACTCTTGCAAAAGCAAAGAAGCAGCATTCCAAATTGAAACAGTCACAAATCCCCAAGACTGGCCTGGAAAGTTGCACTGGTCACTTCAGTATTCAAGAAATACAATAACCTACCTGCCAAGTTTTCCTGGAAAATTTCCGGATTTTGGGGTTGTCTTCAGTTTTCCAGATACTCAACTCGCTGTGCATTTGTATAGCATTTGTTTCAAATTTTGATAGTAGCTGCTACTCTGATATGCAAGTGTCTGAAATTTGACTGAAAGTTGACCAATAATAGTGTCAATGTCTTCTGGCAGAATATTGCTGCGCTTCTATTATTAACTCTGTGTGTGTGAAACACTGCCGGAAAAAGTCGCTCAAACATTCTAGCGATAATCACATCTCACATACACTTCGTGTTTCCACTGCATGTTAGCAGGAAAGATTTGTTTATGGTTGCTTTTATGCGGTGTTTGCTGTGGTTCTGGTATTTGTGCAATTGTGTGACGAATTTTTGTGTGGTTTAATGTTTTACTGAGTTCATCTAACAAGGAGACCACATGGGTGCCGGACTTTAAAAATTTTTTATATTTATGTTACATGAAGTGAAGAACTTAAATAACAATCAGCCAAAGCCGTTCAATGCAACTCTCAAAAAATATTGAGAAAATTGAATTTGAAATTTTGTAAGTACATCAAAGTACCAGTAATTAAAGCAATCGGAGCATCTGTCCGTGTAGCGTAAGTGGTAGCGTCCTCGCCTTTGAACCCTGAGGTCCGTGGTTCGCTGTGAGAGATATTTTTTTTAATCTTTGTCATTGTGTTTTAATATGTAATGGTAGTTTTGTGAACATTGCATGTAGTTTTGTTTGTTCGTAATTTTCTATATTTTATGAAAGGTTTGTCAATAATGATGATTTAAATTAGAAAGAAGATAACACAAAAAACAATGCAAATTTCATATTTGCGCCAATACTGAAAAATATAAAATAAAAATCTTCATTTCGATATGGTCTCACATACCAGGGTGATAAGCATCGCAAAACATGCAAATTAATAATTTTCACGGCATTTAGTGTGAGGAGTAACTTCATGAAGGGTGTAAACAAATTTACACTATTTCAAAGTCAGTTATACAAAATTTCCAAAAACAGCTTCAAAGCTCTTCACAAACTGAACAATCAAAGAAACCTACATCAAGTAATAGTGAAGCCAGTACTAAAAAAATGTAACTTATGTTTTTATTAGAACCATCATTTTTAACAATTTTTTATAAAATATAGAAAATTATGAAAAAAAAAATACATGTAATGTTCACAAGACTACCATTAGATATTAAAATTGTGTAAGTATCCGAACACAAAAATCTGTCAAGTCAGGATTCAAACCATGGACCTTGAGGTTGAAAGGCAAGGACACTACCAGTTAACACTACACGGACAGATGCTGCAATGCTTTCATTGCTGGTACTTTGAAGTACTTACAAAGTTTCAAATTTGATTTTCTCGATAATTTATAAGAGTTGTCGAATGGCTTTGGCTGATTGTTATTGAAGTTCTGAACTTCATGTACCATAAATATAAAAAATTCTAAAATCCGACACCCATGTGGTCTCCTTGTAAGACACAAAATCATTGGTCTTACAGGCACGTATATTCTGCCAAATCCAAATTTCCATGTAATGTGTGTTCATGGAAATGTGAAACATACGCATTCTGTTCCGTGTGTGTGTGTGTGTGTGTGTGAGAGAGAGAGAGAGAGAGAGAGAGAGAGAGAGAGAAATATAAACATTGCTTAAGGAGGAAGAACAGAATTAATAAATCATATTAAATCCGTTAAACTCACCTTCCAATACGAAAATGAAGGATAGCAGTAGGGGCTGATCTAGATGTAATAACAGTAAAATATTTATTCACTTCATCTGAATTGAACATAATATTCCATTAACTGCTCTGATCATGTTTGTGCCTTTTAAAGGAAATGTTATCGTGCTCAGAAATCACAAAAAGATATCGTAGTAGTTGTACGAAGACGTAGAATTTTTGGCAAGTATACAGTAGAAATGATACAAAAAAAATACAGGCCTATGTCATTGACATCTGTTTGCAGCAGGATTTTACAACATATACTTTCCCCAAACCTTGAAGAGAACGACAAATTGTCCCATAGTCAACATGGATTCAGAAAGTATCGTTCTTGTGAATCACAGCTAGCTCTTTATTCACATCATGTGATGAGTGGTATCAACAAGTGATGTCAAATAGATTCCATTTCTTTAGCTTTCTTGAAGGCTATTGACACTGTATGTCAAAAGTGTCCTCTTAATTAAATTGCATGCTTATGGAATATCACCACTGTTGTGTGATTGCATTCATTATTTCCTGTCAGAAAGGACACTGTACATGGTAATTGAAAGTAAGTCATCAAGCAGAACAGAAACAATATTGGGTGTTCCCCAGGGAAGTTTCATAGGGCCCCTACTCTTCCTTATTTTTAGAAACAATTTAGGAGACACTGTGAGTAGCTCTTAGACTGTTCATGGATGATGCTGTCATTTATTGGTTAGTAAAGTCACCGGAAGTTGAAACACAACTGCAAAATGATTTAGATAAGATATCTGCTTGGTGCAAAAATTGCCAGTTGACCCTTAAAAATAAAAATAAGTGTGAAATCATCTCCATATGACCACTAAAAAAGACATCTGCTAAACTTTTACATGATAAATCATTCAAATCTACAGGCCATTAATTCAACTAAATACCTAGGAATAACAATTACAAACAACTTAAATTGGAAAGAACCAAAGGCTATGTTTCATTGGCAGAACACTTAAATATGCTACAGTTTACTAAAGAAACTGTCTACACTACACTTGTGCGTCCTATTTTGGAGTATTGCTGTGCATTATGGGATCCACACCAGGTGGAACTGAAGGAGAATTTAGAGAAAGTTCAGAGAAGAGCAGCCTCGTTTTGTATTACCACGATATAGGTGAGAGAGTATCACAGAAATGATGTATGAGTCAGAGTGGAAATCATTAAAAGAAAAGAGTTACTCGTTGCAGTGAGATCTGTTCGCAAAATTTTTCACCTACTTTCTCTTCGGAATGCAAACACATTTTGTTAGCACCCACCCTCATAGAGAGACATGATCATCTTAATAAAATAAGAAAAATCAGATTGAGAACAAAAATTTTCAGGTGTTTCTTTCCTCCTGCAGACTATTAGAGACTGAAAATGTAGAGAAATAGTGGTTCGATGAACCCTCTGCCATACAGTTCAGTGTGACTTGCCAGAGTATTTATGTAAATATAACATGTTACTTGCCAAAATATGGTGCCAGTTTTTGTGCAGGACTCCAGCTGTACACCCATGAACTTTTAAATTACACCATTGATGGTCCCAACAATTGTGAACTTTAACCCTCTTCACACCAGGTGCAGTGACTGACGCAGATTTGTTCTAGATCTTTCCAGTTCACCTTGGAACCTGACAGCTTCATCCCTCCCACTACCTCCCTAATGCCCTTTGTTAGTATTGCCATTCCCATTGTTGTGTTTGTGCGTGTAATTGTTCTTTTACTTCATTTCCATTCAGTTTTCGGCCAACATGATTGCACTTGGCCTGTTATGGAGGGTGTTTATTTTACAAAACAGAAATGAATGTGACTAATTGTAATCAGATCAAACAGTGGCTTGGAGAAGACTTAAGTTGTGAAAATGTGGGTGGTTCTAATGATGACTGCAGTGATACGAAAGTGGCTGACATTGCAGAGGATCACATACTTCTCATAATTCAGAATGTGAACAACATGCAGTTTCAGATTCTACTTCAGATGAGGAGAAGGCTTCAATAAACTTATGGATGAGGTCAGATGAAGTCAATCTGCAAGGTAAAACTTACTGCACTAAAATTAATTTTTATGGGCAAGGCTGTCCCTCTACAACTCATTGTAGAAGATGGTTGCACAACATAGTTTCCAAAAACACCAGGCATTTGCCGTGAATACAGAAATGAAATAAATAATTTCTCAAGCACAAATTATATTTGGAATCTTTTATTTTGTGAAAATATTCTGAACAAAATAATTGCATTAACTAATTACTACTTAGAAGAATGTGTGAGTATTAAAAATAAATAAATAAATAAAGGTAAAGCAGTCAACAATCCGAAGATGGGTTTGAACACCACAGTGCTTTATTATGTATGGTCCTGTTTGGAGGTGGTATGCCTTTGCCTTCCTCAGACCTTTGAACTGACTTACCCAGCCAGTTATTGGGAAACCTATATTTTAATGTAGATTGTGAACCACAGTGCTGCTCAATATTTTTCACATCAGTAAAATTGCCAGAGGTGACAAGTAGTGAAGTGGAATAAATAAAAATCCTGGGTGCTGGTGGGCATACCACTGTGGTACTGAGGTATAAAAATGGAAGTAATTGTTATGATGTAGATGTCATAGACTTGAAATAAAATTCAGATGAGATATGCAGAGACATATATAGGTCTGTTATTTCAAGGCTTGCTCAGGATAGAGTAGGGTGGAGAGCTGCATCAAACCAGTCTCCGCACTGAAGACCATAACAACATTTCCAAAAATGATTGAAAATCTTGCTGTTAGCCTTACAGTTTAACGATTGCACAGCAAGAGAAACACAATGCAAAACAGACCCTGTCTCTCCTATAACTGAGGTTTTTGTTGCTTGTATTACAGATACCAGGACGAGGTACTTGCACGATGTCTATTTATATGTTGAAAGAGACTCGTAGGGCAAGAATTTGCCAGAAGAATATAAAGCACTCAGGAAATCAACTCAACTCAGGCTGTGTTGAAACTTGCTGGACGTATTGTTGGGGCTAACAGAAATATAACAGATGACAATTGGTTCATGTCATTAGAATTAGTGTAGGACTTTGAAAATAAATAAATAGAAAAAAGGTGTTATGTACATGGGAACAGTAGAGAAACCAATAATAAATACCAACATCATTCAGTTAATCAAGAGCGCATTCAATTGGATCTTTTTTGTTTGGTTTCTGTAATGTCCTGACATTTGTAATATGCACCAAACCAACTGAAATCTGTGATTCTTGTTTTGAGTATGCATCATGATTGCAATGTTGACAGTACAACAGGAAATCATTTACTATACAGTTCACAAACAAAATATACGAAGATTTTATTTAAAAAATTACTGGAGAGCTTATACAATGAAACATGGCACTTCGTGCGTATAATCACTACAAGCTGCAAGAATTACATCAAGTCATTTGAAAAATTCTAAAAGTTCCAGAAGATGAACCCCAGGGTGCAGAAAAAATGGAAAAAGTGTTATATATATGTGACTCTCTTCATATTCATTCAAAGTGTGAAAAACCTGTATGTGTGGAATGTAGCCCAACAATGTGTAACAAATGTTGAACTATTTTGGACTAGTATTCACCTTTATTTCATAAATTTATTCTTTATAAAGGACATCTTAAGGAGCAAATTGTGAAAAATATTCAAAACAAGTTTGTTGATATATGAATAATGTGTATTGTAGATGTATACAGAAACATTATTTGCAGATATTTTCTTTATTTGGTGATAGGTTTTGTAATTAAAATAATGTTTTCAGTTGTCTTTTGCTTTGTTTCTTTATTATTATTATTATTATTATTATTTATTATTCACCACAAAGATGTGGCGATGAGCTGCAACAGGCACATACAAAAGACACACACATGCAACACTTTCAGCTATCGGCCATGTTCTCCTTCAGAAAATAGAACACTCACGCAATAACACAGGCACACAACACAGTCACACAACCATCAACTCCGGCTGCCACACTTCGACACCCATTTGTGTCATTGGTGATATTGTTTGCGACTAGGTTTGCAGGGTAACAGAACTTCTGGGAAAGGAAGGACTAATGATAGCTGGGAGATAAGATATATGAGAGTCATGATTGGGGAGTTGGCAGAAAATCAATGGAAGTGGTGGAATTAAGGCTGAAAACAATAGCATTGTGTTAAAGGTTCCATTAGCAATTAAAATCAGAGTGTAAATGTGTGTGACACAGGTTATAGGCTAGTCATTGTTTACTGATGAATAGCTGCTGTCTCTCCCTTTTTCTTGCATTGCATTAGGAGTCGGAAGGTGTATGTTTTTCACCTGATTTTTATTTCCAAGCACTACTAAACTTAGCTTTCAATACTCTATATAAAATGTATCTTCTTGAAATTATCAATAAATTCCAACAATGCCAAATTTAATGTAATATGTGTTGCATCTACTTTTTTTCTTAATGCATGCTGAGTAGTGTGTTGGTAGCTACAGTTATCAAGATTGTCTGCCCCTGCAGTGGTGTGATTTCATGAGTGTACATCTGAAAAAAAAAAAAATCTGCAGTTCAGTCCACTTGCCCTGATAGAAAATGTGTACAAGTTTATCAATTTGATGAGCTGTAGAACTATTTGCACTGTACATTTCCAAAGGGTGCAACAAATTATCCTTTCTAGTAACTGGTTTTTCTCCTTATGTGATAACAGATAATCATTGTGTGAAAGCTCCAGTTTATTTTCAGTCTTATACACTGTGAAGCCAAAGTTAAATGAAGTTTTGTTATTAATGTGTAATCACTCTCACCAGATTTTGGAGTTTAATCAGATGTGTTAGTGAAAAAGTTTCACTGAGTCTATGTAAACAACAGTAAAAATGTTTTAGCAATTGATTAAATTTCTTGATGACAGAAATCAGCTCAATTGTGAGGAAACCATTTGAGAACCAGGAGGTGAACTTTCTCATTGTTGGCAGACCTCTTTCCATCCAGACAATCTTCCAACATTGTGGTGTTCACCAAATTATTGGCAGTATTTCACTACTGTTGAATATAACATTCTAGTTTAGGCATTTTGCCCATAATACTCGTACTGCACCAAGTATTTAAACTTTGACCATGTTTCCAGTTGCCATAACATTTCACTTCCATGCTTTGATGTACCATAAAGTGCTTCTTACATTGGTAGCACTGGATGCACAAAGTTCTTTCAAACACCTGTATTATTATTTGTACCTTATGCATTGTCAAGATGAGTAGAATATACATTGTTGTACTTTCAAGTTGAGAACGTGGTGTTCAGTAGTTTGCAGTGTGTTGTAAAATGATTGTTGGTTACTTTCATAAGAATACTTTCAACATTATATTGCCGTGGAGGAGTGACCGAGCACATTGAGGCGCTATGCTCCGATGCGCGATGCTATTCCTCGTCGGGTGGAGGGGGGCCTTCGAATCCCCCCTTGGGCATGGATATTTGTGCTGCCTTTAGTATAAGTTAGTTTATAAGTAGTTCGTAAGTTTAGTGACTGATGACCCCACAGTTAAGTACATAAGCTTACAAGCATTTAAAAACATTATATCAGCAGACAAAAAAGGGGTATGCATAATTTGCCGATAATTTATGGATTTAAATGTAAAGGAGGAGATGTGAATGAAGTTAGTCTTCACATTCCATTTATACTGATGCCGAGTAAAGTATTTACAGATAGGCTACCTATGTAAGTTAGGGGGGTATTGGACATAATAAAAGCCATCTTGGTGTTCTTCCAAGGTTCAGTTAAGACTTTCAAAAACTTTAAATGGGGTTACTGCTGTGTAATAAGGAAAACTGTAATACAAGAAGGGGCAGAACAAGGAAGCAGTCCTATTAGCGGAAAGTTTTATTCTTGTCAATCACCCACATAGAACTGGAAGAAAACAGCTAAGGAGGCAATTTGTTGCAATCACAACAGAAATAAATAAAAAGTTCTTGGGTCTGTGAACATGTCACTACTTGATCACTGTCAGGTAGTATGATCTCTTGCTGGCTGCTGATATGTCCTTACGTATGTTAGCCATCAGTTGTAGTCATTGGGGTGCTCATGGCATTGCCATAAATTTGTATGCCTTGGCTTGGTAAGCAATGTGCGTGCTTCATCCTTGCCATTGGTGGATTCCACACAGTGCTTATCTGTGTCCTACCTTCTCTATTGAAAGTTTCCTGGTGATTTTAATTTAGATTGTTTCTTTAATGAAACAGTCCCAGAAACCATTAGTGCAAGCCATGGCAAAAGGATAATCACATTTGATTTGGTGACTGTTTTCTAAAGCATGCTTAGCTGAAACAAACTACCTAGTGAAGTGGGTACAACGGACGCTGAGCTAACGCATGCCCGTATATGGCAATGCCATGATTACAATTGGTGTCTTAACCAACTAAGAGCAAACATTAGGCATACCAGCAGCCTACAAGCAGTCATGCCACTGGACGATAACCAAGGTGGATACCTCGTGGAGTAAACCATTCGATATGCTCAGAGACCAGGGAACTTCCTATTCAAAGTTATTGCTGTGAGGTCCTGCAGCCTTACCTTATAGGTACGGATGCAAGAGAAACGAAAGTCAGATTTTTACGTCCATATCAAAGAAGAAAATTGTGTATTTATTTTTCCTAAGATTTTAGATGATGACGATGCCAACTACAAACACAAAATTCATGGAGAATATCTTCTAGCTTTGTGATTTATGCTAAGAGAGGATTGTAATTACCAAATACTGTTTGTGTCTGAAATCAGGGTAATGTAGAGCATTGAATGGAAATTTAATGATCATTTGGAATTACCCCCTCAGAAGTGTAACATCAGTTATTATAGTACTTGAGACAGGTAAAGAGTTGCAGAGACCACTCACCAAAAAGCAGTGGTGCTGAATCAACAGGTGCGCACGTAGATTAGAAGTGTTGCAAGTTTTTGGATGAATGTTTTTACGAGCTAGAGTATGCACACGTGACATTCATACAAGTGGTCACATCCAGACGCCTTTATTCCTACAGTGGCATTTGGAAGTCCTATGTGACATTCAACTGATATTATATAAGAATGAAGGCATATGCCATGTGTTTGTTTGTCTTAATGAGATAAGTGTGTGTGTGTGTGTGTGTGTGTGTGTGTGTGTGTGTGTGTGTGTCTTTCATACATTATCTCATAAAAGGATTTCTGCAAAAGCTTGCAAGTATTACATTCTTTGTGTTATTGATTTTTGGTGAGTGGTCTCTTTACTCTCAAATATAATAATAATAATAATATTTTTTCAGACTGAACAGAAGTATCACATGATTACATCAGACAATTGGATTTGTTAGAATTTGCATACTTAAATATTATTTTCAGTTCATGTTCTTTTCTCATTTAAATTTTATTTTGCCTCCTGACGACTTCTTGTGATAATAATTCTGAAAGCCGGCAAT
Source organism: Locusta migratoria (assembly GCA_026315105.1). Classification (NCBI taxonomy): domain Eukaryota; kingdom Metazoa; phylum Arthropoda; class Insecta; order Orthoptera; family Acrididae; genus Locusta; species Locusta migratoria. The sequence continues at coordinate 335,376,363 of CM048747.1, read as the reverse complement.
CACTTGCTGTTGCCAATTGCCAATTTCATGACAATGCGATTAACATGAAATCTTCATTATATGAGGGCAATTACTTTCACTGTGTAGTTAAGGGTACATACCTGTCGACCATAGAGCAGGTAGGGAATTATTTATTTGCTTCAGAGTACATATGAAACACTAATCAAATCATTATATGTGGTTCTGATTTCTAATATTAAAATCTTGGCAAAAATTTTCTACCATATATGTTGGCAACATAATCGCCCAAGGATGCCCAGAAGGGAAGTAAAATTTTACCTCTTTTGTCATATAGCATATCTCATGTTTTTCAAGTCCATATTTAATATTATCATGAAAGTTGGTGGAGTTGTCCTGGAACTAAGCTAAATTGGCATTTAAATGAGTTGTATAGTTAACACTGAATTTGATCTTGGCATTTGTTCATCCTAATACAGTATACCACATTTTACACATTTATTTTTTCCTCTCCTAGAGACTGTTTAGTTATCAATTTGAATTAAGAAGCTGCAGCTTTTTATTTCCCTCGATTCCTTGTCTTGTGTAATTTGCCTCCAACTTCTGGTTTAGTATTTTTAAATAAATGATTAACATAATAATTATTGCATTTATTATTACTTATTCCAGGGCTTCTATAGGGGAGGAAAATTTGTATTTAGCTTTAAAGTAGGTCCTAACTATCCTCATGAACCACCCAAAGTGAAGTGTGAAACACCAGTGTATCATCCGAACATTGACTTGGAAGGAAATGTTTGCCTTAACATTTTGCGAGAAGATTGGAAGCCAGTGTTAACAATTAATTCTATCGTTTATGGACTACAGTATTTGTTTTTAGTAAGTATTATTTGGAAACAAGTGTAATTACATTAGTAAGTACATTACTAAATTATATGATTTAATTAAACTCTTTGCAGGAGCCTAATCCAGAAGATCCACTGAACAAAGAGGCTGCTGAAATGCTGCAAAACAACAGACGTATTTTTGAACAGAATGTACAGAAAGCAATGAGGGGTGGTTATGTTGGTTCTGTATATTTTGAAAGGTGTTTGAAATGAAAAACTGTGAACGAAACACACAACTTTTTTCTGAAGAAAGATGTGACCTATGGTCCAGCAACATGGGTTTGATTAAAGTATTATTTAAGCCAGCACATTATAATGCTTCGGCCAGATAGGTCACTTGCTTGAGAGAGTTTTTATTTAAACCAGCTTTAATTACGGACTCTGAAGTTTCTTCCATTTGTTAAATAACCATTTTCATTGACAGGTACAAATCAAAATTTGAAAGTGATGTGTAATCTGTCTGTGTGAGCCATAAAATCTGTTCCGTGAATTACTTTGTTCACACATTTTTAACACCTTTGTATTTTTGCCATTCGGAATATCAGTTTTTAATCTACATTGGAACTGAATTTAGCTTTATTACAGCCGTGGTTGCAATGTATTGCCAAATAGAACATGAATGTAGGCTCAAACTCATTTCAATAAAGTATATCACAAAAAGTGTAAATTAAACAATTGATAAAATGTTCTTGAAGGTTTATTGATTTGTACAGTGTCCTGTAAATTCCTTTCTAAATAATAGGTTGACAGTGTGCAATTGCAAAATATATTTGATACCATTGATCAGACTGTTGCATCAACTTTTATTAGTGTGAAAAAACTTTATGCAAATAAATGCATCATACATATAAAATTTATAATAGTGTACAGTATTGTACTACATCCACACCCCAGCATAATATTGCAAGTTCCATAAAACTTTCCAACACACACACACACACACACACACACACACACACACATTCTTAAAAACAACCTTGTATCTGCTGTGTATGAATTAAATAAATTTGGAACAATTACTGCATAATTTATCCGTAATATTTTGCTACTTTCACATGTACATTATCTACAAAACTGTATTTTGTGAACATTATACCACAGCACATCATTGCATTATAGTTGTGATTCACAGGTGCCGCTAACATGTACTGGAAATAATGAATATATGTGTAATATGACTGCATTATCATTTCATACTCCCATAAAGTTATTAGTCTGCAGTGGAGTGCAGGAACTGGAGATGATGGTTGTGTGACTGTGAAATGTGCTGCTGGGATTGTGTGAATGTTCTATTACAAAGTAGGCCATGCTCAGTAGCTTAAGTGTTGTATGTGTGTGTCTTTGTGCCTGTTGCAGCTTGTCGTTAAATCTTTCCAGTGAGATGTTTAATTCCAACCTGGAGTTTCCATCATTAAACTGTTAAATAAAGGGAAGAGGAGGGGGCAGTATCACCAGCGGTAGAATTCCAGTGATTGCAGATTAGTTGTTCTATACACAAAAGAAAGTAGCTAGAATAATTTTTTTATTATGTACTGGAATATTAGCAGACTTTGTCTGCTGAAATGTAATAGAATGAACATTTGTGTAGAATATAAATACAAGAAAACACATGTTAACTCTTCCCAGACCAATGATGCCATCTTTAACGTCATTTCTCACCAGAGTAACATATCTCCAGTTACGTCTTCAGAAACATGTCACAGACTTATCGTGTAATGTAATCAAATGGGGCATTTCAGACCAACATAGCGTCCAGCTGGAATACATAATACATGTATCTCCAGCTACGCCTGCACACATAGCGTCACTGCGTATCTCGGCTCGCGCATGCGCACTACACTGCTGCACAAACCACATACTCTGTGCTGTGTTAGTGTGTTTATTGCGATAAAATGTCTGCATTAATTGACAAAGTGCAAAAGAATCCAGTACTGTGGGACTATTCTAAAATGGGAATATGTTACTATTTAACACTACAGGCAAAGAATTGTTACTTTAGACGAATATCCAGTCGTTTTTATGAGGTATTGATTTTCTGCAATTTGTATCCTGTTTTTTAATGTCACTGCTGATAAGGGATAAAACTTCACTGAACTCTTTTCATTAAGCGTGAAATAAGGCTTAAACTTTTCACTGTAATGCTGTAAATCTTCCATTAGGTGGTGCTATTAGCCATATGCTGTCCTCCTAACATTTATCGGATGAACCCAATTTGATTTATTTGACACTAAATACAACAACAACAGTTAATCATCACTATCGCTACTTGAACTACAGTCCATCCACAGCACACTGAAGTTGATATCTGGGTCACACCACAGTACATTGAACACCATTTATGGTACTATCCACAAACAGTATTGAAGTTATCACACCATCTCAACAACTGAGCAAATATGAAGATTGGGTAGAAAACGTAGCTCTTAATACATAGCGTTCAGTGTGAAGGGTACTTATCTGTAGTCAGGATACAAGCTATGTACTGAGACGCCTTCCGAAGATGTAGCTCGAGATACGCTACACTGATGTGAAATGACCTTTATCAGTTACTCTTGGCCCAACCATTTGACCAAAGATTATAAAGAACCCTGCAGGACTTGCCAAAATTCATTGTGGGCAACTTGGCTACCATTACTTTGAGGAAACAGAGGAGCATTTTGCTAAGACACATCAACAAAATATATATATGTTGCCTAATGTCTAACTTAAAGTACAAACAGCAAGACTTTAAAAACATTCTGTTATGGTAAAGAAGAAAAAAATAATTTGAAAATATCATTACTAAATTATTGTAAAATGTCTAATTTAGTAGTAAACATATAATAATGGAAAGTCCAGGTTGGAATAAATAATATAGTGAGGACAGTTTACTACTCACCGCAAAGACGTGGCGACGAGCTGCGACAGGCACATACAAAAGACACACACATACAACACATTCAGCTATCGGCCATGGCCTTCTTCAGAAATAGAGCACTCACGCAATCACACAGGCACACAACACAGTCATACAACCATCACCTCCGACTGCCACACTTCGAATCACGCTCTGCAGCGAATCGGGGACGGGAGGGGAGAGGAGGGGGAGGGGATAGAAAGGTTACGTCACGGTGGTGGGGATGGGTTAGATGGGAATAACGAGATGCAGCTTAGGAATGGAGTGGGGAGGCGGGTGAGGGGAGAAAATAAAATAAAATAAAATAAAGTAAAATAATTAATATACACTGCAAGTGCACAAGACACCCCCCCCCCCCACACACACACACACACACACACACACACACACACACACACACACACACACACACACACATACACACACTCAAATCAGGCGAGGTTTGGGATACAGAGGTAGGAACTGAATATACATATATATATACATACACACATACATACACATACATACACACATACATACATACTATTTTTTACGTATATATATATATATATATATATATATATATATATTACACACACACACACACATACATACATATAGGGAAGTTATCGTAGGTTGAGGCCTGGTTGATACGATAACTTCCCTATATGTATGTGTGTATGTATGTGTATGTATGTGTGTATGTATATATATATGTATATTCAGTTCCTACCTCTGTATCCCAAACCTCGCCTGATTTGAGTGGTGTGTGATCGTGTGTGTGTGATCGTGTGTGTGTGATCGTGTGTGTGTGATCGTGTGTGTGTGATCGTGTGTGTGTGATCGTGTGTGTGTGTGTGATCGTGTGTGTGTGTGTGATCGTGTGTGTGTGTGTGATCGTGTGTGTGTGTGTGATCGTGTGTGTGTGTGTGATCGTGTGTGTGTGTGTGTGTGTGTGCGCGCGTGCGTGTGTATGTGTGTATGTGGTCTTGTGCACTTGCAGTGTACATGAATTATTTTACTTTATTTTATTTTATTTTCTCCCCTCACCCGCCTCCCCACTCCATTCCTAAGCTGCATCTCGTTATTCCCATCTAACCCATCCCCACCACCGTGACGTAACCTTTCTATCTCCTCCCCCTCCTCTCCCCTCCCGTCCCCGATTCGCTGCAGAGCGTGATTCGAAGTGTGGCAGTCGGAGGTGATGGTTGTATGACTGTGTTGTGTGCCTGTGTGATTGCGTGAGTGCTCTATTTCTGAAGAAGGCCATGGCCGATAGCTGAATGTGTTGTATGTGTGTGTCTTTTGTATGTGCCTGTCGCAGCTCGTCGCCACGTCTTTGCGGTGAGTAGTAAACTGTCCTCACTATATTATTTATTAGTAGTAAACAGTTTGAAAAAGGTGTCAGGTACAGTAAAGGAAACATATCCAGCCCAATGATGCCATATGAAGTTGTCCCGGATTTCCCAAAACAAAAAAACTTCAAAGCCAAAAAAATGTTCATCATTCCAATCATTATGAATAGAAATATGCAAATACTTGTGTTCACAAATTAATAAAATTCGGGCTGGAAAGAGTTAAATGTATTTCCATTTCTGTAGGGAAGAAGTAAACAGGTGGGTTTTCATGTATATAAGAAGTAAACTTCAAATTTATTGATGACAGCAGCTTGTGTTTAATTTAACAATGGGAAATGTTTATGAAAATTCTTGCTGCTGGAAAAGTAACATTATTATTATTAGCTAAACCCGGCTACACTTCACTGTGGCTCTGAAGCCACCCTTATTCCCTTAATCGTCCAACTGTACTTTCACAACAGTAATAATAATAATAATAATAATTTTTTATTTTTATTAGGCCATCAGAAGGGCTCACATGGTTTTTTAATTTATTATTATTATTATTTTTTTATGCAGTCCCACACATCCCCCCAGTTAACCCAGCTCTGGTTTTACGGTGTTTTAAAGAATGTCCTTTCTTAATTTAGTGAACAACCACATTTTAGCTAGCTTTTTCTTGGCAATTTTAGTTGGGTTTTTGTACATTTATTATTATTGTACCTCAGTTGCGTGAAAAACTGCCAATACTACTATCATAATCAGTATTTGTCTTGTTAGATTAGCTGAACAACAAATAATGGAAACAGAACGGAGAATGTTGATGGTAATTGTTTTGTAGTTCCAAGCTTCACCGTGTCTGTTCAAATATGTTATGAAACCCTTCTTTCAGTACATATTTATCAAACCATTGTTGCTTGCTGTCATTGGTGACAGTACATATCTATTTTAAAAGGTTATTTTGCTATTCACAAGAAGACACAAATTTATTACACTTTAATTTTGTTTATACGGGAAGCATCCCCTGCTGGTTCGGGGATAAGAATAGGCCTGCAGTATTCCTGCCAGTGGTAAGAGGTGACTAAAGGAGTCTTCAAACGTTTCAGCCATGCATCTATGGTCCCCTATGTGGGTTTGAACCACCATCTTCAAAATTCTTCCGAAGAGCGAACCATTTGGGGAAGGACGCCCTGTGTGATGCACCATGTATTTATCGTGCAATGACATCCTATGCATCCATTATGGGATGGACTTAAGACGGCAGCTTCTATTCAGCCATTGGTCAGAGCATCTCATTTCAGTCCTAGTTATCTCCATTGTGCACTGAGATCCATGCACCCTTAATCATAATGGTTCATACAGCACCTGAAAGCCAGCACAGTAGCCAGTCTGTTGTGGTGGGGTGGTCATGTATTGTCTTGGCTGTAGCCCCATGACAATGCAGGAATTGTTTTACCAATGTCAGAGCTGAGACCACCTCATGCAAGCCAAGGAGTAGATGCTTTTTCCATGGGAGGCATCAAGACTCCCGGCAATGATCACCCCACCAGGTGACCTTTGCTGCAGCTGGGTGGTGCCCATGAGGAGAGCCCCTGATTGGAGTTGGTGGCATCAGGGTGGATGACCCACAATGAGGTGGTGTAAGTAGGGTTACGTTGATGGATGTACAACTGCCATTTCCAAGTGAGGAAAGGTTAACACTTCAGTGTACAACTACCAATTGTGCCCCTCACTGGCCACACCCTGCGAGGAATGTAGGGCCACAAACCAGGCTGAGCCATATGCTCCAAGACATCTTGTGTGTAGCAGGACTGATGGGAACTCGTGTTTGGTGCCCAAACCTCAGTTTTTTGTAGATGATCTCGAGGATAAGTTTGGGGAAGTGGCGTCACTGTCGAAAATGCTGTGCAGTCATGGGCACTACTCACCTGTGACACGCTGGCCGATTTTGTAGTTACCCTTACGACCCGTAAGTCTCTGAATGTGGTCCAAGGTGTTATTTTCCACCGGGATTTGCTGCTCCAGACAGACTGAGCTACATACCAATCTTGAACGGTATCCAGTGCTTCCACAGGGGTCCAAAGGTGATACTTTGCCCGAAAGGTCAAAGTGATGGATGACCATTGTGATGTGAAACCATATAGTCCTCCCCCTACGAGGTGCTTCAAATGCTGGATTTCGGCCACATCATCAAGTTGTAATTCCAGCACTACCTGTAGGGACGTTCCATGTATACCACTGCCCATCTGTGTAAATTGTGGTCAGAACCATTATCCCTGCTCGTTGGAATGCACTGCTCTTGATCGGGAGCAGAAAATCATTGAATATAAGACCCTGGATTGTATGACACATACTGAGGCAAAGAATAAATTTGAGCGGCTGCAACCTGTACAAATGATAGCCTCTTTCACAGCAGTCATGTCTTCGCCACACTCTTTCGCAATGACTGTGTTCCCTACAGATCTTTCTGTGGGCCCCCAGGGCCGACAACCTATGCCTCCCCTCACGGTTATTGGGGGGGGGGGTGGTTCTATTCCTTCTATTGCTCCCAAGGCTACTGTTTTGGAGCACCACCTACCCCTCTGCCGCAGAAACACCAGCATTCTCCAGCTTGCATGAATCGGAAGGGGTTCCTCGGACACTCCCTTCCCAGGGTTCTGTCAGTGTAGATACCAACACTAGCCAGCAGCAGCAGGTCAAACCGCAGGCTACTGGACGTAAGGCGTCTCATTCTTCCTCAATCCCTGCGACTGAGGCTAAGAAGTCCTCGCTTTCGACAAGGGACAAGAAGAATAGGATGGAAAAAAAAGACTAGGGAAAACAAGGCAAAGGACATCACGGTGTCTTCCATGGCACCACCTTGCTCCACCTCTGCTTCTGAGGACGAGGTAGAGATTCTTGCGTCTGCCGAGGACGTCGCTTTCAGGGGCACCTTAGAAATGGACATTGAAGCAAACACATCTCAACCAGTGGATGCATGTAACGCTGTAGCATAATCAGCCCCAAACATCGTTCATGTCTTCCCAGCTACCGGACACCTAGCTGAGCTACAACTACTTTTGAGCATGACACCTGCTCTCTACATTGCTCTCCAGGAAACCTGGTTTCCAGCAGTGCGGACCCCTAACCTTCGTGGCCACAGGGAATATTACTGGTATTGTAGTGCTTGTAATAGGTTCTCAGATGGAGTGTATGTGTGTGTCCTTATTTCTGTTCATATTGTCGCATTGAAATAGAAGCAGACTTGACTTCGAAGGCAACTGAACACAGCACTTAAACTGAAAGCTAGTTTATTGCGAACTGAAACATACACGGCACACTGACTGCCTCTTGAGCAGAGTGCTCGCTATTTATACACAGACAGAATGTACCAGAAATTAGAAGAATATTTAACATAAGAAACATTTAGAAATTACAAGTGAGCATAAGAAACATGTAAAACATTCTGTAAATGATAAATACAAAGAAATAAATTTTTGTCAGTGGACGGGATTGAACTGGTGACCAGCACCATAATCAGTGACGCTATCCCACACTTGCAGAGATGTTTGCCGAGCATTTCACTCACGCTTCTGCCTCTGAATTAACCACCGGCTTTCTGTGCATTACAGTGGGTAGAACATCAGCCTGTTTCCATTACTGCCCGCTGCACTGAGACACATAATGGTCCATTCAGTGAATGGTAGTTCCTCAGTGCTCTTGCATTATGTCCCTGGGCGGGATAGCATCTCTTGAACGGCATCTGGTGCGGCGGGGTTTTCCTGCGCAATGTCGGGAGAGTATAATCATCCCGGTAGTCAAACCTCGCAAAAACCCTTTTCATGTGGATAGCTTTAAACTCATCAACCTCACTAACGTCCTGTGTAAACTGTTAGAGCGTATTGTCAGTCGGCTGTTGTCTTGAATTCTTGAGACTCTGGGCTTACTTGCTCCATGCCAGGGCAGTTTTTACCAGGGTCACTCTACCACTGAAAATCTGGTGTACCTTGAGTGTGCAATCCACACAAGGCATATGATACAACCCAGCAACATCACATACTCACTACATTACATATGTGGGGTCTCAGGGAATTGCTCTTGATTTTTATACAGAACTTTAAGCTGTCCGTACCTTTCGTGTTCTAGTTGGTGCCTTCCATAGTATGTCATGTTTAGGAAAATGGGGTTCCTCGGGGCTCTATTTTGAGTGTTCCCTTATTTTTAGTGGCCATTAACAGTTTAGCAACAGCATTTGGGTCATCAGTATCTCCTTCTCTCTTTGCTGATGACTTCTGTATCTATTCGCCTCCTCCACCACCCCCTCAGGGGCTCAGCATTAGTTTGCTGGGTACGGGCTTGGCGAACCCGGGGTCCTGAGCCGTGGGCTGTGTCGCGCCAACAGTCCGCTACACCGTAAGCTCTGTGCGTGCTTCAACGACCATCGTTTGGCGCGACGGTGGAACGTTGTACGTTTCAGAGCCCGGGGATCTTGGCTTAATCGCCCGGGTCGCGAGGACGGTACAAACCTCTCTAAAAAACCTCTCAATCTCAAGGTGTGCTACGTGCCGAGGAGATGCATGGCTGTTGAGGTTGAACAGCCGCTAGCGAGCAACCTCTGTGGAACCTGCCGCGCCTCAGTTGTATAAGGCTTACCCAGGCAAGCGGGGCTCTGTCTGGGTGGACGCTTATTTCCCTAGCTGCTCGTGGGAACACCATGAAACGCACACGAAACGTTGGCGGTCGTACAACCGCCGTCTCTAAGCGTGGTCGAGGCGATTACAATGCTGCAAACTATGATCCCCAAACGTTTCCTTCCTTGTCCACACCATGGGAGGAACTTCGGGTGAAACTTCAGGGTGAGGCTTATGCCCCGAAATATCTGGTCTGCACACGAAATGATGGGTAATCTTTTATGACGACGAAGCCAATGTTCTTCGTCGAACATTTAGAGGACAAATATGAAGAGGTCGAGGGTCTGTCAAAGATGAGATCTGGGTCGGTTCTGATAACGACGTCATCCCCAGCGCAGTCACGGGCTTTGCTAGCCTGCGACAAGCTGGCTGATGTTTCTGTTTCTATTATGCCACATAAGACGTTAAACATGGTCCAGGGTATCATTTTCCACAGGGATCTGCTGCTGCAATCAGATGACGAATTGAGAGCTAACTTGGAGCGGCGTGGTGTGCATTTCATCCTCCGTATCTATAGGGGTCCGAAGGACAAGAGGGTTGCCACCGGTGCCTTCATCTTGGCTTTCGAGGGCGATTCATTACCTGAGAAGATCAAGGTGATGGTCTACCGGGTCGACGTGAAGCCCTATGTTCCTCCCCCTATGCGCTGCTTCAACTGCTGGACGTTTGGGCACATGTCCTCCCGATGTGATGCCAACTCAACATGTTGGGAGTGCGGGCGTCCATCCCACCCGGACGCCCCTTGTACCCCGCCTCCAGTTTGCATCAATTGTAATCAGCAGCATCCTCCATGTTCTCCCAACTGCTCTGTACTCCACAAGGAGCGTAAGATCATGGAGTACAACACCCTGGACGGGCTGACATATGCAGAGGCCAGGCACAAGTATGCAAAACTCCACCCAGTGACCATGACGACCCCATACTCGACAGTAGCTTCATTGTCGATCCCCACAGTCGCTAAAGCACAGAGTGCACCACCAATGCCAGCGGGCCACCAGGCCCGATCCACTCCACCTGCCCCCTTGACAGTTGGGGGCCCAACACCTTCGGTTGCTCCCACACTATTCACGTTGGGAGCAACAGATAAGCCATCACAGGGGACGTCGGTCCCCACCCCACAGCCGGAGAAACAGCCTTCTCCGGCTCCTCTCGCCCGGAAGGGGTCCCACGGGACACTCCCTTCCGAGGCTTCTCTTCGTGGGAAAGTGGATCCCGGCAAATGGCTGAAGGATCCCGCGGCTGGTGATCGAGGGGCCTCCATCTTCGTCGGCACCTGCAGCCCCTGTTGAGAAGCCCCCAAGGCCTTTAACACCCAAGGGCCAGCGAGAGGATAAAAAGAAAGAGAAGAAGAAAAAGGATTCTGTGGTGGCTTCCAAGCCACCCACGCCCGCATCCTCTGCCTCGAATGAGGTCGAGATCCTCGCTTCCGCTGAGGATCTCGCACTTCTTGATTCACCCAACCATAGGAGATCTGCACAACCAGAATCACCTGATTCTATGGTCATAGATTCTGTTGAGCCTGACCATCAGGCAGCAGACGCTCCTATGGAATGATCTTCTTTTCTTTCCTTTTATGGCCTTAGAGCGTGGAGAACGAATTATTCTCCAGTGGAATTGCGGCGGATTCTTTAATCACCAGGCTGAGCTTCGACAACTACTGTACTGCTACCCGGCATTTTGTATCGCCCTACAGGAGACATGGTTTCCAGCACAGCGCACCCCTGCCCTCCGTGGGTATCGGGGCTACTACCGCAACAGGACCCTTTACGACAGGGTGTCTGCCTGTATATCCTGGACACTGTCCCCAGTGCCCCCGTGCCACTGACAACCACTCTTGAGGCAGTGGCTGTCAGAATCCGGGTAACACAAGAATTTACTGTCTGCAGCTTGTACCTTCCTCCGGATGAGGCCATGTCTCTCAACACCCTTACTGCTCTGGTCTCCCAACTTCCTCCACCATTCCTCCTCTTGGGGACTTCAACGCCCACAACCCTTTGTGGGGTGGACTCCAAACCACAGGTTGCGGTATGGATGTTGAGACATTATTGGCGCAACAAGACCTTTGCCTCCTGAATACAGGTGCCCCCCACGCATTTTAGCGTGGCACAGGGCACGTATTCAGCGATCGACCTCTCCGTCTGCAGCCCCAGCCTTCGACCACACCTTGGTTGGCGCGTAAATGATGATCTGTGTGGCAGCGACCACTTTCCAATTTTTGTGTCGCTCCCGCAGTACCAAGCTGCAGACAGCTTACCCCGTTGGTGTCTCCGTAGGGCTGACTGGCCAGTCTGTACTTCAACCGCTGTCATCGCTGCACCACTGCCAGATGACGTTGACAGTGCAGTCCAGCAGGTGATTGATAGTATTGTCATGGCCGCTGAGATAGCAGTTCCACAAACCATCGGTTCTACTAGGCGTAGGTCCGTGCCTTGGTGGACACGGGAGATTGCTGAAGCTATCCGGGATCGTCGGCGAGCGCTCCAGCGCCATCGACGCCACCCATCCGTGGAGCATTTGGTGGCCTTTAAACGGCTCCGTGCGCGTGCTCGACAACTAATACAGCAGAGCAAGCAGGATTCCTGGGAGCGGTATGTAGTCAGTATCGGCTCCCGCACCTCCCTGACTCAGGTATGGACGCAAGTCTGACGCGTCTTTGGATACCGCCCACCGACAGGAATCCCATCCCTCACCATCCAGGGTGTGCTCAGCACACTCCCGCCAGCGATCGCCGAGCACATGGCAGACCACTACGCACAATGCTCTGCGACTGCCACGTACAGTGCCGACTTCCGCTCCCTCAAAGAGCGGGCCGAGCGGAAACAGTTATCTTTCCACACTCGTCGTCGGGAAATATACAATGACCCGTTTAGCGAGTGGGAGTTCTGAACTGCCCTTGCTGCGTGTCCTGATAAAACTCCAGGACCTGATACGATTCACGGCCAATTCCTCCGACACCTTTCACCAGAGTTTCAACGCCGCATTCTCGCCCTGTTTAACCATCTATGGGCAGAGGGTACTTTCCCGTCGCAGTGGCGGGAAAGCACTATCATCCCGGTGCTGAAACCTGGTGCAGACCCCCTGGTGGCTGACAATTACCGTCCGATCAGCCTCACCAACGTTCTCTGCAAGCTCTTCGAACGTATGGTGAGTCGGCGGCTTATGTGGATCCTAGAAGAGCGCGGACTCCTTGCTCCGCAACAGGGGGCTTTCGCCAGGGCCGTTCTACCATTGACAACCTCGTGTCACTGGAGTCGGCCATTCGCACTGCCTTCACTAGGCGTGAGCATTTAATTGCTGTATTTTTCGACCTTCGAAAGGCGTATGACACCACCTGGCGCCACCATATTTTAACAACTCTTCATGACTGGGGCTTACGGGGTGCCCTTCCTATTTTTATTTGCAATTTCCTCTCCCACCGCGCGTTCCGGGTTAGGGTTGGGGCATCTTTTAGCTCCCCCCGTATTCAAGAGAACGGTGTCCCACAGGGCTCTGTCCTCAGTGTCCCGTTGTTTTTACTGGCAATTAACGGTCTTGCTGCGGCTGTGGGGTCATCGGTCAGTTGCTCCCTGTTCGCTGATGACTTCTGCCTGTATTTCAGCTCCGTTAGCATCGGCGTAGCTGAAAGATGGCTACAGGGTGCCATCCGAAAGGCCCAGTCAGGGGCCTCTACTCACGGATTTCAGTTCTCCGCGCAGAAAACCCGCGTGATGCACTTCTGTCGCCGTCAGGTAGTTCACCCTGACCCAGAGCTCTATTTGGGTGGTGAACTACTTCAGGTCGAGGAAACACATCGCTTCCTGGGCATGGTCTTCGATGCCCGGCTGACTTGGGTGCCACACCTACGTCAGCTGAGACAGAAGTGTTGGTGGCATTTAAACGTTCTCAGATGCCTCAGCCATACTGGATGGGGAGCAGCACGTTCCACCCTTCTTCAGCTCTACAAGTCACTTATTCTGTCTCGGCTTGATTACGGGAGCTTGGTTTACGACTCAGCAGCCCCTTCTGCCTTGCGGGTCCTAGACCCCATCCACCACACAGGTGTGCGTCTCGCAACAGGGGCTTTTCGCACCAGTCCCGTAACGAGCCTTCTAGCTGAAGCTGGTGTTCCCCCTCTGCGGTATCGCCGGCAACGGCTGTTGGTGAGCTACGTTGCCCGGGTTCATGCTTCACCCCGCCATCCGAACCACAGGCTTCTCTTCCCACTTTCTGCACTCCCTTCCCCACGGCGTCGGCCCAGGTCGGGTCTCCCGATTGCGGTCCGCGTCCGTTCCCTTCTCTCCTCACTTGATTCCTTACCACTTCCTCCGCCTTACCATTACTCCCCCCCCCCCGTATCCCCCCCTGGAAAAGTCCTCACCTGGAGCTTCGGCTGGACTTGTACCGGGATTCGAAGGCCTCGATTTCACCACTGCTTCTCCGTTGCCGGTTCCATGCACTGCTTGATTCGTTTCACGGAGCAAACATCTACACAGACCATTCTTTGGTCAATGGCCATGCTGGATATGCCTTTATCTATGGTGACCACATCCAACAGCAGCCATTGCCTTGTGGAAGCAGCATCTTCACCGCAGAACTGGTCGGTATTTTGAGAGCTCTTGAACACCTCAGAGCTCGCCCCAGGGGGTCATTCGTCATCTGCAGCGACTCCCTGAGTGGCTTACAGGCCCTTGACCAGTTTCTACCTAAACACACAGTGGCGCGAGCCATTAGAGATGCTGTCTTCGCCCTTGGCGAGTCAGGTCGTTCTGTCGTTTTTGTCTGGACTCCAGGCCACATATGTATATCGGGCAATGAACGTGTTGATCAGCTGGCCAAGCAGGCCACCACTATGCGGTCCCTGGATATTGGCCTCCCAGTTTCCGACCTCCAAACCCAGTTCACCCGCAAGGTCTTAGGGGTTTGGAATTCTGAATGGTCAGATTCCACTGAACCAAATAAGCTCCGTGTTGTCAAGCCGTCTACCGCTGCATGGAAGACGTCCCTTAGGGCTGACCATAACAGTTCAATTATGATGGGACATGGCAGTCCTTGGGGAGAAATTTGATAATTTTCTTATGCTGTTCATACAGTGATCCAGTAACAATAGAAACCATTTAATACCGTGATATAGATGCCAAAAACAAGAGATCATCTTCCCCCATTCTTGACTGGAGGAAGCAAGTATGCTGTATCACAGGGGTGGGCAAATGTTGCACGCAGTCTGCAAGTGCACGTCGTTGCACGTGTGGTGCTCATGTGTCATCATAGAAAACGACAGCAGTGACAGTTTAACTCTAGGCGTAGCTGCATACGCTCCTGTCAAGCGACCACTACGCAAAACTATAAGATGCAGATTGAATCAAAGAAATAAGAGTAGCTTGATTTTCAGTCTTCTAAAAAGGAATGGGACTATCATTTTTTCTTTGTGGAGAAAGGTGAAAATTCAAAATGTTTGTGTGGCTGTAAAGTCACTGGTCAGCGGAAATTTAGTGTTGAAACCCATTAAAGGATATTTCACTAGGAAGGGTCAAATTTATTTTCAGATTATGTGCAAATGGAGAATTTGACTGAGCTGAAAAAGAGTGACAAGGTGAGTCTGATGAAAGTTGCTTTTGTCACGAGAGGTCTGCAAGTTTCTTTAGTCTGTCAGCAGTCACCAATTTGTTAACTCTGCACATTGTCAGGAGTGTATGCAGTACTAGACCTGCCTCTGCCAGGACGATTCTAAATATCGCTGTGCCCACTTTCATCACGTAACCTGCTTGCCCACTGACTAACTGTACTGTGATCGACAGCAGCATCTCCATACACATTTTTCAGCCGTTGTGGATGTTTCTCAGTGTCTGATTTTCACAGCATAGGAATTCAATGACAGCACATTGCTTCTGGTGAACAGCAAGTGTAGCAACCATCTTGAAGACATGCTGTGACGCCACCACTCACGGAAACAGCTTGAACTAAGTTTGAAACAAGTGGGAAGGATGTATCTACACACAGTAAAACTTTCAAACATGCAGAATGAAAACTATATTTTTAAACAAATAGTGTGCATTTCTTTTGGAGTGACGCTTGTATCTAGAGCCACACTGAAACGATTAGTGTATATTTACGTACAGAGCAGTGGAAGGGTTAAAATATTTCGGAGCTGCACGCAACAATTGCGGTTTCCTTTGAAATCCTTTATCTTCTGTTCTTGGACAATTTCCTGTGGTTTCACCTGCATAATATGTTCTTTGGCAAGATTAAATGTCATCTCTGTGAAAAAAAAAAAAAAAAATACTTTTCCCCTTACACTTCACTGTGTAAAAAATCGACCATGCTGCTTCATGATCCTAGCACTACATGCATGAAAGTTCAAAAGTAGCCCGCAAACACTGCAACAGATGGTGAACTCCACATGTTCACGAAAACAACTTATGACAGTTCTAGTGGCATTTTTCGGAACTTCCTGAAGCTTTGCCTCGAATCTGAGCCGCATGCGTATTTTTTGATCCTGAAAATTAGGAAATAAGTGCAACTTGCACTCGGGTAAGTACGGTAACTTGGGGGTCATCTTATAGGCCAGATATATGCTTAAACTACAAAATTTGGATGAAAATTTGTACCTCATCTTATCAGTGGTTAATAAGAAATGGAAGAGAAATTGTGCCACCTCATTAGGCTCTATCTTGGTAGTACTGTTCATGACACTCACACACAAAAAGTAAAGCCCATGGAGAGCACATGGAACCAAATTAATTCCATTACATTGGTAGAATTTTCAGCTTATCTTGTGTGAACACCTTATTTTAGCAAGCAGGGTATTTGAACACACCAGTGGCAGCACATCCTATTTGATCACTGGTACAGTGAAAACACAGAAAAAAGCTTGTCATAAAAAATTTCTTATTAGTGTTTTTAAACTGTCATTCTTTGTTTTGTTCTTCTATCAGACAATTTTACATGCACATTTCAGCTCAAGCGCAAAGAAGCAGAGGTAAGAGATTATGTAGAGCTTTTAATAAAAATACATATATAAGGGTGGGGGGGGGGACCAAGGCGCCTTCCCCCAGCGCCACTCAGAGATGCGCCGTATTCTTTGGATGCTGAGTGGGGTGTGGGGCACTATCAAGAGCTGGCACTCAAAGACGTGAACCTCAAGGCATCTGAAGCACCAGCCACCACTGGGCCAAACCAAATAAAAAATCATGATTTAGTTTTAAAGCCAGGAGGCTGAGGGGAGGGAGAAACTATTTTTCTAAAGTGGTATAAAAAAAGTACTAGTGCTTTTTCCCCTCCCTCCCTGGATATATGCTACAGTCCTCACCCCAACACCGCAAGTCTCTGCCGCTCTCAGCTGGTTGTTGGAAACATTGTGCGAGCACCACCTAGCAGCGAGCCATAGACTTCTGCCCCCTCTCCTGGAATAGTTGAAAATTTGGAATGTAACAGATCTTGCTTGCTTATGTAACACAAGTTGCTTTCCTGATCCCTCAACCATAACAAATACTCTGCAAACTAAATAACCCTTGACACATGTCCACTCAAAGTGAGAGGGGAAAAAATCATTATTACACTTTCAAAGCACTATCAGAAAGATGTGAAATGATGAATTGATGTTATTAGCTGGATCGTCACTTGGTACACTGGCTCTTGCTACTGTGCATGGCTCACCAGTCACCTTACCTGCACACAGCTCTGAAGAGGATGCTTCTAGTGGGCCTGGGTTTGTGAACATTGTTCCTAGAAAAGGTGGGAGGTGGACTGTGTTTGAGGACAGAGTTTGTAAGTAGTTGTGGGAGAGAAAAGTATTGGATAAGTCGTTGGTGTAAGGTGGTGAGGGATTTGTCATTGAACCAGATATGTTTGCTATGGATGCCCTTTTTTTTTTTTTTAAATATGGACTGATGTGAGATTCATTAAGGTGGTCAACATAAAGGAGGTGGCTTGCTTTGTGGAAAAGGACTGGGTGAATGTCAGGTCCTAGGATTATAGAGATGTTGAAGGAAGCTATGGAGTTTCTCTTCACCATGTGTCCAGAACACAAAAATATCATCTATGAACCTATACCAAGTCAGGGTCCTTAAGACACAACTGCTGCAATCCCTCAATTGGTATAGTCATATATGACATCTTTGTGGTTGGAGCCATGGCGAAGAAAAAAATATGAACTTTCTGCAAGACTTCAACTCCTTTTGTAACCTGAAAATCACCTGGTTCTTCTTCAAAAGTGAAGCCTCCTTCCTAGATGTTGACATTCACTTAGTTGAGTCCCATATCCACACTTTGGATCAAACACACAAACAGTACCTCTATATTTTATAGCTGCCATCCCTTCCATATCAAACTTTTCCTTCCATTAATGTTCACATCTGTTCAGCTTTGGTGTTTGTGGATGGAACGCTGACTGGCACTCGGCATGTGCAGAACATTGTAAGACAGATTCTTTTGCAATTCTTGCAACAGGAAGGTGACTTGTTATTCCAATAGGTGAATGCTCACCCACACATTGTGTGTGAAACTTGATGTGTTCTGCAAAATGTGCAGCAACTTCCGATTCCAGCACAATCGTCTGACTCGTCTCTTATTGATCACATGTCGGCTATGATAGGATGACAATTGACATGACCAACTCATCAAACCCACAATTCAGACTTGACCTGCAATTCCTAGCTCATTGAGCTCTCCTCTGTTTTGGTGTTCATGAAAAGGTTCTTCACCACCCCTATGAACCATAGTCCATAGACATTGCCAAGGTGGCATAGTTTGCATGACTGAACTATACAGTTGTGTGTACTATAGGTGCAACTGCAGCAGAGGGGTATCTGTAAAGAAACCTGACAAATGTGTGATTCCTGAAGAGGGACAGCAGCCTTTTCAGTAGTGTTTACAATCTGTGGGTTATTGACCGATCCAGCCATTTCACATTAGCGAATGTGGCTTTACCATACAGTTACTGTGAATAGCTGAAACCTAAGGCCAACAATAGTCGTTACTTTTCTTGAGGACAGGCAGCTTCACTGTGAGAAAACATGATGGTGGCGGCCTCTTGGGTAAAATATTTGAGAGGTAAAATAGTCCCTCATTTGGATATTGGGGTGGAGCCTTCTCAGGATGACAGCGTCATCAGGGGGAGAGACATTCTATGGATCAGATCATGGAATGTTCTATTCCTTAATATCAGATTGTTCTGCCAGCCATCGTAAACGCCTGCCAGGCTGCCCGCAAAACACCGAAGAAGAGCGGGACTGCATGATCTATCCTGGCAGACACCGATGCCGGCAGTTCTAATCAAGGAAGTTAACGTTATGTAGCAGCCACAACAACAACAACACTCCATAACTCATAACTTTGTTTTCCAGAGGTCACCGATTGCAAGAGAAGTTTCCAGACTGACCTGGGCTGGCTATATAAGCCCAACCAGTTAGACCCCCAGTCAGTTCTCTCCTGCCTGCGGCAGTGTGTAGTACTCTTCAAGAAGAAGGAAGCCAAAGATGATGAAGACCTCTACCTAGGAACATATATGCCAGTATGTTACTCCGGACCAATACCATCACCACATGCAGATTTGACCTGAAACTGTGACTGGACTGTAAGAGTGCCTCCTGATCGTTGACTTCGATTAGTGGTGGTTGACTAATCCTGTCTATAAGTAGAATAATTTTGTGTTGACATGAGTGTAGTGTAGTAACTACAATAACATTGTAGTTATTTTGTTGAGGAAAATAAATTTGTGTTGTTCCAAATCACAACACAAATGGTAATGAGTACAGTGTTGATCTGTAGCATGCAACATGCCAGACATAGATGTGAGTCTTGCTTTAGAGCAGCTGCTGTCGACTTTTGCAACAATTTGCTACCCTTTAACAACAATTGATAAACCAGTCACAGGATTTGAACAGGCTGTTAGTGCAGAAACTCTGCCATCAGAGCCCGTTGCCACCGTCAGTGTTCCCAGGGTTTAATGAAAAACAGGAAGACTGGTGTCTTCATCTCAGTGTTATCGTACGATACTGTCTGCGTCGGACCCGTAATCGTGTGGTTCAATAGTGATACATGTTGCGTGTGAAGTTAGTTAAAAACAAAATAGCCAGCCTAGGAATCAGTGTAGGACAGTGTCTCGGTGATACTGTGATTAAAACAAGTGATAGATTTCATTAATTAAGAGATTCATTTAGATGCTTTCCTGACAGTTCTATAAACAATACTTTTGTCATTGTACATTATTTCAATAATTAGACAGACAAAGCGTAAAAACTTTTGTTTCTATATGAAGACATTAAAATAAATAGCATTGTATATATGTTAGGCTCATAACAAGTTGTGTTGACCAGCTAATTGTGTTAATTAATGTAATAGTCAAGATTTTAATATTGTTATTCTTTGTATATAGACTGACCTAAGATTTGGAGTATATTTTGAGAATGGACAATATATTTGATAGTTCAGTATATGTTAGGAACATGTATGATGTACTTATTAACAAATTAATTGTCATTTATCATTATACTTTGTCAAACAGCAAGTACCTCGATTAAGACTTAAAAAGATATGCGCCACCTAAAATTATTGTATGAATAGTTTTCATTTTTAATTTGTGATTATTTTAGTGTACATGAAATGTTTTACTGTTGTGTTCGGTAATTGTAAATTGGTATATTCAATTGTTATGAACAATGCGTAATGTAATGCCATTATTGTCGATGTTATATATTTGCCTCACCGCCTTGCATGGAGAACTTTGAGTTTTGGCTTTTGTAATGTGCTTTGGAAGCTATGTCAGTCTTAAAATGGAAGTACTATCAACTAAGTTCTGTTGTATTGTGGATGTTTTGAATTTGTAATGTTTTGGTGGAGAAGAAGTTTGATTGCATATTAAAGAAGAAGTGAAAAATTAAAGCTACGAGTATTTATTTCTACCACGATGCCCCAGGAGAATAATGTTGCAGCGAGCAGATCCCCCATAAGTCGTAATGTTGAAAAGATGAGTATTATGTTTGAAAGTGGTAGAATGAAATGTAATTACTTAACAATCAAATAAATATTACACTGGGATACTTATGAATGTCAGATCCATCAACATTTCCAGATTCACCAAGTCTCCCAGGATATGGATCGGCAAGCTTATTTCTTGGCATGGAACAATTCCCAGTTTTATGTTCTCCTCACCAAGCTCCAGACAAAAGACCTGGATACCCTTACATTCTCCCAAATATGTGAAGGGCCTATGGCATATTACCAATGCCAATTTCATGTCCTGGTGGCATGAGTCGAATTTCAACAGTGTCGAAAGAAGCCAGGCCAGACATATTGCCAGTGGGCAGCAGTAGATGACCTCTTCACTAATCTTGCCAGTGGTCCTTTCTTTTCTAAGGTGGATCTCGCAGAAGCCTACTTGCAGCTGTCCTTGGATGAGTCTTCCATGTAATTGGTGGTGATCAACACACCATTGGGCCTGTTCTGCCTAAATTAGTTGATGTTCAGGACTGCCAGTGCTCCTTCAATTTTTCTCTGTGACTTGCCAGGATGCATCAATTACCTAGATGACATTGTGGTCACTGGACACACACCTGTGAAGCATCTAAACAATTTCTGCACCTTGTACCTTCACCTTAAGGAATCTGGATTGAAATGCAGCTGTGAAAAATCTTCCTTTTTTTTAACCATCCATTACTTACCTGGGCATGTTGTTTCCAGCCCATCATTTTCCTATGTGGCAGCCATTTCTGCAATCCTTTTAGGCAAGGTGACATATTACAGGAAGTTTATCCCCAACGTGGCGCACATATCAGAACCCTTGCACCATCTCTGCAAAAAGGATGTTCCATACCACTGGGCCCTGGCTTGTGCGCAAGCCTTCCTTGAAAGCCACTCACCAATCAGCCACATGCCTCATGCGATATACGCCTTCCCTTCCATTGGTCCTGGCCATAGACCCCTCAGATTACGTGGTGAGAGCAGTACTGTCCCATCACTTGTCTGATGGTTCTGAGTGTGCAATAGCATATGTATCCAAAACATTGACTGATGCAAAGTGCAAGTATTCACAGATTGAAAAAGAGACCTTTTTGCCTGTACTAAATTTTTTTCCACTTCCTGTGTGTTGGTTGGTTGGTATGGGGGGTTTTCAGGGGACTAGACTACTATGGCTATCAGTCCCCCATTTGATAGCTAGGTGACACGCAGAAGAACATTATTGTTGATAAATGTGCCTGAGCTGGATTTAAATTGGTGCAGAATAAAAGAACACACTGTCAAACAAATATTGACAGAGTCAACAAGAGACGATACAATAGATGACAGACACACAGCAACAGATAGAAGATAAAAATAGGATAAAATGACAGAGCCAATGAATGTGGTTGACCAACCATGAGTATAAAAGGGGAAAAGCCAACCACATAGCTTACACAAGAAAAGCTGTAGTCGAAAGACGTGTCAATGGGAACGTAGATAATGATCTAAAACACCAACCAGAGGACTCATAGCGACTGGTAAATGCCCCCCGCACGAAGAAATCGTAAAACAATATTAGCCACAGAGGCATCGTTGCCGAGCACCAAAGAGAATGTTCGGGAGGTTAAAAGAATGCCGTAGTGGAGCTAAAATAGGACACTGAAGGAGGAAATGAACCACTGTCAACTGAGCACCACATTGGTACATGGGCGGGTCCTCTCAACGGAGGAGGTGACCGTGCATCAGACGCGTGTGACCAATTCGGAGACGGCAGAGGGCCATGGAGTCCCTACGGGACCCCAGCTGCAAGGACTTCCAGACAGATGTTGTGTCCTTGATTGTCCGCAGCTTATTGGGCACGTCCAGGGCAGACCGTTCGGTGTTCCACAGTTCTTGTGTTTTATTGCGAAACAATGGGCGGAAGTCTGCTTCTGGGAGGCCAATCACCAGAGGGCGGCGAGTGGTAGACTGTTTGGCTAGCTGGTCGATGCTCTCGTTGCCCGGAATGCCTATATGGCCCGGGGTTCAAACAAATGTAACAGAGCGACCAGAGTCATCAAGAGTCAGTATCGACCCTGGATGGCCCTGACCAATGCATGGTGGGGGTAACACTGGTAAAGGGTCTGTAAACCGCTCAGCGAGTTGCTGCATATCAGGAAGGAGGTCCCAGGGCATGTGTGGATGTGTTTAAGGGCACGGTATATAGCCACCAGTTCTGCAGTGAAGATGCTGCTGCCGGGTAGTAAAGAGCGTTGCTCAACGTGAGCACCATGCATGTAGGCATATCCGGTGTGGTCGCCATCTGATGAAGCATCTGTATAAATGACCTCTGAGTTACAGAACTCACAAAGCAGGGCATAAAACTGTCGCCGTAGGGCCAGAGGAGAGGTGGAGGTCTTCGGCTCACGGGAAAGATCCAACCGAATCCGCGGTCGAGGAATGGTCCAGGGAGGAGCATGGGAAGTTGAGCAGAAAGGACGGTTAAGAGGGAAGGAGTCAAAGGTCGAAAGAAGCGATTGGACACGCGCTGCTATCGGGGTCGCCTCTGCGGCAAATGAATGACCTCCCCTGGGAAAGGAGTCTGTTATTTGGATGCCAAGGGGTATAGTGAACTCTGGCAGCATACTGGGCGAGTAGTTGTTGACACCGGTATCGCAATGGGGCGACTCCAGCCTCTGCCAAAAGACGCGTGACAGGGCTTGTACGAAAGGCTCCAGTAGCCAGCCAGACGGATGCCGGTATGGTGCACTGGGTCGAGAACTCTCAGTGCAGATGGAGATGCTGAGCCATAGACCTGGCTCTCGTAGTCCAGACATGACTGCACCAGGGCGTTATACAGCCAGAGGAGGATAGGGCGTGTTCCCCCTCCCCCCCCCCCCCAAGACAGTATGGGTGAGGCAACGAAGGATGTCCAGATGTCTTGAGCACCATTGCTTAAGCTGGTGCAGATGAGGGAGCCATGTCAAATGTGAATCAAAAAGAAGTCCCAGGAAGCGGTGTGTGTCCACAACCTGAAGGAGCTCACCATCAAGGTAGAGCTCCGGATGCAGATGTACTGTCCGTTGGCGACAAACGTGCATCACCCTAGTTTTTGCAGGGGTAAATGCAAAACCATGCTCAAAAGCCCAATTCTGCGCCTGATGAATGGATACCTGCAGTCGTCGTTCAGCTACACTTGTACTAGCAGTAGAATAGTACAAGCAAAAGTCGTCTGCATAGAGAGAGCGAGAAACAGATGGCCCCACTGCAGCCACTAGGCCATTTATGGCCACTAAGAAGAGGGGTACACTTAGGACAGACCCTTGTGGACCCTCTTGAATATGGGGGGAACTGAAGGAGGTGCCAACGCGAACCCTGAAGCGGTGCAAAAGTAAAAAATTCTGAATAAAAAGTGGGAGGGAGCCATGAAGACCCCACCCATGTAGCGTGGCAAGAATGTGGTGACGCCATGCCATGTCATATGCTTTCCGGAGGTTGAAAAAGATAGCGAGGAGGTGGTGACGTCGGGCGAAAGCAGTACAGAACGCCGACTCCAAAGAGAGGAGGTTATCAATGGCAGAGCGACCCTGCCGGCAAGCACCTTGTTGTGGAGCGAGCAGACCCCGATTCGCGAGACCCCACAGCAGTCGCCAGCTAACCAAACATTCAAAAAGCTTACAAATAACATTTGTGAGACTTATGGGACGGTAAATGTCAATATTCAATGGATCTGCACCTGGTTTCAACTGAGGGATAACGATACTCTCCTGCCATTGGGACGGGTATGCTGCCTCGATCCAGAGATGATTGAAGAAATCCAAAAGATGGCGTTGTGAGTTTGCAGAAAGATGTTTTAGCATTTGACAGTGGATTCGGTCCGGTCCTGGAGATGTATTGGGGCAACTGGCAAGAATACTTTGAAATTCCCACTCGGTAAATGGAGCATTGTATGGCTCCTGGCGGTTTGTGCAAAATACCAACTGCTTTCACTCAGCCTGTTATTTAAAGGTACAAAAAACTTGGCTGTAGGCAGTGGATGCTGAATTGAGAGCAAAATGCGCTGCGAAAAACTCGGCAATGATGGTCAGGTCGGTATGAATAGTTCCATGGTTAGAGAGACCCGCGACCCTCGCCGGTGGGTGGTAGCCTGATATGCGGCGAATATTTGTCCAGATCTGGGTAAAAGAGACATGGGTTCCAATTGTGGAAACATATTCTTCCCAGCATGCCTGCTTGCGCTGTCGGATGAGGCAGCGCGTCTGGGCCCGAAGACACTTAAATGCAACCAGGTGGTCAAGGGTGGGGTGGCGCCGGTACTGCTGAAGAGCTCTGCCACGATTGTGAATTGCTGCTGCTATCTCTGGTGACCACCAGGGCACTGGCCTTCGGCGGGGTAAGGCAGGAGAAGATGGTATCGTGGACTCAGCTGCAGAAACGACAACGGAAATAATCTGGTCTACTGCCATTGTTGCGTCAGCAGGGAGAGGGGTATTCAGCATTGCAGCTGAGATGTATGCTGCCCAGTTGGCCCTGTGGAAGGATCAGTGGGGTACACGTGCATGGTGTTGATGGTGGGGAAGCCAAAGGAAGATGGGAAAGTGATCACTTCCACAAAGGTCATCATGGACTCACCAGTTAAGGAGCGGACGTAAACCCGGACTACACACAGAAAGGTCTATGGCGGAAAAGGTGCCATGGGCCACACTAAAATGGGCAGGGGCTCCTGTATTGAGAATACAAAGGTCAAGCTGGTTAAAAAGCAGTTCAAAGTCTCGACCACATCCTGTAGTCACATTGCTCCCCCACATGGGGTGATGCGCGTTAAAATCTCCTAAAAGAAGAAATGGTGAAGGAAGTTGAGCGATCAGGACTGCTAGGTCGGCTGGTGCCACATCTGCATCAGGAGGAAGATAGAGGGAACAGATGGTAATGTCCCGTGATGCTTGAACCCTGACAGCAACAGCCTCCAGGGCTGTTTGGAGTGGCACTGGGGAACTGTAGACAGAGGTATGTACATAGAGACATACCCCACCCGACACCCTATTATAGATGGTGTGGTTATTGAAGTTGCCCCGGGGTCCAATAACCAGGAAACCAGATTTCCTGGAGAGCAACACAAAGAGTTGGAAAGGAGCTCAACAGCTGACACAATTCAGCCAAGTGGCAGAAAAATCGTCCACAATTCCATTGGAGGATCAGACTTTCTCCCAACTGACGGTGCACGAAGACGATGAAGATGGAAGAAGGATGGCAGGAGCACTGGTCTCTGGCTGTGAAGTCTGATCCTCTGTGTCTACCGCATCCCCAAGATCGGCAAAAGCCAAATCTTCGAGCATCGCAAGAAGGATGACCTCATCCTCAGGTGCGTCACTTGCAAGGGCTGGGGGCACCGAGGCTGCCAGCGTTTCCTTGCGCTTTACGGTCTTATCCTTCTTTTCTTTCTTGTCTTCCCATCGTTCCTTGGGCCTACCGGCGGAGGGGGTTTCTCCAGCAGGGCTTGAGGAGTGTGGGAAGACTGAGGAGCCAAATGGCTTTCTGGCCGAGGGTCCTTCAGCCACTGGTTAGTATCTGATTTCTGGGGTGATGAGTTCGGAAGGGGAGAACAGGTGCCCTCCCCAGAAGAAGAAGCCAGAGAGGGTGAACCCTTTTCTCGCTGGGGAGCAGGGGTAGCCACTCCCGACATGGGGGGAAGTACCTGTCCCGCAGAAGATGGTGTGCCTCCAGATGACTGGGAGGCTGAGGTAGAGGGCGGCCCATAGGGCCCACAGATGGAGGTAGAGCAGGGTGAGACGTGGCCACCGGTGGTGGCGCCATCGTTGTAGCTGCAGCATATGATGTCAGTAAAGAAACTGGATGCAGCTTTTCATATTTCCTTCGAGCCCCCGAGTATGTTAGCCGGTCCAAAGTCTCGTACTTGACTATCTTCCACTATTTATGTAGAGCGGGACTGTCCTGTGAACAGGGAGAGTGGTGACCACTGCAGTTGACGCAATAAGGAGGAGGAGCACAGTCAGAGTGTGGATGTGAAGGACGACCACTGTCCCGACAGGTTGCAGCAGTGTTGCAACGAGAGGACATGTGCCCGAAATGCCAACACTTAAAGCATCGCATCAGAGGGGGGGATGTACGGTTGGATGTCACATCGATACATCATGACTGACCTTTTTGGGCAGATTGTCACCCTCAAAGGCCAAGACAAATGCGCCAGTGGCCACCCTATTATCTTTCGGTCCCCGAAAAATGCATCTCACAAAATGGACTCCGCAGGTTGTCGCGTAACTCCTCATCCATCTGCAGTAAAAGGTCTCTATGATATATGACCCCCTGTACCATTTTTACGGATTTGTGGGGCGTTATGGAGACAGGAATATCGCCTAAGTGGTCACACGTTAAGAGGCTTCGTGATTGAGCAGGGGTCTCCGCCTGTATCAGGTCCAAACCGTCATGCAGTTTAGACATACCGGCAACTTCTCCAAACCTTCCTTTGAGGTGTTTGTGGAAAGATTTCCCATCCTGTCTGGTAACAACTAAGTATCGTGGTGAGTATTGTTCAGTCTTCTTCGTGGGCCCACGTTCACCCCATGATGGAGTTAGGGAAGGAAACGATTTGAGATTGTATCTAGCAGCATTGAAATTAAACTTACCACACTTTGAGACACCTGACTTAGAGACAGGATTTTCAGAGGGTTGTTTCCTCTACATTGCGAAATGTCCATCTTGATGCCACCCACTCTGAAACAGGGGCTCTCCTCAAGGGTGCCATCCAGCCACAGCAATGCCACCTGGCAGGATGACCGTTGCTAGGAGTCCTGATGCCCCACAAAGACAAGCGTCAACTCCTTGGCATTCATGAGGAGGTCACAGCTCAGGCATCGACAGTGTGATCCTTGTGCAATTCAGGGGGCTCAACCATGAGGGTATATAACAGCCCCACCACATGGACTGGCTACCGTGCTGGTGACCTAGTTGGGGAGGGAGCTAGGGCGAGGAAGGGATTTGGAAGGAAAGGGTAGGAATCCACGTCGTAGGGGCTAGGTTGGGAGTTCTTCCCCAAATGGCTCACACTAAATCTGAAATTTCGATGGAGGTCAAACCCCAAGGGAGACCTAACTGGGCCAAAAACGGTGAAAACGGCAAACAAGGACATAAAAGCGAAACCAGCAGTACCGTGGAACAAGCTGGGCCATCATCGCGAGAACACCTAGAGATGGGGTTGGAGAAGGGTTGGGTGGGAAGAATGATTAGGGAGGGGAGGGAACCGGGAGGAGGAAAAGCGGCCTGGGAAACAGGAAGGAAGGCTGCAATGGCTCGGGGACCCGTGCGCGCCACACACGTACCCACAAAAGAGCTGTGTGCCCCCTGGTGGGCTTCCTGTGTGTAACATCCTTCTACTTCATTATGGCCCACAAGCCCCTATAGGCCCTTTTCTCCCTGACAGCCTAAATTCCCACCAAAACATCCCGCCGTTTGCAGTGTTGGGTGCTCTTTCCCTTATGCTTCCGTTACACATTGCATTTTCGTCCCACATCTCAACGTGCGAATGCTGATGTCCTGGCCTGTCTGACTTGGGGGCCCAACCCTGCATTTCATTCTTTGGAGTTACTGGTCTTCCTATGTTGATGAGGCTGTCGACAACACCCTCAGCCCTTCCCTATCACCTCTGGATGAGTCACTGAGGCTACATCTGCAGACCCAGTTTTGCGCATTGTCTGGGCCCTGGGTGGCCCTCCATTCCTCCCCCTAAACCCCAGGCCTCCCTCCGTTCCTTCTATACCATTCGCCATCACCTTTTGGTCACTGATAGGGTGATACTCCGAACTGAAGATGCGACTTCGCCCAAAGTTGTTGTTCCAGCTGCCCTGCAACCTGAAGTCCTGTGCATGCTCCATCAACAACACTGGGGCAGGGCTCACACAGAAGCCCTGGGCAGGTGCCACGTATTCTGGTTTGGGATGTCTACAGATATTGAGAAAATGGTCTGCGGATGTGTCCGCTGTGCCTCCCAACTACCCAAACCACATCACTCATTTCAACAATGGCCCACGGCTAAGTGCCCATGTGTGCACATTCACGTTGATTTTGCTGGACTCTTACTAAACTCCTTCTTTTTGGTGGTCACAGATGCATACTCACATTTTCCCTATATAGCACGTTGCCTGATCATCAACACTCAAGCCATGGTTGCTGCTCTGGCAAAAATCTTCACCACTGAAGGTCTTCCACAGACTTTGTTATCAGACAATGGCCCACAGTTTCATAGTTTGGAATTTCTGTCACAAAAATGGTATTCACCATGTCTTCATACCCCCGTTCCACCCCCAGTCCAGTGGGAAGGCTGAACGTCTGATGAGAACCTTCAAGGTGCAGATGCTTAAATACACTGCTGACAAATCTACGGAAGATGCCCTCACATTATTTTTGAGTACCTATAGGACCACCCCGATTGGCAATAAGAGCCCTGCAGAGCTCCTCTATGGTCGGCAGCCTCGCATTTTATTACATCTCCTTCGGCCAAGTCCCCGTCCTCACTTTGCCCCATGTGTGCTTCGCTTCATTCCTGGCAGTCTCATTTGGGCTAGAGGATTCGGATCCAGATACTGTTGGCTACCAACAACCGTTATCTGCTACCAGGGTTGGATGCTGTTCGATGTCGGCATTGACGATCACATAGTCTCGCGTCACTGAAATTGACATCGTCCACAGTTCCAGGACCCTCCACTTCCACCATCCCCGGTTCCACCTACATCGCAACCTACAGAGTCTTTTCTCCTTTCGTCTCAGTACATGTGCCAGAGGGCCCAGCTGCAACCGAAAACAAAGACCCAGTGCATGTGTCTGTTCCAGAGCCATGAGACCTCACAAGACGTTCCTCAACGCCACCGATGTAGGTTGACGAAGACGTTCCCATGCTGCTGATGCCTGCAGTTCCTGCGTCATAGCCACACTTCCTGCCGCTCCTCCCATTTGGCCTAGATTGCAGCCCCATACACTTCGGCAGCCGGGCTCCATTGTCTACTCCAGGAACAACTCACCGCCAATCCGAACCCGACTACATCGGCCACCTTCCAGCCACCCTAGGAGGAGGGGGGGGGGGATTCTGCCAGCTGTTGCAAACACCTGCCAGACTGCAAAGCTAAAGTGCTTTTCATGTATTTGTAGGCCCCCACAGACATGAGACCAAGGGTGATTCACCCCTCCTTAGTCTGCCAATGATCCACACTCTCCTTCTCGTAACTTATTTTTTATCTACAGCTGGCAGATACTTGCCAGCTGTTCAAATGTCGTCTTGTTCATGTTAGTCATCATTGTGAGAGACCAAATTAACACTGTCAGAAATGGTGAACGCAAAAGCCCGAAAGTTGTCAAGGCCAAATAAGTTAGCAGTTTGACCACAAAAAATGTTATTTCATGGCACACTGATTTCTACCTGACTGGCGCCCAGAATTGGCTGTGTAGGGTGATTTCTTGATGATTATATGTGAGTAGGCACTTGGGAGAGTGAGTCAGCTTCGTCACACCGATGGCTGTGTTTGAAGCATAATTAATATGGGAGGCTGCTGCCCAAGTGTCCACTTGTAGGCGTAGTCGATGTTCTGAGATGTGGACATCTATAAAAAGCTTAGTTGCTGCCAGTTGTTGCAATGGTTGACATTCATCGGAGCAGGGTCCAAGGAATGCTGTAGCTGTTGGAATCTGGATGTCGTGGCTCGACAGACAGAGTGAGGTGACTTGCTGCAGGCTGCACAGGTCGACCAAGGGTTGGAGCAGTCGTCCCTGTCTTGCTTGGAAAAGCAGGCTGGGCAGGAAGGCAGACACAGAGGTTGACGTTGTGATCATGATGACTTCCAACTCATGGTGTGCGATGGAAGTGACAAGGCAGGTTGGAGGGGGAGTTCAGATGACCATGCCGTGGAAAGCTATGGCGCTTCCGATCATGGATGGCTGGCATCTCTGTTTCTGCAGCGACCGTACAGGATTCTCTAAGAGTGTCTGCGTCAGGGAGGGCTCCAACCAGTGATATGCTGCTGCGACTTCGAACTTGAAGGCTAAGTCTATCACTCGGTCTAAGGTGGGATCTTCCAGCTTCAACACAACTAGGTGGAAAATGGCATCCGGTGAGGCTTGGATTAGATGATTGTGCACCATCTCATCAGCATACGATTCCTTAACCTGTACCGCGATAAACTGACATTTTCAGTTAAGTCCTTGAAGCTCTGCTGCCCACAGGCAATATGTCTGGTCTGGCTTCTTTCGACACTGTTGAAATTCGACTCCTGCCACCAGGACATGAAATTGGCATTGGTAATATGCCATAGGCCCTTCACATATTTGGGAGAATGTAAGGGTATCCAGGTCTTTTGCCTGGAGTTTGGTGAGGAGAACATAAAGCTGGGAATTGTTCCATGCCAAGAAATAAGCTTGCCGATCCGTACCCTGGGAGACTTGGTGAATCTGGAAATGTTGAGGGATCTGACATTCATAAGTATCCCAGTCTTCCTGCTCTTCATTAAACGCTGGGAACACTGACGGCAGCTACGGGCACTGGTGGCAGAGTTCCTGCACTAACTGCCTGTTCAAGTCCCGTGACTGGTTTATCAATTGCTGTTAAAGGGTAGCAAATTGTTGCAAAAGGTCGACAGCAGCTGCTCTAAAGCAGGACTCACATCTATGTCTGGCAAGTGACTTGTGTTGTGATTTGGAACAACACAATTTTTTTCCCTCAAAAAAATAACTACAATGCATAGTACACTGCACTACACTCATGTCAACACAAAATTATTCTACTTCTAGACAGGATGAGTCAACCACCACTAATCGAAGTCAACAATCAGGAGGCACTCTTACAGCCTAGTCACAGTTTCAGGTCAAATCTGCATGTGGTGATGGTATCGGTCCGGAGTGACGTACTGGCATATATGTTCCTGGGTAGAGGTCTTCATCTTTTTCTTTGGCTTTCTTCTTGAAGAGTACTACACACTGCCGCAGGCAGGAGAGAACTGACTGGGGTTCTAACTGGTCGGGCTTATATAACCAGCCCGGGTCGGTCTGGAAACTTCTCTCTTGCAATCGGCGATCTCTGGAAAACTAAGTTATGAGTTATGGAGTGATGTTGTTGTTGTGGTGTCTGCTACAAAACATTTACTTCCTTG
This sequence comes from Locusta migratoria, assembly GCA_026315105.1. Taxonomy (NCBI): domain Eukaryota; kingdom Metazoa; phylum Arthropoda; class Insecta; order Orthoptera; family Acrididae; genus Locusta; species Locusta migratoria. The sequence continues at coordinate 335,344,593 of CM048747.1, read as the reverse complement.
ATTAGAACTGCCGGCCTCGGTATCTGCCAGGGTATATAATGCTGTCCTGCTCTTCATCGGTGTTTTGTGGGTTTTGCAGGTGGCAAACAGGTTAACCTGCCCTTTGTGAAAGTCACTTTCATCGTTTCTTTTCTCTAATGTATGAAGCATATTCTATCAGTTCCACTTATTTACTTCCTTACCACATCACTTGCTTACACTGTCATCATGCAGCATTTCATCTCAAAAGTGGGTAGTGGTCATGATGTTTTGGCTCATCTTAGTCTCCTTCCTTGGTAGGAATAGGATAGATGAAAGAAAACTGAAAAAGGAAGTGAAAATCACTCAGATTTCTAAATAAGAGGCCAACCTCCTGCTCTGTTAAGCATTCAGTAGGACTAGCAGGTCAAATATAGTACACTGGTGAACTTCAGATTTGAGATGTTGACAGAATTACAACATGTGGGTTAAAAGGAAGACTAAGTGTCCACAGGGATAGGGGGTGGGGGGGGGGGAGTGGGCAGTATGCCATTGTTTCACCTCAAAAGGAGTTTTATGTCATTATAATCTCAAGTAAAAGGGGTTAACTGTTAGCGTAAAAAAAAAAAAAAAAAAAAAAAAAAAAAAAAAAAAAAAAACAGGAATTTAAATATCTTTGTCGTGTGTTTTTTGCCCTTAAAGTTCTGACATACAGGAAAAGAAGTAACGTCCACTATGCCAGTGAAATAACCAGATAAGTGAACTGAAACTCAACACACATTTACTTCACTGCAGACCTTCCAATCAGGAAGGAAATATAAGGAAGAGCCTGTAAGAGATTTTTATTGCAACACCAGACCAAATAAAGATGTATATCTTGAAATGTTTTACTATATTCTATTTAAGTAATTACAGTACATCCTACCACTTCCAAACAAGATACTTCGATTTTCAACATTACGATATATGGGGGTTCTGCTCGCTGCAACATTATTCTCCTGGGGCGTCGTGGTAGAAATAAATACTCGTAGATATAATTTTTCACTTCTTCTTTAATTTGAATCAAACTACTTCTCCACCAAAACATTACAAGTTCATAACAATGCAAGAGAACTTAGATGATAGTACTTCCATTTTAAGAAGCAGACTAACATAGATTCCAGTGCACTTTGTAAAAGCCAAAACTCGAACTCCTCCACGCAAGGCGGTGAGGCAATAATGACCTTACATTATGCATTGTTCATAACAATTGAATATACTAATTTACAATGAACAAACACACAAAGAAAACATTTCATGTACACAAAAATAATCACAATATAAAATGAAAAATATACATACAATAATTTTACAAGGCACATATCGTTTTAAGACTTAATCACACTACTTTTTGTTTGACAACAAACCAAAATGTTAAATGTCAATTAATTAGTTAACGAGTACATCATACATGTACCTAACATATACTGAACGATCACATGTCTTGGCCATTCTGAAAATAGGTTCACAATCTCACGTCAATCAATATATACAAAGAAATACAATATAGGAATTTCGACTACTACATTAATTAACACAATTAGCTAGTCAATACAACTTGTTTATGAGCCTAACATATATACAATGCTATTTATTTTAATGTCTTTATGTTTTACAAAAGTTTGTACCCTTCGTCTGTCTATTTATTGAAATAATGTACGATAACAAAAGTATTGTTTATAGAACTTTTTGGAAACGTCTTATACAAATCTCTTAATTAATGAAATCTATCACTTGTTTTGATCACAGTATCACTGAGACACTGTCCTAAACTGATTCCTAGACTGGCTATTTCGTTTGTAACTTCACATGCAAAATATATCACTATTACACCACACTATTCCGAGTCCGACACAGACGGTATCATACAATAACATTGAGATGAGAGCTCCAGCAGTATTGTCACAATCTTCACTGGACACTTTAAGAATTTAGAAATAATGGAGAAAAAATAACAAGAGAATACAGAAGTGTCACAGGAACCAAGCAGGAGCCACAAAGAGTTTTCATGGAGATGGTATATATTGTAGTGCTGAATGTATATATTATATACATACAATGATTTTGTGAATGGCAGGAGGGTAGTTGGAACAGAATGGAACTCTTCATGAGTTGCATTTGGACTCTGCAAATATATCTACGCTATTTACAAGTACGCACTGAAAGCACATGGTAATGAAATTCCAAAATATCAACACCTGAGTGTCAAACTGTTTCGAAATTTACATTTTAACCACAGGCTGCTTTATGAAACTTTAAAAACACTCTTTCTGGATATGTCAAGGTTGCAAGAGGAACAAAACTCAGACCAGGTTCTGTTGTTTAAAGTACAGTAAACCTGTTCATAATTTACACCAAGAAAAACCTATTACTGTGAAATTTATTTTGTATAAAACTGTTCTTTAATGAACAGTGCAAAAATTTTATTTGATTAACCTGACAAATTCTCTACAGATATGGATTGAAAATTCAAAATAGAGTGAGTGGTTGTCAGTAATTACCTCAGCTCAGTAACACCAAACAGATGAAACTAAAAGAGAAAATGCGCTTTAGGAATACAAATTTCCTTCATCAGGCAGGAGAGATAGATGGGGGGATAGAAGGAGAAACTAATTTTGAGTTACTCACAACCTAGGCCATGAGGTAAAGGTGAAGCGAAGTGAAGGGCGATGAGCAGAAGAAAAAAGGGACTGCACAGTAAGTACTGAAGCATGGCAACCTCCTAAAACACACACACACCTCTCAGGAACTGGTGTTAGGTGGGAGTATCCACATAGCACTGCATGTAACATATTCTGAGGCCCCTGGAGTCACGTTGGAGGGCTCGCCTTGCCACAGGATATTGGCTGTCCCCCAGGTGAATAGTTAAACTATTCATGCATTCAACAAATTCATTATTCGGCATATCATTGTTAAAAACTGTGCAATGAACACATGTCACTTGATAAATGATGTGTTGTATCACACGTGGCCTTGCTTTAACGGTGTAGTCTATCCATGTGGTGGGGCTGGAGTAGATGGTTGTGGTGAAATACGTGTGAGAGATTTTGCAGAGGGACCAATAACCTTCAGGTAGAGAGGGTGGTTTCCAATTTCAGGACTTGACAGAGCCAAAATCCTAACAGAACAATTTTTTAAGGTATTCCAGATCGGGATGGTACTTGGTAACTAAGAGGATGCTTCTAGATCGTCTGTGGTTAGGAACATTGTTAATGGAAATAGGGAAGACTGGACTGCTTGGGAGATTGCTCGCAAACAAGATCTACAGGGCAGTTGCAGGAGAGGAAAGCATCGGATATGTTGTCTATGTGAGGTGGTGAGGGATTTGTCATTGGATGAGATATGTTTACCATGGATGTCTAAGGGAAGGGATTTCATTAAATACAGAAATTCTCTACTCAGATGTGAACATTAATGGAAGGAAAAGTTTGATATGGAAGGGATGGCAGCTATAAAAAATGGAGGTACTGTTTGTGTGTTTGATCCAAAGTGTGGATATAGGACTCAACTAGATGAATGTCAACATCTAGGAAGGGGGCTTCACTTTTGGAGAAGAACCAGGCGATTTTCAGGTTACAAAAGGAGTTGAGGTCTTGCAGAAAGTTCAGATTTCTTTTTTCTTCGCCATGGCTCCAACCACAAAGATGTCATCCATGACTATACCAATTGAGGGATTGCAGCAGTTGTGTCTTAAGGACCCTGACTTGGTATAGGTTCATAGATGATATTTTTGTAGTCTGGACACATGGTGAAGAGAAACTCCATAGCTTCCTTCAACATCTCTATAATCTTAGGACCTGACAGTCACCCAGTCCTTTTCCACAAAGCAAGCCACCTCCTTGATGTTGACCTCCACTTTAATGAATCTCATGTCAGTTCATATTACACCCACAAAAAAAAAGATCATAGACTTTGATAGCTGCCATCACCTTCATATCAAATGCTCCTCAGAGGCATCCATAGCAAACACATCTGCTCCAATGACAAATCCCTCACCACCTTACACCAACGACTTATCCAATACTTTTCTCTCCCACAACTACTTACAAACTCTGTCCTCAAACACAGTCCACCTCCCACCTTTTCTAGGAACAATGTTCACAAACCCAGGCCCACTAGAAGCATCCTCTTCAGAGCTGTGTGCAGGTAAGGTGACTGGTGAGCCATGCACAGTAGCAAGAGCCAGTGTACCGATTCAGCCAATAGCATCAATTCATCATTTGACATCTTACTGATAGTGCTTTGAAAATGATTTTTTTTTCTCTCACTTTGATTGGACATGTGTCAAGCATTATTTAGTTTGCAAAGTATTTGTTATGGTTGAGGGATCAGAAAAGCAACTTGTGTTACATAAGCAAGCAAGATCTGTTACATTCCAAATTTTCAACTATTCAAGGAGAGGGGCAGAAGTCTATGGCTCACTGCTAGGTGGTGCTCGCACAAAGTTGCCAACAACCAGCCGAGAGCGGCAGTGACTTGCGGTATTTGGGTGAGGATTGTAGCATATATCCAAGGAGGAAGGGGGGGGGGGGGAGGGGAGTGTGAGCGCTAGTACTTTTTTAGACCTCTTGACTCCTGGGTTTAAAACTGTCAACTGTCATGGCTTTAGTACTTTGACAAACTTTTCACTATCTTTTTCCAAAAATCATATTTCTGAAGTGATGGGCAAAATGTGTAAATGTTTAATTTTACATGCAACAAGTATTTTATTTTTCTTGTGGTTGATATAATATCTTTTATCATTACATCTAAGTTCTGATTAAATACTTTTCATAACTTGAAAAACTTTATTTCAACAATAAATCAAGCAAGTCATTGGAAATAAAATCTCAATACAAACATTACACTAAATCATGAATTTTATTTGGTTTTGCCCAGTGGTGGCTGGTGCTTCAGATGACTGGAGGTTCACGTCTTTGAGTGCTGGATATTGATGGTGCCCCTATCCCCACTCAGCATACAAAGAATTTGGTGCATCTCTATGAGTGGCTCAGGGGGAAGGCGCCTTGGTTTGCTGCCCCCCCCCCCCCCTTTATATATGTGTTTTTATTAAAAGCTCTGCATAATCTCTTGCCTCTGCTTCTTTGCGCTTGAGCTGAGGTGTGCATGTAAAATTGTCTGAGAGGAGAACAAAACGAAGAATGACAGTTTGAAAACTTTTTTTTATCTTATTTATTAAATTTTTTTATGACAAGCTTTTTTGTGAGGTTTCAGTGAACCAGTGGTCAAATAGGATGCGCTGCCACAGGCGTGGTCAAAATACCCAGCTTGCTAAAATAAGGCGTCAAAAAGATTGCTCATCTACAAGCATTATGATCATGAATTTTTACATAGCCATCTGATATCCATATAGTGACAAGTGCACTACCTGCAGGCAAGTGTGAGAGTGGGGGGGGGGGGGGGGGAGTAGCAATAATAGATTTCTTCACAAAAGATAAGCTGAAAATTCTACCAATGTAATGGAAATACAGGACAAAATTATGAAATCCATAAAGTTGGAAGCAATTTGTATAAATTTTGCGGAAAGTAGGTTATGGCAAAACTACGTTGCCACCATCTGATCTCATGCCTACACGTCTAAAAATATTATACAGAGGATTGCTAAGCATTTTTGTCAAAATTCACTATCAACAAAATAATAAATAGTAATCTTACCATTTTAAGTGTACTTCTATATTCATATTACTGTAGATCACCCCCTAAACTTTAAATCAACCTTACACAATTGCTAAATATGTCTCAATCACATGGAACTACATGGTGAAGTGTGTCAGCTATCATTGAATTAATTTGGTTCCACGTGCTCTCCATGGGCTTTACTTTTTGTGTGTGAGTGTCATGAACAGTACTACCAAGATAGAGCCTAATGAGGTGGCACAATTTCTCTTCCATTTCTTATTAACCACTGATAAGATGAGGTACAAATTTTCATCCAAATTTTGTAGTTTAAGCATATATCTGGCCTATAAGATGACCCCCAAGTTACCGTACTTACCCGAGTGCAAGTTGCACTTATTTCCCAATTTTCGGGATCAAAAAATACGCATGTGGCTCAGATTCGAGGCAAAGCTTCAGGAAGTTCCGAAAAATGCCACTAGAACTGTCATAAGTTGTTTTCGTGAACATGTGGAGTTCACCATCTGTTGCAGTGTTTGCGGGCTACTTTTGAACTTTCATGCGTGTAGTGCTACGATCATGAAGCAGCATGGTCGTTTTTTTACACAGTGAAGTGTAAGGGGAAAAGTAATTTTTTTCACAGAGATGACATTTAATCTTGCCAAAGTACGTATTATGCAGGTGAAACCACAGGAAATTGTCCAAGAACAGAAGATAAAGGATTTCAAAGGAAACCGCAATTGTGTGCAGCTCCAAAATATTTTAACCCCTCCACTGCTCTGTACGTAAATATACTCTAATCGTTTCAGTGTGGCTCTAGATACAAGCGTCACTCCAGAAGAAATGAACACTATTTGTTTAAAAATATAGTTTTCATTCTGCATGTTTGAAAGTTTTACTGTGTGTAGATACATCCTTCCCACTTGTTTCAAACTTAGTTCAAGCTGTTTCCGTGAGTGGCGGTGTCACAGCATGTCTTCAAGATGAATGCTACACTTGACATTCATCAGAAACAATGTGCTGTCATTGAATTCCTATGCTGTGAAAATCAGACACTGAGAAACATCCACAAAGGCTGAAAAATGTGTATGGAGATGCTGCTGTCGATCACAGTACAGTTAGTCAGTGGGCAAGCAGGTTACGTGATGAAAGTGGGCACAGCGATATTTAGAATCGTCCTGGCAGCAGCAGGTCTAGTACTGTATACACTCCTGACAATGTGCAGAGTTAACAAATTGGTGACTGCTGACAGACGCATCACAGTGAACGAATTGTCACATTACGTTGAGATAGGGGGAAAGAACTGTTTGCAGAATACTGAAAGCGTTGGCGTTGAAAATGGTTTGCGCCAGGTGGGTTCCCACGATGTTGACAGTGACTCTCAAAGAAACACAAAAACAGTACGCAGTGAACTTTTGGAACAGTATGGGAATGGTGGAGATGAATTTCTTGGAAGAACTGCGATAGTTGATGAAATATGGTTCCATAATTTTTCACCAGAGACAAAGAGCAATCAATGGAGTGGCATCATGCAAATTCACGCAAGGAAAAAAAAAATCAAAATCACACCTTCTGCTGGAAACGTTATGGATACATTGTTTTTCGATTCTGAAGGACACTTGCTTGTGGACATCATGCCATGCGGAACCACCATAAATTCTAATGCAAATATGACGACACTGAAGAAACTTCAAGCTTGACTGAGTCATGTTCAACCACGTTGGCAAAAGGAGGGTTTTGCTGTTGCACGACAATGCATGGGCCCGTTAGTCAAAAAACCGTGGAAGCGATCACAAAACTTGGATGGACAACACTGAAACATCTACCTTACAGTCCTGAACTGGCTCCATGTGACTATCATCTCTTTGGGAAACTGAAAGACTCTCTTCTTGGAACAAGGTTTGAAGACGATTACTCCCTTGTGCCTACTGCCAAACAGCAGCTCCAACGTGTTGGTCCAGAATTTTAATGTGTAGGTATACAAGTGCTGGTTCCAAGATGGCGTAAGACAGTTGGGAGGGATGGGGATAATGTGGAGAAATGATAATATTGTTCCTAAAGGATTTATCTACACACTTAAAACTTTCTAACAGGTAGAGTAGAAACTGTAATAATAATAATAATAATAATAATGTGTGCATTTCTTTTGGAGTGTCCCTTGTCTACTGAGAAATTATTTTTGACAAGCAACTTGTAAATAATTAATTCTATTCCTACTTTATGGCGTATAGGTTGTCGTATATACCTTTGTCCGCTCAGTAAATTAATAAATCTCATAAAGCATTTTTTTTCCTTTTAATAATGCAAACCTTTGTTTTCATAAATCTCTCCTGCACAATGTAAATTTCAGTCTAAATTTAAATCTCATTCTTTTTTGTACCATCGATAAGACGACCTCAGATTTTGGGGCCTTTTCTTTTATGATTCAGCCATCGTCTTATCTGCCAAAATATAAAGTATATGGATAACAGTGTTTGAAAGCTTCAACTGTGCTGCAGTTTTGCCAAAAAGCAAACCAAGAAATTCACAATTTTTCGCTTCATGAACTAAGTTGTTCATAACAGTCAGGGCTTGACAACACAAATGATCAGTGAAATGAGTGATCTCTCAGACTTCCAAAGAGGCGAATGTGATAGTCTAGGGCTAACAGTAACTGGTGGCGAGCATGGGGTAGCTCTGTTATTTGGATGGCCAGCAGTTCCCAGAAGATGCTTTACAGCCAAAGACCACAAAAGGTAGGACTGAGACGTGAGCCTTCCAAGTATCTGGCTGGCATCAACAACGCTGGCCGAGAGCATCTGGACCAATACAATATGCCTTCACGGACTGTGTACGGTGCTTTGCAAGGGGAGAGTTGAGACATCTGGCACCGAGTTGGTGAACGCCAGATTGGCACCCGCTAGGACATTGTAGATAACACTGGACGTAAGGGCGAGGCCCGACAGGTGGAAACGCAGGTGCGATTGTGTCGATCACAAAATAGTTTTCAGGAAAGCAGCCCAATATAAAATTCTCTAGCAATAAACCTCAGTAAAACAAATTACATGTTTTTCCAATCCAGTTACAAAATCCCAGAAGAGATTAACATTGCACATAAGAGCCAACATTTACAGTGTGTTCAGTGCACAAAGTTCCTTGGCATCCATATAGATAACCAGCTAAATAGGGAATACCACATCCACCACACACTGAAAAAGCCCAGCTCGGCAACATTTGCCAACCGAATAATCTCCAAAATTGGAGACATCATTGTATCAAAGTTGACATATTTTGGCTACTTCCATTCAGTGAAGAGCTTTTGGGGCAACTCACCACTTTCTTCATAATGTTCAAAAGTTTGGATAGTGTTAATGTGGATGCATTTTGCTTGCTATTGCAGCCAAGTTAAAAATTACAGTTTTCAGTCACTATCCAAACTTTTTACTGAATTTCCTTTTAATGTAGTTTGAATGGATAACATACACAACAGCTGGGTATTTTGCCTAGCTCTTATAATAATAAGAATGTACATTGGTATCCGTGACCGTACCTGTTTGATTCCTAAAGATATTGTGTAATTTTAAATGTCTTACCATGCCTATTGTATTTTTGCTACACTATGGAGCCTTGCAACAGACATCTCCATCATCCGTAAAGTACTGCCAACCCCGCAACTTTGGTTTTTATTAATCTAAAGCCCATATTTAAATGATAATCAGAGCAAGCTGCGAGCGTTGCAAATAACCACAGGGCAGGGCATGGCATGTTGCCCCAGGCAACCTCCACACAGCGACGCAGGCCACAGCACTGCTTCTCAAGAACTGCTCGAGCACCAAATCAAAAATGTTCAAATGTTTGTAGAGTCTATGGGACTTAACTACGGGGTCATCAGTCCCTAAACTTACAAACTACTTATGAACTACCTAAGACTAAGGACGGCACAAATATCCATGCCCGAGGGGGGATTCGAACCCCCGACCGTAGTGGCTCGAGCACCACAAAACCAGTTTTACTGCAGGTTAAATAATGATCAGTGCCATCAACGAACTCTATGAATACACTTGACTTCTTAATTTATGACCTAGTAGCCCTGCCTTCTCAAGTTTACCAGTGAATGTTCTTAAACTTTAAAAAAATGTAATAATTAAGCCCGTACTGGCACAGAAATCAAAGCACTGTTTTCCATTCCTCCATATCCTCTCAACTTACCCATAATCTTTTCATACTCTCCCGTTCGATTTCCTATCCTGGCATCATCAAAAAACTATCCATGACCTTTAGGTGTCGTTTATAGCCTGCAGTTTAGAAGTGGTTCTCATAAAGCAGTGTGGGACATTTTTATAGGTGCAACTGTGGTCCCTCCGCAAACCCGCTGCAACATTGAACTACCTGTGGCTGCACAGCCAAACTGCTGTGGTTGTGCAGTGGTGTCTGTTTACATGGTGGCTTATGGGGCTGTCTGGTGTGTGCGGCTTAACTGCACACCCTTTGTCAGAGGAGACAAATTTGCCATCCGGATGCCGCCTCACAGTACTTACTTGAGCAACTCGCAGGCTGTGCAGAAACATTTTCAATATCTTGTGGGTGGCACATATCTGCAAATTAATTTTAAGGATTCTGGTTAATTACACTGAAAGCAAGTTATTGTTTTCAATAAATTTAGATGTTGTGCTGACAGTACAATTAAAACATTTTACATCACAATTTTTAACTAAAACCACAATATTGTTAATCTATATATCATCGGTAAAGAAACAATACCGCGTAAGTAGCAAAATAAGAATTTTACTCAAGAGACAGAAAGTATCTAAAATCCCTAATACATTTCACACATGTGGTACTGTTTTAGATAATTTTTTCCATTATAAATAATTAAAATTCGGCATTATGGAGTTAAAGAGCAGATGCGAGTACAGTCAATGACTCTTCTGACTGAAAAACAAAAAATTGACAATATGTCAATTACATGGTATTGTTTCTTCATTGACATTATACAAAAATTAATCCATATTTCCCTTTGTGGTGGCTCAACAGATTTGGCTGTTCTTTTTATTTTGTTTTGCATTTTCATAATTCTCAGTACAATGTTTGTATGAAATAAAACACTCTGTGACATCCACTGAAAAAAATTCAATGCTCTCATGTGTTACTACTGCATACGTATCTATAGAGTTGTTCCGATCTTTATGAACTTTTACACATTCAACCTTCAAAACAAGAGGAAGGTCACTGTCTACATAAAATTTTGTTTGTTGCATGAAGAGTATCCATGAATTTTGACAAATTTCACAGATTTGCTCCGATTAATTTTTTCACACTAACCTTTAAACCAAGAAACAACTCACTGTGTACATAAAGTTTCGTTTGGTGTATGGCGGAGGGTACTTTAGCTAGCAGAATATGACAAAATCTACATTTTTACTCTATCTTCAAGAAATTGACATGAAAGTGGTGACATTACCATGAAGGTTGAGTCATGTACATATGTTTTCATGGAGCTGTTTTAAAATTTTTATGTTCATCTTTGCACATATTTTTTTAACAAACATTTTTTGGATAAACATTATTTATAAGTAATATAGTGAGGACAGTTTACAACTCACCGCAAAGACGTGGCGACGAGCTGCGACAGGCACATACAAAAGACACACACATACAACACATTCAGCTATCACCCATGGCCTTCTTCAGAAAATAGAGCACTCACGCAATCACACAGGCACACAACACAGTCATACAACCATCACCTCCGACTGCCACACTTCGAATCACGCTCTGCAGCGAATCGGGGACGGGAGGGGAGGGGAGGGGGAGGGGAGGGGGAGGGGATAGAAAAGTTACGTCACGGTGGTGGGGATGGGTTAGATGGGAATAACGAGATGCAGCTTAGGAATGGAGTGGGGAGGCGGGTGAGCGGAGAAAATAAAATAAAATTAGGTTGAGGCCTGGTTGATTTCGGGATCGGAGAATGTATTGTAGGGATAACTCCCATCTGTGCAGTTCAGAAAAGCTGGTGGTGGATGGGGGGATCCAGATGGCCCGGGTTGTGAAGCAGCCATTGAAATCAAGCATGTGCTCCGCTGCATGCTGTGCCACAGGGTGGTCCACCTTGTTTTTGGCCACAGTTTGGCGGTGGCCATTCATCCTAATGGACAGCTGGTTGGTGGTCATGCCAATATAGAAAGCTGTACAGTGCTTGCAGCACAGTTGGTAAATTACGTGGCTGCTTTCACAAGTGGCCCGGCCTCTGATAGGGTAGGATAAGCCTGTGACAGGACTGGAATAGGAAGTGCTGGGTGGGTGGATTGGACAGGTCTTGCAGTGGGGTCTTCCACAAGGATATGATCCCTGTGGCAGTGAGCTGGGTTTCGGGGTGGCATAAGGATGAACTAGGATGTTGTGAAGGTTGGGAGGGCGACGGAACACCACTTTAGGAGGGGTGGGAAGGATCTTTGGCAGGATGTCTCTCATTTCAGGGCACGAGGATAGAAAATCAAAACCTTGGCGAAGGATGGAATTTAGTTGTTCGAGACCAGGGTAGTACTGGGTGACAAGGGGAGCACTCTTTTGTGGATGGTTACTGGTGTTAGGAAGAGGATTTGGGGTGTGTGAGGATATGGCACGGGAGATTTATGCGGACTAGGTCTGTGGGGTAGTTTCTGTTTGTGAAGGCCTTTGTGAGACCTTCAGCATATTCAGAAAGGGAATTCTTGTCACTGCAGATATGCCGTCCACGGGTGGCTAGGCTGTAAGGGAGGGATTTTTTGACGTGGAAGGGATGGCAACTGTCAAAATGTAGGTACTGTTGGTGGTTGGTAGGTTTAATATGGACGGAAGTGTGAATGGAGCCATCAGTGAGGTGGAGGTTGACATCCAGGAATGTGGCATGGTTGGTTGAGGAAGACCAGGTGAAGTGGATGGGAGAGAAGGAATTGAGGTTCTGAAGAAAGGAGGATAGGGTGTCCTGGCCCTGAGTCCAGATCATGAAAATATCATCAATGAACCGGAACCAGGCCAGAGGCTTGAGGTTTTGGGATGCTAGGAAGGATTCCTCCAGACGGCCCATGAACAGGTTGGCATAGGAGGGTGCCATGCGGGTGCCCATGGCTGTGCCTTGGATTTGATGGTAAACTTTCCCCTCAAAGGAAAAGTAGTTGTTAAGTAGGATGAAATTGGTAAGGGTTATGAGGAATGAGGTATCAGGCTTGCGTTCAGAGGGACGTTGGGAGAGGTAGTGTTCCAGAGCGGCAAGACCATGGGCATGTGGGATGTTGGTGTATAGGGAGGTGGCATCCACTGTGACAAGTAAAGATCCAGGAGGCAAAGGGGTGGGAATGGTGGAGAGTCGGTGAAGGAAGTGGTTGGTATCCTTGATGTGGGAAGGTAGATTTTGAACAATAGGTTGGAGGTGTTGGTCAACTAGGGCTGAAATTCGTTCGGTAGGAGCACAGTAACCAGCCACAATAGGGCGTCCAGGATTATTAGATTTGTGAATTTTGGGGATCTACCGTTTTAGTGCGTGATATTGCGTTCTGGTGCATGATTTTATTCGTGATTTTGCAGTTTTTTCCGTCATTTAGTGCGCTTGGGCGTGAATCTGCGTGCTTGGGTGTGTATCTGTGTAGTTGTGTGCGCGGATTTACGAACTTTTGCGTGCCTGGTGCGTATTTTGCGTGTTGAGGAACCTCTTCACAGGTTCATCATAATCCACTGTCTCTCCCATCATTCCTCACTTTTCACTTTCCCGGCACCATCCCTGTCCCAATGGACCCCTGCTCCTTCTATCTGTACCAGTTCAGGAAAGTATCCCTTTCCCTGGCCAAAACCCAATCCCACATCCTATTCCTAAAATGCTGTCTAAGTCATGGTAACCCTCCCAACGGTCTAACCTTAAAAATTCCATTGTCTGGATCCCACCCCTCCTTCCACAATGACCTGCACCTTTTCAGATTCAACCAATCCTTATCCCTCACGAACCTAGTCCTACAAAATCACCTCTCCATGGCTCATAAATCCCTTAGCTACCTTCTCTCCCTCCGTAAGATATTACTATTGTGTAACCAAAAATACCTACATCCCATCTCCCAGATCGAATCCTTTGCTCTCCAGCAACTGGAGGAGCATTCCAAACACCACCTCCACAAACTGTCCAGCCTGCTGACATCATATTGCCGACTTGGAGCACCCATATCCAATCCCTATCCGAACCACAGTGTTCCTCCTCGTGAGCCCCTCATGAGTCCCAGACCATGCTTAGCTGACCTCTTGAACCTACCTCATCCCTCCAAACTCCCTACCACTACTCCACAACATCCAATACCAAAACAACCCCAGAACACTGTGGTCAACCTATCCAAAAAAAACCTAAACCCCACTGAAGTTTCCGTTCTATCCAAAGGTCTTACCTTTAGTCCTACACCCCAGTTCAATCATGTTGGTCTTGTCAAAGACCTACTCTCCTTTTCCCGATCCCTACGATGGAAACACTACTTTGCCACCAATCCCTCTGACCGCAATCTACCTAATCCCAATATTGAACTCTGCCTGTCCCAATTCATACCACCATCCAACAAAGATCCCCCTGCACTCCCACCTAACCACCCTCTGGTTACCCTCCAAGAGTTTCTCACCTCCAACTTGTCCTCACCATCCTTTCCCAAGTCCCTTCCCAAGAACTCAAACCTTTCAGCAGAAGAAAGAAGAGCCATCCAAAACCTTAAAACTAATCCTGACATCATCATCCTCCCTGCTGATAAAGGTTCCACCACTGTAGTCATGGATCACAGTGACTACCTGGCAGAAGGGCTCCGCCAACTCTCTGACTCCTCCACCTACAAGTTGTGCCAGATTGACCCCATCCCCAAAGTCCAACAAGATCTCCAATCCCTACTAAAATCCTATGGCCCCTCCCAGAAACTCTCCCCTGAATCCATCTCCCTCCTCACCCCAGCAACACCCCGCACACCCACCTTTTACATGCTCCCCAAAATTCACAAACCTAATAATCCTGGACGCCCTATTGTGGCTGGTTACTGTGCTCCTACCGAACGAATTTCAGCCCTAGTTGACCAACACCTCCAACCTATTGTTCAAAATCTACCTTCCCACATCAAGGATACCAACCACTTCCTTCACCGACTCTCCACCATTCCCACCCCTTTGCCTCCTGGATCTTTACTTGTCACAGTGGATGCCACCTCCCTATACACCAACATCCCACATGCCCATGGTCTTGCCGCTCTGGAACACTACCTCACCCAACGTCCCTCTGAACGCAAGCCTGATACCTCATTCCTCATAACCCTTACCAATTTCATCCTACTTAACAACTACTTTTCCTTTGAGGGGAAAGTTTACCATCAAATCCAAGGCACAGCCATGGGCACCCGCATGGCACCCTCCTATGCCAACCTGTTCATGGGCCGTCTGGAGGAATCCTTCCTAGCATCCCAAAACCTCAAGCCTCTGGCCTGGTTCCGGTTCATTGATGATATTTTCATGATCTGGACTCAGGGCCAGGACACCCTATCCTCCATTCTTCA
This sequence comes from Locusta migratoria, assembly GCA_026315105.1. Taxonomy (NCBI): domain Eukaryota; kingdom Metazoa; phylum Arthropoda; class Insecta; order Orthoptera; family Acrididae; genus Locusta; species Locusta migratoria. Next base: position 335,329,459 of record CM048747.1, on the reverse strand, counting down.
GAACCTCAATTCCTTCTCTCCCATCCACTTCACCTGGTCTTCCTCAACCAACCATGCCACATTCCTGGATGTCAACCTCCACCTCACTGATGGCTCCATTCACACTTCCGTCCATATTAAACCTACCAACCACCAACAGTACCTACATTTTGACAGTTGCCATCCCTTCCACGTCAAAAAATTCCTCCCTTACAGCCTAGCCACCCGTGGACGGCATATCTGCAGTGACAAGAATTCCCTTTCTGAATATGCTGAAGGTCTCACAAAGGCCTTCACAAACAGAAACTACCCCACAGACCTAGTCCGCAAACAAATCTCCCGTGCCATATCCTCACACACCCCAAATCCTCTTCCTAACACCAGTAACCATCCACAAAAGAGCGCTCCCCTTGTCACCCAGTACTACCCTGGTCTCGAACAACTAAATTCCATCCTTCGCCAAGGTTTTGATTTTCTATCCTCGTGCCCTGAAATGAGAGACATCCTGCCAAAGATCCTTCCCACCCCTCCTAAAGTGGTGTTCCGTCGCCCTCCCAACCTTCACAACATCCTAGTTCATCCTTATGCCACCCCGAAACCCAGCTCACTGCCACAGGGATCATATCCTTGTGGAAGACCCCGCTGCAAGACCTGTCCAATCCACCCACCCAGCACTTCCTATTCCAGTCCTGTCACAGGCTTATCCTACCCTATCAGAGGCCGGGCCACTTGTGAAAGCAGCCACGTAATTTACCAACTGTGCTGCAAGCACTGTACAGCTTTCTATATTGGTATGACCACCAACCAGCTGTCCATTAGGATGAATGGCCACCGCCAAACTGTGGCCAAAAACAAGGTGGACCACCCTGTGGCACAGCATGCAGCGGAGCACATGCTTGATTTCAATGGCTGCTTCACAACCCGGGCCATCTGGATCCTCCCATCCACCACCAGCTTTTCTGAACTGCACAGATGGGAGTTATCCCTACAATACATTCTCCGATCCCGAAATCAACCAGGCCTCAACCTACGATAACTTCCCTATATATATATTTTTCCATACCTTACAGTTCCTACCTCTCTATCCCAAACCTCAACTATTTTGAGTGGTGTGTGAATGTGTGATCGTGTGTATGTATGTATGTGTGTGTGTGTGTGCGGTCTTGTGTACTTGCTGTGTGCATGCATTATATATATATATATATATATATATATATATATATATATATATATATATATATATATATATATATATATATATATATATATATATAATGTTATTTTATTTTCTCCGCTCACCCGCCTCCCCACTCCATTCCTAAGCTGCATCTCGTTATTCCCATCTAACCCATCCCCACCACCGTGACGTAACCTTTCTATCCCCTCCCCCTCCCCTCCCCTATTCGCTGCAGAGCGTGATTCGAAGTGTGGCAGTCGGAGGTGATGGTTGTATGACTGTGTTGTGTGCCTGTGTGATTGCGTGAGTGCTCTATTTTCTGAAGAAGGCCATGGCCGATAGCTGAATGTGTTGTATGTGTGTGTCTTTTGTATGTGCCTTTCGCAGCTCGTCGCCACGTCTTTGCGGTGAGTTGTAAACTGTCCTCACTATATTATTTATTCCAACCTGGACTTTCCTTATTATACATAATTTATAAGTAAAACATTAGAAAAATTGTATAAAATTTTCTTGAAAATTCCTATGTGCATCTTTGTCATAAAGCTCTTGGTTTTGTTGTGCCATTAGCAAAGTCAAGCCGAAGCCATGAGAGCCTCAAAATTAATTGATTTCTAGAAATGATCCAGATTTGATACATTTTTTACTCCAAAATTGCTTTAGAATGACGTCATTTGGCTCAACAAAAGCTATTTTAGATAATTTTATCCTTGCCTTCAATATGGGAGAGGAGGTGGTATATAGCGCAACAGCACAAGGGATGAGAAGAGGTGGGGGTTGGAATTTTAAGAGATACCTACAATTTCCATGTATATTAATCAATTATCAAGTTTTGCCAGGTTTGCTAGTGTTTTACAGATAAATATAAGAGATCACCCACATTTCTGCATAAATGATAAAGCAATAGGTGAATTTGGATTAAGAAATCTGCAATAATCCAGTATGCAGCATTCACGCAAGCTTAAAAATCAGCTTTCACAATAATTACTCTCACTGACTGACAGTTGGTGTTACTGATCTCTCATGCCAAGTAGGAACAGGGTCCTCAAGGTCATTGTGGCTGAACTGTGGGCTATGTGGACTAGTGGATCCTACAGAAAATCGCTGCTGTTCCCCCGCAGTCTATTTGTTTTAATAATAATGCAGATTCCACAGTTTTTATGGAAATATAACAAATTCTGCAGTTTTCAAGGAAATAATGTGAATTCGAAAAACAAAATTCTTTTCTAATGCAAAATCTGCAGTTTTCAACTAAACTTGATAAGATTTGTGATCGGTATCTGTTGGCAAGTGTATATATCTCTGTGTTAGCTTATGAAAATAGTAATTAATACTGATATGTTTGGTTTCAAATTTTGATTGATTTCTGCCCCGAAATGTTTCTACTTTTTTGAAACAGTTTCAGGTTACTTTTTTAGGTTGAATGCCAACCTGCCAGCTCATAAATTCGGTGTTCTGTGCAAGCTCAGCTTTGGCTGTCGGAACTGTGTTTTATTAAGGTCTTTGAATAGCGTTGTAGTTGAGAGTTTTGTCGTCATATTCTTTGACTGTGCTGTTATCGTTATCTTACTGTTTCACAGCGACTTGGATTACTACTTCTGGATGCTCAATTTTATAATTTTCTGGGCTTTGTACATTTTAACCTAGACGGTAAAATTTTATTTATGATAGCTCCAGCATAATGAGCTATTGTTGACAATGACCTTAGATTGCTCTTCAAAAAATTAAATTACATATAATAATGCTGACCATTACTGTATACTTGACAGGTTCTTAGGCTGTGCACTGTTATACACTGTGTGTCGCTTCCGCTTCCAAAGTCAGAACTTCCATTCTTCGTTTAACATTTTCTTGCACCCTACAAACAATATTATGGGTGCACAGTTTTCTGTTTTGTTAATAAATGGCTGCGCAGAATGGCAAGACAAGCCAGCGAGAACTTTGAAACGGTGAGCGTGTGTGGAATATTCTGGTGTTTCATTGGTGAATATTTTTTTTGTTGTGTTTGGATGCCTGTAAATACTCACACAATGTCATTAGAACCTCCCGAATGGTTCAAGTTATATATGGAGCAAAATAGGAAGGAAGCAGAACAGTATAGAGAAAACTCTAAGAAAGATCTGTTACAACTAAAAACAATTATAAGTAATAAATTAGATGAGATTACTAGTAAAACTAGCCAACTTACAATACAGTTAGAACAACACATTTGAAAATATTCAGAGGATAAACTTTCGTACAAACTAAATTTTGACAGCATTGATAATAGTTTAAAAACACTAAAAAAGGATTCAGAGGCTTATACTACTGAAGAATGTAAATTGGTCAAACTTGAAATTGCAGAAAATGTTCGCAATGTGAAAAGGGAATATAAGTCATTAAAGGAGTTTACACGAGGGGAAATCCTAAGAGTAGAAGAAAGTTTCAGAGACTCAATCAGAATAGATTCGCTAGAAAATTTGAGATTTTAATGAATTATTTAGAAGTATAAAGGATAATCCAAATTTGGAACTAAAAGTACAAGAATTGATCGAACAAAGAGTGAAGGAACAGGTGAGGGGTCATACAGTTACTGCCTGCTACGGAAGGTGCAGATAATGAAACTAAAAAACAGATAAATTAAGACAACTAGAATAGACTAGACACAAAATGTCCAAAAATAATTCCTCTAGTTTGGTAGCCATATCTTCTTACTGTATTTCGGAAGATAGAAATATAGAAGTAAGCCTTAAGCATTCCCTAAATTTCAACCCGAAGGTAGTGTTCATCACACACATTTTCCCCGTCTTTACCTGTGAAATGGGATGACATTAAGAAAATAGATTTTACAAGAAGTTATTTAAGAGAGGAAGCAAATTATTGGGCTTATGCTCATACTGACGAATTTGTTTCTTGGGAGGACTTCAAGAAGAAATTCTAAGATAAATATTGGTCTGTTAATGCCCAAGAAAAACTAAAAATGGAACTATTAGATTCAAAATATTACAATAATTACTGGAATGTTATTAAGAAATATTTAGAGTGGCATTTAACACGCTCCAAGTTATTAGATGAACCTTTGGATGAAAATTATTTAGCCAAAGTCCTAGTGAGGAGGTTACCTTATACCACACAAAAAGAAATAGTGTCATGGTTGGGGTAATGTGAAAGAATTGCTTTTGTGCGCGGAAGGTATACATAATTTAAATAAAAATTGAGGTGAATTTTTAAAAGATAATGCAAATAGTCAGATGCGTAAATCCAATACACAATCTGACAATCCAAATAAGGAGGCGTACTTGTGTGAAGTACATAGAAAGTAACCATTCAGACACAATAAATTTAATAAGCAGCACCATCAAATATGTCTAACACAAGGTACACATCCCTTACCCGGTAATATACAAAGTTCAAATCTTTCAGTTGGTAGTAATGAAGTCAACTGTCAAGATAAAGATTTGAGAAATGTATTAGTAGATACTGATAGTGAAATTTCCTTAATTTCAGAAAATATGTTCCTTGTGTTATGTAGAAGAGTGCAATATCCTATACTACCAGTTGCTGAAGTAAATATTATAGGAATAACAGAAATAAAAAGTAAACCAGTAAAATAAGAAACTTTTTTACCCATAAGTATTGGAAAATTTACTTTTAACTAAACATTATTAATTATACCCAAAGTAACCCTATCATTATTATTTGGACTTGACTGGTTACTAAAATTTTCAGTAGATGTAGATTTTAAAGAGAAATCCATTTCTGGTTTTTAATACCTTTTAAAAGAGAAGATGAAAAGCTTCAAGGAATAGGTGATCTTAGAATTAAAACTTCTTTAAATACTGTAATATTGCATAATCAAGAGGAAATTAACCTTGATGGGTTACTAAAACTCAAAGCTTATGAATCCCAAGTTTTGTCTAGTAAACAAAAGGAAGAACTATACGTTATATTAAATAGATATGCTGATGTCTTCTCTAATAAGCCAGGAATCACCAGTAATTATATTTGTCAGTTTAAAATAAAGCATAATGAAAGATTTTTCTGTAAACTCTATCAAGTCCCTATTAGTTTGAGACATGCAGTTAAATAGAGATTGACAAATGATAGAAAATGTGATAATTCAAAGAAGTAATAGTGCTTTTAATAATCCAATGTTGGTAATTGGAAAGCTCCCAGCAACCGTATCTAACTTTGATGCGCAAGTGCATTAGCGCACACTGGATTCCAGCATATGCCTTATTATTTCCTGTTTCATTTCACGTAAGGCATAGCTCCCCTCTCTTACTTTCCTGTATTACTTTCTCTTATACTATTGATCTATAAAGAGGACAAATTTAATATCTTTTATTCAGGAGAATAAACACGACATCAGTGTTCAATAACGAAGTGGTATTGATAAACAATGCTTACCAATGGTTTCAGAGAGATAATGTGTAATGCAAAAATCAGCTGATATCAGAGATGCCACTGTTTAGAAAAGAAGGGGGGGGGGGGGGAGAATTTATATATATAAGTCCCATATTACATTAATGTATTTGAGTTGAGGTGCAACTCTGGAACAAGGAATACCCTTTTCACACTGATTAATATATTTATGACATGATTTAAATCTTGACACAAAAGTGGCTGATAGTCTGTACAATACAAAATAAAATATACCCTGACTTAACTTTAGTATGTCTAAGTAGTCCTGTATCATTGACTACCTTTGAATTGTTTTCTACATTTTTTTATTATGGAATTCAGTGGAAGTTTATATTGTTTTGTACAGGGGTTTATATACACTTCTTTGGTTTCTATAATATGTCTGCCTAGGTGTGTTTGCGTCTGTGTAAATGTATGGGTGTGTGTATTTTTTCACCTTCCTTTTCTTCCCCCAAGGTAAGTCTTTCCTCTCCCGGGATTGGAATGGCTCCTTACCCCCTTCCTTGAAACCCTCATTATTTCCTATTCCCTCTCCTTCCCTTCTGCCTGAAGAAGCAGCTAGGCTGCGAAAGCTAGCGTTTGTGTGTGTGTGTGTGTGTGTGTGTGTGTGTGTGTGTGTGTGTGTGTGTGTGTGTGTTTATTTGTTACTATCACTGCCTGTGCTCCTTCGCCTGGTAAGTAGACTTCATAAATTTTTATATATACATACGATACTAGATGAAAAATTCCTAGCAGGAAAATCTATATAAAAAAAGATGAAGATTACTCACCAGGCGAAGGAGCACAGGTGGTTATAGTAGCACAAATAAATAACACACACACGCACAAACAAGGGTTGTTAATCACTCACCATTGGCATTCCATAGTGGGGTTGGAGTTTCTTTTCGGGGGGGGGGGGGGGGCCTTGGATGTGAAGCTATGGTGTCCGTTCTGAAGCGGGGTGGCTCACACCTAGCCTGCCATATTTTGCCCTCCAGTGCAAGAAGTACAGAAGCGATCAGAGGTTGGCTGGGGTGGGGTTGCGTTTCAGGTCTTTAGGGTCCATCTTTCTTTCCTTTCTTCGCTCCAACTTCCTATCTTTTCATAAAGCACGTTGATCTTGGTGGAGATACTTCCTGGTCACTGTGACAGACTTTTTTTCTCATTTAGTCTGACTTCAAATGTTTACCTTGTGATGTTCACCGGAGGATTAACACGCTAACTCGTATACAATTACATACACAAAAAACACATCACAGAAACTTTTATCTGCACATGTACACAAATTTACACATCATATACAACAGTACAATTAGTTTACAGATCAATCAAAGGTTAAAGTGAGTAGATTTATTCTACACACTAAACTATATGATTTTCTTTCATTTTAATTTTAGGACACACACAGAAGTCAAGGCAGCCTGTAAAATGAAATAAAAGGCATTTCAAAAATGGCTCCATACTAGAAATCAGGCAGACAGAGAAAGTTATGCTGAAGAAAGAAACAAAGCCAAACAGGTAATTGCAGACTTAAAGCAGAAATCATGGAAAGACTTTGGAAATAAGCTAGAAACTCTGGGTCAAGCTGTGGGAAAACCATTTTGGAGTGCAATTAGCAATCTTCGAAAGGGAGGGGAAGAAGGAATTAGCAAGTGTTTTGGACAGGTCAGGAAAGCTGCTAGTCAATCCTATGGATGCCTTGATCAGATTAAGGGAATATTTTAAAGAATTGCTCAATGTAGGAGAAATGTTCAATAATGCATCATATTTTCAAGTAGAATAGGATAGGAACGATGATGGAAACAGGATCACATTTGAGGAAGTGGAGGAAATGGTCAGTAGATTACAGTGCAATAAAGTGGCTGGGGTGGATGAAATTAAGCTGGACCTTATCAAATACAGTGGAATATTAGGTCTCAAATGGTTGCACAGGATAATTGAGAAGGCGTGGGAATCGGGACAGGTTGCGCCTGACTGGACGAAAGCAGTAATCACACCAATTTTCAAACATGGAAACAGAAAAGATAGTAACAACTATCGAGGTATCTCTTTAATTAACGTTGTAGGCAAAATATTCTCAGGTATTGTTGAAAGGAGAGTGCGAGTATTAATTGAGGACAAGTTAGATGAAAATCAATGTGGGTTTAAGCCTCTTAGAGGCTGTCAGGACCAGATCTTTAGCTTACGACAGGTAATAGAAAAGTGCTATGAGTGGAATAGGGAATTGTATCTATGTTTCATAGATCTAGAAAAGGCTTATTCCTAGGAGGAAGCTACTGTCAGTTCTACAAGATTATGGTATAGGATGCGAACTTCTGCAGGCAATTGGGCTTTACGTAGACTGTCAGGCAGCAGTTAATGGCAAATTAAGCTTATGGTTCAGGGTAGTTTCAGGGGTAAGGCAAGGCTGTAACCTGTCACCACTGGTGTTCATACTATTCATGGATCATATGTTGAAAACAGTAGACTGGCAGAGCAGGATTAAAATAGGTCAAAACAAAATAAACAGTCTCGCATATGCGGATGACTTAGTTGTAATGGCAGATTTGATTGAAAGGTTGCAAACTAATATTTCAGAGTGATCTATGGGAGTGAAAGTGGGTGGATACAGGTTACCTTATTCATAAGGTAGAGGTTACAGATATGAAAGTAGCAAGAATGATTTCAGGTACTAATAGATGGGAACAATGGCAGGAGGGTGTCCATAATAAAGAAATCAAAGAAAAATTTCGAATGAACACCATAGATGAAGCAGAGCGAACAGACTGAGAGGTTACCTTAGAGACTAATGAGCTCAGCAGCAGAGGGTAAGAGGAGTTGAGGTAGACCAAGAAGAAAGTACTTAGATTCGGCGCAGAATGATTTTGAAGTAAAAGGCATAACATCAGATGAGGCATCAATGTTAGCATTGAATAGGGGATCATGGGGCAATTTCATTAGAGGTAATATGCTCCAGACTGAATGCTGAAAAGCATAATAAGTCTCTAATGATGATGACAAAGAAGACTCGAACGTCTATCTCGTCTCGAGGTGGGGAAGAAAAGGGAAAGAATTTTCCCATTAGGGGGTTTTTCTTTTACGAATAAACATGTTCGTCATAACAGATTAGAAAAGATATTCATAAAGCAGAGACCAAGGAAAATCAAAGGTACTGAAATTTGATGAAAGAACCTTCTACAATTTTTTAGGACTGTGAGATTGGGATGTAGTGAGGTTTAGAGAGGCATCAAATATTGCCGCGAGAGACTACGAACACCGACTGGCGGCGTGGCGCAGGGGATTGCGTCACGGACTGCGGTGCAGAAGGTCGCCGGTTCAACCCCGTCCTCCGGCAAAAAATTTATTTCTTTGTAATTAAGAATTCCAGAAGGTTCTACATCTTTCTTATGTTCACTTGTAAATTTTACTTGTTTCTTATGTTAACTGTTCTAATTTCTGGTAAATTCTGTCTGTGTATAAATAGCAGAGTACTTTGCCTGAGAGGCAGTCAGTGCTGCGTGTATGTTGAGTTCGTAATAAACGTGCTTTCAGTATAAGTGCTGTGTTTAGTTGCCTTCGAAGTCAAGCCTGTTTCCATTTCAACGCGACATCGTTTGGCGGAGGCGCCGGGTACACTGTGCAACAGCTGCATCACCGTGGCTCCGATTAGGCAACGTAAAAGCCGTTGCTTACATGGATTGGAACCGGAATACAAGGGATACACCGAGTACATCCTTCCAAAAGTCTGTATTATCAGAAGAACGATGGAGACGAAACCAGCAATAAGCCAGCTGCACATCAGACACCCGTCGGTGTTCTCTGGAGATGCTGGACAGGACCCCCAACAAATGGCTAAAAGGGTTCGACCGAGTCGCCAAGTACAACAGGTGGGATCATACGATGTGCTTGGCCAACATTTATTTCTACCTGGACGGAACAGCCCAGCAGTGGTTCAAAAACAACAAAGACAAGTTGAATGACTGGGAGACGTTCCAGGAGGAACTTAAGACGACGTTTGGAGACCGCTAGCGACAAACGCGCTTGGCGGAAGAACTGAAGAACCGAGCCCAACGACATAATCTTACATACAGAATGTTTTGGCCCTGTGTAACATACTCAATCTGAACTTGACTGAGGCGGACAAAATCACGCACCTGATGAAGGGAATTGCAGAAGATATGTACCAAACTCTTCTGATAAAAGACGTTGCTACGACAGAAGAGTTCATCAAGTGGTGCCAGCATATTGAAGAGATGCAACAAAGGAGGGTTGTACGCAAGAAGTATGACAGACTCCCCCAAATGTAGTCCCTATGGCCGTTGTGGAAGACCAGCTTGACTTCGCTTCTCTTAAACGACAAATCGTGAGAGAAGAATTACAACAGTGCATGGCAGCCGGGACTATTAGACCAAGCGAGCTTCAGATTATGGCCATGGATGTGAGCCCTGTAAGTCACGAGGGAGCTGACGCCGCTGAGGACGAGGTATTTCAAACATTAGCTCCTATCTGCCCCGTCAGTCGCACCCGACGTGAAGAATGGCGTCGCCCAGCTATGACTTACGCTGCAGCCGCCAAACGGCAGCCCATGAACCGGCCGAGGCGACCACGGCCAACTCCCCCGGTAACTATGACGCCCCGCAGAAGAACAGTCGTCTGGAGGACAGAAGACAACACACCACTGTGTTTCCACTGTGGACGCCCTGGACATGTCGTACGCTACTGCAGAGAGGGGAGGCGAGTATTCGATGATTATTTTGCCGCAAGACGTCAGCCGTCGGAGCAGTTCTATCCCAGGCAGTCACCTGCTGATGAGTTCAGTCGACCTATGGGAAGAAGCCCATCGCCGTACCCTAGACGAGGTCGCTCCCTGACGCGCTGCAGCCGTTCACCGTCGCTGTACAGAGGTACCAGCCGCCGCACCCAGGAAAACTAAGCGAGGCCACCATCTACGGAGGTGAGACCACCGCAGATGAAAATCCTCCATGGACAACAGTCGCTAAGATGTCGGGAAATCTCATCGACTTCATAATCGACCGCCAACCTGTCCAGGCACTTGTTGATTCAGGAGCTTCTTTTTCTGTAATGTCAGGTAATTACCGCCGCACACTAAAGAAGACATTGTTCTGTGATACGGGAGCAACTGTGCTGAAGGTTGCGAATGGAAAGTAAGTCCATCCAGCAGGAACTTGTTTCGCAAGAATAACCATCAACAACAGGACACAGCCATTTGAATTTGTCGTGTTAACAGAATGTAGTCACAATGTCATCCTTGGGTGGGACTTCCTTCAAGCATCCCAAGCTATCATTGACTGTGGAAGATCTGAGCTGCAAATTGAAGAAGTTGTTCCGACAGATACACGGAATGCAGAATTTTCTGGGAAGTTATTTGTCGTTGACAATGTGACAATACCGCCGTTGACAATGAGAAGAGTTGCAGTCACAAACACAGATGACTGGTTAAACTGTGAAGTTCTTGTTGATAGTAAAAAGTTTGTCAGGCTCACAAAAGAAATTTACAGCGGCTATCATAAGCATTACTGGTGGTCAAGGAGAGATTTGGATCACAAATTGTCACGAGCAGTCACAATTTATCCCCAAGGGAATGTGTATTGGTACAGCTGAACCAATCCAGGACGGTGAGCTCAACGTCATCAATGAAGACCCATGCCCTGCTATTAGTACTTTTTTTTTTTTTTTTTTTGTGGTTTTAGGGCACACAACTTCTATGGTCATTAGCGCCCAGCCAAGAACATAGATTCGCTATGATCTAAAAAAATGTAGACTGTCAGAACATCAACAAGAGGCTAAAAACGAAAGAGAAAAGACAATTAAAAGAGTTAAATATCCTTGGATAAGTTGGCCAAGTTGATAAAACGCAAAACTCGAGCAGCTGCTCGTGTGTCATCAGCTAAAATTTCCTCCAGAGTAGACGGAAAGTGAAGGGCTACACGGAGATGATTAAAATTAACACAAGTCAGTAAAACATGTCGCACCGTCAGCAGTTCACCGCAGGAGCATAGCGGTGCAGGTTCGGCGGATAGCAAGTGACGGTGGCTGAAACGGCAATGACCGATCCGCAACCGAGCCAGGATGACCTCCTCCCGTCGAGAGGGGCGTGAGGATGTCCTCCAAGCGGTCGGGATCGGTTTGACAGTTCGCAATTTATTGTTGTACAGTGAAAGCCACACACTGTGCCATTGCGACACGATACTCCGGCGAAGAGCCCGTTGAACATCGTCCGATGGGACGCAAAAGGTAGCCATGCGAGGCAAAAGAGCTGCTGCCTTAGCTGCTGTGTCGGCGGCCTCATTCCCAGGCACACCCACATGGCCAGGGACCCACAGGAAAGAAACGTGACAGCTGTCATCCGCCAGCAACTGGAGGGAGCGTTGGATCCGATACACGAGAGGATGGTTCGAGAAAGGGTCCTTAAGACTCTGCAGGGCACTAAGGGAGTCAGAACATATGGCATAGAAAGGGTGGCAGTGGCGGCAGGTATACAAAACGGCCTGGTGGAGGGCGAAAAGCTCAGCCGTGAAGTTCGAGCACCAGTCAGGGAGCTTGTATTGGAACCGGTTGTCCCCGACGACGAAGGCAGATCCGACACCGGCAGTGCTCTTGGAACCATCAGTGTAAATAAATATGGCGTTATCGAACCGCGAACGGAGTTCGACAAGCCTCGAGCGGAATACCAAATCCGGAGTGCTCTCCTTGGGGAGCGAACTAAGTTCGAGGTGTGTGTGAACCTGGGCCTGATGCCACGGTGGCAATGGGCTTTCGCTCAACCGAAGGGTGGAAGGAAGGGTAAAATCGAGCCGCTGTAGCAGGCGGCGAAACCGAACTCCCGGTGGAAGCAAGGCAATCGCAGACAACTGATATTGGCGATCGAGTGAGTCGTCAAAAAATAATCTGTAAGATGGATGGTTGGGCATCGACCGTAGGCGGCATGCGTACCGACACAAGAGTATGTCACGTCGATTGGTCAAGGGTAATACAGCAGCCTCGGCATACAGACTTTCAACAGGGCTGGTATAAAATGCACCGGTCGCCAGACGTAATCCACGATGGTGGATAGAGTTGAGACGGCGGAGAATCGATGGCCGTGCTGAAGAGTATACAAGGCTTCCATAGTCGAGCTTCGACTGAACAATGGCCTGGTAAAGGTGAAGCAGGACGGTACGATCCGCTCCCCATGACGTGCCACTGAGGACACGAAGAACGTTAAGGGATCGGGCACAACGGGCAGCCAGGTAGGACACATGTGTGGACCAGCAAAGTTTCCGATCCAACATGAGTCCCAAGAATTTTGTAGTCTTCACGAAAGGGAGAGCAACAGGGCCGAGATGTAGAGAAGGTGGAAGAAATTCCTTGTATCTCCAGAAATTGATACACACAGTTTTCTCAGTGGAGAATCGGAAGCCGTTTGCGATGCTCCAGGAATATAGACGGTCAAGACAGCGTTGGAGAGAACGCTCCAAGAGACACGTCCGCTGGGCGCTACAATAAATTGCGAAATCGTCAACAAAAAGAGATCCGGAGACGTCGGCTGAAAGGCAATCTACGATCGGATTGATTGCAATGGCAAAGAGCGCCACACTCAAGACGGAGCCCTGTGGTACCCCATTCTCCTGGCAGAAGGTATCTGACAAAACAGAGCCCACCCGTACCCGGAACTTGCGATCCGCCAAAAACGCTTGAATGAAAAGAGGAAGGCGGCCCCGAAGGCCCCATCTGTGCAATGTGCGGAGAATGCCCGCTCTCCAACAGGTATCGTAAGCCTTCTCCAAGTCGAAGAACACTGCTACTGTTTGACGCTTCTTTAGAAAGTTGTTCATAATGAAGGTCGACAACGTAACGAGGTGGTCAGCAGCAGAGCGGTGTCGACGAAAACCGCATTGGATATTAGTCAGGAGGCGGCGAGATTCGAGGAGCCAGACCAACCGAGCGTTAACCATGCGTTCCATCACCTTACAGACGCAGCTCGTCAGAGAAATGGGGCGATAACTGGAAGGAAGGTGTTTGTCCTTCCCTGGTTTGGGGATGGGGACAACAATGGCTTCACGCCAACTTGTGGGAACATGACCTTCAGTCCATATGCGATTGTAGGTACTAAGAAGAAAGCACTTGCCCGCAGGAGTGAGGTTCTTCAGCATCTCAATATGAATGGAATCGGGCCCTGGAGCAGAAGACCGGGACAGGGCGAGAGCACGATCTAGCTCCTGCATGGTGAAGGAGACGTTATAATTTTCACGATTAAAAGAGTGGAAAGAAGGCGGCCGTGCCTCCTCTACCTGTTTGCGAGGGAGAAAGGGAGGGTGGTAATGGGCAGAGCTCGAAACCTCCGCAAAGAAACGACCCAATGCGTTTGAAACATCAGATGGGTCCACGAGGACTGCGTTCTCCACGGTCAGGCCAGGAATCGGGGAGTGGACCTTGATGCCGGACAAACGGCGTAGGCCACCCCAGACAACCGTGGAGGGAGTAAAACGGTTAAAAGAACTAGTAAAAGCAGTCCAGCAAGCTTTCTTGCTGTCGTTTATGATACGACGGCACTGCGCTCTCATACGTTTGTAATTGATGCAATTCTCCAAAGTTGGGTGGCGGCGGAAGGTGCGTAAAGCACGGCGCCGGGCTCGAAGCGCGTCGCGGCAGGCTGCAGTCCACCAAGGGACCTGGACACGACGTGGAGAAGAGGATGTACGAGGTATGGAACGTTCAGCAGCAGTGAGAATAACCTCTGTGAGGTATTCGACCTGACTGTCACAGTTGGGAAAATTCTGATTGTGAAAAACAGCCATGGAAGAATAAAGCCCCCAGTCGGCTTTAGAAATGTTCCAACTGGTGGGACGTGGAGATGGGGAATGATGTAGGAAGTGGATGATACAAGGGAAATGGTCACTCGAGTACGTGTCAGAAAGTGCATACCACTCAAACCGACCGGCAAGCTGAGGAGTGCATATTGCGAGGTCTATATGGGAATAAGTGTGTGTTGTGTCAGAAAGGAAGGTCGGTGCACCGGTGTTGAGGCAGACAAGATCGAGGTGGTGGAGAATGTCCACCAAAAGGGAGCCTCTCGGACAAGGTGCTGGAGAGCCCCATAGGGGGTGATGGGCATTAAAGTCGCCTACCAACACAAAAGGTGAAGGGAGCTGGTCAACAAGGTTTAGCACATCTGCCCTAGTAAGGGCAGATGACGATGGCGAATATATATTACAGAGGGAGAAGGTAAATGTGGATAAGGTGATGCGGACGGCAACTGCCTGTAGGTGAGTGTGCAAGGAAATGGGATGGAAATAGACGTCGTCTCGAAGGAGCATCAGAACCCCTCCATGGGCTGGGACACCTTCCACGGGTGGCAGGTCGAACCGCACAGAGGTGTAGTGTGGAAAGTCTGCACGATCACATGGACGCAACTTAGTTTCCTGGAGGCAGACTAGAAGCGGGCAGTGCAATCGAAGGAGTAGTTTTAACTCCTCCCGATTAGAACGAATGCCGCGAATGTTCCATTGAAGGAGCGCCATGATAAAAATGAGAGAAGAAATAAGAATAAAAACCAACTAGCAAGCGGGGTCACCTCGACGGCCGCTGAGGACCGGATTTCGAGGGAGCACTGCTATCGCTGTCTGGGGGCAAAGGGTCGTGTTCCATTGGTTCGACCGACGCGCCTGCCACCTCCCTGAGTTGATCAGGAGGGGCAGTTTCCACCGCCGGTAAAGGGCCGGGCGCCCGGCAAACGGAGCGTCCCGGTGAAACAGAAGACGGCCGAGGCCGGCAACTGTTGGACGGCGTGACAGATGGGTCACGCCTCGGCGGGGAAGGAGAGGAACTCTTTTTCTTGTCAGCTCTTCTGGAAGAGTGACGGCGGGAAGAGGCAGTTGACGGTTGGGAAGCCTGAGAACGCAGAAAATCCTCACGGACGGGTTCCTTTTTCAAGGTCCGGGCATCTTGTTTAGGTGCCCGCGGTTTACTAGAGTTTGACGAAGACTGTACCCTAGAAGCAGCAAGAGGGAGCGGGGACGTGGAACGGGCAATCTTCGGGCTGGCGGATCGCACAACTGTGTCAGCGAAAGTGAAGTCACATGTCTGGGTACTGGAATCCTTGGTAGGTCGAGTTGAGGTGAGTACCTTACTGTATGTACCCGCTGGGAGGACAGTGGGCTTTCGACTCGCCAACAACTTACGAGCGGCAGATGTCGATACCTTCTCCGTAACCCGAATTTGCTGGATTACCTTCTCATCCTTGTATACAGGGCAGTCGCGAGAGGAAGCCGCATGGTCACCGTTGCAGTTTAGGCAGTGAGGGGACGGAGGTGGGCAATCCCCCTCATGGGCGTCCCTACCACAAGTGACACACTTTGCTGCATTTGGGCAATGTTCACGGGTATGGTTGTACCTGTGGCACTGAAAACAGCGCGTTGGGTTAGGTACATAAGGGCGGACGGAGATGACTTCATACCCTGCTTTGACCTTCGACGGGAGGTCAACTTTGTCAAACGTCAAAAACACAGTACGAGTCGGTGTCAGATGGTTATCGACCTTTTTCATGACCCTGTGGACGGCTGTCACACCCTGATCGGACATATACGATTGGATATCTTCATCAGACAACCCGTCAAGGGATCTCGTGAAGACTACCCCCCGTGACGAGTTGAGTGTGCGGTGCGCTTCGACCTTAACTGGAAAAGTGTGCAACAACGTAGTACGTATCAGTTTTTGGGCTTGGAAGGCACTTTCCACTTCCAGCAACAATGTGCCATTGCGCTGACGTGAACAGGTTTTAACAGGGCCAGCAATGGCATCTACACCTTTCTGTATAACGAAAGGATTGACAGAATTGAAATCCTTTCCGTCGGTGCGAGAGACAACCAGAAATTTAGGTACATTAGGCAGAGTCTTTTTAGGCTGAGGCGAGTAACTTACGTTTATGGGTCAACGTCACGAAAGAAGATAAGGAAGTCATCGCGGAAGTGTCCCCCGTGATTACCGGCGTCTCCGATGGCGCGCTCCTTCCTAGTGGGGGCCCTCTCTGAGGGCTTACCCGCCTTAGGTGATTGTTCACACCTCAGGTCACACCTCCCGAGAACTGACGGAGGGACCAATCGGCACGTTCGGAAGGTACCAGCTCGGGTAATCGCCCCTCCCTGGGCCTGGCCTTTACCAGGGGGTACGTACGTGCCTTACTTGTCTACCCGGGGCGGGGAATTACGCGTTACCCCGTCACCTGCTACGCACGATAATGCGTGGGTCGGCCTTCAGACACGCACAGGGAGGAAAGAAGAGGATAGGAAAGGAAGAGAAAGAAGGAAAGAAAAGAAGTGTCTCAAACGCCGAGGCGGAGACTAATGAGGAGAAGAAGGCTAGGAGAGTTCAAGGAAAGAAAGACAGAAAACGAAGGGTAAGAAAGGAAGGAACGAAGGAAGAAAAACCACAACAAGAACCACCGTATCTCACGAAATATGCCCGTCTCCGGGCGAAGGCATAAACCGGGAGGGAAAGTGAAGCAGCCTGGGGCAGAAGAAAGGCTGCTCCGGCTCGGGGCTATTAGTACAGACAACACACTGGAGGAAACAAACGTGGAACTTCCAATAAGGCCTGGACTGATCAAGGAACAATGCCAACGGGTGTTAGGTATACTACGCCAATTTTCGGGTGCATTCACACCTCAGCAGGGGAAAAAGTCAGACGAAACGGCCACGATAAAGCACCGTATCAATACTGGGGATCATCCGCCAATTAGCCAGCGTTCGTATAGTGTCGCCAGCTGAAAGACGGATAATTCGGGAGGAAGTGGAGAACATGTTGCGAGATGACATTATTCAACCTTCGGAGAGTCCTTGGTCGTCTCCGGTGGTCCTCGTAAAGAAGAAGGATGGCACGTGGCGATTCTGTATCGACTATCGGTGGCTGAACAGAATCATAAAGAAAGATGTCTACCCATTGCCGCGTATTGGCGACACCTTAGACTGCTTGAAAGGAGCTACATACTTCTCAACTATGGACATGCAGACAGGTTACTGGCAAATCGAGGTTGACGAAGCTGAAAGGGAGAAGACGGCTTTTATTACACCTTATGGCCTCTATGAATTTAAAGTAATGCCATTTGGACTATGTAATGCTCCAGCCACATTCGAACGCATGATGGACAACTTGCTTCGACACCTTAAGTGGACGACGTGTCTCTGCTATCTAGATGACATTGTCGTTTTCTCGAAAACATTTGAAGGACATCTGAGTCGCCTGTCAACTGCGTTGAAGTGTGTTCAGGCTGCAGGTCTCCGCCTCAATCCAAAGAAGCGCCTCTTCGTCGCCAAAGAGAGAAAAATCCTGGGGCACCTAGTCAAAGGAGATGGTGTCCGTCCTGATCCAGATAAAGTAAGGGCAGTCACAGAATTTCCAACTCCTCAGCACATTCGTGATGGGAGAAATTTCCTCAGGCTGTGCTCATACTACCGACGTTTCATAAAAGGATTTTGTAACAAGGCACGTCCATTACAAGAACTGTTGCAGGGAGACGCCAAATTTTACTGGGCACTTAAGGAGGCTCTAACTTCCGCACCAGTGCTAGCCTTGTACGACGAGAATGCAGAAACGGAACTTCACACAAACGCCAGTGGTTATGGGATTGGTGCAGTGCTTGT
Source organism: Locusta migratoria (assembly GCA_026315105.1). Classification (NCBI taxonomy): domain Eukaryota; kingdom Metazoa; phylum Arthropoda; class Insecta; order Orthoptera; family Acrididae; genus Locusta; species Locusta migratoria. The sequence goes on along the minus strand of CM048747.1, from coordinate 335,311,306 downwards.
ACAAGTTCAGGAAGGTGCTGAAAAAGTGATAGCCTATGCGTCAAGAGTACTCTCAAAGTCCGTGATAAACTATTCTACAACTGAAAAAGAATGTCTTTCAGTTATCTGGGCTATTAACAAGTTCCGGCCATATTTATTCAGCAAACCATTCACCATCATGACAGACCACCATTCTTTGTGCTGCTTGACTAGCTTGAAGGATCCATCAGGTCGACTAGCAAGATGGGCACTAAGACTCCAAGAGTATGATGTCACAGTGGTATTCAAGAACGGGCGCAAACACAAGGATGCCGTCTGCCTTTCGAGGAATCCATTAGTGGAACACAACGGCATTAATGAAATTTCAGCTCTCACTGAATTAGATGACGTTACAGCTGAACAGAGGGAAGATCCAGCACTATTAAAAACGATAGGGGCCTTGGAGAAAAGAGAACCGACCAATGGAGAGTTCCATCTTATAAACGGAACATTGTATAAGAGCAACTAAGATCCACTGGGCCCCAAATGGCTACTTGTTGTTCCAGCTCAGCTATTCTCAAATATTTCCACGATGCTCCAATATCCAGTCATCTGGGATTCGTGAAGACCCTAGAAAGAATCAGACGCAGGTATTACTGGAAAGGTCTCTACCGATCTGTCAAGCACTATGTGAGTCACTGTAAAGAGTGCCAGCGACGAAAGCACGTGCCACAATTACCTCCAGGACATCTCGTACCGATTCCGCTGGCAGCAGCTCCATTCCACCGAGTTGGGATCGATATTTAAGGGAGGTTCCCAAAGTCGACAACCGGTAACCATTGGATAATAGTCTGCAGTGACTACCTCACACGCTACGCTGTCACCAAACCTGTGACGACTGCAGAAGCTCCAGAGATCGCAAAATTCCTTGTAGAAGACATTTTGAAGCATGGAGCACCACGTGTCATGATATCTGATTGTGGAAAAGTATTCCAGTCAAAACTAGTATCAGAGGTAATGTCACGGTGCAACATTGTCCACAGAATGACAACTGCATACCATCCTCAGACAAATGGTCTTACGGAACGTTTTAACAAGACGTTATCCGACATGCTGTCGATGTTGAGCAGAAGAATTGGGATACAATTCTGCCAGTCGTGACATTTGCTTACAATATCGCAAGACAAGACACCACAGGCTTCACTCCGTTTTTCCTGCTCCATGGCCGTGAAGCTGAGACGACAATGGATACGTTGTTCCTGTTCCAACTGGACAACACTCAGGATGATTATGTTAAACAGCTCATCACCAGGGTCGAAGAAGCAAGACAGCTGGCTCGCATACGGACACTGGACCCCCAGGAGAAGTACCGTCAGCGGTATAACGACAAGCACCGACCTGTTGTGTACAGCCCAGGAGATATGGTATGGATTTTTACCCCTGTACGGAAGGTTGGACTGTCAGAAAAGTTATTGAAGCAATACTGTGGTCCATATCGTGTCATACGCTGCCTGTCAGACGTCACATACGAAGTTGAGGATTATGAGCCGGCGTCGAAACGTCAAAAACGAAGAGACATTGTTCACGTCCTGCGCATGAAGCCGTACTAAGATCCTGAAGAGCAGGTAGACAACAATGGCTTCTTGTTCAAGGACTTTAAGGACAGTAATGTTCCTGATGAAGCCACAACAGGAACGTCTGTCGTCGATAATTGCGGAGAAGGGAAGGATTCTCTTGAACCATCATACAGAGGACCCATGACAAGGCCAAGGTCCAGGACATTGCAGCTGACTCCACAGGGATCATAACAGCGGGTCGCTGTTTCTCCAGGTGAGGAAGCAATGCCGCGAGAGACGACGACGACCGACCGGCGGTGTGGCGCAGGGGATTGCGTCACGGACTGCGGTGCAGAAGGTCGCCGGTTCAATCCGCCCTCCGGCATAAAATTTATTTCTTTGTAATTAAGAATTCCAGAAGGTTCTTCATCTTTCTTATGTACACTTGTAAATTCTACTTGTTTCTTATGTTAACTGTTGTTCTAATTTCTGGTAAATTCTGTCTGTGAATAAATAGCAGAGTACTCTGCCTGAGGGGCAGACAGTGCTGCGTGTATGTTGAGTTCGTAATAAACGTGCTTTCAGTATAAGTGCTTTGTTTAGTTGCCTTCGAAGTCAAGCCTGTTTGCATTTCAACGCGACAATATACTGCAATACTCTTATTTGAAAATTGATTTACGTGGAAAGGCTAGATTACTTAGTGTTAGGAGATCCCAATGAGGCTCTAACCCACAAAAATATTGTGAAAAAGAGTATCGGTCTGTTGCCCCATGGCACAATAATGAGATGGCCCACACTTACCTCCACTGGTAATGGGTAAACCGGCTTCTTCAGATCAGTTCCAGTAGAGGAATTCCAAATGGTGGTGTAAAAAGATTACCCCATCTCTTTTTTTTTCTCTCTCTCCATATGTTTCACACTGAAATAGAATTTCAGTTGCGAGTCTTCGAAGTCTGGTTAAGGTTATGCTAAGAAAAGAGTACCCAGAAATGTAAGGGAGTTATGCAATTATTTATGAAAGGTATTCAAACTATTAAGTGATGAATAAATGATTGTTATAATTGGGGGGGGGGGGGAATAAAATTGTCGTTAAATTTATAAAAAGCTATCACATAGTTTAGCCCCTTGGTAGTATGGAATGTGTTGTCCTCAAAGTTGGTAAAATCCTTCTGTAAAAGTATGTCAAAGAATTGGCCTAAAAGTTAGTAAAATCAATCTGTTGAAAATAGGGCCTATATTATAAAACAATATATCCATTTTGTTAAGTAGCTATATTGTCACAATACCTTCTGTTTAAGGAAGGGGATCTGTAATGTAGAGATAAAATGGTCATTACACAAGTTATACATTCCCAACAGAAGATAGATTTATTAATGAAACAGAAAACTGTGCGCCCATAATATTGTTTACGGGTGCAAGAAAATATTAAACGAAGAATGCAAGAGCTGGCTGTGGAAGAGGAAGTGACGCACAGTGAATAACAGTGTGCAGCCTAAGAATAATTAAGCCGCTGCACAGACATTTAAAGAGAAATGATTTAATCTCTTTTCCGAGGTCATTTTGTTTTGTCATTGTTAAGTGAAATATTATGGAAGTTGGATGGTATAAGTAACTATAATTACTCAAATGTAGTTATTCATTCTTCATTGTATGAATGATCTAAAGTTATTATATGTCTTAAAATGGAAAAAAAAGAGTGTTGAATCAACCGTAGTCTCAGTATGTAGTGTTTTTTCAAGGTGATATCGTCTCTGCAAGAAGATAGGAGGTTGCACTTTAGTGGATTGAGGAAACTGACTAGAAGGTTCCTCAAACCATCCGATCAAGAATCTTAAGGTGACCGTGTTAAATAGAAGCATATACGAGTGGTTTTTGAGTGACATATTACAGAATTGGAGTCAGGTCAGCTTTTGATAAAATTATATTGCAGAGTCATAAATGCCTCTTACTCCACTCTTAAAATTATTTGTCACACAAGAGATATGTCACAATACACGTTCTAAACAAATGCCTTCAGAAGAGACTTCCTTACACTTACATTAACATTCGATGTTGGCAAATTTCTCTTTTTCAAAAATATTTTTCTTCCCATTGCCATTCTGCATTTTATATCCTCTGTACTGTGACCGTCATATGTTGTTTTACTACACAAGTAACAAAACTCATCTACCACCTTCATTGTTTCATTACCTAATCTAATTCCTTCAGCATCGCCTGATTTTCTAAGACTGCATTCCATTACCTTTGTTTTGCTCTTTTAAATTTTCATTTTATACGCTCTCTTCAACACATTGTGCATTCCATTCAACTGCTCTTCCAGGTCCTTTGCTATCTCTGACAGAATTACAATATCATCAGCAAAACACAATGTTTTTATTTCTTCACCCTGACCTTTAATCCGTATTACAAATCTTCCCTTGCTTTCCTTCACCGCCTGCTCGATGTACAAATTGAGTAACATTGGAGAAAGGCTACAAGCCTGTCTTACTCCCTTCCCAACTAGTACTTTCATGCCCTTCGAGTCTAATAACTGCGGTCTGGCTTTTGTACAACTTGTAAATCAATCTCCTTTCCCTGTATTTTACCCCTGCTGTCTTTAGAATTTGAAGGAGTGTATTCCAATCAACACTGTCAAAAGCTTTCTCCAAATCTACAAAAGCTAAAAATGTAGGTTTGCCTTTTCTTAATCTATCTTCTAAGATAAGTCATAAAGTGAGTATTGCCTCCCGTGTTCCTTCGTTCCTCCTGAATCCAAAGTGATATTCCCCGAGGTCAGCTTCTACCACCTTTTCCATTCTCCTGTAGATTATTTGTGTCACTTACTGGATATTATAACTGTATTAAATTAACATAAACCATAATTAAACCAAATCGTTAAAAAATATCTGGGAGAGTATAGATGCAAACCTGTTAATTACATCTCTTAACCTCCACAGCTCGTGATGCTAACCACCACATTAATACGTCATCTTAAAAATAAAGCAACAAATATTGGATATAATACTCAAACTAAAAACAGAGAGCCAGATATGTTAAGGAGACAAGAAGCGAAAAAATAAGAATGTTTTGGAAGAACCCAGACATAAAGCTGGACCGGTTGAATACTTTGCATCACAGCTTGCGACGTTACCAACTGCACTATTTGTGCACCGCTTTCACTTTCCATGATTTGTGGTACACTATGCATCTAAACTGTGTTGTAATATGTTATTTATCTACGACATAGCATCACAAAGATGCTCCTTTGCTGGAATGTTGTTGTACCGTAGCATAGGAACAATATTCTTTCACAAATTATAAAACTTGACTAATGCTCAATACGGAAATCTTTAGAGCTATGAATATGTAGTTTCCAGTAATTTATTGTAACAAATCATATCTAAAATGACGCATTTTTAAAAGTTTCTCAATTTGCTGATGCTTAAACAGTATTATATTCATACATCATACACTCCAATGAAAGAAGACATGAAATACAGAATCCAGTTTGCAATATAACAGCTCAAAATTTCTGCTTGTCATGTGAAAACCAAGTCACTTCTCACTGGCCACATTCCACTCCATGAAGCAAGGTTCTGACAGATGCTTAACTCCACACTTCGCAGGGTAGATGAAAGTAGAATTACATATTGCAACATCACGACTTCCTCCTCCATGTGCCTTTTCACGTTTTGTGCGCTGAGGTGACCACTACTCAGAATATATATATATAAAAAGTAGATGATGAATACTTACCAGGCAAAGGAGCACAAGTAGTGAGAGTCACAAATAAATAAACACACACACACACACACACACACACACACACACACACACACACACACACACACACACCCCAACACACAAACACACTAGCTTTCACATCCTAGCTGCTTCTTCAGGCAGAAGGGAAGGAGAGGGGAAAGACTTACCTTGGGGGAAAAAAAGGAGGGTAAACACACACACACACACACACACACACACAGATATATAATGTAGATACTGACAGCATATGGCCAGCTTGTGACAGAATTTTGTTAAGTGTACTAACTATACAAAAGCAGTGGATGTTTCTTAATAAAAAAACAATATTTGCCAATAATTACAGGACTGTAAATGTAGTTAACTGACCATTTGAATGTGCCAGTGAATTTTTTTAAATTGTTCATTGAACAATTTATCTTTTTTTTTATGAGTTACCAGTCATCATTTTGAGTGTATTTCTCTGAATGAGGCTATCCATATTTCATTTATTAATTTTTCTATCCTTTTTCATAAAGGGAACTGTACTCCAACCCCCCCCCCCCCTCCCCCCACTCACACACACAAATGTAAATCCATTTTAAAATGAAACTTGGCAGACTGGATAAATTCTGCTCACTACATCTTTCATATGATGCCCTATCATTACAAACAGAGTTATTTTTAAAGCAGAATTTTATGTGCACCTCAACTCTCACCCCAAATTAGTCAAATGTAATATTTGCTTTACAGATGTGTGTTAACAGGACTGTAAGGCATGAAGAATAACCAGTAATCTAAATGTGACTTATTACCACCACATGGTGGCAACAGTCACTGTAGGCCCTGACAGTGTACTCCCCTATTTTAATGTCTTTAAGAGAAAATTCAATTCAGAGAAAATACTGTATATATCTGTTATTTAAATGAGTTCCTATCGTTGCATTAATAGCAAGTACAATTAAAACTGTCACCATGAAAAGGAAGGTTACACAAAAAGTCACCTTTTATGCTTTCATCCATTCAACATATTTACTTTTTAGTTCAATTTTAATCACATTTCTGCATAACAGAAATAAAGAATAATTAGCTGTGCACTGATCTGAAGAGCTTGTAAATTAATTTGTACATTAAATTTGGCAAGTCATATTTCTCCAAATACCTACATCTTTCACATAGTTATCACACATTAGTGATGTGTATTTCAAATTTTTCTATCCCAGAAAAGGGAATTTGCAAAATTTAAATACACACACCCTGTTAATAAAGGAAGTATAATAATCCGATATTGGCATTTTGTATCAAAACCAATTTTTACAATGTTTACTGTATTGTGTGATTGTAATTCAACAGTGAAAGTAATTGAAAACCTAATACAAGACACGTTCTACAAAATACACCTTCTTTCTCCATGCTTATTACTTGGCACGTCATAAATTTTGCACTAGAAGGTATGGTATGTGAGAAAATGAGTACAGTCTTCAAAATACCTTAGAACTGTACAAATAGATGTGAATATTCTTAAACAGAATGAATAAGCAATGTGTATTTAATATTGCTATTAACCTATGTCTAATCAAACAAAGTCCAAAAAAATTACAACAAATCTACTACAGCAGTCTGTCATTCAATATAAACAATAATAAAACTTGCATTCTGTCTCGTATGTAGACTTTCTTCCTACAAAAATAACTAAAGGTACAAAATATTAAGTGTTTAACATCTAATAAGCAATGTGCTTGTTTTAAGTTGTATCGTCAACACAGTGAGACTTGACGTCACTGCCATCCACTCATGTTCATAGTCAGCCACATTCACACAACTACCTTTTAATACAAATTTTTCATTAACTGTTTAATTACATCTTAGTGCATATTTAACAAAAGAGGGGCCACTAAGCATTATGAACCAATTCACACGTAATGAAATTGTGGTTTACTGAAGTTCTCCGAAGTGGGGAGCAAGGTTAATTATGGTTTCTTCCAGAAACTGCTGCTAAGGTTGTGGTTCATTTAAGTACAGCTCAATTTTTTCAGTTACACAGAATGTTTGCCTCCTTGCTACATACTTTCAGAAGCAAGAACTATTAGTAGGATGATTTAAAAAAAAAAAAAACAAAAAACATTTTTGAGGAAGCAAATATTCACACAGTATTGTACCTACCAAAATGGTTCTGTCAGTCAACTCAGATTAAAATCTTCATTATTGTTCCTTTTATAATAATATTTCTGTTTAAAATGTGAAATACAACAGACAGCTAATATTTCTTTATCAGGTGGTAATGTAATGTTTAAGAAAAAGGTAGGGAAAGGAAAATTACAAGGAGGCAAAATAAATTATGAAGTGGATCAAACAATTGTAGACTCCTAGTACCTTACAGAATCTGGTAAATGAAATAATGTCAGGAAAGCCACCATGATTAACAAACAGTGATATCACGTAAAAAGTCAACAATACGAAATAACTTTTATAAAGTATATATAAAAAAGAGAACAAGCGAGTCAAAGATGCATCAACCAAGAGACACACTACCATTTCTTCTTATTTACGATACTAGTGACTGATAATACTTTGGTGAAACAAACACAATCATTTAGATACATCACAAATTATAGTATCAAAAACATACCTCAATTTATCAGATACTGCTCACAATGCTAAATGGAAATTTATATATTTTTGAAGCAAATAGATTAATTTATATCAACACACACACACACAGGGCAGGTGTTGGGGTGTAGGAGGAGGGGGGAGAGAGAGAGAGAGAGAGAGAGAGAGAGAGAGAGAGAGAGAGAGAGAGAATGTGGTCTGATGATCCAGATTACTCAACTAGCATGCAAGCACACATACGAACTTGCAATTATTTTTGTTCTCTCTCTTCACAAGTGTTCCAGACTCCTCTTTACAAAATGGATATGGATATCTCTCCCTTTGAGGCTCATCACCCATTCATTACTTTCTTACAGGTAACACATTGCTGGTTATTCAACACATTATTTTACCTCATATCTGACATACGTATTTCCATGCCAGAATTTTAAGAAAATATAGATTCAACACTTTTAGGACAAATTACACTTCTCTTGAAAGGAACATAATGCACAGTACGGACTAGTCAGGACTGGAGTGTATACAAATACTATGATGAGAAGTAAATTGCACTCTTTTGATCTGATACACACATTAAATGTAATCAGATACCACTGTACCATGAACATGTCATTTAAAAAGAAAAAAAATATGTATGTATGTATATATTTATATATATATTTATAAAATGTGCTAGTCAATTGGACCAAGTCACAAAGCACCTCGAGTAAAAATTTTTATCATCATATGGACAGCAGCTTACTCACAACTTCCAATGTCAATGCTGGCCAAAAGCCTTCTCACATCACATACATTCCTCAATGATCTCATAAAATAAACTGAAGGCACACTTAAGCAAGCCCATACATCTGTGATTTATTTAAAGACGTATTCCTCAGTGCCTGAGACAACTTCCCTTGGCTCCGAAGGTGTCGGAAGTGATTCAGAAATCCTGAATATCAATAACAATATTAACACCTTCTACAGTCCAAATATGAACTGCACAATGGAGCTCAACATAAACAATATATGACGTTTTCAATAAATACTAATAAATATGTTCATGTTCCCAAACTTTTGAAATACTTCTCCTAATATTTACAAGAAATAAGAGCTTGTAAACTGAGTATTTTAAAAATGCCCCACACTGTAGTTTCACAAGTGATGCACAGACAATTGATACATATAACAGATGTCACTGAATAACACAGTAAATGTCCTGTACAGATCATTAACACATTTCCTTAAGTGTCATTAGTTCACCTCGAATAATAAATTTTGTAACAAGTCAAATATAACCTTTAAGCAGTTGAATTCAGTCTTTCACATTGCAACAAGTAAAAATCACACTGGCAATATCGGACATCCAAATGTGTGCACAATAAGTGACATACACAATTATGTATTTTCCACATGCAAGACACCAGTGCTGCTATAGTTCTGGCTTATCGTCCAAGAGGGGAGCCACCAAAGTTGAAAGATGTAGGTACTGTCTGTTGATTAAAAACATAACCTATAAAAAATAATAAAATCCAATTAGCATCATTAGAATAAACATTCAAAATATTTTTCAGTGAACACACACAAAGATCACAAGCAACCATATCAAAAAGGTAGCACCAATTACATACACATACAATTTAACAGATACAGTGTGTGTGTGTGCAAAATATTTCACCACAGTGCTCTTTAGCATCAAAATTGTGCAAAAAATCAACTTTCTCACTTTACACACAATATTTGACATAATCTGGGCCTGAAATTTTCAACAGATATTTTACCTATGTTGCAGATGAAATGTTGAATTTTAAGTATAGACATGAATCTAAAAGAGCTCCAAGACCACAGAATATGCACAATAAAGTGTTGTTAAAGGTTCAATTTTCTTGAAACTGGTGATTTACAATACTTCAGACCAAAGAGATTATATGTGTGGCTAATTTGGCCAGGAGAAAAATGAACTTAAATGAGAGCGAATATAGGGTGAAAATATAATGTAAAACAAAAACAGAAGGAGAAAGTAAGAGGACAGAAAAGATTTCGAAAGGCAACAGAGCAATAATGAACGTAAGTAATTGTTAGGTTCAAAAGGATGAAACTAATATTATAGAAGGAGACTTTCCAGGTGGGAAAATGATATAAAATAAAGATTTTTGATTTACCTAAAGTACAGGCTCGTCGATAGAAACACCAAACACACACAAACATTCGAGCTTTCGCCACCAGTGGTGGCTTCTTCGGGAAAAAGAGGGAGGAAGGAGAGAAGAAAGGGAAGGATACGGGTTTTAAGGAAGTGGAAAAGGAGCCATTCCAATCCCAGGAGTGGAAGGACTTACCTTAGGGGACAAAAAGGAAGGTAAACAAATACACACACGCTCACACATATCCACATCCAAACACACCTCATATATATTATATCTGAGAGAGAGAGAGAGAGAGAGAGAGAGAGAGAGAGAGAGAGAGAGAGAGAGAGAGAGAGAGAGAGAGAGAGAGAGAGAGAGCTCTTATTACATTTTTCTTTCTCAGGGTGCCACCTACCCCTATTTCAAACCATCAAATTAAAAAATTTCTCACAATTAATGGTTTGCAGGTAGGAACAGCACCCAATTGAGCCTAGGGAAACAAACTAATTCCACCAATTGTTATCAGAACATTGGAGGTTGCAACTGACATTGGCTAAAGAAGAAACCTCCTCCCACCCTTATCCCTATTTACCGTTAGGTGGGAGGAGGTTTCTTCTTTAGCTAATGTCAGTTTTTGGCCTTGTAGCCCATGTGAGGCTAGGTGCAAATTGAGACACGTATAGCACTCGAGGTGACAACACTAAAGTGGGACGTATACATTGCATATGTGCTGTGTCAGACCAAAGCAAAGTGAGATGTGTATGGTGTGTGTGTCCTCAAGCCCAAATGACAGAGAAAGCTTTCCGGTCAGTGTGAAATTCATTCAGCCAACATTAACAGAACTAGTCAGTGAAAATTATTATTATTATTTTAGGAACACTGCAATTTGATATTTTCTCTCAAAGGACTGAATTCATTTTTACTATTAGTCTCAGTTACTGTGCAGCATCAAATTAAGTGAAGTATTGCACGAAATTAATGTAAAGACACAATGAGTAGACTTTGCAGAGGGTGATTTTGTGTCATAGTCGACCACAAGAGAAAGACCCACAGGTTGCATAATTAGAAGACAGATTGCTATAGGGATGAACAAATATATTCTATAAGCTGAGTGGGCAACATAAAAGTACCAAAACTTTTCAGTGATCTGGGGAGGATATTCTTTACCTCAGTGCATACCTGCCAACCTTCACAACATAAAAATCAGGAGAACCAGTTTAAAAAATCGGAAGATTCTTCAAAAACTGAGGAGAGATGTTCTATGAAAAACTGCGACATACTTTAGTATAAACCTTAAGCTAACTGATTTTTAGCATTTTTCTATTATCTCACAATGCTATTAATGGCTACAAAACACTTGCATTAATCCAAATATCGCTTACATCTTTATTTGTAGCCAGTCCAGGTAAAGTGATTGATTTTTTTATTGACAGAAAAACATTCACAGCTGTATTATTGTTATATACCGCTACCTGGGAAGATTTTACGGAACAAGTGACCCACATGGTCATCACATTTAATTGGTAAATTGTACTCTAAAATAAACAATGCAAATATGCACTCTTCATGTATCACACAATCACTTTCACTTTTAACAGCTATTTAAGTTTTTTATTGTTACACATTTCTCATTTTCTGTGTTTCTTTGTCTGCATGTATTCCAGTACATCGCTTTTTGCACCATGTGATGTGTAAATGTCACATCGACAAAGAGTACAAAATACAAATAATGTTGCAAAAACTGTTTTTTTGCCATACCTAAACAAATACCATCGAATCAAAATCCCATAATCATGTAAAACAGCTATTTACAAGAAAGTTGCTTTTCTGCAATCCACGTTTGAAACTAATGCTCCTTACTATCCACTCAAAAAGTTTCCACTGAAACTACTGAAGCGATTTTACTTGCGTGCAATGACAAAACATCACATTCAAAAAGAACACCAACACCAAAACACTACACGTGTATTCGCAATTACGCAGGAAAGAGCAGAAATAATTGAAGCACAACTCCAACTTGCAGAAATAATTGAAGCACAACTCCAACTTGCAGAAATAATTGAAGCACAACTCCAAATTTCTATGAATTTCAATACGTATTTAGACTGATAAATGACCAAAGGACTTTTCACCATCGGAAAAAAACATCTTGGGTTGCAGGATAAAAGCTAAAAATCGGGAGAAATAATGGAAAAATCAGGATGCAAGAGAAAAAGTGAAAAATCAGGAGACTCCCATCTAAATCGGTAGAGTTGGCAGGTATGTCAGTATGAGGCTGCAAGATTTCCCACCTGTTGAGAACCAAAATTTTCAGAAATATATTTTTTCATCTTGGGTGAAACAATATAGTTACTATAACATAAATGAACAAGCTATAGTGGCCAATTATTTATTATGGAGGAAAAATTTTGTGATTATTATTAGAGGACTTTTAAGGAAGAAATCTTCTACTGATCAAGGTACTCCTCATGGCTGCAAACCAGAGAGGTCAAGGAATATTTATTATTTATCATTAAAGGCTAAGATGATACATATTATAACAATGCTGGTGCTTGGCTGGTTAATAGATTTACTGGTGTCACAGGAGATGACAGCACAGCTTATCTGTTTATGGATGAGTTTGATAAGAAATAACTCTTAAGGGTATAGATTGTGGAATTTGTTATGCTGGTAGTAGTATAATGGAGCCATGTCAATGTCATATCTACACAACATTAAATGAAAACATACGCTCTAATGAAAGATTACATATGGGGAATTTTAATAAACAAAATTTAATTTTTTGTGATTTATTTTGTTATCTGAGCTGCTGACAGTTCACCATTTCTGATTTAATTGAGCAGTTGTCTTTGTAGTCAGTAGAATAAGAAATGATTTTATGCAAGTCCATTATTGATTTCTGTCAATCTAGTGGAAAAAATATTAATCACAACAGTGGAATTTAAGAAAATGAAGACACAAAATAATATAATAATCAAGAAAACCAGTTGCTTATGACAGTGTGATCACGTTGCAGTACACACGGTGCTGGACTATAATGACATTATGTTGGCAGAAAAAGTCAACGTAAGTAATTTTTTGACTGAAATTGGGTTTACTGGACGGGGGGGGGGGGGGGGGGGGTGTTCATGCAACAGAGGGTTAACGAGTTAGGGTCCCCCTGCAAGTGGGTGATTTATTGAATTCAAAGATCAGAAAGGGAAACAGCCGATCTCCTCTAGCAAGAACTTGTCCAGTAAAGTACTGAATGTTCAAACCATACTTTGGTTTGTTGACTGCTTTCTCTAACTGTATATGAAATAAATATAAAAGTAGATGTGGTTTACTTACCAGGCAAAAGAGCACAGGCATGCATGCAGAAACACAAAAACATACCACCCCCCATACACACACACACACACACACACACACACACACACACACAAATGTTGAGCTTCCACAACCCTGGGTTGAGTCTTCAGAAAAGATGAGGGAAAAGGAAAGGATGTGGGTTTTAAGGGAGCAGGTGAGGAGTCATTCCAATTCTGGAAAAGAAGAGACTTACCTTGGGGGGGGGGGGGGGGGGAAGGATAGGTTAAAACACCCCCCCCCCCCACACACACAAACACTCACTTGGTCTTGGGTGTGTGTGTGTGTGTGTGTGTGTGTGTGTGTGTGTGTGTGTGTGTGTGTTAACCTATCCTTCCCCCCCCCCCCCCCCCAGGTAAGTCTTTCCTCTTCCAGAATTGGAATTATTCCTCACCTGCTCCCTTAAAAACCCACATCCTTTCCTTTTCCCTCTCCTTTTCTGAAGACTCAACCCAGGGTTGCGTAAGCTCAACATTTGTGTTTGTGTGTGTATGTATGGGGGGGTGGTATGTTTTTATTTGTGTTTCTGCATGCATACCGTACACCAAGGCCTGTGTGTGTGTGTGTGTGTGTGTGTGTGTGTGCGCGCGCGCACACAGATGAGTAGCACCAGGAGAAACAGTTGCGAGTGTGGAGAAGGAGCAGGAGCTTTACCTGTCATGAGTCAACATCATGAAAATGAATGGCTTAGGAAGGAATACTCCATATGGCCAATCAATAACACTACCTTCCCTAACACTGTCCTCATACAGCAACTGACCACTTTATTAATCATCCTGATTTATAGTACTGTAAAATTAGGTGACTTTGAACATTTTAAATTTTTTTTTTTTTTTTTTATACGAAACCACAACTTCTCAAGCTATTAACAAGAAACATTGAGAAGTTGCAAGAGGTATTACTGAATATGGCAAAGCAAATTAAAGTAAAACCACACTTTTTAAGTTTTACCGCAATTTACACCAATTTTTTGTCAGACCTGTCAAATTTCTGATGTTCACAATGTCAATTCGCCCCAATTTTTCCATTAAAACATTTACACTTTTTCCGTGTTTTACACTTTTGGAAACCACGTTCACGAAGGGGGGGGGGGGGGACATGATTCACGTAAATTGACCCCGGCAAGACTTTCGCGACACATTTGCATTCATTCAAATGTATATTTCGGGTTTTGTTGTTTGCAATATGCGCCTAGCTCTTAGTTAACTCACAGCAATTATTAGCTTATCTTAGTTTACCAGTTATATGCTTTGCACGACACATTTTGAGAATTTATTTACCTAAGTATTTTTTGTGAAGTATTATAAATGAGGAGACTGATATTTTGCTTGTGTATGTTTGTTGCCCATTGAAGAGGGTATGGTACATAATAACCTCAAAACACAATTATAAAAAAGAAACAAACAACTTCATTTGATATTTTACGTCATCTACCATTGCTGTTCAGCTGATATGTCAGTGTCTAAATCTACATCTACATTTATACTCTGCAAGCCATAATGAAGTGCATGGCAGAGGGTTCCTTGAACTGCTTTTATGATGTTTCTCTATGGTTCCATTCTCTAATAGCCCACTGGAAAAAGGAACACCTAAATATTTCCGTTTTTGATCTCATTTATTTTATTTTCATGATCATGTCTTCCTATACAGGTGGGTGCTAACAAGATATGTTTGCATTCGGAAGAGAAAGTTGATGAAAGAAATTTTGCAAATAGAGCCTGTCACAACAAATAAAGCTTCTTTTAATGATTTCCACCCCAAACCGTGCATCATTTCTGTGTCACTCTCCCCCCTGTATCACGGTAGTACAAAATGAACTACCCTTCTCTTAACTTTCTCTAAATTGTCTGTCAGTCCCACTTGGTGGGGATCCCAAATGCACAGCAATACTCCAAAATAGGACGCACAAGTGTAATGTAGGGAGTTTCTTTAGTGGAACTGTTGCATCTTCTAAGTGTTCTGCCAATGAAACATAGTCTTTGGTTCGCTTTCCCTACAATATTTTCTGTGTGTTCCTTCCAATTTAAGTAGTTTGTTATTGTTACTCCTAGGTATTTTGTAGAATTTACAGCCTGTAGTTTTGACTGATTTATGGTGTAAATGAAGTTTTAACGGGCTTCTTTTATTGGTCATATATGACTTCACACTTCTCATTATTAAGGGTCAAATGCCAGTTTTTGCACTATGAAGATATATTATCTAAATCATTTTGCAGTTGCTTTTGATCTTCTGGTGACTTTACCAACTGATTAGTAGTGACAGCATCATCCACAAACAACCTAAGAGAGCTACTCAGATCGTTTCCTAAATCATTTATAAAAATAAGGAACAATAAGGGCCCTATAACACTTCCCCGAGGTACGCCAATTCTTAGAGACCTGAAAACTTCGCATATTGCGATAAATGCGAATTCCGGTTTAAAATGCGAAATTACATAATAAATGCTAGTTTGTCGCGAATTGTGCGATGCCTTCAATTGCCACTATTTTCTGCCCATAAATCTCCTTAAAGAAATGAATTTTCTGTTACCGGTATTGCTCAGTAACACATAATTTGGAGCGAGTGACAAATGGTCGCTGGAAAGCTCGCAAGTTAAGCCGGGATGTCATGCCCACTGACAGATGGGAGAGAGCTATGTGGAACATAAATGCAACATATGACACAGTCGTGTCACGTGGCACGACACCTAACAAAGAAAAGAATTCCTGCCAGCGTTCAGTTTAATTCAGTTCGATGCCATATCTGTTCTCTTGCTGTTACTTTTGTTTTTATCTGTATTTCTGTAGCACTAAAGAATATGGGTCGCACGGCTGTGAATGCATATGAAAGGGCTCAGAAATATGCTAGTGAGTGCTTATATGCAACCGATGCCAAAACAATGTTTTGCAAATTTTACAACTGTCGCATTGGATTGGGGGGGGTGGGGGGAGAGAGACAATATCGTGAAACACATTAAATCAGAGAAGCACTGTGTTCACCAGCGAGAAAGTGCTGGTGCTTCTAAACACAGACAGACTTCAATTGTTGAATCATTAGACAATGGTAAAAGAAGAAAACTAGAAAAAGACAATTTCGCTAAAAGAATTGTTGAAGTGTTTGCGAAAGCCAACATTCCACTTGAAAAGCTGGAAAATCAAGCCTTGCGGCCATGGATTACCGAAATATCACACGAAGATCTGCCATGTGTGAGAACTTTGCGTGAGAAATATTTGCCAGGTAAGTCATTATTTGCATTTGTGACTTTATAGTATTGTGTATGTTACAAATTTAAAGAAATAGTCCCTAGTTTCGATGCACTAGGTGCACAATTTTTGGGCGCAAGGATAATTCACATTATTTGCAACAAATGGAAGTTTGCTGTTTCAGTAATGTGCAGAACAAACATATACCGGTATTCTAAAGTACAATTAGTGCACTTGATTCGTACTCTTTCAAAAAGGAGATGGTAGCTTTGTTTTCCTGATGTTTACTCATATCAGTCTGAACTTTTTATTATTATTATTATTTAAATTACCCTTCTGTCCAATGCATTTTCGTAAATAAGCTCCTTTGGAAAGTTTGTTACTATATTTCGTTGCTAGCATAAATGCATATAAATTGCGGCTTAATTTTGCAATTGCTGACACTTGCGTAGGTCAGGCTCGACCAGTGTTAGCAATGGCAGTTTATTCTTGGGTATTTTGTAAACCAATCCGGTGATAGTATGAGTGCGGGGGCATGCCTTGCAATATTGTTTAAATTTCCGGACAATTCCCGCTGTAATTATATGGAAACTCTAGAGATAAAAAACAATGGTAGTGATCCTAGATAAATGAATATCGTCATATTTGTTACCAGTGTAGATTTCCCCAACTAAAACACTAAATCCCCAACTTATCATGGGCAAATCTGTGTGTAATGCAAACACACTAAAATTATGATGTACATTTTCTTTTATATACCTGCAAATAAGTTTTTGCAGTTACAAAATTTTGAATTTTCTTTTATACAAAAATTCATATGCCATACAATAAGTTTTCATATTTGGCACTAGCTATACAGAAATAAATCAGAATAAACTGGATTTTCACATTTCTGCATTACCTTAACCGTACATTTGTCACTATAATATTGCAACAGCTCACTCACAGCAGACCACACTTAATATGCTACATTAAAGTGAAAAACACAGTTTTTGTTTTAACGAGTCTCTTACAAAATGAATAAA
This sequence comes from Locusta migratoria, assembly GCA_026315105.1. Taxonomy (NCBI): domain Eukaryota; kingdom Metazoa; phylum Arthropoda; class Insecta; order Orthoptera; family Acrididae; genus Locusta; species Locusta migratoria. The sequence goes on along the minus strand of CM048747.1, from coordinate 335,293,805 downwards.
AGTTTTGACTGTTGGATATAATGAAACTATTGTATTATTTCTATAGTTGAAAGCTTATTTTGCAATGAATATAATGAAATTGTAAAATCAAACCTACACAAATTTCACAAAATAACTTCTAGAGTAAGAGGAACTAGTTTGATAAGCTTGTGATTATTGTGGCTTTTGAATTACATGAGTTTATGTTTTTATTCCTAGAAATTGCTTCTGACCACAAAAAATTGACCACTGAAGCTATAGCTGGTAGAAACTTGACCATCCTTTGTGATGAAACTACGGACATAATGGGACGCTGTGTGTTCGTTGTTCTTTTCCAACTAGCAGATGGAGAAGAACGGAAGATATTCCCTGCTGCTGTCAAATTTCCTGAAGCAGCAAATGCAACAAATGTTGCAGAATAATACTAGAAACTGTACACGAGCACAAGGTGCTATATGATGCTGTTCGTGCTCCATACATGACACACTGTTTTGAAACTTTGAAAGTGGTTATTGGTGACCATCTATTTCATGTGCAGTGTTGGGCACACAAGCTCAGCTTGATTGGCAAATGCTGGACTACTGTTATGAGTGAATTAAATGAAGTGGTGACAATGGTCAAATCTGCTTTCCTCAACACAAGGATGCAAAAATATAAATATATTCAATTTCTGAAATCAAAGAATTCAAAGGAAGCTAAACTGTTTCCATTACCAGTTGTTATCACGTGGAACAGCTGGTTTGAATCAGTGTTTTATCTAGAATGTTATTTCTTAGATATTGTAGATTTTTTTAAGTTGCCCGAGATGAGAGAGGCAAATAACTGTGGGGTAAATTTCATAAGAAATTTAACCGACAAAAAGGTAAAAAGAATTCACACACGCATTGTGTTTGTGAAAGAGCATGGCAGACAGCTTGTGGAGCTCCTAACTTTGCTCGAGGGCTCAAAGTACCCTACAGCCCATATTTTGTATCCAAAACTGGAAAGTCTGGATTCAAATTTGGGATCTGTATGTCATGGACAGTTCTCTGAAGGAACAATGCAAGCAATGCAGACTTTAAATACTTTAGAACAGACGGCATGCAAAGATGTGTTTTGCAAGGCAGCTAATTCTGCCTAGAGTAAACTGCCTTGGCTGAGAAACAAAGACCCAAATCATAAGGGGTTTCAGGCTATAGCGCATACACTTTATCCTAGGAATATACTTTAAAACAGTTCTGGAAAAGCAGTCGTAACTGAAGCTCTAGCTTCTTCAAGTTTACCACAACAAGCTGTGGCCAGTGACTATTTAGAAAGAATTGTTGAACAACAACTAAAAGAAAATGATACAGTAGATATCATGAATGTTTTGACTGCCATTCGCACTGAACAAGAATATAAAGTATTTGCCAATCATTGTTTGGCTTTGTTGTGGACACCAACAAATGACGTTGACCGTGAGCGTATATTATCTCACTATAACACAGTGGTTACGGATAGGAGGTGCAATCTGAAAGAGAGCAACGCAGAAATATGTATAATCCTTTCATTTGACAAATAATTTTTTTTTAAATCTTTTGTAAACTATCATTTTCCTTTCCTTCATCAAATACAGAGATTAAATATTAGTTATTTATAAAGCAGTTGTCACTTGAAAGGTGTAACATACATTTGTGAGAGGGAGTAATTACATACTTATAAATATATACGTTTAATGATATCTGAAAAATAGATGCTAAATTTTCAGGTCACTACGGCAATTCTACTCTATGACTTTCCATCAATTATAACGTATTGTGTTCTGCCCGACAGGAAATAATCAATCCAATCGCACAATTGTGATGGTATTCATTAAGCGCACAGTGTAAGATCACACCACTGTTCAAAGACACCCCTTGAAAGACATGCCTTCATATATAATTATTTTTTGTCACTAAATAATAACATGCAATTATCCATTGAAGTGTTAACCTTGCCAACAAAGTCTTGTTTCAAATTCTGAAACAAAATGCTTTTTACAATAGGCAAATGTTGCACACAATGGTATTAAATATATATTGTTGAATCATCTGAACCTATCTAGTACTGGCAATTATTAGGGCTTCTAAAGATGTTTACACACTGGAGTACAACATTCACTTTGAAAGGCGCTAAATTACTGTTGAAGGTCACCCCACTTTACGGTAATTTTAAAGCAATCCCCCCTCCTTATTTTAAAATGTTTCTTCTTCAGAGACTTCCCATTCTTGAATGTCTCCTGCAGTGGAATAAAAGAGTTTTACAAAATAATTCAATAACCTTACTGGAGCCTTTATTGGCAGTATCCTATCCAGCTCATCCATAAATAGATGTCCTGTGCTGTCTCCTCCTCTCAAATCAGTAAACCGCCAACACCATCCTCTGATTACTTAATATCACATGGCCTTGAAAAGTTAACACTCCTTCACCAGGACTTCAACTACCAAACACATAATCTGTTGTCTCATTTGAAAAAATGCAACCTCTTTATCTATTAAAAAATATATGCATTATTATTACAAATTAATGAAATGCAGAAACCAGTTGCTTGTGGTTATTTATCTTTATAACTTTCACGACTGCTTTCGGGCGCTTGAATGCCCTTCTTCTACTCTCTATACAGACAAACAAGTGCATTGGTATACAGTAAAGGCTATAGAATGTACAAAGGTCGGTTACGGAAATTTGAAGCAGTTTCGAACAAAATAGAATGTAATAAAGATAAGTTCATATAACGGGATAAAATTAACACTTACATTTTTGTACTGTTGCTTAATGAATGTACATGCTAGTAGGAGAATCAACGCTAAATGCAGAGATTATGGAATGAATAACAATCAGCTGCTAACAAATTATCTATGGATGAGGCTTATAGTAAAAGCGTAACAATAAATAAGGAAAAAAGGCTATGGGAAAACAGTAATACTCAAAGTAGTTGAAAAGAAAAGCATAAAGAGAGGAGCAGGTAACTGATAAATCAGTCGCTTAGCAGATTAAAATTCAGTAGTCTAAGAAGTACAATGATAAGTGGCACCATAGGTGGAATATTTCACAACTACCAGCTGACACAGTAGTAGGATGCTTAGAATGTCACTGTCAGGGCATCTGTCAATATAAAGAATTTGTCATTGTGTCTATGGCTTCAAATATTAATGGGGATAGATTGATGAAGTGATTATCACATACAACAAATAAGTTAAGGATGTGGGTTATAAGTTTTAAGATGCGTGAACTAATGTGCAAAGAATTGTGAATGGTTACAGTAATATTAACCTACTGTTACAATTGGTACATCTAGTCAGACAACTGAAGAAATTTAAACGGTCAACTTGCTAGAAATATACCAAAGAGGATAATAATGTAGTGCAGATCATGGTGCTTTAAGATACAATGGTGGCTGGTTTTCTAAAAATAAACAAGCCACTATCAAAATGGTAGTGACTATTGCATAGTGCAGTATAACAAAGTGGAGGCATAAAATAACCTATCTTTAATATGAGGTAGGGGGGAGAGGAGGGAATAATTACCAAAATTACAACTGGCATATGTATCCAAATATTTATGGGGTGGGAGGGGGTTATAGTGGTAGAAAGTAGTTGATGACTGAGTGAGGTGATGATGGGGTAGGGGGGAGATAGAGGTAAGGAACCTGCACAAAGAGGAAGTAATCATGGAAAGTTTCAGGAAGCATGCATAGACATTAGCATGTAAGGTCAGGGGTGGGAGTGAGATGTAAGGGTGGCGGCAAGGGAGGGGGGAGTGGTGGTATACTACATAACTACATTGTGTAGTAAAGTAGAACAGAGTAGGGTTACATAAAGAAATAGGAGTAGGACTGCAAAAATTAGAATCTGAGAATTTTAATGTAGCGGTAGCATAGATTGAAAGTAGTAGCCACCCCACATTACAGTGGTAGACTGAAACTGAAAAAACTGCAGAAAGGTAGGCAAATAAGGAAATGGGACTTGGATAAATTGAGGGAACCTGAAGTTCTTAAGAATTTCAGAGGGAGCCTTAGGCAACTATTGACTGAAACGGGGGAAACTAAAACAGTAGAAGAGGAATGGGTAGCATTGAGAGATGAAATAGTGAAGGCAGCAGAGAACAAAATAGGTAGAAAGCCAAGGCCTACAAAAAATCCTTTGATATCACAGGAAATACTAAAGTTAATTTATGAAACGAGAAAATAAAAAATGCAGTAAATTAAACAGGCAAAATGGAGTACAGACGACTAAGAAATGAGATTGACAGGAAGTGCAAAATGGCTAAGCAGGAGTGGCTAGAAGCCAAATGCAAATCTGTCGAAGAATGTACAAGGGGAAGAGTAGATGCTGCCTACAGGAAAATAAAAGAAATATTTGAGGACAAGAAAAACAGCTCTACAAATATCAAGAACTCAGATGTAAAACCAGTTCTCAGCAAAGAAGGGAAAGCAGAAAGGTGGAAGGAATACATAGAGGAGCTCTACAAAGGAAATCAACTTAAAGACAATGTTGTAGGAAGGGAAGAGGAAGTAGATCAATATGAAATAGGAGATAATATACTGAGAGACGAATTTGACAGAGCTTTGAAAGACCTAGGTCGGAACAAGACTCTTGGAGTAGATGACATTCCCTCAGAGCTACTAAAGTTTCTGGGAGAGCCAGCAATGACGAAACTATTCTTTAACTATACTTTAAGAAAAATGTAATAATCCCCATTCCAACGAAATCAGGCGCAGACAGGTGTGAAAATTACAGAACCATTAGTTTGATAAGTCATGGTTGCAAAATTTTAACAAGAATTATCTACAGGAGAATGGAAAAGCTGGTAGAAGCTGACCTCAGGGAAGATCAGTTTGGATTCAGGAGGAACATAGGAACCCGGGAGGCAATACTCACTTTACGTTTTATCTTAGAAGATAGATTACGGAAAGGCAAACCTACATTTTTAGCTTTTGTAGATTTGGAGAAAGCGTTTGACAATGTTGACAGGAATACACTCTTTCAAATTCTGAAGTCAGCAGGGGTAAAATATAGGGAAAGAAGAGTTATTTACAACTTGTACAAAAGCCAGACTGCAGTTATTAGACTCGAAGGGCGTGAAAGGAAAGCATCAGTTGGGAAGGGAGTAAGAAGGGTTGTAGCCTTTCTCCGATGTTATTCAATTTATACATCGAGCAGGTGGTGAAGGAAAGCAAGGAAAAATTTGGAATAGGGATTAAAGTTCAGGGGGAAGAAATAAAAACATTGCGATTTGCTGATGACATTGTAATTCTGTCAGAAACAGCAAAGGACCTGGAAGAGCAGTTGAATGGGATGGACAGTGTGTTGAAGAGAGCGTATAAAATGAACATTAACAAGAGCAAAACAAAAATAATGGAATGCGGTCTTAGAAAATCAGGCGATGCTGAAGGAATTAGATTAGGTAACGAAGCAATGAAGGTGGTAGATTAGTTGTGTTACTTGGGTAGTACAATAACATGCGATGGTCGCAGTACAGAGGATATAAAATGCAGAATGGCAATGGGAAGAAAAGCGTTTTTGAAAAAGAGAAATTTGATAACATCGAATATTAATTTAAGTGTAAAGAAGTCTTTTCTGAAGGCATTTGTGTGGAGTGTTGCCTTGTATGGGAGTGAAACATGGACGATAAGCAGTGCGGACGGGAAGAGGATTGAGGCTTTTGAAATGTGGTGCTACAGAAGAATGCTGAAGATTAGGTGGGTAGATCACATAACTAATGAAGAGGTACTGAACAGAATTGGAGAGAAAAGGAATTTTTGGCATACCCTGACTAAAAGAAGGGATCGCTTGGTAGGACACATTCTTAGACATAAGGGAATCGTAAATTTAGCATTGGAGGGAAGTGTGGGGGGTAAAAATCGCAGAGGGAGACCAAGAGATGCGTATAGTAAGCAGATTCAAATGGATGTGGGTTGCCGTTCTTATGAGGAGATGAAAAGGCTTGCTCAGGATAGAGTAGGGTGGAGTGCTGTATCAAACCAGTCTCCGGACTGAAGACCATAACAACAACAACCCCTGAGATTCGTTAAAAAGGGGTTTTACTGTATACTTTGCCTTTAACACAAACAGTAATGGACAATGCTTCAATGGCAACCATAATATTTTCACATAACATGATTGAAATATGGAAGTAAACAGATTTCCTGTGAACTTAGAGCTTAACACTTCAATAGTTTTTCAGAGAAAACTCTTATTTTAGTAATTATTTTAATGTTACCTCCACTCTGCTCTATCCTCTTACTCTCCGCCGCTGCCTTCCGCTGGTCTGCTAGAACCATAATTTCCTGGAGAGCCTTCTGTTGTTCAGTTGTCAAATCGGTTGTAAGAATCTGATACCAAGTTGGATCACTGGCTTGAATATCTGAAACATTATCGATCTAATTAAAAACACTGCACCAAACAGCGAATACTTTTTGACAGCTATTTTAGCTACCAAAAAAGAATTATTCAAATAGGATAGAAATCTGTAGATACTATGTACAAGTATACAGATAAAAGTATTGTAATTTCAGAAAAAAATTATTAAAAACGAAGCACATAAACTGAGCATCCCAGTAATATGTTGTTCCACCTTTGGCCCTAATGCAAACAGTTGTTTGGTTTGGCACTAATTATTTAAAGTTGTTGAGCCCTGCAGAGGGATATCGTGAATTATGTCCAACTGAATCATTATACTAACAAAATCCCAAGCTTGTTGAAAGGTCCTGTCCATGATGATCCAAAGTTTCTCAACAGGGGATATTTTGCTGGACAAGGGAGGATTTGACAAGCAGAAAGACAACTAGTATAAACACTTCATGTAGGGAGGAAAAATATTGCTGCAATTTAAGCATGAAATGGCATCTCAAGAAGGCCATAAAGTGAAATGTAGAATATTCTTAAGATACCATTGAGTTTTAAGGGTGCCACTGACGACAACTGCAAAGGTCCTGCTTTGAAATGACATGGCACCCCAGATGATCACAACTGGGTCTCAAGCCATATAATGAGCTTCAAGGAAGGAAGGAACACTGAGGTTAGTGCCCCATCTACAGCCTGATCCTATGGGCTATGGTCAAGTTGCTATTTCATCACTGTCCATGCAGTCAATGAGATTCAAAGCTGAATGTCTAACGTCACTGCAAAAAGGCATGTTGGTTTATACCGCATACCATTTTCGGGATCCAAGTGCAAAAAAAGTTTTGAAAAATAAGGCTAGGAACCATCACAACTAAGTTATGTTATCAAGTGTAGGCAGCATAGCTTTGTAGAATCAAAGAAAAATAGACCCACTGGCACCAAAACGTCTATACTAATAAAAATACAAATAAGAAAATATGGTAGAAGATGAGTCTACTTCATTCAGAGTTGTAATCACCGTATCAACACAACACAACTGAACCACTGCTACGAAAGAGAGAGAAATTCAATATTTTAATCTTTGAATGTACAGTAACATTCGATTAATGATGGAAATTACCCACAGAGATGATAAATTATTTTTCAAAAGAGAGAGATTGGCTGGCCAGTACTTACCTTGTTGCTGTACCGCCTATAGTTACACGCACATAGAAAAAAGGATGAAAATCAAACAAGCTTTTGGAACTATGTTCCTTCTTCAGGTAAGAGAGAAGGGGGGAAAAAAGAAGAAAAAAAGGATGGGAAAGGAAGGGGAAGGTAATTCACGACCTAGGTCATGAAGATGATGATAGAGAATTGTGGAAGACTGAGATACTGTGTAGTAGTAGACTGTACTTTCCCATTCCTTTATTCTTTTTTCCCCTTCTCTCTTACCTGAAGAAGGAACACAGTTCTGAAAGCTTGTTTTATTTTTGTCCTTTTTTCTTTCTGTGTGTAACAATCAGCGGTACAGCAACAACGTAAGTACTGGCCAGCCAATCTATCTCTTTTAAAAAATAATGTACTGTAACAGTGTTTCCAATATCTGCAGCAACAAAATATAATTTTCTTTACATCAATACCAACAACGTACAAAGCTTTAGGAATATTGCACAAGTTAGTAGCTACAAATATGTAATGATTTTCAATTACGTGGTTATACAGGAACTTACTAGCAAAGCTTTAGAATAGACAGTTCTGGCACTCAGAAATTTTCACATGTGTTTCTATGTATTTCAAACAAACAATTAGGGGTGAGGAAAAAATAGAGGGAATTTACAGGCAAAATTGAAGCAATTGTTTTGTTTGGTGCCTTTGGTAGCGCATATTAATGAGGGTCATAGTTCCTTGTGATTATGGCAACAATACAAACTGATCCACTGATTATCTACCTGATCCTATGATTTAATAACAAAACAATAATTTGAAATAATTATTATTAGGCATTAAGATTTCTTGGTAGTGTGTTGATCGAAAGAAAATTTTTCTTCTTGCATAGTCAAAATTTCATATTTAATTTTTCTTCTTCTTCAGAACATATCTGTCTCTCGTCTCATACCAAGCATAAGACAGCTAATACATTATCACACTTGCTTGGCAGGAATATATTGATGTGTTTCTACAAGTATTTCATGATTTTCAAGTTCATTGTTAGGTTGAATATAATAACACAGCAAAAGTAAACGGAAACACAGATTTGTTTACTTTAGGAAAGACAAAAAAAAATTCACTAAAAGAACCATGTGCGAGTTCTGTTGCTAAACTTATGACTCGAACCTAACTACTGGAAGTTTATCTTCCTCCAGTCTACCCAATGTGTATCATGTGGTAGAATGAATCAACTTGTTTCGATTTCGTATGGCCTACTTGTTCCTCCTTGAATTTAGAGTCTTATTTTAGGGTGTGGCTTAGATTGGAGTAAATACAGTAGAGATCAATGGTTGTCAGTGCAAGGGGCACCTTTAGTTCAGCTCACTTCCTCTGAGCTGTAAATGGTCCTTATTGTCAGTAATGCACCAGTTCAACATTGGTTCGATGATAATGCTGAATCCAGACAACTGACTCAGGCACAACTGTCTCCATGTTCTGTTGTGTTACTAGGTAAACTGCTTTCTTCTACAGGTACTCTCTCTGAAGGTGACATCTGCATACAATTATTCAAATGTCTGTCTTTGAAGCAATTATAGTTCAATTGAGTATAAGAATGTAAATTTGCAAGGAGTAGTTAACACCCTGCTATTCTTACCAGTTGCACAATGAAACTGCATTGCAGCATTGAACATTCATTCTCAGCTGCCAATGCATTTAACATTGATTCCTGTATCAATATCAATTTGTGTAACACCTTCACGGAAGATTAGAGAGTAACACCCAAAAGACATCTTTACAGGAGGAGTGAAAGCTAAACTGGAAAATGAAGTTTGCTGTGTTCATTTCAAAAGATACGTACTGGCAGGTTTGCTGAGGAAGATAACAGATATAGTGCACTTCTAGTATATACTTCTAGTATATATAGTACACTCCTAGTGTTATTAAAATCACTTGACAAATGTCAACTTAAGACTGCCACTGTAGCTGTCAGTTACACTTTTTTAATGTTCACCCAAAACATGGAGTACTCATACAGACAATACAATGAAACTGATCACAGGCTGGGCTCAACAATTTAATAAGTAACAGGTGCTTCCTCCCCCCCACCTCCCCAAATTGTATTAGCTGCTGCACTTCTTTACTATTATAATTAGAATAAAGAACTTTCTACATGGGCTGTATTCTGATATTGTCTAGTGAAATATTTTCCACTTATATAATAGGAAAAAAATTCAAAACTTGCTTAGTTGACAACTTACTCTGCATTACTTCCTTAAAAACAATGTACTCATCTACTTCACAGTTTTCTTCATCAAGTGGAGTAGTGTAGCTTTCAAGTGCAGTCTCTTCATTTGCCTCAAATTCATCATCACTATCAGAATCATCATCATCCTGGAAAAAGAATGTGTGCATTTTAATGTCCATAAGATTAAAACATTGCTTATTCCATAAACAGCGAAGTATCAAGTTTTGACCACAAAAGTGCACATGGTTCTGCCACATTCAATATTTTAACAGAAACTGAGAATTATATTACGTATCATACATACTTTTGTGTCCTTTGGGTTTCAAACTATTATTTTATTATTATGATATAGCACTGCAGAATATATTTCCAAAGTAATGATCAAATTTGACAACCAGATAACTGGACTTTGTTACCTTTGATGCATGTCATTCCTTAAGTTGACAATATGGTAATTCATAAATTACCTTTACACTCATGGACTTGGGAGTTTCTCCTCAATACTTTTTATTGTCTATTAATATGTATCATAACCACAACAAAACTTAACATTCACAATAGTGTTTCTTCAAAATGTGAGATATGTGAGTGACAGAGCCCAAAGTACGTCATACGGAGATAGTCATTACTAGTGACCGGAGTATCTATTTTTCCAAAATCAGCATCTATTTTTCAGACATCATTATATATGTACAGCCTATTTAATAAGTATCTGGTTACTTCCTTTTACAAATGAATGTTATGTCACCTTTTATGTAACAAATGCTTTATTAACTACTAATATTTAATCACTATTTAAGGAAGGAAAGAAAACTGATATTTTACAAAGTATTTTAAGATTTTTTAAATTTTCAAAAGAAAGGATAGTACATACTCCAACATTGCATCTCCTATCTGTCACTACTGTGTTATAGTGAGATAAAATACGCTCGCTGCCTACATTTTAGATGGCGTCCACAACAAAGCCAAACAATGTTTTGCAAACATTTCATGATCTTTTTCAGTGTGAAAGGCGCTCAAAACATTCTTGATATTAACTATCACTTTCTAAGCCACTGTTTTAAATTCTTTAAAATGGGTATAGACTTAAGACACCACTTGTCTTAATAAATTTTAAGACGTAGTCTCCATTACAACAGTTTTATCACATCTTTACATTCGGCCTACTCTAAAGTATTTAGAACATGCAAATGCTTGGGTTGTTCCTTCTTAGAACTATCCTTCATATACAACTCCCAAATTTAATTCTAGACTGGCTTCTGCAAACACTACAACAGTTCTTTTTGCGAAATTTTCTCTTTCTAATTTTCTTCTTTTAGCGCTGTTTAATGTTTCAACAATTGATGACTGTGTGTTTAGTTGCACCAGCATTTTCTCACGCGTGAACAGAGTGCTTCTCCGATTTAATGTATTTTTCAATATTATCTTTCTCTCACATCCTATTAGACAGTTGCAAAATTCGGAAAACACCGTTTTGGCATCGGTTGCATTGAAGTCCTCACTAGCATATTGTTGAGCACTTTTATACGCATTCACAGCCTGGCGGCTGTAAATTAATGTCAGCTCAATTCCGACATGGTATGTCCGTTGCTCGCTACTTTTGAAATGCCATATCAGTGTTTACAGTTTCCACTGTCTCTGTATAACAGAATATGCTGTCTAAGGCATCAGCACAATAAAGATTGTCACAAACACACAACTGCACATACAATTTGGACATTATTTCAATCTTGCACTAATACACCCACATCCCCCACAACTATTGTTCACTGCTGCTTGCTTTCATGACAGTGTCTATCTGATGGAGCTGCCCAAACATTTAGTGACGTGGTTACTGTAAATTTCATCCACCAAGTAACAACTTAAGTTTTTTTTAAATTTATTATGAAGATGGAGCACTGCAACCTGTTTCTCCACTAACAAAAGCACTCTTGCAATATGATAACTTCACTACGGAGTATGCAATCACACTAGTATCCTCAGTCTTGATATTAATACAGTATCGTTTGCATACTGCATTTCCTTAGCATCATCAGCTGGTATTTAAATAGAATGGAAACAAAGACTAATCTTTGAAGTAGACCATTATCCAGTGTTCTTTTTACGATAGCTATTACTTTCAAGCTTCACGACAGAAGTTTACGGATACTGTCACTTTTTTGAGACCAGTAACCGAAACCCTTTATGATTACTTAGTCAATGAATAAGGTTTACCTAACAAAGACATTAAAAACAAGACATAATGAAACAAAAAAAAACCAGTAATTTCACAAAGTTATTACTAAGTAAAGCAAAATTAGTAAATCCCTTTAACCTAACCAAGTAAGTACAGTGTTAGCTTCCATTTTTATAGCTAAGGTTTTGGCCCTCAACACTTCTGCTGCGGCTGATGCTTATAATCATCCGCGCTCAATGTAGGATAGCATCAGCCACAGTGAAAGTGTTATTTATGTCACTTGACATAAACTTCAAAAAACAAATATTGCCTATTGTAAGCTGGTATTTCAGTGTACTCTGCCATACAACTAGGTACCTTTAATTTCCCTAATGTGACTGTGATGAAACAATGCCTTTCTCAATCTACCTGAGAAACCCCACGAAAATTCATCTAGTAGTTTAACAAATGCATGTGTTCAGGCGAAGAGATGTGAGAGTTTTATATTAAAAATTATGAATTACAGGATCTTTTGTATCTATGATCAAATATTTGAGAAAGAGCCAATATGTTGCTCCAAGATACTTAAATTACATGTGAAAAACTTCTAGAAATTAGTGTAGTAATTTTGGATGTGTGTGTGTTCAAACAGACAGGCCTATTAAATAAAGAACTTTAATCACAGTATTTTTCCCCCTTATGATCCAATTTTGATGAGTTAAAACCACTTTGTTGCCCCCATACATTGCTCAAGTTACATGTGGAAATCAGATTTATTCAATTCCAGAAGCACTTACGACTTATAAACTAATGCACAATATTTACAAATTTTGGAAACCAATAAGAAACTTTGTTAGTTTTGGAGATAAATGTGTTCCAAACAGATTAACAACAGACACAGTGCTTTTACAGGTTTATTACAGAACAGTAGAAATCATCATCAAATAATGACTGTTACTACATACCTGTGTAATAACACCAACTAATTCTTACAAGCCTACATGTGCAAAATTGAAACAATCACCATACTGCATGAATCACGAAGAGTGAGCAATAGTAGTTGTGGACAATAGCACATGCATGTTAGAATTCGTACCAGGGCAAGCTGGGATAGCTCACTACCTTTACACATTAAATGCAAGTTCAAATTGCAATTCAGCATTAGTTTTCAAATGTCTCAAATTGATGGATACTGTACTTGCGCGAATATAGGCCACGTGTGAATGTAGGCCACACCTAAACTTTTCACACGAAATTATAGAAAAATATAAATCTTGAAAATAGGCCACAGGTTTTTTCATGTACATCATTTTATGAAAATTACACCAACAAATGTGAAAGCAATGACTCTGGTCGTTGTAAAATGCTTGCTTTTAAAATGTAACATTTGAATTCAACATCAGTATTAGACACACAAATCAGTTGTTCCACTACCTTAACGTCCCATCACCACTCGCGGTAGTGTTACCAACGTCATGATAAGAAGTCCTGCGACACATACTAAACTTCTATTGTTATAATTAGCTTTAATGACCACATCAAATTAAAATCATTACTGTGATTAGGAAGTGTCTGTGTTTCATACTACTTTTGTTTAAGGCCACACAGACGTGTTAGAATCAGCCGTCTGCTATTGTTGGCTGTGGCACACAATGACACCATTTGATTTTTATCAAAACATCGGCTTTCACGAATTATTGCACCGTTTCCCTTGAACATGTAGAAAAACGTAGCTGCAGTTCTGCGGAACAATTACACTATCATTTCTTGCAAACTTACCTAGTTTAATTATTACATTTCTCAAATCAAAATAAACATGAGCATGTAAGTTTTGAAACTAATGACTTATGGGGAAAGGTGGGGCGCGCAGAGGATGGAATCTATTATAGACTGCACCACAATTTTGCAAGCCAACAGTTAAAAAAGAAGTGCGGCCTATATTCGAGCAAATACAGTATACAGTCATCATGCAGCTGCCATCAAAAAGATTTTGTACCAACAAACTTTTTAATTTCTTATACGGAATTACATTTACAATCTACAGCATTTTGGCCTTCCCTCCATGTTCCATTGTCAGTTGCCATCAGTTCAACAGGGATACATTTTCCCAATTATGAGGAACAAGACAGATAATTAGTTCCTGCAGTAATTATACCATCTTGAATTCAAACAATGAAATAACAGTAACAACATAAAAACAGAAAAGTTACTGTTGGGAAGTTAATAAAAATAAAATTTTCAGCCATGGTCTTTGTCAGAAAAAGAAGCAACAAGTACATCCACACAATCACTCAGGTAACTATACACAAACAACTACCATTTCTTGCTGTTCCAATGCTATAAACATCTTCATAGTGGAATGTGACATGCAGCATTGAATGCAGAGTAAATAAATAAAAATGTAATTGAAGGGTTGTTGCCAGGGGTGACAAACAGCTGGAAGGAACATTAACTTGAGGTATACGGGATAATGAGTGGGAATATGAGGGGTGACAGTAGGTATAGGGCACAGGGGTTGGAAATTCGACTTGGGTTGAGGCAAGGGTGGTTGCACGAGTCCAATCTGTTCATTTCATAAGAGCTGGTGGTGGAGGGGAGCATCCAGATTATTCGGGTAGTAAAGCAGACATTGAAGTCTGGAGTGCTCTGTTCCGGGTCATGCTTAGCCATAGGTTGGGGTCCATCTAGCTTTTTTTAACAATATGACAGAAGACATACATCCTGATGGACAGCTGGCTGTCATACCAATGTAACATGCTGTGCAATGATTGCACCAGAGTTGGTAAATCACATGCCTGCTATCACAGGTAGCTCGACTTCTGATGGGGTAGTCTAGGCCTGTGATAACTGGGTGGGTTGATTGACCATGCATTGCGGTCTTCCACAGGGGTATGATACCTGTGGCAAGGGGTTGGGAGTGGCATAGGAATGGACTAAGCTGCTGATATTGGGTGGGCCCTGGAACACCAGCATTAGGAGTGGTTGGAAGGATCTTGGGCAGGACGTATCTCATTTCAGGGCATGACAGATATTCAAAGCCCTGATGGAAGATATGATTTAACTTTTCCAGTCCAGGATGATATTGGGTGACAAGGAGGACATTCCTTTCCGACTTGGTATTAGGGATGGAGGGACGATTGGTGGTGGGTGGGGATATGGCATGGGAAATCTGTTTGCGGACTAGGTCTGGAGGATAATGTCTATCTGTGAATGACTTTGTGAGGCCTTCGCCATATGGGGGAGGGGGCCTTCTCATAATTGCAAATTTGCCGTACCTGGGTGGAAAAGCTGCATGGGAGGATTTTTTATTTATTTATTATGTGGAATGGATGGTGACTAAAGTGCATGCACTGTTGGTAAATAGTAGGTTTAATGTGGATGGAGGTGTGGTGGAGCCCTCAGTGAGGTGGCGTTAACATCTAGAAAGGTGACATGCCAGGCTAAGGAAGACCAGGTGAAACTGATGGGGAGAGAAGCAGTTGACATTGTGAAGGCTTGAGGATAGGTGTCCTGGCCCCGATTCCAACTAGTTTTCATCAATAAACCTGAACCAGAACAAGTGTTTGGTGTTCTGGGAGGCTAGGAAGGTTTCCTTTAGACGGCCCACGGATAGGACGGGATAGGAGGGTGCCGTCCAGGTGGCCACGGCTGTGCTGTGGTTTTGATTACGTACTGTTCCTTCAAAGAAATAGTAATTGTTTGCTAGAATGTAATTGGTAAGGGTTATAATGAGGTATTGTTCTTAGAGACTGAAGGACACTGAGAAAGGTAGTGTTTGAGAGCAACAATATCATGGGCATGTCTGATATCGGCGTATAGGGAAGGTGCATCAACAATCCTAAGTAAGGATCCAAGAGGTAAAGCGGTGGGGATAGTGGTGAGCCTGTGAAGGAAGTGGTTGGTATCTTGGATGTGGGAACTAGGTTTCTAACAATTGGTTGGAGTTGCTGGTCAACAAGGGCTCCAATTCTTTCTGTAGCAGCACAGTAACCAGCCACAATTGCAAACCTTGGGGGTAAATAATGATAACCCTCACTTATAAAGTGCTGAGATATGACGACTTATGATTTAAAAACAGTTTCTATTACAGTAAAACTTTATTTTTAACTTTTTCTCACTTACACTCTTTTTTTCCCCTCTCTTCTTCTTTCGGTCCCGACAAACTATCTGCTCCGAGCACAATTTCCGCCCCCCCCCCCCCCGCCTTTTCTTTTTGCCATCTATTAACATGCTACTGTGGAGAGAAATGTTTCACGGGGAGGGATGTAGTAGCAGTTTTATGCAGAAATTATGTTGAAATTCGGCAGTGCTTCTTATGGTAACTGACAATAAATGGGGAATGCTTTTGTGCTCGTTCCTACTAGCCACCATACTACTATACCTGTGTTGTGTTGACAACATGATGCAGTAATTACAGTGTCAAGGGCATTAATAGCCAACTAATGCATAATTTTTAGTGTGACACACTTGAGATTCCTTTATACATTGATATATATGCAAAAACAACAGTAATCACAGGAACCATATGTTATACGAAAATATGAAGTTTGAAACTTCTACGGTTAAGTGGGGACTGCCATACAAAAGGTCGGTACTGGGAGTAGCAGTCATTCGTTTTCTGCAGAACCAGTAGCTACTTGCTCAAGGCCGCGAGAGAAGTAGCACGCATGTGTTAAACATAGTTATTGTATTTACGCCTACTTTATATGCTACAGTATTGTAACTACTTAATTTTGTTCTGTGTTGAGAAATGCTACCATGAGTGGAAGGACAACAACAAGCAACATGACTGCTCAAAAATTACGGATTTTGAGTGCAGATAAAGAAATCAGAAACAGGAGTATGTAGAGATTACTAAAGAACTGGGAATTCCAAAGTATTCCTTAAATTCAATCGTTGCAAAGGCGAAAGAAATTGAAGACAATGCAAGTGTGTTCGGAGTTTCTTCTAGTAAGCAGAAACGCATTCAGGGCAGGAAATATGAAGATGTGGAAGACTACCGGTACCTACTACAATGGTTGCGACAACACCGAGCAGAAGGCATTCCTATTAACGACCCAATGCTTTGTGAAGAAGTTACCGAATTAGCAGCCCGTCTCAGCAGGCTGCATAAATTTAAAGTTAGACATGGTATAAGCTGTCAATGTGTGTGTGGGAAAGTAGAAGTGTGGATCCCGAAACAGTACGACATTGGAAACAAACTCGTTTGAAAGAACTAACCTCTCAGTATGCACTGAAAGATATTTTTAATGCTGACGAGACACGCTTGTTCTACAATGTTATGCCTGACTGCACAATGGTATTTAAAGGTGAGAACTGCCATGGAGGGAAAATAAACAATGTGTTATGGTACTGTCACGCACTAACAGTGATGGTGCTGAGACGCTTCCTCCATTTAAAAGGTAAAGCAGTGCTTTACTAGGCATGGAAAGTACAGATAAAAATCCTAGTACCTGGCGGGGATTGAACCCGTGACCTTTCAATTCATAATCTGGCACTTTACCACTGTGCAACCAAGGCGCACTCCTCCACTTACAGTCGGAAAACTTGCAAATGCTCGTTGTTTCAAAAAGTTGTAACATTTCCCACAAAATACACAAACAAGAAAAAAATCGTGAATTACAACAAAAGTTGGCTCAGGAGCCTTGATGTGAAAATAGGTGCAGCGGGACAGAAGCTTTTGTTGTTTGTAGACATGTGCAGGACATCCTCCACTTATTTCCTATTTGTGGAATGTGACTGTTCAATTCTTTCCGGCAAACTGCACGAGTAAGCTCCAGCCACTTAACCTAGGCATAATCCACAACTTCACATTACACTACTAGTATCGGTAAATGCTCGTGCAGCACGCTATCAGATGTATAAACGTTGGTAAAAAGGACATAAAAATCAACATTTTACAGGTAAGATTTTTGCTTGTCACTTTCCATAAATTATTAATAAATTTGTTTCTTCTGATAGACAATGCACTACATCACATTTTCTTGGCAGAGGGTTATGGATGCAACCATTAAAAACTGTTTCCGAAAAGCTGGTTTTGAAAATGATGTGAATGATCCTCCAGTTATTGACGATGTTCCAGCAAATGATTAAGACTGAAATCAACTCCAAGATTAGGCATCATTTGGTGATTATGTTAATATTAACGAAAATCTCTTAACACCAGAACCGATGAGCATCTTGGAAATCGTGGAAGCTGCATCATGCAACTTTAGGTAAGAAACTGACGAGGAAAAATACTGACGAGACTCAACATTCGTCTGTAACATTCGACAATGCAGTGGAAACAATAAAACAATTTGTGACACGCCATTATGGCAGAACTGTGTCAGCTTGAGAGTACAGTATATACCGTAGAGGCAGGGAAAAAAATAAAAATCTAAGATTACAAACTTTTTTGCAGACGTTTACCTCTTTCTGTATAGTCTGTTTTAAAAGCTTGCTGTAGCCCTATATATGATTTTATGCTATGTACCTTTTTATTTATGGTATTTGTCATTTGTATTTCTTTCCTTTCACATATACGTTTTTCACACTTATACTTTTTTTTTCTCCCCATATAGTACCCTAAGGAACGTATAAACAAAGTTTTACTATACATGTTTTAATGTTGGTTTTAATATTTATATTTGCACATCTCTCTGAAGATTCATGTACTACTTGAAGAAAATGAAACATTCTATCGGATATGATTGTTTGCACCAAATACATTAAAAATACAGAAGTTGAGGGTTATCATTATTTACTCTGGAAAATTTTCTGCCACTTACAAGGAAAGTACATAGGCTCAAACAAACATATGTTTGAACATTTGCTCACAGGATCTCTACGTACACCTCAATGGGCTGGTGGGCGTTGTTTTTCTGCAAAACTCTGCAATGATGCTCTAGATAGCACTGTAGATGTAATTGTAGACGCCATACATAGATATCTTAACTATAACTTATGTAATAATCATCATACACGTTCTCTAGCGTATTGTCATCAAAAGCCAGGATGATAGTTATAACTTTAATCTTCTTCTCGGAAGACTATTGGTATTCACTGCCACTGCTTCCATTGCCTCTTCCCGCACTTACTGCAGCACTACCGCTTGCAATGAGTTGTTCGTCATTATCATCCCTACTATCATTACATGTTAGTTTTACAACAGTATCTAACTTATGCTCAATTTCTGTACTATAACAGATACGAGAAAGCATGCAAATGATTCATCTTCTACACTAATACCATCTCCCCAAAGAAGGGTTCTTGGTAACTTCATCTCAACCAATTGCAATACATCAGCAGGATTGATTACCAATCACCGCTTCACCACACAAATAATGTCACAAAACGCAATTTCGGAGGCACGCTGCACCGTCCCTACTGGCGAACCAACAGGTCAAAGTGCAATGTGGCAAGGCACACGCAGAGGCCTCTTAACGGAAGACTGCAAGGTTTTGCAGATGCGGAGTATCACTAGTGCAATAAGGGTCCTTTACATTATCTATCATACAATTTTGGTGTGTGTGTGGGTGTGTGTGTGTGTGTGTGTGTGTGTGTGTGTGTGTGTGTGTTCGTTTCGACCCAAGTACTTTCCTAGTTTGTTTTGTAGTATGTCAAATTAAAGCTCAGGATGTGTAGTTTCTGAATTTGGCAACACTGCAACAATAAATCTAGTGTGAAGCTATGAAATAGAAGCACGAATATAGACAGTAACAGTGCCTTGCACAGAAGCCATTACTGGCAGTTTTCATTGAACTGAAACTTAAGTATTTATTCCTGTATTAATCATATTTTACATGCAGTGTGGTAGATGATGATCTCCCTTGTCAATGTAGGTTTACACAGTATATTGATTACTCTGATGTGGGCAAATAATAATCATAATAGATTCGATATCATTGTTTCATTAGTTACCGAACATGCTGTTTTTTCTCATTTGCAGTGTGATTTCAGTGTTTTTGGACTATAGTGTCCACAATCATTAGGATAGACAGCAAATATAGATAGGGACCTGAAAAATTCACAAGTAGAGATAAACGCGAATTTAGATGCATATTCCGACTCAAAATGCAAAAAACGCGAGATTACATAACAAATGCTATTTTCTCGTGAATTTTGTGATGCCTTTTATTGCTACTATTTTCTGCCTAGAAAACTCATTAAAAAGCAATCAGTTTTCATTTGTATAGTATCACATGATTTGGAGCAAGAGAAGAAATGGCTGGAGGAGGGGGGGCGGGCGCGTGGAGAGTGCATCCATGAATATATAATTGAGCCTATAAGCTGAATGGATGCCGCGACAACTGTTGCGTAGGAGCGGAGGTCTGTACAAGATAAATGCCCCCTATGGCAACGTAGGACGCATTCGTGTCACATGGGACCTGACACATAACAAAGAAAAGAATGCGAGCGTTCAGTTTGGCATCAAACATCTGTTTCTATTGCTTTTGCTACTGTTGTGCAGCGCTGCCGAATATGGTTTGCAAGGCTTTGAATGGGTATGAAAGTATGGGTATGCTATGAGGGTTTGTATGCATCCAATGCCAAAACAGTGTTTTGCAAATTTTGCAACTGTTGTGAAGCATTTGCCAATTAAACTGAGCTAGGTTTTTTTTTATGTATTTTTGTCTCTTTTCTCACCATTAAATGAGTCTCTCAGAAAGTAAAAGAAGTATTGACTGTTGAATATAATGAAAGTATTCTATCAATTTCTATTGTTGCAAGCTTAATTTGTAACTAATGAATAAAATTACAGTAATTTTAAAATCAGATCTATACAAATTTCACTCCACAACATAACTTGATGAGCAAGAGAAACTATGATGACAATCTTGAGTTATTACACAATTATTTCTTTATTCCTATAAATTGCTTCTGACCACAAACAATCACCAAAGGTATATCCGGCAAAAAATAAATATTCTTTGTGATGAAGCAATGGACATAATGGTACACTGTGTGTTTGTTGTTATTTTACAACTGTCTGATGAAGAACAACTGAAGATATTCCCTGCTGCTGTGAAATTTCTAGAAGCAGCAAATACCACAGACTTTTGGGGAATAATATTAGAAACACCAAATGAGCATGTAGTGCCATATGATGATGTTCATGTATTCGTTAGTGACAGTGCTCCCTACATGACACACTGTCATGATACTTTAAAAGTCATTATTGTTGACCATCTGATTCATGTGCACTGTTGGGCACACAAGCTCAGTTTAATTGGCAAATGCTTCACAACAGTTGTGTGGATTGAATGAAGTGGTGATCATACTAAAATTAGCATTCCTAACTACAAGGAAGTGAAAATATAAATATATCCAGTTTCTCAAGGCAAAGAATGATTACAAGGAAGTTAAACAGTTTCGATTACCATTAGTCGCTCGATGGAACAGCTGGTTTGAATCAGTGTTCTATTTAGAGAATTATTTCCTTGACATTGTAGAGTTCTTTACGTTGCCAGAAATGAGAGTCAAATAACTTTGGTGTAAATTTTATTTAAAAAAAAAAAAATAATAATAATAACAACAAAGACGTGAAAAAAAAGAAACACACACACACACACACACACACACACACAGCGTTTGTGAAAGATCATGACATGCAGCTTGTGGATCTCTTAACATTGCTTGAGAGCTAAAAGTATCCTACAGCTCATATTATGTATTCAAAACTGGCCAGTCTACAATTAAATTTGGGAATTGTATATGAGGAATGGTCCTCAGAAGGAACAACACAAGCATTGCATGCTCTAAATACTTTAGAGCAGGCTGAATGCAAAGATGTGTTTGGCAAGGCAGGTAATTCTGCCAAACTGACTTTACTGAGAAGCAAAGACCCAAATGTTCAATCTGAAGGAAGCACAGTTTTTGTTTAAAGAAAAGTACTCTTGATGAGAAAATAGGGTTGTTTATGTTTTGGCAACTGCATCCAGCACATGTTGACTTGTTTGGCTCTTTGAGGCAAGAAGTGTGGTGTTGTTTATACTGTGAGAACTTTAAATTCCTTCTTCGTCAGATCCACTTGTACACAAGTGCAGAAACATTCATAAATGGCTTTGTGTGTTCAATTGTGTGTGACATGCACAACAAAAACTGTATGACAGTAATGTGTCACTTGTGCTTACCTGCTGAACAAATAGTAGACACCTTGGAATTCAAAGTGCAACAGTCAACTGAAGAACTTGAGAATTGCAAGATTCAAGTCAGTCAGTGGGATAGAAGCAGAACAATTGTGAAGGAAGAATGGTATCTTCTTGAAGCAAGAGATGAACTAACATCTCAACTCCAGAAAGTAAAATTACACCTATATATCATACACCGACAAGCATCAGAATTGCAGAAACAGAAATATAGTCTTCAACCAGGAAATGTGATACTGCAAACAGAATTGCTGAAAATGTTCAAATGTTTGTATATCTTATGGGACTTAGCTATGGGGTCATCAGTCCCTAAACTTACAAACCACTTATGAACTAGCTAACCCTAGGGACAGCACAAATATCCTTGCCCGAGGGGGGATTCGAACCCCCGACCGTAGTGGCTGCGCAGACCGTGACTGGCGCGCCTCAGTCCCCTCGCCCACCGCGGCCGGCAGACTTTGCTGAAAACTAAAAAAAGACATCAGAGTTATGCTGTCATTTCAGATTGCACAAGTCATACATCTGCAGAAGTACAGATCTCCAACAAAGCAATAACAACACATTTTGAAGAGCACTTTCAGACTGTTGAAAAAAATTACAGTATGGAGTGATGGCGCATCCAGTCATTTCGAGAACAGGTATTCCATGGCAGCATGTCCAAAATACTACGCTTGGAACTTTTTCGAAATATACCATGGTAAGGGTGGACAAGATGGTATGGGTGCTGTTGCAAAAAGGCATGTTTGGAGGCGTGTCCTCCAAGATGATGAGCATATTTTGAATGCTAAAGATTTCTATGCTGTTCTTGTTGTTGGTCATTTGAATATGCAAGTCCTGTTTGTCACCGAGAGTGACATGGAAGAAAAAAAAACCTAAACTGAATGATTTTTTTCAAACATGTACCTCCTGTTCAAGATATTAAGGGAGCATATTGTGTGAAAAGAGTAGGAAATTTGCAGATATTGTTGTATGAAAATGCAAAAGACACGGTTGCCATTTCTGATACAGTAAGATTTTACAATGTCAGTCTTAATGATAGCAATGATGATTCTGATAGTAGTATTCCCCAAAAAAGTAGTGAAGACCTTAATAATGTTCTAACTTTGGTAAAAATGAAGATTTGTTAGATTCTGATTCTATCGAACTATCTGTACATGACTGGTGTGTTGTTCAGTATGATAATCAGAGGTAACCTGGAGAAATTATTGGTGTGGATCCTGAGGATTCTAATTCTTTTCAATTGTTTGTATGATTCCCGCAGGAACATCTACATATAAATGGCCTGATAAAAAGGATCAGTTCATTTATCGTAAAAGTGATATTGTTAAGAAACTGCATTCACCACCATACCCACTGAAATCATCGTGGTCATTTGAAGTTCAGTGAGGCTACTTGAGATTTATCTAATGCCGTAGGCTTTGTATTTACACCTGTGTTTCAATCATACGGTTGTAGCTTATTTTGAAATATAGATATTAGTTATGACCATTGTGTTACATTTGTCACAGCACCTTCCTGATAAAATCTTGTTGCCTTCACCTAATAATTTGCCACACAGCATTATGTAGCTGGTAAGTAGTAAGGAAGAGTACAGAGGTCAAAATCACATATCAAGCATGAAAGTAAATAGCATTGGCACTTGACAAAAGTTGTTGCCACATCAGTTGATTTTTGAAGTGTCGTGCGAATCTTACATTTGTTACACATCTTTAAATTTAATCTATACATAGGCTATTGCATTAATATTAATGATGGAAATTCTCCTCAAAGATAAATTATTTTTCAAAAGCAATTGGTTGGCCAGTACTACCTAGGTTGTGATTTACCTTTCCCTTCCGTTCCCATCCTTTTTTCTTCCCTTCTCTCCCACCTGAAGAAATAACTGTGTTCCGAAAGCTTGTCCTTTTTCATCCGTTTTCTTTTCTTCTTCATTTGTGTCACTACAGGAGCACTGGCCAGCCACTCCATCGCTTTTGGAAAATAATCTATTGCATTAATAGGCAGTTTGTGAGACTGTCAAAGAAACCTGGAAGTCAACCTGTCATGTGGAGTATAAAGAATGTAAAAAGTAATTATTGTTGCAAAAAGGGAGGGGTTAAGAAGTCTGTTGTCACTAAAAAATGTTACGTTAGTCACCATGGAATGACCCCACCCCCGAAAGTATTCAATTTGTAGGTAGAGGACTCAGACAATTGACAGAGCCTTCTGCCAAGTAATCACAGAGATCACTCTCTGCAGTGGTGGAATCTTTGCAGAGAGGATGATCTTCATGATGACAATCTATTGATAGTGAAGCAGAACAAAACCATATGGTGTCACTTCACGACTTCCCTAGAGTATTGCATCATCCTTGTCTTAGCCGTGTGTGTGTTTCATGATAAACCTTGCGACGGTGGTCTCGGTGAAGTTATCGGTGGTCGTCACCAGATGGCATTTAAGTTCTTTCTCAGTATATCAGTGCGGAGAACCAAGGAAAAATTATGATCCTAAGGCATTGCCTGCACTGCACATGCCAAAGAAGAAATATTAGATTAATTGTTACGAGTTTTTGCTTTGAAGGGAGAACAAATTTTCTGGGTTTTCGCATAATTACTTATCATCACTTCTCCCGTTTGCTTTCGATATATGAACTACTCGTCAAATATTACAACAAAAAGAGGTGAAATGTCAGACGGTAAATACTGCAATGAGTGAGTATTTGGTTTATAGCGGCACACAGTAAAGATTAATTGGTTTTTTATTGAACAATAAACTACTTTGTTAATTATGAGTTTACGAGATATTTCTCGTGATGTAAAAGTAGTGGTAGTCTGTTCGTGAAGGAAATTTTGTGGACACTAAAGTTGTCACATTTTAGAATCTGAACCGTGGATTCATAGCTCCTTCTGGGGAATTACGTTGTTACGTAATTTATTTATGAAAGATTAAAGGATTTGGGTATTTGATGTTTTAACGGACAGTCTATTTTAGTAAATGGTTTATGGATACAGTCGGATCACACATTGGATCTGATGTATCTGGGAGTGAGATTGGATTCTGCTCCTTATTTTATGGTGACTGGCCTATGTTACATTAATGGAATATTGATGGTGTGTATTGAATCCAACATTATGGAAAATTATTAATAAACCTTCATAACAGATTACATTGTAAAGAAAAGTTATTAAAATACTGTGTGCTTAGCTAAAAAGCAAAACATTTATTTATGAAACGTTTTTAAAGAATTGAGAGTGACACATTGCAAGACCATGGAAAATTTGGGTCTCTCTTCAAACTTTCCCGAGGCTACTGGATGTTAAAATAAGTGGCGAGACACTTAGACGAACAGGGAGGTACAAGTGAGAGGTATTTCTTTTTAGCGTCTAAGTTTACATCTGAATACGGCCTCGTTAATTGCTGTTTTATTTTTAAATGATTATTCCAATATGAAGGGGTGACTGACAAGTGGTGGAAACAACGTAGAATTTATTTTTTATTGTTTTGGATGGTGTCAAAAGTTAGAGAGGTGTAGCTTTATTAATCTGTAGGAAGAGTCTGTCCTCTTAAACAGATTGAATAATCATTGAGATATTCAAGACAATAAAAGAAAAGATTGAACTTAATTTTCTACGTGCTCTGTCTGTAGATACTTGTAAATAATATTTACAGTTGTTACCGATAAGACAGTTATCGATAGCAATCGTGTCTGAAATATTCATTTTGTGCTTTGATAGTCGACGCAATCAATTCTTTTAAGAATCGATCTCGACTACTACGATATATGTATCGACAGAGGTAAAGAACAGCTGATTTATGATAGATGGTAAACATCGTTTGTTGCTATCCACAAACAACTATATAATATAATTGTGTATACTGAATTTATAGATGAAGGGGGAGAAGAACATTAAGTCTTAGTAGCAGGTAAGGAACCGTGGTTATTTTCGTTTTCCCAGAGTATATATATAAAAATACATGTTTGCTTGTATATTGGATGGTCCTTTACCGCTAATTAAGCTATACGAAGATTCACATATTTAAACCTCAAGAATTTTTTTTTTCTTTAACTATAAGACCCACAAATATATGGAAGTAAAAATCAACTCCTTTGTGTGGATGAAGATTATTTACCTTACTCATGA
This sequence comes from Locusta migratoria, assembly GCA_026315105.1. Taxonomy (NCBI): domain Eukaryota; kingdom Metazoa; phylum Arthropoda; class Insecta; order Orthoptera; family Acrididae; genus Locusta; species Locusta migratoria. The sequence continues at coordinate 335,267,703 of CM048747.1, read as the reverse complement.
CTGTGTTTGTGTTAATTATAAATCCTGGACAATCAGCGGTATTATCGAGTGAGGACCTTCGTTCTCAATAATGTCGCCGTCAGATTACCGAAATAACAAACAATATTAACCTTTTACATACCATTGTATTGCCATCCTGGTGTTTGGATACATTGTTATATGGAGTGGCAATCCCAGGGTATCAGAAATAAAACTTTTGAACAGGTGTGGTAATACACATGTTGAAGTTTGTTCTGAGCTTGCTATTCAATGTTAAAGGTTATTCATCTCAAACCCAAGATAAATTTCTCTCATATATGTGTGCAAACCAGAGAGATATTTTGTGGAGGCAGGTTATTGATATTGGTCAAAGATTATTGACTTAAGCTGTAAGTAAAATTCTATAGCTTCACCACCGATATTGACACAGGCCCCTACAAAGAATTTATGTCGACCCTGTGGACAGGATTTGGTTATCAACACAAACACAAGGAAAATGGTTAAGGAATAATGGTATAATAGAAAGTTGAGTATTACATTAGATATTTATAATGTTCTACTAGTGTGTACAGTATCCCAAGGGTATAATTAACAGCTGGCCTGGAGAAGGGTTTGTGCTGTGATAGTGGATTTGTTCCTAATTGAGATATTAGTGTAGTGCTGCCTGTTGAGGGCGACTCATTAACACAAGGTGGAGGTAGTAGTAAACATTCTGGTGTACTTAGTGACCTAGGTGTATTGAAGTGTTTTGTGTGTGTGTGTGTGTGTGTGTGTGTGTGTGTGTGTATTTTTCCAAGTGTGAAGTTTAGAGGTATTAGTGTTAGTAAATCTTGGACAGGATCTTTAAGAAAAATATTTATCTACTATAGTGTGCGGTAAATATTACTTTAACCATGGAGGAAGAGAGAATTAAAGCTATGTTGGAATTGATTTTGAAACAGGTTACTGAGTCGAATGAGAAGTTGAGAGAGGATCTTTCTGAACAAATAGACACATCAAAGGAGGTATGCAGGCCAGATAATGCTCAATTGCCATATAAAATTGAGAAAGGTTTATAAGAGATCAGATTTAAATTCACTGAAGAACTAAAGAGTACCCGTCATTAGATGAGAATACGTTTGGGAAACACGGATAAGGTAATAGAAGAAATACAACAAGGACAAGAAGATATTTTGTGGAGGCAGGTTATTCATATTGGTCGAAGGTTATTGACTGAGGCAGTAAGTAAAATTCTATAGCTTCACCAACAATATTGACACAGTCCCCTACAATAGCCAAAACACAACAGCTGTCTTCTCAGGAAAGCATATTATTGTACCACGCGGGTTAAGTAATAACTAATGCCCAATCCTAACGCCATTTTTCATTAAAAGAAAAGGAAGGTATTGAGTTACACATCAAAATTAGTTTTCTTGGTAAACTATTTATGCCTGAAATTAATGAGCTTGAATTCAGACAATACAACAAATCTTGTTGAGTTGACAATTTGTTAGAAATAAATATTCTCTGTTTTTAATATTGCTCCCTTAACCATTTTCAAAATACTCAACAAAGCCTATGAAAACTTAAGTTTCATGTTACAAATAAGTTTTATATTACTATTAATTGCATGCACGTAGTTTTAGTTGATTTTTCATCTGTAATTTCTAGTTTAAAAAATAATAAAATAAAATAAAAAAATGCAAGCAGCAACGAAACAAGACTTGCTCCCTTTGTTGGCGTTAAGAATTTGATAGCGACTGGTGTAAAGTATTTTTTCATGCAAAAGTTCATTCCTTTGTAATCAAGCAACTGCAAATATGAAACTACTAGTGTTTAATACTATACCAATTAAAACTGTACTGAAACCAAATTTTCAGCAAGCTAATACTTAGTTTCCATTAGGGGCAATTTTTAACTTCTAATGCAAATACACGCAGAAAAACCAACCAAGTAAAATGTTAGCACAATTACTTTTTAATTAAAAGATGCGTACTTTCTAAAACATGCATTTAAGTTATAAAATATTGAGCACTTCATAATTATTATAAGTGAAAACAGTGTAAATATAATTAATTTTCTGCTGTGTTATTTTAAGTATTAGTAAAAGCATCATCGTGGCTACCTGAATACTAGTAGTAATAGTGAATGCTTTATTAGCTTTATGTACTTTGTCTTCGATGTTTTCCAGATATTCTTGATGAGCTTCATCTATATCATCCTCGTCACTTGATAAAATTTCTGAAAAAACAAACAAACAAACAAATTCCTCTCTGTGAATGAAACTTATTTAAAAACAGTTGACTACTTTGCAAAATTTCTACCAAGGGTCAACCTGGGGGGCTAGATTCAACGGCTGTGTACTCTTCTTGAAGATTGCTTTAATGATTTTCACACTCGTATTAATTATAAGGTTTAATGTTGACATTGACAAGTGAAAAACAACTGCAGAATTTGCTAGATGAAATAAACTCTACAATGGTGGAGTGTAAGGAGGAGAAGACCGAGTTGCAAACACTGGCCTTAATCAGAGAAAGAAATGTATGTCTGGAGCACATTATCATATGGTAGTGAATCAGGAATCTGTGATGAAACTTTGGGGGGAGGGGGGGGGGGGGGAGCGCTTGAGACAGTGTTCTATACGAGGGTATTGAAGTACTGGTAGTAACTGACAAACAAGTGGGGACAGGAATGAGTGGTATCAGAAATGAAGCAACTGCTTTTGGCAGTGCACTGACATTAAAGAACCGATCAAGTACACAAAGTGCCTCGAAGAGAGAAGTTCTTCCTCTATTATTTAGAACTTCTGAAGGTATGTGTGAACAAATTATGCAAACATCATTTCATATTTGTAATTGTATCAAAAGGATTATTCAATAGATAAAACTAATACAGTATTTACTCGGCTATAGTACCCGCCTATTTTCCAATTTTTTAACTTCCGAAATTAGGGAGTCTACTTCAGGTGGAAACTTCATGCACATTTGGTTGGTCCACTTTATATGAAATGCCTATTTTATTAAACTTTTTTATACCAATGTCTTATTCAATATATCACAGAAGTCAGCCTGTCTTAAGCTATGCTTACATGGCTAGCAGAAGCCACATGTTGATACAAGTGAACAACAGAAATACAAAAAGTAAGTCATGAGCTCACAGACACCATTATGCATTGCAAACTCAACAACTCTTAAGTTGAACGATACCATAAAGCTAATTCTCCAATCACCAGTACTAATTTTCATTTGTTGTTCATACTATAAATGTGGATTTAGCACTAATTGTAGGAAAAAGCTAGCCTAGCGATACTGAATGGAGAATTTGTTGTGGATGTATTCAATTACTGTTACCATTAAGTTATAAAAACACCACTGTTCCAGGAACCAGCAGCAGGCAATGTTGCTCAATTTTGCATAAATTAATTCTGCTGAATTCCTCATCAACAAATTCACGAATAGGAGATTTTCTTGAATGTTGTATTTTTAACACAAAAATTAAGGGGGTATTAGCTGAGTAAATACGAGACAGAATTGCTGTCACACACACACACACACACACACACACACACACACACACACACACAATAGAAGGTATTCACTATCCAGCTTTCAAAACTAATAATTTGGCAAGGGGAAATTATGAGATTGAATGTCACTATTAAAATCAGAAGCTAAGAGAATGCCCATTTTGTGTGTGATGACATGTTTATCAGTAGTATTGCACTTTTTATCTCCTACAGCTAAATACTGACCAGCAATTTTGTCTCAAATCATTAATTCATCATATACAAGTGGAGTTTAGCAATGGAAAACCCAAGTTGCAATTCAACGAACATGTTGTAACTCACCACAAAGACTATTCCTGAGCCACAAATAGGCATAAAGAAAAGACAATTTTACTTAGCTTAATTATTATGATTTTTTTTTAAAGTAAAACACCCCCTACCCCACACACACAATCATGTAATGCACAACCTATGCCAACTGAATGCCACCTCTGGCTTCCAAGCCTCACGTGTGACACTCAGGATACAGCAGCTGGTGACGGCTGTCATATTCGAACTTGTGTGTATTCTTTTCTGACGAAGATTGTGATGAAAACCCAAGTTGTGAAAGTAAGATTGTATTTTATATGCGCCTGTCAGTGATTCAGCTATTGTCTTTGCAGCAAGTTGCAACCTATCCTCATTATGTACACATATGGAATTCTCTACAAATAGCATTGGTAAACTTGAAAGATTGAACAGTTTATGACAAATATGTAATAATGAGGAACAAATCCAGCAATTTTATAGTGAAAAGTCATTACCTTGATCAATGTCAGTTTCATCCTCTTCATCTTCTGCTTCTTCCTCACCTTCTTGAGCCTTTGCTGAAACACAGGATGTAACATTAAAGTATCAAAGGTGGTTAAGTTTCACACTTCATTCTCCCTCAAGCAGTTATAATTGCTTTGTATACCAGTAGTCTCTCTCTCTCTCTCTCTCTCTCTCTCTCTCTCTCTCTCTCTCTCTCTCTCTCTCTCTCTCTCTCTCACACACACACACACACACAATTTTTTTTTTTTTAAGTTTACAAATCTACAGGTTTCTTCCTACCTTGATGAAATCTTGCATATTTACCTCCCAAAACAAAAGTAAGATCACTGTGTATTACATACAATTTAATATGGTGAATAAAAGAGTAATTATGGAACGAACGCAGTGCCTACATCATCCGTCGTGTTTTCACAAAGTTGGAATACTCCATCAATATCTCAGCTACCACTGCATGGTTTAGGAATGTGTCCTCTAATGGCAGCTTATTTTTGATGTAATCGCAGCTGTTGGTAAAGCAATTCCTTACATCTTTATAAAATTCTGGGAGTATCTCACAGTCAACATTCATCTCTTATGTAAGCCCTGGTTTTTGGACCTATAACATCTTTGTTTATTTTCTGGTTTTTGATTTTGTGACATTTAAAGTGCAAAAGGATCCACATATAGCAGAAGGTTTTATGAATCATACCAGGTGGTCAGTTTTTTTTGTTTTTTTTTTGTTTTTTTTTTGTGGTTTTAGGGCGCACAACTTCTATGGTCATTAGCGCCCAGCCAAGAACATAGATTCGCTATGATCTAAAAAAAATGTAGACTGTCAGAACATCAACAAGAGGCTAAAAACGAAAGATAAAAGACAATTAAAAGAGTTAAATATCCTTGGATAAGTTGGCCAAGTTGATAAAACGCAAAACTCGAGCAGCTGCTCGTGTGTCTTCAGCTAAAATTTCCTCCAGAGTAGACGGAAAGTGAAGGGCTACACGGAGATGATTAAAATTAACACAAGTCAGTAGAACATGTCGCACTGTCAGCAGTTCACCGCAGGAGCATGGCGGTGCAGGTTCGGCGGATAGCAAGTGACGGTGGCTGAAACGGCAGTGACCGATCCGCAACCGAGCCAGGATGACCTCCTCCCGCCGAGAGGGGCGTGAGGATGTCCTCCAAGCGGTCGGGATCGGTTTGACAGTTCGCAATTTATTGTTGTACAGTGAAAGCCACACACTGTGCCATTGCGACACGATACTCCGGCGAAGAGCCCGTTGAACATCGTCCGATGGGACGCAAAAGGTAGCCATGCGAGGCAAAAGAGCTGCTGCCTTGGCTGCTGTGTCGGCGGCCTCATTCCCGGACACACCCACATGGCCAGGGACCCACAGGAAAGAAACGTGACAGCTGTCATCCGCCAGCAACTGGAGGGAGCGTTGGATCCGATACACGAGAGGATGGTTCGAGAAAGGGTCCTTAAGACTCTGCAGGGCACTAAGGGAGTCAGAACATATGGCATAGAAAGGGTGGCGGTGGCGGCAGGTATACAAAACGGCCTGGTGGAGGGCGAAAAGCTCAGCCGTGAAGTTTGAGCACCGGTCAGGGAGCTTGTATTGGAAACGGTTGTCCCCGACAACGAAGGCAGATCCGACACCGGCAGTGCTCTTGGAACCATCAGTGTAAATAAATACGGCATTATCGAACCGCGAACGGAGTTCGACAAGCCTCGAGCGGAATACCAAATCCGGAGTGCTCTCCTTGGGGAGCGAACTAAGTTCGAGGTGTGTGTGAACCTGGGCCTGATGCCACGGTGGCAATGGGCTTTCGCTCAACCGAAGGGTGGAAGGAAGGGTAAAATCGAGCCGCTGTAGCAGGCGGCGAAACCGAACTCCCGGTGGAAGCAAGGCAATCGCAGACAACTGATATTGGCGATCGAGTGAGTCGTCAAAAAATAATCTGTAAGATGGATGGTTGGGCATCGACCGTAGGCGGCATGCGTACCGACACAAGAGTATGTCACGTCGATTGGTCAAGGGTAATACAGCAGCCTCGGCATACAGACTTTCAACAGGGCTGGTATAAAATGCACCGGTCGCCAGACGTAATCCACGATGGTGGATAGAGTTGAGACGGCGGAGAATCGATGGCCGTGCTGAAGAATATACAAGGCTTCCATAGTCGAGCTTCGACTGAACAATGGCCTGGTAAAGGTGAAGCAGGACGGTACGATCCGCTCCCCATGACGTGCCACTGAGGACACGAAGAACGTTAAGGGATCGGGCACAACGGGCAGCCAGGTAGGACACATGTGTGGACCAGCAAAGTTTCCGATCCAACATGAGTCCCAAGAATTTTGTAGTCTCCACGAAAGGGAGAGCAACAGGGCCGAGACGTAGAGAAGGTGGAAGAAATTCCTTGTATCTCCAGAAACTGATACACACAGTTTTCTCAGTGGAGAATCGGAAGCCGTTTGCGATGCTCCAGGAATATAGACGGTCAAGACAGCGTTGGAGAGAACGCTCCAAGAGACACGTCCGCTGGGCGCTACAATAAATTGCGAAATCGTCAACAAAAAGAGATCCGGAGACGTCGGCTGAAAGGCAATCTACGATCGGATTGATTGCAATGGCAAAGAGCGCCACACTCAAGACGGAGCCCTGTGGTACCCCATTCTCCTGGCAAAAGGTATCTGACAAAACAGAGCCCACCCGTACCCGGAACTTGCGATCCGCCAAAAACGCTTGAATGAAAAGAGGAAGGCGGCCCCGAAGGCCCCATGTGTGCAATGTGCGGAGAATGCCCGCTCTCCAACAGGTATCGTATGCCTTCTCCAAGTCGAAGAACACTGCTACTGTTTGACGCTTCTTTAGAAAGTTGTTCATAATGAAGGTCGACAACGTAACGAGGTGGTCAGCAGCAGAGCGGTGTCGACGAAAACCGCATTGGATATTAGTCAGGAGGCGGCGAGATTCGAGGAGCCAGACCAACCGAGCGTTAACCATGCGTTCCATCACCTTACAGACGCAGCTCGTCAGAGAGATGGGGCGATAACTGGAAGGAAGGTGTTTGTCCTTCCCTGGTTTGGGGATGGGGACAACAATGGCTTCACGCCAACTTGTGGGAACATGACCTTCAGTCCATATGCGATTGTAGGTACTAAGAAGAAAGCACTTGCCCGCAGGAGAGAGGTTCTTCAGCATCTCAATATGAATGGAATCGGGCCCGGGAGCAGAAGACCGGGACAGGGCGAGAGCACGATCTAGCTCCTGCATGGTGAAGGCGACGTCATAATGTTCACGATTAAAAGAGTGGAAAGAAGGCGGCCGTGCCTCCTCTACCTGTTTGCGAGGGAGAAAGGCAGGGTGGTAATGGGCAAAGCTCGAAACCTCCGCAAAGAAACGACCCAATGCGTTTGAAACATCAGCTGGGTCCACGAGGACTGCGTTCTCCACGGTCAGGCCAGGAATCGGGGAGTGGACCTTGATGCCGGACAAACGGCGTAGGCCACCCCAGACAACCGTGGAGGGAGTAAAACTAGTAAACTAGTAAAACTAGTAAACTAGTAAAAGCAGTCCAGCAAGCTTTCTTGCTGTCGTTTATGATACGACGGCACTGCGCTCTCATACGTTTGTAATTGATGCAATTCTCCAAAGTTGGGTGGCGGCGGAAGGTGCGTAAAGCACGGCGCCGGGCTCTAAGCGCGTCGCGGCAGGCTGCAGTCCACCAAGGGACCTGGACACGACGTGGAGAAGAGGATGTACGAGGTATGGAACGTTCAGCAGCAGTGAGAATAACCTCTGTGAGGTATTCGACCTGACTGTCACAGTTGGGAAAATTCTGATTGTGAAAAACAGCCATGGAAGAATAAAGCCCCCAGTCGGCTTTAGAAATGTTCCAACTGGTGGGACGTGGAGATGGGGAATGATGTAGGAAGTGGATGATACAAGGGAAATGGTCACTCGAGTACGTGTCAGAAAGTGCATACCACTCAAACCGACCGGCAAGCTGAGGAGTGCATATTGCGAGGTCTATATGGGAATAAGTGTGTGTTGTGTCAGAAAGGAAGGTCGGTGCACCGGTGTTGAGGCAGACAAGATCGAGGTGGTGGAGAATGTCCACCAAAAGGGAGCCTCTCGGACAAGGTGCCGGAGAGCCCCATAGGGGGTGGTGGGCATTAAAGTCGCCTACCAACACGAAAGGTGAAGGGAGCTGGTCAACAAGGTTTAGCACATCTGCCCTAGTAAGGGCAGATGACGATGGCGAATATATATTACAGAGGGAGAAGGTAAATGTGGATAAGGTGATGCGGACGGCAACTGCCTGTAGGTGAGTGTGCAAGGAAATGGGATGGAAATAGACGTCGTCTCGAAGGAGCATCAGAACCCCTCCATGGGCTGGGACACCTTCCACGGGTGGCAGGTCGAACCGCACAGAGGTGTAGTGTGGAAAGTCTGCACGATCACGTGGACGCAACTTAGTTTCCTGGAGGCAGACTAGAAGCGGGCAGTGCAATCGAAGGAGTAGTTTTAACTCCTCCCGATTAGAACGAATGCCGCGAATGTTCCATTGAAGGAGCGCCATGATAAAAATGAGAGAAGAAATAAGAATAAAAACCAACTAGCAAGCGGGGTCACCTCGACGGCCGCTGAGGACCGGATTTCGAGGGAGCACTGCTATCGCTGTCTGGGGGCAAAGGGTCATGTTCCATTGGTTCGACCGACGCGCCTGCCACCTCCCTGAGTTGATCAGGAGGGGCAGTTTCCACCGCCGGTAAAGGGCCGGGCGCCCGGCAAACGGAGCGTCCCGGTGAAACAGAAGACGGCCGAGGCCGGCAACTGTTGGACGGCGCGACAGATGGGTCACGCCTCGGCGGGGAAGGAGAGGAACTCTTTTTCTTGTCAGCTCTTCTGGAAGAGTGACGGCGGGAAGAGGCAGTTGACGGTTGGGAAGCCTGAGAACGCAGAAAATCCTCACGGACGGGTTCCTTTTTCAAGGTCCGGGCATCTTGTTTAGGTGCCCGCGGTTTACTAGAGTTTGATGAAGACTGTACCCTAGAAGCAGCAAGAGGGAGCGGGGACGTGGAACGGGCAATCTTCGGGCTGGCGGATCGCACAACTGTGTCAGCGAAAGTGAAGTCACATGTCTGGGTACTGGAATCCTTGGTAGGTCGAGTTGAGGTGAGTACCTTACTGTATGTACCCGCTGGGAGGACAGTGGGCTTTCGACTCGCCAACAACTTACGAGCGGCAGATGTCGATACCTTCTCCGTAACCCGAATTTGCTGGATTACCTTCTCATCCTTGTATACAGGGCAGTCGCGAGAGGAAGCCGCATGGTCACCGTTGCAGTTTAGGCAGTGAGGGGACGGAGGTGGGCAATCCCCCTCATGGGCGTCCCTACCACAAGTGACACACTTTGCTGCATTTGGGCAATGTTCACGGGTATGGTTGTACCTGTGGCACTGAAAACAGCGCGTTGGGTTAGGTACATAAGGTCGGACGGAGATGACTTCATACCCTGCTTTGACCTTCGACGGGAGGTCAACTTTGTCAAACGTCAAAAACACAGTACGAGTCGGTGTCAGATGGTTATCGACCTTTTTCATGACCCTGTGGACGGCTGTCACACCCTGATCGGACATATACGATTGGAGATCTTCATCAGACAACCCGTCAAGGGATCTCGTGAAGACTACCCCCCGTGACGAGTTGAGTGTGCGGTGCGCTTCGACCTTAACTGGAAAAGTGTGCAACAACGTAGTACGTATCAGTTTTTGGGCTTGGAAGGCACTTTCCACTTCCAGCAACAATGTGCCATTGCGCTGACGTGAACAGGTTTTAACAGGGCCAGCAATTGCATCTACACCTTTCTGTATAACGAAAGGATTGACAGAATTGAAATCCTTTCCGTCGGTGCGAGAGACAACCAGAAATTTAGGTACATTAGGCAGAGTCTTTTTAGGCTGAGGCGAGTCTAACTTACGTTTATGGGTCAACGTCACGAAAGAAGATAAGGAAGTCATCGCGGAAGTGTCCCCCGTGATTACCGGCGTCTCCGATGGCGCGCTCCTTCCTAGTGGGGGCCCTCTCCGAGGGCTTACCCGCCTTAGGTGATTGTTCACACCTCAGGTCACACCTCCCGAGAACTGACGGAGGGACCAATCGGCACGTTCGGAAGGTACCAGCTCGGGTAATCACCCCTCCCTGGGCCTGGCCTTTACCAGGGGGTACGTACGTGCCTTACTTGTCTACCCGGGGCGGGGAATTACGCGTTACCCCGTCACCTGCTACGCACGATAATGCGTGGGTCGGCCTTCAGACACGCACAGGGAGGAAAGAAGAAGAGGATAGGAAAGGAAGAGAAAGAAGGAAAGAAAAGAAGTGTCTCAAACGCCGAGGCGGAGACTAATGAGGAGAAGAAGGCTAGGAGAGTACAAGGAGAGAAAGACAGAAAACGAAGGGTAAGAAAGGAAGGAACGAAGGAAGAAAAACCACAACAAGAACCACCGTATCTCACGAAATATGCCCGTCTCCGGGCGAAGGCATAAACCGGGAGGGAAAGTGAAGCAGCCTGGGGCACCCAGGTGGTCAGTGAAGAGGCTATTCATTTTCCTATTCAGTTTGTGGACAAGTGGTTGTTCTTGTTGCAAAAATGCATTAAAACTTGTGAATATAGGCAGAAATTTACTTAAAAAGAGCATATACTTTTTTGTGCATGGATCTTCAAGTGTATATGCAATGTTTGAAATTTGAACGTTCTTCTCATTTTTGCTTGCTCCAGTAAAATAATCTCTCAGTGCATTCCATTCTTGAATTATTCGTTCGATCGACTCTAGAAGTGACAACCACCAGATGGATACATATTTCAGTATTTTATGAGCTTTGTCCTCATACAGTTTCAAAGCAGAATGCCTCTTTGAGCTTCTCTGCAAGTGATAGTAAATGTCAACAATGAATTGTTCAATATTAAAATGATCTACAGAGTCTACACCATTTCAGGTAACCAAGTGTATAAGGTGGCATGTACATCCTTGTAGATGAATCTATGGTTGAAATTTTCTAATGAAAGTCAAGGTACTTGCCTTATCACAGAAAGAAGCTAAAGCAATTAACCCATGGTATATCATTATTTTTGAAACTGATTGTTTTGTCTGTACTCCCATTAGTTGCTAGAGCAAACGGTCCCGTTTTTAAACTGTTAGTTATATCATTTTCGCTTGACTTAGCTAAACTTTTCCACAGAGCACCAGTCTTTGTCCATGCACACCTGTATTTTTTATTGGAATCTGGAAACATCTTTCTGAAAAGGAGTCCCAGCATGGTCTAAATTGTAAATTATGTTCAACTAAAAAAGTCAAACATAGTAACTCTGCTTTTCCTACACTGTTTTCTTCTGTCGATGGTTTGACATTTGTTATTATCGAATGACTGGATTTTTTAAGTTTACAATTGTCAACATGCATTTTGCCAGTAACATGTTTTCAGCAATCATCGTGCCCACCATGCGAAATAAGTACTATACGGATTTTTCTTTCTGAACAATACAATACATGGCCACTCTCTTGTATAATCTCTTGTACTTTTGTAATACTTTTCCCTTTTTGGGTGCACTTGCTGTGATATCTTGATCATTTAGGCCACAGCTTTCCAAACTGGGTATTGCGACACCTTGGGGTGTCGCGTGGTAGTATCAAGGGTGACACGAGACTAACAAATTTAGACTCTAAAAAAAAAATCATAAAATAACACAAAACATCCTCCTGTTCATACTACCCTGAAGACTGGCCTGCAGCTATATCACCCTTCTTTTCATTCAGTGAACCACAGGTCAAATATTAAAGGAATGATCGGTGCACATTAATTGCGTGCTCAGCCGCTAGGCGACAGCTCTGCTTCAACAGCAGTAGACACCCAGGGTTCATTCAAGCAGCTGCCAGTTGCTTGATTCCAGTAAACTGTGCATGCGCAGAGCTGTTGCTGATACTTGATAACACAGTTTGCTGGAACTGGCAGGTGCTTGAACAAACCTTCGCTGTACTCCACTTTCCTTCTCAAAAAGCTGCACCTGAGCGTTTTTAATGGATTTATCAAAGCCACGTCACCCTTGGTAGTGTATCTTACAATTAAATGACAATCAATGACACAGTGGCTGTAAAAGCTGTCACAATTGTCCACTGACTAAAGCTGTTCAGTAGCAATGTTCAGTATAGAGTATGGCCGGGTGATTAACAGAGAGTAGTATTTTAAATACAATTATTGCAGGCTCGAACCCTGGTATGCGTTAATATTTTTTTTTCTCTCAGTTTCCTATATGCAACAAATTATGGAACCAGAAATGACATTCATATTCTTACTCGTCACAAATATGTATCCATTTTTCCCGAATACATCAGGACTTCCGAAGTTGTGGTGAAGCAAGAACCTAACAATATAACTTAAATAATAATTCATCACTTGTCATAAGTACATCCTCTTTATTTCTGAAAATAATGTGATAATATTGAACTGAAAGGGAACAGCCACTGTGCTTTCTAAATCAGAAATCCCAGCAGCAAATTTCCAGATGCCGTTTTCAATCGATCCAGCCAAACCATATCTGGCCCTGACATGTACACATGACAGCGAAAAACGGTTTCGGAAATGCAGTTTTCATGTTTCGGAAGTTGGGTCGCAAATAGAAGAAGCAAGTATTACTCTGTGATTTAGGCATTGTTGTCTGCAGTATTACTCTGTTGTACATCTCTGTAGCTCCTAATGTCTCCTTTTGTTGCGGTGAGTGTACTTAATTACTGCAGTCAGAATCAACATTAAACATGTCAATGCGTACGTGGATTTCAGTTTCGTCAACAAACTACATTTAAGGGTACTCTATTCCCCCCCCCCCCCCCCCCCCAGAACCATCTAAATTCTACCATATACGTAAAAAATAGATGAACACTTACCAGGCGAAGGGGCACAGGCAGTAATAGCAACAAATAAACACACAGACACACACACACACTCAAAAATGCTAGCTTTCGCAGCCTAGCTGCTTCATCAGGCAGAAGGGAAGGAGAGGGAAAAGGAAATGATGAGGGATTTAAGGAAGGGGGTAAGGAGCCATTCCAATCCCGGGACAGGAAAGACTTACCTTGGGGGAAAAAATGGAAGGTAAATAAATGCACATACACCCACACATTTAAACAGACACAAGTACACTTAGGCAGACATACTGTAGAACTGTAGAAAGCAAAGAAGTTAGAAGTTAGACAGAGATGCCACTTGAGGCAGAGGCTCTGTCCAGAGAACCAAGGCTTTTCCCTCTCCTTCCCTTCTGCCTGATGAAGCAGCTAGGCTGCGAAAGCTAGCATTTTTGAGTGTGTGTGTGTCTGTGTGTTTATTTGTTGCTATTACTGCCTGTGCCCCTTCGCCTGGTAAGTGTTCTTCATCTATTTTTTACGTATATTTTTTTCCTGTTAGGAATTTTTCCTCTATAATATTCGTATCATAAATTCTACCATATGTATTTATATTAGTGAAAGGGTACCACGCAAAACTGTAAGCTATAAAAAGGTGACACCATGATGGAAAGGTTGGAAAGCACTGATTTAGGCCTACATTATTTCTATTATCATAATGTTCACACGCAATACTGTCATTTGTTTTGTTGTTGACAGATTCGATATTATTCTTTATATTCATTTCGCCAAGTTTACTTATGGGCCCCAAACACTCTGTTATATTATTACTAATACATTCACTATTTTTCAGTTTTAACTTACATGGACCAAAAACCTTTTCCTATTTGGTAGAAACTCACTATACAAGTAAACAAAGCCTTGCGTCTGCATTGCCTACCTCACGAAAGTAAGAATTAACTATTCAGAACTATCTAGTGTGATAATTACATTTTAAAACTTAACATGTTGGCACAAAAACCGATAATGAGATTTATACAGGCCGACATAAATAACTGCATAAACAAAAGACTACCAAGACATCCTGACGTCACAAGTATACCTGCACATGAAAGTGAAATAGTGCTCTTCTACATCAAACTGCAAATGACAAACTTAACATTGTCATAAATTTCCTAGTATGCACAATAATGTGTGTCATTAACATAGTTTTATTTATTTCTTTATAAAAATAAAACATTCACTACACTAAGTTAATAAGATATCCAAGAATTTTAAAGCATCAGATCTGCCAACATGTATCTTAAGGCCGGTCCACATGCTACAATCCGTAATTTTGTCAGATCATCCGGAAGTCTGTAACTATGCCTTCGAATCCGGAATAGTTGGCATCTCTGTAACTACCAATGGGGGAGATCAGCCAATGGAGTGAAACAAGTGATTTGGTGCTTTCTTGAAGAAGCTACAGGTGATTTAACGATTGCCACTACTCTGATTTTAGTAACAGCTGAGGCTCGAAGGTCCAATATAAGCAGCACGGATCCCAAGCGCACAGCCAATACACTGCAGTGCGGAATTTCAAAAGCGTACAGAGGTGCCGACAGCACCTTGGAAGCGACTCCAGGTCGGTTTTGCGGGACCTTTCTTGGACAGAAATTGGCTTGTGGTCCTCGACACATACTCAAACTTTCCATTTGTTGTTCACCTGGCCTCAACATGTGCAGATATTACTGTGCGAATACTGTTGAAGATGTTTTCTATCAAAGGTGTCCCAGCTGCGTAAGTGACAGATAAAAAGGCCCCATTTACCTCCAAAATGTTCGAGACTTTTTTCAACCTATGGGATCCACCACGTCGCCACGTCCTCCCACATCTTTTCACCCAGAGTCCAATGGGGCAGCAGAGAGATTCGTACGCACTTTCAAGGCTCAAATTCATGTGCTGTGTTTTTCTGTGGAGGATGCCTTTTCTCGGATCCTGTCGTCTTATCAGTCCACATAGCCCTGCCGAGCTCCTTCACGGCCGCCCTCGTCAAACACTGTTATCCCTCTCACATCCAGGCTCTCCCACATCCCCTCCTATTCCTTCATCTTGTTTTGCCCCGAGTTCGGCTATCTGGGCTCGAGATTATGGCCGCCATCATCGCAGGGTTATGGCTGTGGTCATTCAGGGGCGCAGCTGTCGTCTCTGTGAGGTCTGTTGTTCCACCAGTACCCTCACCCACCAATCACAACCAGCAACGGGTCCTTCATCCTTCTCCCTTATCTACAAACAGGTCCCGCCGGCAGTGACGGCCAGGGCCCATTTACCACCGCAGCCTCAGCGACCAGCTCCAAGGAGTGGGCAGTTCTCGTTGCTGGCAGTGGAGGGACCTCGCTGCCTGCTGACATGGAGATTTCGATGGAGGTGCCACCGGAGAAGGAATGTAGGACATCGCTCTTGTTAGGGTTCCACCCCCACTGCACAAAGGGGTGCTGCCCATATATATACAAAAAGTACATGAAGATTACTTACCATGCAAAGGAGCACAGGTAGTGATAGTAACATAAATAACACACACACACACACACACACACACACACACACACACACACACACACACACACACCCACACAGGCACGCACGCAAGCGAGCGATAGCTTTCACAGCCCAGCTGCTTCTTCAGGCAGAAGGGAAGGAGAGGGAAAGGAAATAATGAGGGTTTTAAGGGAGTGGGTAAGGAGCCATTCCAATCCCGGGAGAGAAAAGACTTACCTTGGGGAAAAAAGAGGAAGCTAAACAAATACACACACACACACACACACACACACACACACACACACACACAAACACACCTAGACAGACATACTGTCAGAAGCAAATTACCAGAGCCACTTCCTCATCCCCCCAAATCCAGAACCTTCCACCGAAGTACCCCAGAAGTGCCCCTCGTGTCACCAGATACTTTCCGGGACTGGAGCGGACTCTGAATGTGGCTCTCCAGCAAGGATACGACTTCCTTAAATCCTGCCCCGAAATGAGATCCATCCTTCATGACATCCTTCCCACTCCACCAAGAGTGTCTTTCCGTCGACCACCTAACCTCCGTAACCTCCTAGTCGATTCATATGCAATCCCCAAACCACCTTCCCTATCCTCTGGCTCCTACCCATGCAACCGCCCCCGTTGTAAAACCTACCCTATGCACGCTTCCACCACCAATTACTCCAGTCCAGTAACCCGGAAGGTTCAAACGATCAAGGGCAGAGCCACTTGCGATAGCACCCGCGTGATTTACCAACTAACATGCCTACACTGTGAAGCTTTCTATGTGGGAATGACCAGCAACAAACTGTCCATTCGCATGAACGGTCACAGGCAGACAGTGTTTGTTGGTAATGAAGATCAGTCTGTGGCTAAACATGCCTTTGTGCATGGCCAGCACATCTTGGCGCAGTGTTTCACCGTCCGGGTTATCTGGATACTTCCCACCGAAACCAATCTTTCAGAACTCCGGAGATGAGAACTTGCCCTTCAGCTTATTCTCTCCTCCCGTTGCCGACCTGGTCTCAACCTGCGCTAAATTCAAATTCCCGCCCACCTTCCTAAACATCTTTGCCTCCAATCTCTCGACAGAGCCTCTGCATCAAGTGGTATCTCTGTCCAACTTGTGTGGTTTCTACAAATGTCTGACTGGGTGTGTTTGCAAGTCGATATGTATGAGCGTATCTGTATTTGTTTACCTTCCTTTTCCCCCCCCTAAGATAAGTCCTTCCACTCCTGGGATTGGAGTGACTCCTTTTCCACTTCCTTGAAACCCGTATCCTTCCCTTTCTCCTCTCCTTCCTACCTACCTCATTTTCCTGAAGAAGCTGCAAGTGGTGGCAAAGGCTTGAATGTTTGTGTATTTTTATTTGTGTTTGTTTTTATCAGCGAGCCTGTGCTTTGGCTAAGTCAAAAGATCTTTATTTTTATACATATTTTTCCCACCAGGAAAGTCTTGTATATACGTGTGGGTGAGTGTGTGTGTATTTGTTTACGCTCCTTTTTCCTCCCAAGGTAAGTCTTTCCTCTCCCGGGATTGGAATGGCTCCTTACCCACTCCCTTAAAACCATCATCATTTCCTTTCCCCCTCTCCTTCCCTTCTGCCTGACAAAGCAGCTAGGCTGCGAAAGCTAGTGTTTGTGTGTTTGTGTGTGTGTGTGTGTATTTGTTATCATCACTGCCTGTGCTCTTTTGTCTGGTAAGTAGACTTCATCTATTTTTTTTACATATATTTTTCCTGTTAGGAATTTTTTCCTCTATATGAGATGGTTATGGCTAGGGAGCTGGGAGCTGGGATCCACCTGCCGATCCAATGGAGGTGGAACCTTCTCAGCAGTTGGAATTCTTCGCTACTGTTCCGGGTTTCACCCTCCTGACCCAATGGGCGAGGGATGTCGTGGCCTAACAAGCAATTCAGATTGTGTGCGACCATATCACACGCCGTCGACGGATGCTGGCCTGGCCGCCATAGCTCGCGGCGTGGCCACAGGAGATTCTGGCCATTGATGACAGCTGAGAAACCAGCTGCCCGCCATCTGCCGGAGGTGCGCTGCCAAATGGTTGGTAGAGACAAGTGGCATTCACTCTTACTGTATGCCAAGGTGAATACAGTGTTTGTTCCAAGTGGTGTTTACTTTAACATCAGTGTTCTGCATCGGATATACTGCGATGGTTCAGTATTCTGCACTAATTGCTTTATGTTCATGCATTTGCCACGAACATTTTTGCTAGTTTCTTTGCTTGAAACTGTATTTTGTTGGAAAAACGTACAGCAGAACTACTTTCTCTAAAATTAGTAGTATTTTCATAATATCCCTTTTTAAGCAGTATCATCTTAACACTTGACATATGCAACACCAAATTAACTGCAGACACATTTAAAAAATAATCTTTATTAGCAATTGGGCAACGAATTTATTTTCCTGTCTTTAATTTCCCTTTCTTTATGCAAGAATACTTAAAAGTATCTGTATACTATTTCAAAAGTATATAACAAAAACAAAAGCTTTCTTATGTTTTAAACTCACCAACATATGCTCTCCTCAGACCATCAAACAGAAGAATAAGTGAAGGAATGATCTGTGACGCACACTCATTTGGTAATGCTACAGAACGTGCAGCACCAGTAGTGCTCAATAAAGTGCAGAGTCCCAGGACACACAGCTTCCGGTCATGTAAACTGCAGAGGAAAATTAAAGGTTTTCAGATTATCAAGACGCAAAAATTTTGGAATATTTTTTGGGTACCATCAAATGAGGTGATTTCGGAAAATGTTGAGTTTATTTTCACTATAACTTTCGTAGGCTTTGTCATATTTCATTGTTTTTTATGGAAATGGTGGGGTATATGTATAACCAATAAAATATACTAGAAACAGAACAGAATGTCCTTGTGCATCTACTTTTACCTGAGACAGACAAATCAAGTGTCCAAAATGATCCCATGGACAGGGGTTATTTCAGACACACATGTATTTTCAATCTCTGTCTGATGTTTCGAAGTGTATGGTGCGATTCGAACACAAATTGACTTTAATTCTACTTTCTTTCTGTTAGATTTTAGTGACTTAACATATTTTAAGGACGCCCATCATTAAAATGAGGGATAAGGACCGAGATAAGGAATTTTATTTATTAAAGGTTTTTCTAAATGTTAATTTGCCAACTTCTCAAAGTGCCACAATCTACCGAACTTGTTGGCAACTGATGTTACAATACTTTTCCGCCAGTTGCAACAACAGATAGTTTCTGCTCCATAACACAGCGAGAACTTTCGACAATGAGTCTGTCCCACTGATTAATGCATCAGTAAACAATCTATCTAAACACAGAAGTGCGGGGTGCAGGAATTACAGTCTCGTGCATAAAATAAGCAGTGCGCGGAGGTGGAAATTAGCGCTAATTCGTTGCTATGCAGTGGGAAAGAGAAGATAAACTATATTGTCCGAAATCACCCGTTTGACAGTACCATAAACACATTGTGTATAAAAGCAAACTATGCATCTATTACCTTCTTAACCTGCACCCTTAGAGAAGTCAGAGGCCACAACGTTTTCAGACATTCTATATGTGATATTTACCTCTTATTGTTTTACTGCAATGTCATTCTATACAAATGAATGTCTTACCCATAGTGCCCACTCTACTTGGTGATTACATTTCCTCAAGTTTTCTGGAATCTTTACAGAGCTATAACTCACTAAGTAATGTATAGAAAATTTAGGAGACAGTTCTTTTAGGACACTTCTTGCTCCAATAAAAAATTACTTCAATTAAAGTATATATTGAACTTTAAATCCTGTTATTTCAGAAACAGGTGCATGTCTTTGTAGTGAGAAGTATTAACTTGCATTCGATTTTGTTGTAAAAACAAAATTGTCAGTACCTGGGAAGTTAAAATTTCAATAGATCTGTCATATAAACCAACTAAATTTACACTCTTGCTTGTTAGTAACAAAATGCTGTTTTTATGACTGACACCAGGTTGAGTATGCACTTTGACAGGACCCAAAGAGCTCAGCTTAAATTACTGCAAGTGAAGTAAGCAGCAATCACATTTACATTTTTGCTTCTTAAAAATATTTTGCTACTTTCTGTGAAATGTGAGGCTTATATTATCAGGTCACTACATTCGTGAAGACCAACTCCACTTCTGGTAGCCTTGACAATGCTCATACTCCCCTTATTTCAGTTCCTGCAGAGAGTTGTGCAAAACCTATTCAACCATTGACTATGTGTGATATAACTACAGTTGTTTGCCACTTTACTTTGCTGTTCTCTATTGCATTAGATATAGTTTTCGTTTATAGAAAAGTATAAACTATTTTTTTTTTTTTTTTTTTACATGCTGTACTTTCTGTGCATTTGCAGCAGCTTGCTATACTTAACCCCCCCCTCCCCTCAACACAGCCACAGTTCTCTTCACCCCATCTAAACAGGGACTGGGCTGGCCTACCCTATTCTGAAGTCATGTATGCTGTATTTACCCGAATATAAGCACCTTATTTTCTCATTTTCAGGATACAAAAAGTGGCCTGCAGCTTAGAATTAACGGCAAAGCAAATGAAAGTTATGAAAAATGGTGCAGTGATCTACAAATAATTTTTGCCATTGAAATCTGAATGTTAACAGCTACCTAGGTGCATCACTTAATTATAAAACATTAGTCATTTGAAATGGAGATTAATGCAGCACAGCACTTCACCAAGAAAAGTTTCCTTGGTGAATAATTAAAATCCATATTTCATCACTTTTTTGTTTAGGTGGCATCTGCCTCCTACCATGTACAGATCAAATGGCTGACAGTTTTATCCTACAGCTTGTAAGAAATATTTTGACAAGTTTTTAGAATTGTTTCACACTTTTCAAGATTATGGTTGGCAGAATGTAATAAAACAGTAAAGTGCACTGAAAACACAGATTTGTTTATATACAACAAACTCAGAAAAGACATTTGCATTGCTTGTCTGTACCCGACTCATGATTGACTGTTCATGCTTCCCATTGTTCATCAAACCCTTATATACATTTCCACAATACACAGAAACTGCTGACAACTGAAGCGAATTTTTACAAAAATAACCTTGCTCAAGTTCAACTGCTAAGCTTATGACTAACCCAACTACTGATGCTTATCTTCAGGCATTTTATCTCTTGTTAGAATTAGCCAATGTTTTAATTTCAAAACAATTTTCAGGTGGGGCTTAAATTCATGTAAATATATAAGTGGCCCACAGACAGAGGCAGAATGGGCGAGGCCATGAATTTAGGAGACAGTTTACCCTCGAGAGGAAACCATTGATCCATTTTGCACAGTGGAGGTGAACATGTGCAGAAAGGAGCATTCTAGCAAGTTTCCAACAAGCTTCTTTAGTAGCGTGGCATAAACATATTACAGAAGTTTGTAAAAAGGCAGCCGAGATCACTAATTATTTTTTTTTTTTTACATGACCAGATTGGACAAATTACACTGCCCTCAGCAGATCTGTCATTTACATATGCACAATACAAAGGAAATTCTGTAAAACCGTACTAGTTCACCAACTTTATTGTTGACATGTCACCACGCAAAAAGGCACCCACATCTTGTTACAATGTGATGTGGTCTCAGTTAAGGTAATCCTGATTTTTCCCCAGGTTGAGTAGCAGACCTACTTTTTTTCAACTTCACTTATGTATTTTGGTAATTGGAGTAATAATTAAATAAAGAAAAGGCAACCACTCAACTAAAGTTGATTCATGTGTGGAGCACAACATGTAATAAGAATTATAATAATGAATGATTCATGTTAGTTTTTGAGCATTCAGCTCTTCTTATGACAGCTGCACTTGCACAATCACACAAAAGCACACCTGCTTCAGTACTTCTGTTAGAAAAAGCAAAGATGCTTGAAAGCTTTTGTGAATGCTGTTATCTCTTATGTGTTGCTGTGCTTCACACATCAACCTGCTTCTTCTCTAACTTATCACTACATGATGTATTTTTTCCTTCACAAATTTAGTTTCCAATGTTATAGAAACAAGCAAAAAAATTTACCCTAAAAAGCAATCTGTATCATGTATCCACTGCTTTACAAAGTGTGATGTAATCGATTCAGTTGGGGAAACAACCATCTGAAGTTTCTCCAAAGTTTCAAAAAGAAGTTGTGGGTTGTAGTACAATGCTGCTATCACAACTTGCAAACACATAGTTCGTAATTCAGATGTTTTAACTTCACGAGTCAGCCGCTGAAGCACAAGTTCCACAAAGGATGGTATGCACTGAAGGAAACAGAAAGTAATTAGTGGACATATTATTGTTGCATAGAAAATGATTTTAAAATACTACAACAAGATAAATGAAACTATGTTTTATTTATACAAAAGACACGTAATGCTATCTCCACACCATTCTAAAAACCAAATATAACAAGAATACAGTTACCAATATTTCTCCACAAACACATATTTACCAGAGTAAAAGATGACCTTGAGTAAAGACAGCCCTAGTTTCCTTTAAGATCTTAGAATATTTTCATTTTCCAGTAGAGTGTGCACTAACATCAAACTTCCTGGCACATTAGAACAACTTGCCAGAACCAGGATTCAAACCTGGGACCTCTGTTACTTTGTAACTTAACAAAAAACTCTTGACAAACTTTTACAGACTTTTTTTAGAGTGCTACAGCTCACTGATCTCGTTGCAAACTGACATCATAATACTTTTTGCATAGGTCACAGCAACAGAACATTACTCATCCAAACACAGCATGAACTTTCAACAATGAGACTATTATTACATTGGTAAACAATCGAACCGAAATGCAAGTCACATTACATGAAACTACAGTTCCATGTATAAAGTAAGTGAGGTGCAAAGGTTGAATTTGGCAGTAATTCACTGCTTTGCAGTGGAAAAGAGCAGATAAACCATATTAACTGAGATTCCCCTAACAGTGACCCATATTACCTCTGTTGATGGTACTTTGTTTACATATTTGCACTTCCTTATTACAAAAGCATGCAGTTCCAATGATACGCCAATTAAACATATCTGAAAATTGTCCAGTTCTTGATACAGGTTTTTATACTGAAGTAGCATGAAATCCCGCTTTGGCATATAAATCCTTTACTGACTGATGGAATCTAATTTTGGTTCGATTGTTTACCGATGAAATAAAAGTCTTATTGTTGAAAGCTCATGCTGTGTTTGGATCAGAAATGTTCTGTTGCTATGACCTATGCAAAAAGTATTATGGTGTCACTTTGTAACTAGATCAGTGAGCTGTAGCACTCTAAAAAGTCTGCACAAGTAGATAATGTAGTTATCTAAGCTAATCTTAAATGTAAAACAACCTAATTTTGACTGACTAATCTGGGGAAAAAATTTTCTTCTGGTAGGAAAAATGTTGTGTTAGTGGTCAAACATTTGTGTCCACCTGGTATTTTTGTGACAAAACTAGCAAATTTCTACCAGAATATGAAAATGAAGCATCTACAGAATTTAATGACAGCTATATGTTTTTAAGAACCTTGTGTTGAGAGAAATCATCACTCAAATTTATATATATAATGAAATTGTGTTGTTTACATTCACTTTAACACTTTCGTAAAAACTCAGAACATGAGGCAAAGACACTGAAATCAAACTTGTCAAATGGTTAGTAAAATAATTTCTTTAAAACTGAATGGTTGTCGTCTGGCCTAATTTGAAATTTTTCATATTATTTAATAAGAAAATTTTCAAATCAGGCCAGACAAAAAAGTTTAAATGTTTAAGTACATTGATTGCCTTTATAAGAGCATTTCCAGTTCGTAAAAAAAAGTTGGCAACAAGAACAATAACCAAACTAGGAAAATGAGAAACAATGCAATGCATACCTGATCTATACGTCCTTTGCACTGTAGAATGATAACTTCAAGCAATTTTGCTGCATGACATTCAGGATCCTCTCCCGAATCACCAGTCAGAACCTGAAGTCAATAAACAAAGTAAGCATTTAATTAATTATGCATGAAATAACACATTTAGATTATTTTTGCCGTAGACAAATTACAAAATGAATGGTTGTGTGTGTGTGTGGGGGGGGGGGGGGGGTGTATTATTGTTAAGCTATGTGTAATGGAATTGCTGAAGAGGAGACACAAAGTGGGAAAGAAGTAAAAAAGGAACATGAAGGCAGGTTAGAAAATTTACCATCTACAGAACTACTGATAATAGGAGATGATTTTAGAACGGTCTTTGTCAACATAAGGAAGTGGCAGAAATAAAAATTAAATAAATGAAAAACTTAATCACTAGCAAGAAATAAGAGGCCTTTTTTTAACACACTTGCTACAGTAAAAACCTCTTTTATACCTTTTTTAAAGCGAATGATGAAATAAATGTACAAATGAGATTTATGTTAAAATGAAACTTGGAAGATGATGCTCTTTTCAACATTTTGTGGTGAGGTGCACATTGTTAATCTCTCCACAAACTCCACAGCCAGTAATGGCACATCTTACTTTGCAACTGTGTAATGAGGCAGAAGAAGCTTGGAAGTGAAGTTTTCAACAACTTCTTTTTTGTGCAAATTCTAAAGCCTTTTCTTTCAGTATTGCATGTGAAATAGGTACATTAACTGCATTTTGTTGCTGAAACCAAGACTATAGTCAGTTTTCCACTCTGCAAACTTTCTACCCTAAATATACTTGCACCTCCCATGGTTTTTGAGCATTCCATTCACTCTTCTTTTCATTAGCCATATGGTAGTATTTTGGAATTAGAGATGCTTAACTTTAGGTCCATTAGATGGTTTTTAGTCTTGCTCAGTTATATTTACTTTTTCCTGCATGAAAATAATCATTTTGGCAAGCACAGTAATGTAACACTACAGTACACTAAAAATAATAAAAAAATATTACTTCACCCTCTGTAAAAACCTTACTTTACATTCAGGGTGCTCTCCACCTGCTTACATTGCTGTCAGTGTCACTGGTATGTATAGTACTGTGTGTTTGTTGGGCCGTCTGCTACATTCCCACTCCTCATGCCCCTTTAGACAAGACCACTGAGAGGCACAACTCTGCAGCACTCTTGCATTCACATGGCTCCCATTGAGAACAGGTGCAGTTGTTTATGTGAACAACTTTGATGCTGCTGCTAGTTCTGCAGTTTTTGCTTAAATCTCAATCCAACCATTTGTAAGCAGCAGTGTCTCCTGTGGAGGCTGCTATTAGGAGCAATGTTCCGAAACCAAATGCCACAAGTTCCAACATCAACAGTGTCACCAAATGTGCTATAGCTAAGGCCCATGATAATAAATGTGACTTTTCATGTATATGCAAAATAGCATAAAAGCGTGAAAATGTATAAATGGAAAACATTAAAGTGAAGTAACTTTGCATGTAAAATCAAAAGAGTGCACATTATATGAAGTACAAGTACAAAAAACTTAGAGCTGAAAATGTACAAATGGATTTCACTGTAGTATTTTAAGAGTTGGTATCCTGAAGACTGTGTGTAGCTAATATGGCAGTACAGTGATTGTGGAAAATGTGTGCTGAACAAAAAATTTTTAAAATTGGAAGAACCACCTTTGGCCGCAATGAAATCGTTATTTTTTTATATACAATACAGATCGATTTCGGTCAGTGTCTGACCATCCTCAGTGCTGGAATCCAAGCTCTGTGAGCCCACAAAAACTTGCACTTTGAATATTAACATCAATTAGGCAGTGTGTAAGTAGAATCTCTACTACTAATACACTGCCTACTTGATGTTAATATTCAAAGTGCAAGTTTTTGTGGGCCCACAGGGCTTGGATTCCAGCACTGAGGATGGTCAGACACTGACCGAAATCGATCTGTATTGTATATAAAAAATAAAGATTTCAATGTGGCCAAAGCTGGTTCCTCCAATTTTAATGTGGTCGCTCTGCACCAGATTCCAGATGAAGCCACCTACATATAAAAATTTTTCACACCAACTACAATGATTTTCTGCAGTGCTTATGTGTATTGTCTGCAAACACTTTAAATATCTACATTAAATATCTGTAGACTTCATAGAGTACATTACGACTGCTAGAGAGCAGTTGCAGCATTATTTGGAAAAATTAATTCTCTTTGAAACATACATTATTGCTGCTTGATTTCTAGATGTTCCCAACATTTGAATTGTGTGTGTTTCAGGCATTTTGTGTGCTAACAAGTTGAGTTTTAAGTTTCAAATTTTGAGTGAAGAGGAGAGATAGTTGGAACAAACTATTCACACACAAAAAGAAAGGATGAAAATAAAACAAGCTTTCGGAACTGTGTTCCTTCTTCCGGCAAGAGAGAAGGGGGGCAAAAAAAAAAAAAAAAAAAAGAAAGAAGGAAGGAGACAGTAATTCACGACCTAGGTCATGAGGATGTGTTAAGAGGATTGTGGAAGTCAGAGATACTTATGTCTACCTAGGTGTGTGTGCATGTTTATATGTGTGTGGGTGTGTATGTTTGTTTACCTATACTCCCCCCCCCCCCCCCGACCCAAGGTAAGTCTTTCGTCTCCCGGGATTGGAATGACTCCTTACCCACTCCCTTAAAACACTCATCCTTTCCTTTTCCCTCTCCTTCCCAGCTCTTTCTGATAAAACAACCTTAGGTTGTGAAAGCTCAGTTTTGTGTGTGTGTGTGTGTGTGTGTGTGTGTGTGTGTGTGTGTGTGTGTATTTATTTGTGTATCAATGAACTGGTGCCTTCTCGCCTGGTAAGTCCAACTTTCTTTACCTCTTCTTCTTCTTCTTCTTCTTCTTCTTTTTTTTTTTTTTTATATACACAAATGTCTGCCTAGGTGTGTTGGCGTTTCGATATGTCTGAGTGTGTGTGTATTTGTTTACCTTCCTTTTTTCCCCTAAGGTAAGTCCTTCCACTCCTGGGATTGGAATGACTCCTTTTCCACTCCCTTAAAACCCATATCCTTCCCTTTTTCCTCCCCTTTTTTCCTCTATTTCCTGAAGAAGCTGCCAGTGGTGGCGAAAGCTTGTATGTGTGTTTGTGTGTGATTTTGTTTCTATCAACCAGCCGGTTCTTTTGGTAAGTCATCTCTTTTCTATTTTTATTTTTGTTTCTTTACGTTTTGTGCTACACACTTGATAAAACAAATTTCACAATAGTTTATTAGCACTTTTCAGCAATGTTCATTGATTTGGTCTCACTATTATTTATATTTTGCCATGCTTCTTATCAGCATATAAATTTCCCATGTAAACACATTAAGCGATACTACTTTAAAAAATTGTGGGGATTTTCATTGCCAACATGGCTCGAGATGTTGATAAACTGAATGTTCTTTATCATTTTTCAATACCTTTACCACTGCAATGACAGCTGTGGGACGTCTTTCGACACCTGTTATCAACGTTTATCCCATATTAATGTTACAACAACAACAATTTTCCGACAAGCAATTCACCGCCATCTGAGAGAATGTGCGGAACATTGTTCAATATCTGCATAGAAAGTAAAGTTGGCAATAATCAAAACACAAAACCAATATATACTGAAATGGTTAGAAATAAATTGTCATTAATATTCCGTTTACATTAACTCTAATTTATTTTTCTACTGCTAAATTCAAATTATGTGATTTGACAATTTTGTTGACTATTTCGCAGGTTTGAGTTGAGCTATTACAAATTTACTTATTCTTAGATATACTGAATGTGAGAGAGAAATACTTGTAGGTTACTCTTTGAAATTATATTATTCCTTGAAAATAATGTATTATGAGTGGTTGGCATTTTAACATTAACAGAATTTTAAATATGTCTTATCTAAAAGGTAATACATCTTTTATGAAAAGTTATTTATTTAATTTCATCATATTTATGAACATTTTGCGAATGCGGAAGCTTGGTTCATATGACTGTGCTTTTTTCTTGTGTGCGAGTGCGACGAGCCTGCAGCTATTAATAATTTATTCAAAGATAAACAGTAATCGATCCTTTCGCCGAAGCACAAGTATTACGCCCATGCAGACTTGCACACTCAGTCAACCGAGGGACTAAGTTTTAGAGTTTTTTGAACTACAGGTAATGTTTCAGGAATCTTTTACGTCTTGGTGGAGTCTTCATTTCTCAACAAGAAGACGCTGAGCTACATGACTGTTAAAGAATTTCTACTTTTCAGGTCTCCATTATTTTTCCACATTGACATTTTTCTTTGGTGAAAGACACTTATTGGAGACGATTTTCTTTAATATACAGGACATCTGCAAAATTACCACAGTTTCAAGTGTCACCAGCATTAGGTTGAACACAAACATGAGAAATTAATTTTAAAACAGTAATTTAGGTGACACATTCAGAATACTATAAAAGACTTTGAATAATTTTTCCTCAAATAATAATAAAATACACATACAAAGATAAACAGATATGCATTTTCAGCAAATTTTGTACTAATTTTGGCATTTCGCACTTTGTGACAACCTGCCTAGTCTACTTCAGGGTGACAAGACAACCTGCACTTATAGGATTGTTCCTTATTTAGCCTACGTGTTGTGCTGACCCAACAAAATAAATATGGGACATATGTTGTCCTGTTTTTTTTCTTTTTTTTCTTTTTTTTTTTTTTTAACTGTAACACACATTTTGAAAAAAAAAAAAAAAAAGCGTTTTTATGACAATGTACAGCATAACCAAATGGAGAACAAATTTGACCACAATCAAACAATAAAGAAAGTGAATTATGCACAATTTTTAAATTTCTTTGATTGCTATTACATAATGCCTTCATGCGACGTGCTGCTTTTCCAACTAAACAAATTCAGTCATTAATTACCCATTTTACAACCTGAAAGCCTTGTTTGATGAAAATATTTTGTAAGAAAGATGTGAAGATCAACTTTTTTGAGGACATGAACCATATGAAACATTTAAGTGACGAGAGAAACTTGGTCATTAGAGTGAGATCACGCTCAGATGTTTTAATAATGTTGGGGAAGGAAATCGGCTGTGCCCTTCCAAACGTAGCATCCTGGCATTCACCTGGAATGACTTAGCAAAATCACAGAAAACTGGATGCCCAAGAGGTAGATTTGAACCAAATGCAAGTCTAACGCACTGCCATTGCGCCAACTTACTTTGTTTTTATACTCAAAAGTCACACAACATACACTACTAGAAACGAAAGAGAGAAACAAATTTAAATACGAGATTAACCAAATACGACAAGTTAATGTCGTGTTGCAGGGAGGAAGGGAATGAGGGAGATAAAAGGAAAGAATGGATTTTTTTCCCTTACTATACTGCGTGTGTGCATTAATTTGTGTGTTTATATCTGCATTAATGAGTGACATCAAGGCTGTTACATTGTATTAACTTTAAGCAATAATCATGCTGATGATGCTGCAGTAAAGGCAACATTTGGTATCACAATCTTCGGTTCCCATGTGTGTTCTGTATCTTGATACTGGAAATCTAGTCATCCTAATCTACCTACCTATATGAGTGCCAAACAGCATGTGGCATCTAATTTAGCCAATGGCCGGTGTAAGGATATTTTGAAGCAAATCAACAAGAGAAATTACAGTTTACTAGGAAAACTTCAATTTTTCTGTCTTTAGTTTGCTTGCAAAGGTTACCTATAAGAACCAATAAGAACAAAGCAACCATGAGTTTAGTTTGATCACAGATTGCTCACTGCTGTTTTCTCAAATGCATTGCAAACCACATGTTTGTGGTTAGGTTAGGGCTACAAAACACAATTTACTGCACCTCCATCACTGCTCTCTTAAAATCAGCTGTTGACTCAGAATACCCACATTTTTTAAAATAATTATGCGCAATCATTTCAGTCACTGCTGCTCCGCATTACACATTAATGGCACATAGGAAGTGACCTGCTGTGTTTCTGTGTCACCTTTAATGAGCCGTACCAGCAGCAAATGTGTCAAACTGTAGTGGCATGTGACAACTAGCAAGTAATCTTCATTCAATTTTAGTAAGAACAACTCTTGAGCAACAAATTAACAGCCCTAAGTATTAAAATCATGGAGCCCAATTAACAAAATTCATATAGAATGCTAATACTGAGTAGTGTCAAAATGATAGTGGTAGATCTTTTATGAATTACAAATGTAAATGGAATTAAATGTAAATTTTAGCAATGGAAAATCCGATTGGAATGTCAATAATGGGGGATACATAACTCATTGTCAAGGCGCTCACTGAGCTGCTGACAGGCAAGAAAATAGATAATCACATTCACACAACTTAAAAGTTTCTGCCATGGCCTTCGTCAGAAAAAGAAACGTGTTCACACAATCATTCAGACAGCTGTACACACATGACCACCATCTCCAACCGCTGTTGCATTACAAGTACCTTGACAGTGAGTGAGGATGGGAGTAGAGGAGAGTGGCTGGACATGGTGGTTGTGTTTGTATAGTTAGCCTGAGTGACTGTGTGAAGGTATGTGTTTATTTTTCTGATGAAGGCCATGACCGAAAATTTAAGTTGTGTGTATGTGATCATCTACTTTCGTGCCTGTCAGTAACTGTAAGCCTCTTTACGGTGAGTTGTTATATAACCTCCATTATTGAAATGGAATGTAATTATCTTTCTAAAATAACTAGAGCACTGTGTAATACATTAAGGCTATTCAGTTGCCTCTAATATAGTTTAAAATTTGAAAAATTACAGTAATGAATTTTATCCAAATACACATACTACAAGGATTTATAACAAAATTACTTACAGCCTTACACATGTTGTACATTGCAAGTATATAATTTTCATTGGAGAGGAAAGTAGCTGTGTCTACAGTTACATAATTATGGAGAGCTGGCATCATATCGGTAAAATAATCAAATCCATCCTTCTGGAACACCTGGAAAGTACATATGGAATATTTGTAGACAGAAACAAACCTGACATGCAACATTAACTAAAAGTTTTTACATCAAATTCAGATCTTAACTGCAGTTTAATACATTTTGTTATGGTAAAAATGTACAGTTCAAAACAATATATTTTCCAACACTAACTTTCCTCACAGTTCAGTAGTACAAGCAATTACCAGTCAGTGGTAAACAATAAATCCTAATTCAATATTAGTTCTAAAGAGTAACATTTTCAACTGAAGATATACTTTAAGAGAAAGGAGGGAATTGAAAAATGCCATTCCATAACTTATCATGTGATATTGAGTCAAGAGTAAGATATGAAATGGTGTAGCGAATTTAGTCATTAAGACTTACTTTGCAATGAATCACAAATCCTAGAAGACTTTCAGGCATGTAAATTAACATGAAGGTTGTATTTTTAGCTTTTAGAACTGCCCTCTTGCAATAAAATAAGGAAAATTAGGCGAAAGAAAAAGGTGTTTCTACATTTGAACAAATGAGATCAAATGTTCAAGAACCTATTGGACCTAACTGTTATGGGACTTACAAACTAACTTACACTACCTGTCTTAGGTAGGGCTCTAACCTCTGGCGTGTAGTGTAACAGCTTACACTGCATGTTTCCTGATAGAGGCTCAAGAAATTCGAGTATAATAATTAAAGAAAATAATATTTTAATTAAATAAAATCATGTTTCATTTAGGAAAGGGTAGGAGAATGTATTCTGGCTCCAGTTTTTCTCTGTATAGGTTTTGTGCAGCAGAAAAGAATAAATGAAGAATGGGATACCGTGCCAGTCATGTGATTACTCCATGTTACTTATGTATATGTATATTCTACGGAAACGACATTGTTATTAATTACCTTTAGTCTTGATCGGTTGAAAGAACATTCTTCTTCTGTGAGTTGAATTCCAATAAGCATGTAATTCAGTGATGTAATCAAAGGTTATTTGTGTTACCTTAAAGTCACTGTTTACTTGAATACAAACTTATCCGACTAAAAGGTAATTGCAAATGATATTTATTATCATGAAGGTATCATCAAGAGAAAGTCATCAGAAGCAGTTGTTATATTAGTAGGCACAGACTAGCCGGTCCTCCTCCATACACAATGCTGGCGTTGAACTTAATCAGTAACGGCCGTTGGAACAACTCAGGCGGGAATGGTTTGTGTTTGTAAATCTATCAGAACAAACTGCGTGGTCATCAGTCTGTAGCTTACAGACTACTTAAACTAAGGTAAACTAACCTAAGGACAACACACACACACACACACACACACACACACACACACACACACACACACACACACCAGGGAGGACTCTAACCTCCGACACCGAACAACCGCGCACTCCGCAGCGAGGCGCCTTAGACCGCTTGGCCACTATACCGAGGCGGGAATAGCCACTCAGTAGGTAGCAGGACAACTTAAACCACCAGCAAATCAGAAGCTGTGTCAAATTGCAGATCTACGGAGGTTAAAGGTAAATGAGAGGAGCTAATAGCAACACAGTACTATCAATTTTTATTTCTTCCATCTGATATTATGATTTGAATATTATAGAGGAAAAATTCCTAACAGGAAAAAAATACGTAAAAAATAGATGAACACTTACCAGGCGAAGGGGCACAGGCAGTAATAGTAACAAGTAAACACACAGACACACACACACACACTCAAAAATGCTAGCTTTCGCAGCCTAGCTGCTTCATCAGGCAGAAGGGAAGGAGAGGGAAAAGGAAATGATGAGGGATTTAAGGAAGGGGGTAAGGAGCCATTCCAATCCCGGGACAGGTAAGTCTTTCCTGTCCCGGGATTGGAATGGCTCCTTACCCCCTTCCTTAAATCCCTCATCATTTCCTTTTCCCTCTCCTTCCCTTCTGCCTGATGAAGCAGCTAGGCTGCGAAAGCTAGCATTTTTGAGTGTGTGTGTGTGTGTGTGTGTGTGTTTACTTGTTACTATTACTGCCTGTGCCCCTTCGCCTGGTAAGTGTTCATCTATTTTTTACGTATGATATTATGATTTCTATCACTTCCAAAGTTTGTAGGCTGACCTAAACAGAATACTGTGGCACACACTAACAACTACAACTCTAACAGTATTTAGGCACAGCAGCAGTCAAAGTGTCTTTGTCAAGTGTCTCCCTTTTCAAGTTCTTGAAAACTGAAATTCTAAAAATGTAACCATTCTATGCATGTTCCATATTACAATTTGTTCCAATTAAAAGAAATGACAATGTATGCTTCCATTCTGTTGGTAATTCACATGAGGCCAAACTGATGGTGATTGTTGACTGATTATGTGAATTCCTCTTTCACAGAACCTTGCTCCATCAAATCTTAAGCACAGTATCTGAAGGCAGCATTTATCATACTTCCACTATTTAACACCCAAAAATAACATGGATGAATGTGATTGGTTAGTCAAACTTTAGGTCAAGTTATGAAATGAAAACTCAGGGGGGTAATACACTTTTCCCTTGAATGCATCACTTTAAACTGATTTTAGTATGGGTTGCTGCACTACTATTTATTCAAAAAGAGAAGAACTTTGACTTCCCAGTTCTGAATCTGTAAAAGTCAATTTACTTTGGTCTGACCATGTTGTGTGTCCAGCCTTGTCAGCCACTGCGAAACAATTGTTGTGCCAGCATCACTAATGAATTTTTATAACTGACTAGCTTAAATATGCCCGTGCTTCGCAATGGTTGTTAGATAGGGACTTGCGTATACAAGGTTTTTTAGGGTTCCGGATATAGGTCAGCAAAAACAGAATCCTCAATGGATCGCTCTATCAAAAAAACTCAGTTCTCCTAGCCAAGATGTCAAATTTAAGTATAAGTCATTGTTGAAAAGGTGAATGTCTATAAAGATTTTCATAGAAAAAGTAAAATTAAAGTACATACTCCAGAACAATCTACATTCAATGTTAGGTTATGTTCATGTGTGTAATTGTGTGTTTGATGTACACTTCTGAAAACATACTGTCGTTCGATGAGAAGTAGTAATAACAATAACAGCGCCATGTATTGGTTCTGTGGTGTCGTACTAAACTATTCATCTCTCACAGTAAGTGTATGCTGAAGTATTAGTATGTTGCAGTCTCGCGCTGGGGACAATGTAGTTATTCTGTACGCAGTGCTCCATATTATCGAAAACTCTATGAAAGCTGGAAGTTTGGTAATTCCATCAACAGAGCAGAGAGTTTAAATAAGACGTCATGGTGGTATCATTGTGTGATAAAGTAAGTCTGGGTAATAGTTGACGAATGGCTTTAGTTGATCGTCTGTATAGAACTTTCCATTAAATATAGTATTTCCAGTGAATTGTCTTGACTGTGTTAGCATCTTCGGCCACTCTTTCAGCTAATACATTTCCCCCACATCCTGCAGTGATTACTTCGTAAAGCACGAAGTTGAAATCGACCTTTGTCTCTGCAAAAGATGATGTCTTTTTCTATCTTAATGTAGTCCACACCAAAACTAAGTAATTGCAATTTTTAATCACAATATTGTACCGAACAATTATGAAAGCAAAGAGGTTACTGATGAGTTTGTCAATCACCTGTGTATGTTATCTCTAGTGGCAGGCACAGAACAGAAATATCTCTGGAGTGTGCATGAAGTTCTCCGAAACTCTGATGCACAGAACCTCGACATTAAGGTGGAAATGTCACGTGATATTGATAAAAATCTACTAATAGGTGACTTTATCTCGGTCCTTTTTTGTTTGGTTAAGACGAATGACTGTGTGTAAATGGCTCTTTTAGCGACGCTTCAACTTTCTTGTTGCTTCTGTGACACATTTATTTACATATTATTTCATGTTATGTTAATCAAAATATCCACGGGTGTACTGCCTGTTGGACACTATAGACTGGCAGTACACCCAGGGATATTTTGATTATCAAATACCCCGGGAGAAACTGAAGAATCACAAGTTATGTTGTTGCTCGGCGAAAAGGAGGTGGGGCTTCTTTCCAGCCAGTGCGGTACAAACCAATCATAAGAGCAAAGAAATGTGTGGAAAGAGTGGATTTGTCTCAATATCAAGTGTAATTGGTGCTTAATGTTGAGAAGATGCGCAGAACGCAATGCTCACTCCACAGATATTTCTATTATATGGTGACAGACAGTGACACTGCCTGACAGTGATGTCTGTATAACCTGGATGTATCACACCAGTCTCTGACCATAGAACTGCAACGTGGCTCCACATTCATGAGCTTTGCATTCTCCGCTATGTTGTAATTAGTCACACGAATTTTCGACAGTCTTTACATCAGAATTAAATGCTTACGTGTTTTTTGTTTACAATATTATGCTGTTTTCCATGTAATAGGCACATATGGGAACGATTTTCAAACATATTTTCTAATCATTTTTTATCAATATTTTGTAGCAGCCATGTATGTATATTGCCTCTTGTGTCAGAGTAGCACTCTTCTATTTGTAATGCAATCACAGGCACATCATGAAATTTCTCTAATTATACATTATCTAAACAGTGGCAATACACCAAGTCACTAACTAACAAGATGAACAAACTCCCTCATAGTTTATATTACGGATTCCCCCCCCCCCCCCCCTCTGGGGTCTGATGGTCCGATTTCAATGGAATAAAACCCATAGGTTTCCAAGTTGCCTCTGAAACTCCGTGAAAAATCGTCTGGTCACAGACGCACGGTTCCTTGCTGTGCTGCGCCATTCTTATTACACAGCATCGGCGTCTATTAGATCTTTGGTGTACTAAAATGCCTATGTAGCTGGTAAAAAAATTATTTTTTTTTTTTTTTTTTTTTTTGTATTATACCTGGGTTAAATTTCACTTGCAGTGGCAGCAGTTCAGAATCTTAACGGTGGCAATGAAATATTCGCTTTAGGAATCATTAATTTACTGATCGGAACAACATTAATTACTCATTTCATTTTCAACACACAGAATTATTCCCTTCATTGTACGTGATTTTTCAAAAAGGATTCAACGGCCGTTGGCAACATCAATACATTACACCGCTGTCATAAGGAAAATCTTAGCCCTCGTTTCACTGTATTACACCTTAGTTATGAGAATAAAAAACGCAGCATCGCCATCTGTAAGTCAGCGCCCCTGTCAGATTTTTGCTGTATTACGCTGGAATTCAAGCATAGCATACACCAGTAACTACAAATTACGATATCTTTTTTTGCCCTGATGCGATTTGGATGAAATCAAGCTTATATGTTGCTTCAAGGTACTCTCAGTTGACCTAGTAATTCCCATGAAAGTTTGTATAGTAGTCTCGGAGATTTACTGTACTACACCATACTTATAAGCATAGTATACACATAAAACTTCAAATTACGATATCTTACCTACTTGTGATCAGATTTTGATGAAATGATGCCTATGTTACTCTTCAATCTATTCTTAATTTACCTGTGGAAACCCATGAAAGTTTGCATAGTACGTTTGGAGATTACCTTCAACAAAGACATACACAATGGCTTTTAAACAGATGATTAAATTATGATATCTTTATTTTCTTTGATCCAATTTCAATTATTTAAGCCTTTATGTAACCACACAATATGCTCAAGTCGTGTGAAAACCGCATGAAGATCCGTCAAGTAGTTTTGAAGATTGAAGGGAACAGTGATAGGCCTACATTGACAGATTTATTATTAGTATAGAAAAGTACTATAATTCAAAGCCACTTAAAGCCTTACTTGGGGCATAATGGATACCTGTACGGGAGAAAGAGTGTACTGCTATTAATATTAAATGTAAGCACAGCTTCTCCAATCACATCCCCGGTCTCTCAATATCCAAAGTGGTCGGAGTCTATTAACAGAGCTTCCTCCACTTCCTGCAACTCCTTCAGAATTCCATCCCCTTGCAAACACACTTAACACTGTAGGGTAAATAATTTATAGTTACCTGATACATAAGTTCCAACACCTTCCACATATCTGGTGAAATATTCTTGCTTGTTAGATCATAAACCAAAGAAAGAGCTTCTTCATAAAATTCTGCAAGAAAAAAAAGAGGAGAGAGAGTTGTATGAATCGCATTTACTTGACATGAGTCTCATGAATGAATGAAATAATCAAAGTGTATACAATCTCCCCAACCCCTTGCTGTTACACTATATAATAG
Source organism: Locusta migratoria (assembly GCA_026315105.1). Lineage (NCBI taxonomy): Eukaryota > Metazoa > Arthropoda > Insecta > Orthoptera > Acrididae > Locusta > Locusta migratoria. The sequence continues at coordinate 335,231,035 of CM048747.1, read as the reverse complement.
CTAATTTCTATAAGGGTCAATCCATATGAAGTGGTACAGGGATGGTTGCTTGACCATTTTTAAATATTTTAATTTTTTTATATGTGATTGCCCTATATTTGAGAAGTTCAAAACAGTTTTTTGAAGTAATTTATCCGGCACCTTTACTGAATGGCGGCCATTTTTATTTGTCGGCGCGTGCCGATTTTTCAGTCTGCAGACATTAGCGAAAATTTGACTATCTCGGCACTGGGTTAAGTTACAACATTGCAATTGACATGATTCTTTTTAGAAAAGAGTCCTCTACAACATTGTCTATTACACAAAATATCCTAAATTTAAAAATAACCAGTCAAAATGACCTCCAAAGTTTGGTATCCAAATTTTCAAAAATCCACTTTTTAGGCCCAATAATAACATTCAAGGAGTGACTTATGAGAGTCTATTTTTTTCCTGTAGTTAGATATCATACACTACTAGCCTCATATAAAGCAAGAACACTTACAAATGTTTCCTTAATGTTTTATGAATTTTTGAAATTTGTAAATTTTCATTTTTTGTAAAGTTTGAGGCTAGTTATCTCAGATGGGACTGAATATAAAAATATGATTTTTGCACAGTTTGTACACCTATGTGAGAGCAATGCGTTGTAAAAATTTCAACATTGATATCTGAGTGTAAACAAAGATATGAATTTTTGAAAATGAGGAAATAAATCATAACACACTACAACAGTTATTAGGACTGTTGCCTATTTAAATGGTTTATTGTTTCATTGTAATAAAATTTAATTGTTACATAGTGTTAACTAAATATATCACACAATATTCATTTAGTTTATTTATTTTTAAAAATACAATATTAAACAACAGGAGCTTTCGGTTGTGTTCTATTATAATAAAAATGCCCATTTACGTTTAGGTTTATTGACAATAAAGAATTACATTATTGCTGGGTGTGGCATTGTAGAAGTACATTACTGCTGGGTGTGGAATTGTTGTCAGTCTGTTCTGAATCCTCTGTTAGAGTGGATGTACATACTTCATCGTGAGTGTAGAATGTGTTATGTGCTTTGTTTTGTGTGTAATTTGTAATTAATTTTGAGAGATTAACTGGAATGCAATAACATGGATGAACAGTGCTCTGTTGGACAGATAACAAGTGAAGTGTGTCACAACACAGTTTATGGTTCAGCTACAAAAAAACTTGAAAAAATGCTATGTAACATCAGAAACGGAAATTTATGAGGATCATTGTGTAAGTAAAATTACATCTCTCTCTTTAACGTTGAATGACATAGTAGCATGTGTGTATGATGGACAATTGTGGCTTGCCGAGGTTGAGCAAAAACTTTGGAAAACAATGACTTTTTGTGCATTTTTGCCACCCTGCTGGCCCGTAACATCATTCAAGAAATCTAATAGAGACAAAGTTTGGATACCAATGAAAAATGTTTTAATGAAACTTTCAGTGCTTGAACTTACCACAGCAACTGGGAAGTCTTATTCTACATCACAGAAGCCGTCAGAAGAAATAAGTGTTCTTAACATTCACCACCAGGTTCAGGAATAGTCACATCTTGAAGAATGTTAATTTCTCAATTTATTTTAAATACTGTATGTCAAAATAACATAAATGTTAATTTCAGTGATGTTTTCACTTTTTGTATATAATTCAGTACCTTGCTTCAATAATAATTGATTATATTCCATCAATATCACACATGATAGGTAACAGCCATAAGATCAGTTGTATAGTAATGTGAATTATTTCCTCATTTTCAAAAATTCATATCATTGTTCACACTCAGATATCAATGTTGAAATTTCTACAGCATGTTGCTATCATATAGGTGTACAAACTGTGCGAAAATCATATTTTTATACTTAGTCCCATCTGAGATAACTAGCCTCAAACTTTACAAAAAATGAAAATTTACAAATTTCAAAAATTCATAAAAAATTAAGGAAATATTTGTAAGTGTTCTTGCTCTGTATGAGGCTAGTAGTGTATGATATCTAACTACAGGAAAAAAATAGACTCTCATAAGTCACTCCTTGAATGTTATTATTGGGCCTAAAAAGTGGATTTTTGAAAATTTGGATACCAAACTTTGGAGGTCATTTTGACTGGTTATTTTTAAATTTAGGATATTTTGTGTAATAGACAATGTTGTAGAGGACTCTTTTCTAAAAACAATCATGTCAATTGCAATGTTGAAACTTAACCCAGTGCAGAGATATTTAAATGTTCGCTAATGTCTCCAGACTGAAAAATCGGCGCGCGCTGAGAAATAAAAATGGCCACTATTCAGTAAAGGTGCCGGATAAATTACTTTTAAAAACTGTTTTGAACTTCTCAAATATAGGGCAATTACATATAAAAAAAATATTTAAAAATGGTCAAGCAACCAACTTAATTTTTATTGTACCACTTCATTTGTATTGACCCATAATGAGGAACTAAACAATATAAACATAGATCTTATGATAAACTAATGATCATATTAACACTGGGGTAGTATGCAAAATGTTCTGTCAATGAATAAGGAAAACAGAATCACACTTGTTAAGGTACACAAAGAAAATTCAATTCACCAGTGTTATGACCTATAAAGAAAACTTGTTACCGCTTTACAGGCTACAAATGAAACCACTATCGCTGCCAACACCAAGATTAAAAAAAAACTTAGCAAAGTTCACATTTAAAGGGTGAAATGATTTACTGGTAGCATAGACAACTTCATTGGCACAACCAGAAACAAATTTGATAGTTGCTTTTTGAAAATAAGAGAAAGGAGGAAAAAGTTTGAATAGGCTGCCTAGATATAATGAGGTATTACCACAAAAGAAAACACGACAGTAAAAACCTTGTCATAATTTGCATATACTGCAATTTATTAAACACGTTAGTTTCCAACTGCCACTGTTTACAATGAACAAATGATCTTTTAAGTGCCCACTTAAACTGGAACAACAGTAATTGAAAGTAGTAAATGCACAGAATAGTAAACTAAAGCAAATGATTAACATCAAGTTGTATGTCACCATAATGATAAAACCTCTATAATGTCATTGTAGTTGAAAACGTAACCATTACAGTACCTTGAACAAGCCTGCAAATAACTCTCAATGTTTCAGTAGAATAGCCAAATAGTAGTGAATATGGACTGGGCAGAAAGAATGAAAGAGAAATTCACCTGGTAGAATTTTGCAAGGAACATGATTTCATCTTAAAAGAAGGTTGTATACATGGAAGAAACCAGGAGACACCAGAAGGTATCAGATAGATTTTATAATGGTGAAACTTAGATTCTGGAACCAGGTTTTAAACTGTAAGACATACCCAGGGGCAGATGTAGACTCTGACCATAACTTATTGGTCATGAACTATAGGCTGAAACTGAAAAAGACTGCAGAAAGGTAGGAAATAAGGAGATGGGACTTTGATAAATTGAAGGAACCTGAAGTTCTTAAGAATTTCAGTGGGAGCTTCAGGCAACAATTGGCAGAAACAGGAGGAAATACAACAGTAGAAGAGGAATGGGTAGCATTGAGAGATTAAATAGTGAAGGCAGCAGAAAACAAAATAGGTAGAAAGGCAAGACCTCGAAAAATCCTTTGATATCTCAGGAAATGATAGATTTAATTAATGAAAGGAGAAAATATAAAAATTCAGTAAATGAGACATGCAAAATGGAGTACAGACGACTAAGAAATGAGATTGACAGGAAGTGCAAAATAGCTAAGCAGGAGTGGCTAGAAGGCAAATGCAAGTATGTAGATGACCGTATAACAAGGGTAAACGTAGATACTGTCAATGGGGAAAAGAAAAGAAACATTTGGAGAAAAGAAAAGCAGATGTATGAATACCAAGAACTCAGTTCTCAGCAAAGAAGGGAAAGCTGAAAGGTATATAGCTGAAAGAGTATATAGAGGGCTCTACAAAGGAAATTAATTTCAAGGCAAGGTTGTAGGAAGGGAAGAGGAAGTAGATGAAGATGAAATAGGAGATACTATACTGAGAGATGAATTTGACAGACATGATATTCCTTGCTGTCTCCATTAAAGATTTGTGAGACATGGCCATTTTGATGCACTTGAAATAAACTTTAGAGTCTTGAACACGAATTTAAATTTATTGAGGCCTTACCCATTTCAACGTTCCATCATTATCGAAGGCTACAGCAAGACAATATTCATCAAACATTTCGATAAAGCATAAATGAGAACACAATCATCACACTCACCATATCTTTTAAAACTTATTAAAAAGTGAAACTAAACATTCCTTTTAAAAAATTATCCACATGTCAGACCCTCTCCTTGTTACTAGAGTGATCTTTTTAATCTTTGAACCTCTGCTTTCCACTCTTCATCTTGCAAGTATGCATAATCTTTCATATAGAAGGTATTATAATAACATTAAAAATTAAATTTTTGCTAAGTGTTAAGAATTTTGAAGCAAGCCCGCAATTTCAGACAATTGCATACAATAAACATATATGCTTCTAACTAACGTGTTGCACATTGATGTTTGTGTGTTTGCTTTTCGCTTGGAAGCCATGGTACTAAATTTGATTCACATGAAAAGTGATGCCCTGTATGTTATGCACTGTGTGGTGGGTGCACGCGCTCTCAGCCTAAAGCCAAGCTGAAACAACGTTATGGTTAGTCACCTGGAGACAGTGCCTGTTTACACCTTCCTTGCTCTGCTGCAGTACATAACAATACCTGGGCGCCCCATTCAACCGCAATGGCTCGTGGCCCAGGCAGCAAGCGAGCAGGAGCGCTTTGTGCTGTCTAGCTGCCTCCTGGGCAGGCTTGGTGTAAATGACAAACACAATATCAAACTTAAGACGTTTGTCATCAAAACTATACAGGAACTGAACAACTAAGTACTGACAGACAGAATAGCTGCAACAATGTGGAAAACTGAGTATTACTACATTTGGGATATAAGTGTAGCACAATGTGTGTATGTATTTTCTATTAACTGTTTTATCCATTCCCACAGTGTAACAAAATAAATTTCACAGATTAACTAAAACACACAATTAAATATAAAATTCATTATACTAAAAAACATACTTACCCATTACACTTTGAGAGAAAATATGGCCAATGACTTGAAGAACAGTTGGCTGCAACTGTGCCATGATTTCTGGTTGCTCTTCCATTACTGTCAGTAATGTTTCTATAGTATTCAGCAAACTCATTGCAGTTATTGCCTTCTCATCAGATCCTTCATCAGTCTCCAGAACTTGGCTGAATGTTGTTGCCTATGCGATGGGGGGAGAAAAAAAAATCATATTAACTGAAAATTTGGGATGGAATATATGTAATGTTATGTGCATAGTGTTTTATAGTAGTTTTAATATAATAAATTCTTTCTTAATTCGTGCCTCTGACATGGGTCATAAAACTCTATAATATGATTTATTTTTGGGAACATTTTTGATGTGTTGCCTTACATGAATAAGTTTCTTGCATTGTATTTATTATGTTTGCTTGGGGTACTACAGCTATGAATACCCTGCAACTGATCAAAGAAAAGGGGTTGGCACAAGTTTTGCTAAAAGAAATACCCTAATTTCCAGACAATTTTAGCTTCTGTTGGTAAAAAAATTGAACTAAAGGATGCTTAAACGAGAAGATGTCAAAAAAGTAAGGACATGAAATGTTCTGAATATATTATTAATGTTCATTCTAAATTACCAGCATGCTGTTATCTGTAGCTCGTGCAAGAGATCGTGGCACCTGAGAAGAAGAAGCAGCATTGTTGACATGCGCACAGCACGAATCCATTCCTTTGTTTCAAAGGGGCAGCCACCTCAGTTGCATGCTGCTTGCTCAGCTGTACACTTAACATGTCAGTCATCTGTGCCTCACATGGCGACCCGCATTCCCGATCTGTCGTACACGGCATGGCGTTGCAGTCTCTGTGCATGGTAGGTGGAGGAAAAGTTCTCCATAATCAAGCAAAGGTGATTGATTGCAGTGAAGAGGCAGATGGGGGAGTAAAAACACCTTAAAGAGTGTGCTGAAACTGTAAGTGGTTTCCCTACAGGGGGAAAATTTGGTTTTGTTCCAAATGCGCTTTTAATATTCAAGTCAGAGATGAATGCAGTAAATTTTTCATGGTAATTGTGTGAGCCATTACCATTTATTTTAAATACCTGAGTAAAATAGTATTGAAGCTTTCAATTAGGTGGCTGGAACACATTAATACTGAACTTGCCAGACAATTCCAGCATTGTGCTTGACAATGTGACTTCTTATAATGTGCTAGAGAATAAACCACCTACAATGACCAGTAAGAAAGATGAAATGACAAACTGGTTACATTCTCTTAACATTTACTTTCACCAAAAAAGTACAAAAATAGAGTTACTCAACTTGATAAAAAGCAGCAAGTATGAAAATTATTTTACTGTGGACAAGCTTCTGAGACATTATGGGCATTCTGTTCTCCGCTTGCCACCATATCACCCAGAACTAAACGCAATGAAAGATGCTATTTTTCAAGCTCAAGGATGTTTGGAAGCTGCCTGAGTAAAAATTTGCCTCAATCAGTGAGCCGGAATGGAGTCAAGTTTGCAGACATGTAGAAGATGTTGAGAAGAAATACATTGCACCGAAAAATTAATAGATGATGTAAAAGAAGTAGTTATTGATAATCACACTAGCTATCCAAGGGCACCGATCATTATGATGCTGGGTTTTGATGACCTGTACATTCTGACAACAGAGAGTAAGTGGAGATTAGTAATTCTCTAAGCGTTCTTTACTTTACAATGTAAATGTGGCTTATGGGACATTATCTCCAACATTTTTCTCCCACTTTTCTTTTATGCGATTGTCTTGTAGTTTTATCTGTCCAGACCTTCAATGTCCTTTCATTGATACTTCGTTTATCATTGGTCCTATGGCATAACATGTTAGTATAGTTGTTTGCAGACTGGCTAGCACTTGTTTAATTCAGCACAATTCATGTTTCATGTGAAGGCTTCGGCTGTAAAACACTACCTCTTCTACCGTGGTAGTGCATTCGCAAGGGAGGTGCAGCTCACAACGTGTATGGCTCAGCCAGCAACAGGCAACTGAGCCTGTCGTTCCCCCTAAACAACGGAATAGACTCAACCTGCGCACAAGGCAAAAATCCATTACTTCACAAGAGTCACGACTTCTTGCACGAGCATTACTTTATATCATGAATCCTGTACTAATGGGAAGTCCAGGTTGGAATTCTATAAAATAATAAGGTCAGTTAGGTTATGTTAGGGTTCACCGGAAAGTTGTTCAATGATCAACAGGCACATAAAATAGACATACACATACAACACTTAAAGCTATTGGCCATTGGCCTCCTTGAGAATAAAGAGCATTCACAAAATCACAAAGGTTGTGTGACTTTAGAGTGCATGTGTGAATGCTCTTTATTCTGAAGAAGGCAATGGCTGATAGTTTAAATGTTGTATGGCTGTGTCCTTTTTATGTGCCTGTTGCAGCTCATCTTACGTCTTTGCATTGAGTTTTAAACTGTTCTCATTACACTGTTGAATTCCAAACTGGACTTTCCATTATTACAGGATTCGTGATAAAAAATTAGATTTCAAGCACTGTGTAGGGTGGTGGGAGGATAATTTGCTGTGGTCTTGACACGATAAAGATTTTTAAATGTTTTTGTGTGATTTTCATCTAGTGCTGCTGTCTTGGGAGCCTGAAAATTAATGTTTTGAGCAGCCAAAAAGCAAGGAACAACATAGTGCTCTTATTCATCTGTCAGCTAGTCCACAATTCAGCTTATCAAAACAGATTTTCATTAACTGCAGTAAATTCAGAGGACATTGAAATATGACAAAAATGAATTTTTACCGTTTTTAATAAATCTGTATATGCTTAAAAAGTACATGCACATTAAATATTTCAGAAAGTATTTGTTGCTGCTGCTGCTAAAACAGCACTGTAAACAGTTCAGATCTGTATTCCATGCAAGAGTCCAAGTAAATAGCTTTAGTGTTCTGATTGTCAAGAAGCTCAAGTCAATAGAGCTTGCATTAAAATGGGAGACGATTTCTCACAACTTACCACTCAATTGTCAAATTTATGGGTTGCAACCCATAACTCTAAAAACAGAACTACCACTTACGTTAACTTCATTAAAGTACAGCCGATTCCACAATCTATCAAATGGAACTCTCACCCCCCAGTTGTTGAAGGCCACTGAAACCTACATGCGACCAGGTAACTTTCAAAGCAACCCTCTTAACTGTCATACCGCATATGATGTTGACTAACAAGTGGAGACCATGACATTTGGATCATTGTATTTTCCTCAAACTTTGTACCTTTTAAGCAGGTCATTAGGACAACACAATTTGCAAGGACTAAGGTGCAATACTTAAATGATTTCAAGAAAATTGCAGTAGTAATTTCACGCGTTGAACATTTAACTGTGTGTTGCAGTTATAAGTTAGGACAAAGCATTGGTCCAGTGGTTAGCATTCTGGCTTGTTAATCGGTGGGTCGCCAGTTCAGTCCTAGCTCATAATGTCATTTGTTTTTATTATTTTTCTTCAACACTCATATATATAAGGTAATATAACGGGAAGGGGGGGGAAGTGTGGTTGTGAAGACATTTATTTAATGTTATTTGTCCTTTTACATATGCTAATTATTATAAGAAATATCATGTGTATAATTTTTAACAAGTAAACAACCAAAACCATAAGATTTTCTGGAAACTGTATACTTCTTGTGATTTCTTGCTAATAACAGATTCATGGGCCAAACGAATACTGGTTTGTACACCTTTACCACTTTATCAATGATGCAGGTCTCGCAATGTGCAAGGTTAGTTATATCCCCAAAATGTGAGCCGATGCGCTAACTTGTGTTATGTTTATTTCTATAGGCAAGTTAAAAATCATCAAGCAGCTGCAAAATTGTTTGTATTTGATTGACCTCAACCTTATCTAAATTATTACTATTTGCAGAGAAGTACAACATTGCATTAATGAATATATATATATATTTTTAATTTCATAACTTCTCTTTCCATTAGACCCAGGTTCCCATTCTACATGTACATACTACAAAAAACTCTGTTAATCCAATAAACCACTTACCAAATGTTGACAAATTTCAACAGCAATGGGCATCAATTGTTCTGTAAAAGTACACACTACCTTCTGCATAACACTTGTGAGATCATCATTTTCAGTTTCACGTATTATACGAAGCAATTCTAAGGTAATTTGTTTGATCTGAAAATAAGTAAATTACAAATTATTTTAACATTCACACAGTCAAAAGAATTCCTAAATTATACTTATAAACAGATGTACCTGTTTGTGGTGAAAATTTTTTGCTCTATTTTGTAATTTTTAAAAAGCTATTTCTATATATTTTTTGCTAGTTTTTTATTTCGTCAATAATTTTGCTAAATTTATTTTCACTTCTTAACCAATAAAAGCAAAAGCAAAAATCAATTATAGCCTCAATGCAGTGATACATCTTTTATTTTATTCAGGAAACACGAAAATTTTACATCTGATGAAGACACATGACAAAAAGAATATTTGAGAAACAAAAGGCAAAATTGCCTTTTTGTATGTCAATTTTCCTACTAACAGTGATGAACAAATATCTTTTCCTCAATATCAATTTAAAAAACAACAACAGTACAGTAAGTCAGAGAGGTAAAATAACTTCCATGTTACTTGGAGTAACAGTCAGACATTATTAGAATATGCTGAATATGATCTTTCACTATCTACATTACTGACAGGAATCCACAATGCCTTTACTGCAGCTTCTACGAAATGCCCATACTCAAGATTTTAGAGAAAAAAGAATAGCAAGGCTATCAACATCTTTACCTTCTCTGCAAGAAATCTTCACCAAATCCCTAAACACTGTATACAGTTGGAGGTATTCACATATTGAAAGCCCTTGGAGAATAGTAATGTTCTTCATTAACAGAGATATTTCAGCAGTGTCTATATTATCTTTCATTATGTTTCTAGGATCAAACTATTTGCCAGTAAAAAAATATCTTTCTTTCCTGTGTCACCTTTTATCAATGGGTGAAGTTTATTCAGTCTTGCTCTACCAACAGTAAAACGCTCTTAAGTTTGTAAATCTATTGGACCAAACTGCTTGGTCATCAGTCTGTAACTTACAAACTACTTAAACTAAGGTAAACTGACCTAAGGACAGCACACACACACACACACACACACACACACACACACACACACACACACACACAAGGGAGGACTCAAACCTCCGACAACGAGCAACCGTGCGATTCGCAGCAAGATGCCTTAAGACTGCTCGGCTACTCCACCGTGGCTTTATCAACAGCCTGAAGGAGTCATGTTAATACAACTTGTAATTTAAAACTCTCACAAACATCACTAAGCTTAGGCTCCAATAAATGAAGCAATGGAATTTTGGAACTTTGTAGTGTCTGCAACATTTTGAGCAGTGCTTATCAAGAAAAACAGCAAAGCATTGGATTTTTTTCACATCCTTAGAGGCCAAAACTTTAAAATACTTCCATAGTTCCAACAAATTCTACAATGTCACTGATATATTTATGAATGTACTCAACACTCTTAAACCACAAGTTCCACCTGTTGATTATTGCTAGTGGAAAAAGTGTTGCTTATGTTTCACCTCCAATTTATGCAATAAAAACTGCATATATGCATGCTTCCTCTTTCACGTATTATGGAGTATGTGCTTTATCTGGATGAAGAATGGTTTAATTCACTTAGCTTCATGGCCCACACACTATCTACCCAATTTAATTTGTGCACCCAGCCCTGGCTGAACTAATCCTTCTAAAACAAGAACCTGAACAGCGTTGATATACTTTCCCATGTAACGGACAGAATCTGACGTTATTTAAATAACATTTTCATACGGAATATCAGGTTTGTGAATAACATTCAAAATTTCCCAAGAACACACTGGCTCATTAGCATTTTCAATCACTTTTACTCCTCTCACAAATAACTTTTGAGTGGTGTTGCCACCATGAGCAACTGCTATTAACAAAACTATGAATACACATTAGCCCCTTCTATCAGTTGTTTCATCACAGAAAATTGCTTCTTTCAGTCTCCCTCCTCCTCTTATGATTTGAGGCACAGAACTTTCCCAAAGTCTTCCAGCTGAGGGAAACACTCTAGCACCGTAAAAATGTCAAGAGACCTGATATTAGACAACCCATTTACAGAAATTTACTATTTATTTCTTTGTCTTTGAAATAAATGAGGCCATATGTTATCTAGGTCTAAACATCACAAAATGAGAAAAACGGGGATAATTATGCAGTTAATGGGGTAATCAAATAGAGTAGAAAATGCTCAGGACTGCTGATATTCAATCAACTTGCATCTATTTCGCCCGAGACTAAATGTGTGTTCTATGTTTTCATCTCACTTGTATTTGTATTCTGCCACGTCTAATGCCCACAGTACATCAGCAGACATGTCGTCGGCCACTGCCTGGCATGCAGATGTTCATAGCGGTGCAATGGATGATGGGCAGACATCCAATAGGAATGGGTGTTTATGTTTTGCTCTTTGTAAACAATTTGCTGTTGCGGATATACTAGTAAATATTTTCTACATGAAACACCTTACAAAAATGCAACGCACACAAAAAAATACTTTACCGTTCATTGCTGAATGAATATCGTAAAAAGTAATTATACTCACAACACTGCATTGTATACAATGCGAAAAACTAAGACACATTCTTATTAGCATTTTAACCGAGTTTGGAAAGCGTAATCAATTCAACTGCCCTTTAATACAAATTTATGAAAAAATATGGGTATTTGTTTGATTGCAGAGCTTCAAATAGCTAATAAAGTGACCACTTGGTGCAAGCGGCAGACTCGCGCACATTTTAAATGCAATGTTGTGAACTTCAATAAATCATCCCAAAACTTCATGCTGTATAGTAATCAGTTCATAATCCTTACGCGCGATAATTTTACAGGTTGAGTAAGCCACTACTAGTAAAAATTTACTTATGGCAGTGGCGTAGTCTGCTGATGTTGGCAACAAGTGTTATGAGAACTCAAAAGTCTTGTTTCTAACAACAACAGGAAAATTGCTTCTCAGGAGCCCCGTAATCTAACTGGTACTTTGTTCAACTCATATTTATTCCCTTCAAAAAATAATAAAGAAAGTGTGATGTTACACAAAACTGATATGTATTTGTTGATCCACACTCAGAGTTTCGGATGATCAACTTTTTCCAAGGTGATGTTTGCCTATGAAAGCTCATGTTGTTGATAACACAAATTCTTCCTTGTCCACTTTCGCTCGTATTGTCGCTGCATTGATATGTACCTGTTGACAGCACTTTCTCCTTGTTCTTCGTATGACAAGAGCAGCTATTTATGTGTTTGAGACACATGTCCTTTCTATGCCATTCAATAAGCACATTGCCGTATTTGCACATAAGTATTTTCCGTGTTATAAAAAACGTAAAAAAATTCTGATGCAAATTCTCTTTCACGATCAAAAACTGTTACGACCATGTTAATAATCTGCTGTACTACAACAAATCACTGAAAGAACCAGCGATCAGAAACGATTACGAACACCCAGTACACTACTAATCACCAGATCAAATAAAGCGCCGGAAACAATCTTCTTTACTGTGCAGGATTGAGGTTGGCAGGACCAGATATATACGAAGAGGTGTACAATCAATTGTCATTTCTATCTCGAATTTCTGCCAGTATTTTAAAATGACTCACGAGATTTCACAAAATTTCGTCGATTATCTCCTGATTTTTCGTATATTTCAATTATTTTGCCATTATATCACAAAAATATTGTGATTTCGCGCATCGTGAAAAACATTGCCTCTACTAATACAGTAGTTCATGAATTTGTAAACCTAAGGATTATCATCTACATAAAGTAACATCACACCAAAGTAATATCACATTCTACACCTCTCCCATTCCTTTTACTGCATCTCTGTCCACCTATCTCATATGAGGGTGATTCCTTAAGTACCTGACCCAACAAGGAAAACACAAAAATTTTGGAAAAACTTTATGTTGAAAAATATAATATTGTTTCAGCTCTATACACTTTTCCCAGCAATATTCAATAAGTTCAATACCCTTTTTAAAATGAGAACTGTAATTCCTGAAAATAGCGATTCACTGCCGAACTCAAGTCTCCAGTTTTTTTTAATCTTCGCCCACCAGCTATTTTGTTTAAAGTTCAGGAACAGAAAATAATCAGAGGGTGCTAAATCTGCTGAATAGAGTGCTTAAATGATCAATTCAAACTTTAATCCATGAATTTTGGTCATTGGAATAACCAACTTGTGAGATAGTGCACTGTTCTAAAGAAGCAACACTTTCTTCTTGATCCAATGGGGCTATTTTTGCTCGATTTCTTGGCCCAAATGTTACAGTAAGTTTGTGAGATACTCGCCATTGATAGTTTTTCCTTTTTCAAGATAGTCAATGAAAATTATCCCAAATGCATTCTCAATTTTCTTGATCCGTATGAATAAAATGGAGTATCTACTTTATACTCTGAATTCCAGATAACATATACTTCAGCTAAATATGTTCTCGGCGTGAATAACAGGGTGGTAGAAGTTGGTCACAGCAGAGAACATTCTCCAATTTTGTATGAATAAAACTAGAGAAGATTCTCACGACCAAGAAACATTCTCAGATTTCTGAAGTGAGCATACTTCGGGTGAGTTACGTTTTACTGAGGTTTATAATATAAATTACAACATTTGTGTTACATAGGACAAGTTCCTATATACATAGTCTTTAAGAAATACGAAGGGATTTAAAAAGTTATTGCAAATAAAAATATTTTGTTGACTAGTAGCTTCCTTCTGAAAAATCTTGAGTGTGACACTTCAGGCATTTTATATAGCGATGTAAGAGGAATGTTTCCGTTACTGACATAGAAATGAAATGCAAGTGGAGTCAGCTGCGTATTTTACCCATTTGTTTGGAGTGTATATTAACAGTTGTAAACAGATACCGATAAATAGCAAAATAATATTTTTTTAAAATAGGGTCTATAAGTAAGGCCTTATGATGTTAGTTCCAAATAAAGCGCATACCAAGACTTCACAGTTTCTATCACAAAATAAATATTGCTGCAATACCAGGTAGGCCTACTGCAATACCAGGTAGGCCTACTGAAGTATTGCTTCTATCCAAACCGGTCGGCCTATTCAAGATGTATTTTATGACTTCGTAATCTTAACTTTTGTTATGTTAGAAGTAAGTAGACACAACAGGAAACTTTATAATTGTTTAATTACATACCTAGCAGTCTATTTCTTGTCACAAAATCACGTCCTAACACTTATGAGCAGACCATTAAGTGTCATATTTAACAACAAATAGGCCTATCTCATCTTAAAAAACTCCGACAGCATTCCACGTTGAAACACATGAATATGTGATGCATTCTTAAAATTTCGTACGCAAATTGTGCTAACCCAACTTTGTTAACAAACAAGTTTCTCGCATGACAAAAATTTTGTATAATCAGAAGAATATATTTTCGTAAAAAGTGCACATTTAGTCTTAATAATATGTTCCTTCACAACAAACTAATATCTAAACATAGTACAATTCTTCCTGAACACGTAGATGCCTACTCCATATTTGTACACTTAACAATTCACCTTATTAAGCTTGTTGAAAGAAATATGATTGAACAGCTGTTCTATGCCAGACATGACACATGGAGAATTTACTCAAGAAGGAGGGGAGGTAGCAATAATGAGCTACCTGCTCAGAGCATATGCTTCGAAGTTTTTATTCATACGAAATTGAGAACATACTCAGAACGTTCTTTTGCTCCGAGAATCTTCTCTGTAGCATGTGCTCTTTTTTTATTCATACGGCCCCTTGTCTGCAGATGAAACGGTCTTCAGTTCTTCAATTTGTGTCCATTGTCCTATTGTCTCTGGAGTGAAGGGGTAGATCCATGTTTCATCCATAGTTATGAAATGGTACAGAAATCTGCTTCGTTGCTCCGAAATTTCACTAAACACTGAACTGAAACATATTCACAACACTGTTTATGCTCGACTGTGAGCAAATGTGGAACAAAACTTGCACACAGTTTCTCATATTCAAATTTTCAAATAATATGCAATACAACGCACGTTTCTAAATGCCCACTTTTATCTACTAGCTCGCGCACTCTTCAGTCGATAATCATCCAGTACCACTTTGTGGATTTTCTTCACAATTTCTGGAGTCATCACCTAATTTGGTCAACAACTACAATGCTCAACTTGGTAACTCGTACAGCCTCATTTAAACTCAGCTACTCGAATCTCATATTGTTGTAAAACAGTAACCGACTCTACCAAAGTAGAATCAGCTCAGCATTAATTTTGGTTGCACTGAGGGCTTTAAGGAGAAAGAAGAAAATTAATTAATTAATTAATTAAAAAATAAAAAATATAAGAAATAACTGTATCACACAATGATGAACAATTTTCTCCATTTCTCTCAAATTCATTCAAAACATTCACTACTGATGGCTGCCAAACAAATGCTAAACAATGTGGCATCTCCAAACTTCAATCATATGCTTCGTACACTGTATACTTTCTAATCTACAGATATTTTTCAGCAATGACTGCCATCTCTCAGTTACACCAGGTACTTAAGGAACCACTCTTGTAACCAAGGTTGGCGCAAGACATGTGCAAAATGTGCGGTCCCATGGGGTGCAGTGTAGCGGAATTATTGTTCTGTGAATATCTGTTTTATATTAAGCCAGCCAGGCTGCTGCTTCCACGTCTTTCACAATTGCCACACCATGGAAGACTCCATTATTTGAATCTTCTTAAAAATAATGAAGAATTGCAGAGATGGACACCTAGAATTTGCTTACAAGGATGATTTGTTAGGAAACTGCTAGTCAGTTTCCTCGATCCAATCCCCGGCATCAGATGTCAATCTTACTTGCAGGGGAAATTTCTACAGAATATAAACATATATTGAGGCGAGTATTTTAAAGCAAGCACATTTGACTCATTTTTAAATGTGTATTGAAACTTCTTAAATCACAAGTTACATTCTGAATATACATTTCAGATACGAGTTCAAACATCTCTCTCTCTTCAGAAACAATTGTAATAATTTTTCTTTACAAAAACCCAAACAAAAGCACAACACAGAGTTTATATTATGAATATTTATAACTTTTTTCAAGCGTCTAATCTCTATTAGACTGCACACTCTTTGCCACTTTGCACTGCTGCAGGCCAAAATTCCCGCTCAGATAAAATGTTATTAGCAATTAGCTTCTGTCGGATAACTATTACGTAGGTAATGACTATTGAGTTGTTACACTACAGGGGCAGCACATCAACAGGGCAGTGCCATACACTCACTGTCAGTGGCAGGTCCAGCAGTGCCCAATGGACAAGGGAAGGCATGGGACCTGAAGCGAATTCTGTGACAACTTGTTTCTCTATTTTGAAAGTAGCCATTGTGGTGTTTGTGTGTTCGTTGACAATGAAATGTATTTTATACAACTCCTAGCTTTTATTTTTAGAAGGACCATTCTTGCTATTGTTTTCTTTACGAATGAAAAATACAGAATTGGGTAATGGTAGTTGGTCAATGTAGTCAAGGCCGATCTTTCCATTTTTGATCTCAATTCTCTTATTTCATTATGATGACCATGTCTCCCTATGCAAATGGGTGCTAACAAAACATGTTCGCACTGAGGAGCAGAATGTTGGTGAAAGAAATTTCACAAATAGATCTCTCCACAATGAATAATGTCTTTCCAACCCAACTAATGCATCATTTCCTCTCCCTTAACTGTCGGAGTAATCTCCTCATACATTTCTTTGATCACCTCATCACTAACAGATCTAGTTTGTATACAAGCTTGTACTACTGTGGTTGGTGTTTGCTTTGTGTCTATCTTTGCTATGATAATATGTTCACTATGCTGTTCACAGTAACTTACCCACATTCCTATTTTCGTATTCATTATCAGACCTACTCCTGTGTTGCCCCCAAATGATATTGTATTTATAACCCTGTGCTGACACTCCACCTCGGCAATATTTGTGGTTCACGAGAGCAGTCGTTACAATTAATCATATAAGAAAATCAATGAACATGGAAGTAATTTGTGGGACAGCATTATTATATGTCATAGAATTATTATGACACACAATTTCTATACTTCGAATATTGTGCAGTAACACTATTCTATGATAAATACTGAAAAGTAACCCATATCCCGGAAAATGGAAGTCACTTATATATTATAAAACAGAACACATTATGGCCAAAGAAAAACAAGGCAGGAGTGGAAGAGAGACCGAAATATGGTGGGAGGGAGAGGGGGGTGGACTAGGTACACAATATTAAAGTAGAGGGGGAGTGTAGTGTTGGTGCAGGAAAGATTTACAGCTAATTCATATTACACTAAAACAAAGCTCTATGTTAATTGCTGAAGTATATGTAAGCATTACCTGTGGTTCAACATATTTCTCAGATTTCTCCTGTGCATTAAGCAACATTTGCAATGCTATACCTGCCTCTACTTTGACAGGTAAGTCTTGGTCATTTAATAATGCATTTGTAGTAAGTCTGATAGCTTCAGCTAGAACTGCCTCCTGCTTAAATTTAATTTCACTGAAGTAATGGAGAACCCAGCAGGCCTGAAATGAAAAGTAGGTCATATATATGCAGAAAATGCTGATGTTTACATTTGAAAGAATAATGTCATGCGGAAAACATACATTACGTGCTAAATTTAAAAAATAAAAATTAGTCATCCAAATTTAAGAAAAAATTGGTCCATTATCATTTTTTACAATTTTTCCTCTCTCTCATGTCTTATTACTTACTACTACCAACAGAGAAGTCCTGTGCTCCAGACCAAACTATATGACATAATAGTAAGTGTGAGTCAACATTGTTCAAGTTACACAAAAAACTGTAACCATTTGCACACAGGAGAAGATCCAACATAATGGCACTTGTGATACTAACTTGTACACACTGTACAACAGCGAGCACATCTGAAACATCCCTCAAAATTTTGAGTAGTTTTTGGCATCCATCGTATTGTTATCAAACTGGATGTATATTTTTGAATTTATTTGCTCATATTCATGACATTGGTACAATTTATATGCCCATATATGTATTAGCCAAGTAGCAAAATTTAACACACACAAACATTCTATGGCACTGATAAATCATGACCACACAAAATTTCTGAATTACATTCTGACTATATCCAGTAATTTTTGAAAATTTCAACATTCTCACAGCAGTTCCAGAATGGAAATATATAAAAACAATGATATGCTTCACAAACACTACATTTTTCCTCAAAGCAATAAGATCTATTTAGATTATTTTTTACAACCAATTCGTAAGTTTACCCAGTGTTATTAAGCTACTTAGTTGTAACAGGGTGTATAAGTGACCAAGATAAGAAAAATTCCCAGATTTCAACTGGACTCCTCAGTTAAAATGCACTTTTCCCAAATGAAAATACACTTTTCCCTGCTGAAATACAAGGTTTTCTTTATTAATCACAATATACTTTTCACTGGAATCAATGCTTTCAAATGTAAATGTTTCCTACACCAGCATAAACTTCCCGGAGGTAAAAAATGCACATACACTGTCAAATTTTTTCCTCATAATACAAGTGACAAATTAGTAACAAACTATTCAAAGATAGTTCATTGTTGAGAGCACGCATTTAACAATTGGGTCTCATTCACCAATAATTTAGTAAAGGAAGCATTGTCTGATTGCCCTCAACATCAAACTTTCGGAAGGTGTTTAGAGGCACATCATAGCTGAACATCTTTTATTATTACTATTTTATGTAAAAAAAAAAATTACACAGCTACTTCGAGATTTTCTTAGCTGTACGCAAGAGTCAGAAATGTGTTTTCGCAGACTACGAATAATTGAAAGTTGTGGGAAATAAGGCACTAGCAGGGTTCTCTACACCCTGCGTGATTGTGTAACAATACAAACTGTAAGGTTCAAAGCCAGTAAAAGTGCTATTTTGTAAACAAATAGCATAATTAAAAGTGGTTGGTTGCTGTTTTCTTGACTAACCATGGCTCAAAATGTCAGTTTTTGACAAAATAGCATTATGTTGCCATTGTTGAGTACGTTAGGCTGGAACCCGATAGAATTTTCAATTATGCTATCTCATTTACACTCTTGCTCGTAAAATTATTGTGCCGTTTTCTTCGAATGTGTTACAAATTTAGCGGTTGTTGGGCAAGAACCTAACAACACAGCAGAAAGTACACAACATACAATTATTTACAAACTCCTGATTGGCTGTCTTCACTTGCTGTCATCTTTCCTAAAGGGTAATTATACTTTTCCCATTATTATTGCATAATTTCTAATCTCAGAAAGAACTAAAATATGATAAAACCAACCTTTAAGTGTGGTATTTATTTATTTATAATGTGTGATATAGTTTAAGGTACATCAAACATAAGTGGGCCTATAAAATTTTTGATAATGACATAAATGGGTGGTATTGTGAGCCTGGAATTTTTCTAACTGGCTAGTTCCCAAAGCATTAAGTTTTGAATGGGAGTCAAACTGTTTGTTATTGAAGAAATTCATACCACATTCTCACTGTTAATACATTTAGTTTGAAAGTAAAACTTATCAAACCACAATTTGCATCATCAAAAGCAAATTGTTGTTACGAAGTATTGCATACTATACAATGCATAATCTTTGACCTAATGCCTTTGACACATTCTATCTGCAGAACTTTCGGTGTGCAATGTGTTGGGTTATAAATCTCACATTTTATTGCCATAGTATTATTCTACAGTATTATTCATCATATGGAAATACACATGCAATTTACTGCAATAATTATTACATACAAAATAAATATTTATATATAAAAAAGAAAAGTACAAGAGTTTTCATAACTATGTATATCACAAACTGATATCTAAGGAGTTGCTGCAGTTGCTGTCGGTGAGGGGTTGATTTGTCGTTCAAGCCTCCACTAAAACTTCTACTGGTACGTTCCTCAACAATGTGTTCAACTGTCTGTTCTGTTTCTCCACAGTTACACAACGGGGAAGTCAGAGTCCCCATTTGTACATGCAGGATTAGTTATTCCATGTCCTTGTCGAATCCTTTTGAGTGTGCAACAGGTTCTTCTAGTAAGTTGGAAGCCTGATATGTACGTAGGGTCTTCGAGGCCACGGCATAGTATACTGGTGTTGTTTTTCCTTGCCTCCTTCCACACATCTTCAATCTTGAATGGTTCGGGTTCTCAAGCTGCCCAGAATGGTTTTCTTGATTTGAGACACAAGCAGGGTTGATTGAGCAGCATTTCTTGGATGGGTAACCTTTGGGAAAGCTTTACATTTTTAATCTTTTCCCCCTTTGTGGGTTGCTGCTTCTTGCCATCCCAAGTGTGGTAGGGCGATGCTACTGAGAACAGACAGCCAACGTAGTGGGGTTGATCTCAGGGTGCCCGTTACAATTCTCATGGTCTATTTCAACTGCACATCAACATTACAGATGTTCACTCCTGTACCAGACAGGTGCACAATATTCAGCTGCAGAGGATACAAGAGACAACGCTGCTGTACGGAGAGTGTCAGCTTGTGCACCCCAGGAAGTTCCAGCTAGTTTCCTGATAATGTTTCTGGTCTTTAACTTTTCTGCTAGTGATGTGGGGTGAGTCCTGTAAGTTAGTGATCACACAGTGTAACTCCAAGATACTTAGGATGAGGGTTGTTTTTAACCTATTCGTTATGAAGGTGACATTTAGTGGTTGGTTTGTTAATTGGTTGTTGAGGTGGAAAGCTGTCAGTTTTTGTAGGGTTAGGACACAATCTCCAATTTCAGTAATAGTCACCAACTATTCTAAGGTGTTGTGTGAGCACTTTTCTCCCTCATCTAGGTGCTTGCTTTGATATGCAATGCCAGTACTGTCAGCATAGCAGAACTCCCTGGATATAGTTTCTGGCATGACACTTATGTGAAAGTTGAACAATAGTGGAGATAAGACATTAATGTGATAGGCCATTCTCAAGTTTATATGACTTGCTCGTTTTGTCTTAAAGACAGACTTGAAAATATCAGTTTTTTAGCATGTTGGACGGCATTATTAATCCTAAGAATGGAATAGTTAGATTTAGCTTTAACATCAGTCCATCCAACCCCACAGTGTTGTAAGCAGCAGTTAGGTCTACAAATGCTACCGACGTTTTCAGCTCTTTCCGGAATCCAGCATTGATAAAATGAAGTGAGTGCCAATACCTGCTCAGAGCAATAAAAATAAATAAATTCTGCAGTAGAGTGCTGTAATGAAGTTCTTACCAGTCAGAATTATTTTTTAATCTACAAACATTCCCAGATTTTTTTTTCCAGATCTCCTGTGGTGTATACACCCTGTGTAACCATATGGCCACTAACAAAGGAGATCGTGGGATACAGCTAAATATGCCTAGTATCCCACTGAGACCATACATAAACGTCTGAGTAAATTATAAGCCAAACAATTTATGAAGTTGAAGTTAATTACATCATACAACTTAATCGGACTGGGCAGGAGGAATGAAAGAGGAATGCGGGTGGTAGAATTTTGCAAGGAACATGATTTAATCGTAACAAACACGTGGTTTAAGAATCACAAAAGAAGGTTGTATACGTGGAAGAGACCGGGAGACACCGGAAGGTATCAGATAGATTTTATAATGGTAAGACATAGGTACCGGAACCAGGTTATAAACTGCAGGACATACCCAGGGGCAGATATAGACTCTGACCTTAACTTGTTGGTCATTAACTGTAGGCTGAAGCTGAAAAAACTGCAGAAAGGTAGGAAAATAAGGAGATGGGACTTGGATAAATGGAAGGAAAGTGAAGTTCTGGAGAATTTCAGAGGGAGATTTAGGCAACAATTGACAGAAACAGCGGGAAATAAAACAGTAGAAGAGGAATGGGTAGCATTGAGAGATGAAATAGTGAAGGCAGCAGAGGACAAAATAGGTAGAAAGGCAAGACCTACAAAAAATCCTTGGGTATCACAGGAAATACTAAATTTAATTGATGAAAGGAGAAAATATAAAAATGCAGTAAATGAAACAGGCAAAATGGAGTACAGACGACTAAGAAATGAGATTGACAGGAAGTGCAAAATGGCTAAGCAGGAGTGGCTAGAAGCCAAATGCAAATCTGTAGAAGAATGTATAGCAAGGGGAAAAGTAGATACCGCCTACAGGAAAATAAAAGAGACATTTGGGGACAAGAAAAGCAACTCTATGAATATCAAGAACTCAGATGGGAAACCAGTTCTCAGCAAAGAAGGGAAAGCTGAAAGGTGGAAGGAATACATGGAGCAGCTCTATAAAGGAAATGAACTTAGAGACGATGTTGTAGAAAGGGAAGAGGAAGTAGATCAAGATGAAATAGGAGATACTATACTGAGAGATGAATTTGACAGAGCCCTGAAAGACCTAGGTCGGAACAAGGCCCCAGGAGTAGATGACATACCCTCAGAGCTACTAAAATCTCTGGGAGAGCCAGGCATGACAAGACTATTTTAACTGGTGTGTAGGATGTATGAGACAGGCGAAATGCCCTCAGACTTTAAGAAAAATGTCATAATCCCCATTCCAAAGAAATCAGGTGCAGACAGGTGTGAAAATTGCAGAACCATCAGTTTGATAAGACATGGTTGCAAAATTTTAACACGAATTATCTACAGGAGAATGGAAAAGCTGGTAGAAGCTGACCTCAGGGAAGATCAGTTTGGATTCAGGAGGAACATAGGAACCCGGGAGGCAATACTCACTTTACGTCTTATCTTAGAAGATAGATTAAGAAAAGGCAAACCTACATTTTTAGCTTTTGTAGATTTGGAGAAAGCATTTGACAATGTTGACTGGAATACACTCTTTCAAATTCTGAAGTCAGCAGGGGCAAAATACAGGGAAAGGAGAGTTATTTACAACTTGTACAAAAGCCAGACCGCAGTTATTAGACTCGAGGGGTATGAAAGGGAAGCATCAGTTGCGAAGGGAGTAAGAAGGGTTGTAGCCTTTCTCCGATGTTCAATTTGTACATCGAGCAGGTGGTGAAGGAAAGCAAGGAAAAATTTGGAATAGGGATTAAAGTTCAGGAGGAAGAAATAAAAACATTGCGTTTTGCCAATGACATTGTAATTCTGTCAGAGACAGCAAAGGACCTGGAAGAGCAGTTGAACGGAATGGAGAGTCTGTTGAAGAGAGCATATAAAATGAACATTAACAAGAGCAAAACAAAAATAATGGAATGCGGTCTTAGAAAATCAGGCGATGCTGAAGGAATTAGATTAGGTAACTAAACAATGAAGGTGGTAGATTAGTTTTGTTACTTTAAAAAGCATTTTTGAAAAAGAGAAATTTGCTAACATTGAATATTAATTTAAGTGTAAGGAAGTCTTTTCTGAAGGCATTTGTGTGGAGTGTTGCCTTGTATGGGAGTGAAACATGGACGATAAGCAGTGCTGACACGAAGAGAATAGAGGCTTTTGAAATGTGGTGCTACAGAAGAATGCTGAAGATTAGGTGGGTAGATCGCATAACTAATGAAGAGGTACTGAACAGAATTGGTGAGAAAAGGAATTTTTGGCATACCCTGACTAAAAGAAGGGATCGCTTGGTAGGACACATTTTTAGACATCGAGGAATCATAAATTTAGCATTGGAGGGAAGTGTGTGGGGTAAAAATCGCAGAGGGAGACCAAGAGACGCGTATAGTAAACAGATTCAAGTGGATGTGGGTTGCCGTTCTTATGAGGAGATGAAAAGGCTTGCTCAGGATAGAGTAGGGTGGAGAGCTGCATCAAACCAGTCTCCGGACTGAAGACCATAACACCAACAACTTAATCTCATTTTAAAGGTAACCTGTAGGTATAAATTATTATTAGTGGTGACGTAATGCCTGTAATGTACACGATTTCGATAAAACACATATAGAAATATAATCTGTATTGGTCCATTATGACTTTTATAGCTTACCCTAGCTCTCATATGACCACGAGGGCTTGCAAATTCTGGAAATACATACTGACAAAGCATGCTATCCATTTCTGTCTTGTACATATTCTTCTTGATTAGAATGTCTGCCAGAGTGCCAACCTGAAATGTTATAAACACATCATCAATTCCTGCCAAATGTTGCAACAATACTTTGCAATTAACCATTTCAATTTTGCAATCCTGTAAAACATTATTTTTAACACAGTGAAAAGCAATGTGTCACACATATCACTCCACACAGCCTACTTTCAATTCTTCAATGAAAGTCAATATTATAAAAAGAAAAATAAGCTGCAACCAAGCCCACAGAAAAGCATTCTTTATCATAAACTAAACATGAACAAAATATTTTGCGTTATCGTTGCGACTGTTATGTTCCTGGTTAAGACTATAATTATCTTCCTTCTACAAAGAAAAGCAACACTAATTTTCAAACAAAATTAATTTATTTATTGTGATTAATGTGATGTTACACTGAAATTTTTAGAGAATCTACATCTACATACATACTCTGCAATCCACTGTAAGGTGCATGGCGGAGGGTACACTCTACCACCACTAGGCATTTCCTTTCCTATTCCACTCCCAAGTAGAACGAGGAAAAAAATGCCTATATGCCTCCATGTCTTTGTGATCACTACGCGAAATGTAAGTAGGCGGCATGGTGGAGCTAGGAGAAAGCAATAGAGTAAACCTATTGTGGGTCCCTGGCCACTCGGGGATCAGTGGCAACAAACGTGCCGACAGATTAGCCAGGATGGGGAAGAGACTCCATTTATTGTACCGGAACCTGTCCTGACAATCACCAAGGCAATGATCAAACTGGAGCTACGTAACTGGTTCAGAAGACAGCACGTAGAATATTGGACCAAAGTCTATCAACAAAAACATGGCAAGGTAATGATGCCAAAGCCATGTTTTAAAAGAAGCTCTGCAATCCTGGGCCTGAACAGGAGAGAGATTAGACTCATGGTTGGATTGCTGACAGGCCAGGGGAATTTCAAAAAACACCTACATACAATGGGAATAACAGAAGAGGACCCTAAATGTAGGATCTGTGATAACGGTGATGAAACTGCATCACATCTAATCTTCGAATGCATTGCATTGGAGAGTAAAGGGCACAGAACATTTGGGACAACCAGACCCGAAGAATAAAGAACTGGTAAAGGGACTCCTTGCACTGTTCAAGGGTATTGGTTGGTTTTACTAGATATACAGGGAGCAAAACCACAAAATAAACTTATTTTTGGTGCGGGCATTGGCGGGTTGGACCAAGACTGTTTTGGCTTTCCTGAGAAAATCAAATCAAATCAAATCAAGTAGGCGGCATGAAGACTGTACTACACTCGACTTCAAATTCCGGCCCTCTGAATTTTCTCATCAGAAATTCACGAAAAGAACGTCGTCTTTCCTCCAGCGATCCCCAACTGAGTTCCGGGAGCATTTCCGTGACACGCGCACATTGGTTGAAACTACCAATAACAAACCTAGCTGCTCACCTCTGAACTGCTTCTATTTCTTCCTTTAAACTGATCTGCTGCAGGTCCCAACACTTGAGCAATACTCAAGACGTGATCGTACAAGCATTTTATATGAGGTCTCCTTTACAGGTGGAGTACATCTTCCCTAAATTCTCCCAATAAACCAAAGTCACAACTGTCCTTACATGTTTGTTCCATTTCATATCGCTCTGCAATGTTACGCCTAGAAATGTGAACGACGCGACTGCATCAAGAAGCTCATTAGTAATGCTGTATTCGAACATTATGGGATCCCCCCCCCCTACTAATGCCATCACCTTACTTTTTCTACATTTAGAGCTAGCTGCCATTCTTCACACTAACTAGAAACTTTGTCTACGTCATCCTATATGCTATTACCGTCAATTAAAGACGACACCTTCCCATACACCACAGCATCATCAGCAAACAGCCACAAATTACAAGATCATTTGTATAGATAGAAAATCATAGCGGTCCTATCACACTCCCGTAGGGCACACCTGACGATACACTTATCTCTGATGAGCACTCGCCGTCGAGAACAATGTACTGTGTTCTATTACTGAAGGCCGTATTACACGACACAACTACCATACCCAAGTCTGCACCAACGCCTCAAGTCTGGAACCGCCAACATTTTCATGGGTCCTATTACACAGCAGACCTAACGTGTACAAGTCTGGACGAGTGCCTCAAAGATACACATGCAGACGTGCAGGCTTGTTTACGTGTTTATTCTTTGCGAGGGATAGTTTATCTCTGCCAACCTTTTATTTGCTTGTATTAGTCTTTTGAGAAGCCTAGGTTCGTGTTCCTTAAGCAATTACTGTTCTCTTGTCTAGGTAGCATGAAATTAAGTTACCATTACATGGAGTTGTGAACCAAACTGTTCGTTGATGTCTAATTGATACAAACAAATGTGTGTTCACGTTTTTCTTGTGCAGCTATATTTGAATTTTGAATAATTATGCAGAGCAATGAACTACCATAGTTCGTTTCACATCAAGCTGGTTGAAGTAAATGAGTTAATTTACGTCAATTAACATTTAGTTCTTGAGACAGTTTTTAGTCTCATATTGTACCCTATCCTTGGCATAAATTTTAATTCAAATGTTCACCAAATAATCAATATCTGATTACATTTAAGTTTATCTTGTGCAGTTAACTTTTAATTTCATTATTATACAGACTAATGAACCAAATACTTTTATATCAAGCTGGTACAAATTATTATTATTATTATTATTATTATTATTATTATTATTATTATTAGTTACCCTTGTGCACCAAGCATGAATTACGTTATGATTCGCCCAATACAGAATTATAGACTAAACTTTATTTTATGCTGTGCTGGTACACACACATTATTTATCTTTATTTACGGTTCACAGTATTTTAGATATGGAGGCTGTAGTTATTTCTGAAGCATTTACTGTGACAGTGGCCAACTCGACAAAAACTGTTCAATAATTCGTATCCGAAAGCTCGTAGAAAACACATGTCATCTGCACTCTGCTGAAGACAGTAGCAGAAATTCCACTGGAAAGAGCTTCTGCACATGCGCGGATACACCTACTTTACTGTGCATGTGCACAGCCACGGCAGAATAAAACTGTTCCTATTTTCCCATGGTGGATAAACTATTTGCTAAAAGTGTAGCTTCAGCCGTTCTGCCACTAAGTGGCAGGCCGTCTAGACCTGACTCGCGAACATTAGGTGTGTCGTGTAATACCGCCTTTAGGAAGTCTTTCGGCCAGTCACAAATCTGTGAACCTATCCCATAAGCTCGTATCTTCCTTAGCAGCCTTTTTGTAGTCGAGAAGAACATAATCCACCTGTTGCCCTTCATCCATGGCTAGCAAGATGTCGTGTGAGAAAAGGGCAAGCCAAGTTTCACCCGTGCTGATTCATAGAAGTTTTCTGTCTATATTCGAACTGAAAATATGCTCCAAAATTCTACAGGAAACAGACTACAATGATACTAGGCTGTAATTATTTGAGCCAGTTCTCTTTCCTTTCTTATAAATGGGAGTCACCTGCACTTTTTTCCAATCGCTAGGAATTTTGTGCTGGATTAAAAATTCACAAAAAATGCAAGCTAAGTATGGAGCAAATACTGCAGAATACTCTTTGTAAAACCTAACTGCTATTCCATCGGGACCAAGAGACTTTTTTGTACTTCGCTCTCTCAGCTGCTTCTCTACACTGGAAATACCTATTACTATGTCCTCCATTTCGGAGTTAGTAAGTTGATCAAATGATGGTACATTTGTGCGGTCCTGCTGCGTGACAGATTTCTTGAAGGTTAAATTTAGAACTTCAGCTTACCGTTTGCCTTCTTCTATTACTGCCCTGGAATGGTCAACGAGTGATTGGATAGTGGGCTTTGACCCACTTACCGATTTTACATAGGACCAGAATTTTTTCGGGTTCTCGTAAAGATATTTTGCTGAGATTAAAAAGTCAAATGCACGAAGAGAAAGGAAAGAGTGATCAAAAGTTCCTCAACAGGACAGTAATACCAGTTATCCGTAATATTCTCGAAATCTCTAACATTGAGTCCCAAGACAGAGCACAGCTCATGTGGCAGGAACAATGCGAGCATCCCACACACTAACTCTACTTATCTTCCTCCATTTGCTTTTCACCTACAAAAATGTATCCTTAACATTAAATAACTTTACAAGATTGAAATAATAGTTAAGAGATACCAAAAAATGTCCAGGATTCTGTTAAGTGCTTGTTCCACTGCACACGGGACTAAGTGTTAAGGCACGACCCAAAAGTGTCAAAGACTTCAAATTTGACATGAAGTCACCATTGGACTTTAGGAAGGACCAGGGGCTTTCGCAATAATTTGCCACTGACTCAGTGAAATATAACTAATTAGGCAATCAAAAGAAATCCAAGAGTGAAAAGGCAATATTTATTCACGAAGCAAATAAAATCCTACACCTCACCAAAATCCTATCAGAGAAGGTAGAATGTTGTCAGTACTTGACTTGAGGAATTATGGGAATGAAGCAGTGTTAGTCAGCTATTTGTTCTGAGCGTGGAATGAAACAACAGGTGACAAACCCCACAATATGGAAGAAAGTTCAATAAAGTACGAGACTGATAGTGCATAATAAATAAATAAAATAAATAAATTTTCTTCAGTATACCTTTTGCTAAGTAATCTCCATGTCCAATGATCAATATTTCAAATAATTTGTGTTTTTAATTAAATCATGGCACTAGGCTGGTGGATGGGTGAATGTGAATGCATCAGTTGGTACTATAAAAAGTAAAACATTTCGCATCACTTGACTGAATCAATTTACTGTAATGGCTCGCCATTACACAAAACTATGACACACAACCACAAATATGCACTTCCAAACATACCAAACCAGACAATTGTTTCAATTTCAGTGATATAAATTCATTCCATCTTCTCTCTATGATTATCTGAAAGCAACATACCATTGACTACACGAAATGTGATGCGTTGCCAACCTATGAGCAACAGAAAATGCTGCCACTGGCCATGGAAGCCTTACGCGTACAATATCTACATCTACATAGATACTCTGCAAATCACTTTTACATGGTTGGCAGAGAGTTCATTAACCACTTTCATGACCTTATTTTATTGGAATAGTCATATCTGCCTATTTAGGAGGGTGCTAGAAAAATATTTTCACATTCAGAAGTAAAACTCGGTGATCGAAATTTCACCAATAGATCTGGCTGCAACGAATAACGTCACTCTTTTAATGATTTCCACCTCAAACTTTTCTGTGACAGTTTCCCCCATGTAACGTGATAAAATGATCTGCCCTTTCTGAACCTTCTCAATGTCTTCCGTCAGTCCCACCAGGTGAGGGTCCCACACTGGGCAACAGTACTCCAGGAGAGGACACACAAGTGTTATGTAGGCAGTCTCTTTGGTAGAGCTGTTGCATCTTCGAAGCATTCTGCCAATGAAACGTGACCTTTGGTTCGCCTTGCCCACATTTTCTGTATGTTCTCTCCAGTGTTAACTTGTTTGAAATTGTAACTCCTAGGTACTTGGTAGAATTTACGACCTTAAGGTTTGTCTGTTTTATCATGTAATTGAATTTCAGCAGATTTCTCTTAGTGGTCACGTGTATTACTTCACAGTTTTCATTATTTACAGTAAATTGCCAATTTTCGCACCATGCAGAAATTTGGTCTAAATCACTTTGCAGTTGCTTTTTTCCCTCTGTATGGGACCTATAACGCTTCCCTGGGGAATGCAGGTTATCACTTCTGTTTTACTCTACGACTTACCATCAATTACTACGAACTGTGTCCTTTCTGATAGGAAATCTTGAATCCAGCCGCACAATTGGAATTGGGGCGATATTCCATAAGCACACAATATCATTAGAAGCCACTTTTAAGGTTCAATGTGAAAAGGCTGCTGGAAATCCAGAAATAGGGAATCTATTCGAGTTGTTTATACGTAATTTGCAGTAATGACTTTCTCATCTGTTCTTATATACCACAGATGTGTGACAGCAAGTAAAAACTGATCAAAAATTGAAATTAGTATCTGGGTACAAGGTATTCAACCTATTTTCAGCCTTGCTACAACTACAAATTATCCACTGGATGCTCTGAAATTGTTAATTCCCAACTGTGCAGCAATATGTAGAGCATTCTCTTTCAAGGTGTCATTATGGCCACATTGGTTCTGCAGCCCTGCTTGAATCACATGAGGAGTGAGGAGGAGATTAACAATGGTAGAAGTTCTCAATATCTCCACGTTTCTTCACAATAGTATTTCGAGATGGTCACTGCAATTCCAAGAGAAGCAGCCAACTGTACAGAAGTCCCTATATTAGAATCAACATTTTTATTTTTGTTCCTGTCTGAAACAATGTTTTTCCACTTACTCTACTCACAAAACCATTTAACAATTGTATTTTGTATGTGGATCATTTTGAACGTACACGATTTTGGAATTTTCAAAGATTTTTATCTACAGAGAAAGAAAAGTACCTGACGTTGTAGGTAAAAGAAAGGCACAAATAAAAGAGCACTGTACTACTTTATCGGAGTTTAACATTGTGCACATCCCTCGTTAATAGATAACACCTACTACATTATAACCAGAAAAAGTAAATGCCTGAAAATGCCTTGTCTTCTAGGTGGTGGTATGCCAGCTTACCTGCAGAAATCTTCCGAGCGTACACAATGATTGGGTTCAGTAACTTTTGTGCAATGAGAAACACCAGTCTGTGGATCCAAACAAAAAGTGTTTAACTTTTGAATCTATCAAATATGTTTACACGATAAAACTTGTCAGAAAATTCTGGTGTTATTGGTAGGGACGGGGAAATATCGGTGTTGTTTTATGGCCAAAATCGGTGTTATTTTCCATTCTCAGTACTATATTTTTGTCATATTTAACCATTTTTCAATGGTATGTTGAAAATTACACTATTCATAAGATACGGTGGGTCAAATTCGATATGTATGTTGAAAAAATAATTTTAACAAAAAAAATATTGATGCAAATATGTGTCTAAAATTCTTTTTTATATGCACCAAGTATTTTAAATACTGTGAAAAAAATTACCAATGATTGTATTCAGCAGGTTATCCCTTTTTTCAGGTTAACAAACTGTTTTTGACTCTAGGACTTTTTTCGCCGATTTAAATATTTGTGTTATATTGTCGCAATTTCTTAGAGAATACCAATATTGAAAAATAGAAGAATATATTTTAATGTCGGCTAAAGAAAAGTCTTTGCCTTTGCAGCGGTATTATAAATAAATATCTTTGCTACAAGAGAAATTTTTATATGAAACTTGAAGGGGCACATATTTGTAAAGCATTTCTCAGGAACAAAATATTTTTAAATATGTAGGAAAGGTTTTTAACTCAAGGTTAAAACGTGACAAAATGAATTTTTGTAGTATTTTTTAATGTTTTGGCTTTGAAACTAAGATTATAATATTCTTTTGGTATAAGTTTGGGTTTTAAATTTTGTTTCCATCAGTAATACAGACTTTTAATACAAAAAATTTCTTTTGAAGTTCTTATTTTTTTATAAGTAGTAAAGTTCATTTATACTCTGCACTTTCAAGTGTTTTTTCATTGCCGGATCTTTGACTCTGGGACACAAACTCTTTCTCCTCCCCGCCCCCCTCCTGCTTGGTGTTCTTTTGTTGCGCCCGCCTCCATCAATAAATGCCCGTTTTTACACACATCTTGACAAATGGCGTTAAAACAAAACGCAAATCATCTACAAACAAAATAATATTTACGTACGGCAGCGGCAGCATTGCCGTAATGTTGGCAACGAAATGATCGTTTTCGAGGATAATTGACTGATCAGACAAAAAAACCTGTCGAGAATACAGCACAAACAGGATTATTTATTTCGGGTCAACACACTAAATATTATTCTCCTCATTCTATGTGACTGACTTTTCAAAGAGCATTCAAAAATCTTTGCCAACTGAAGCATATTACACTGGCACTTTCGTAAATAAAAGTTTACCGACTAGGTTAAAATGTATAAAGACCGGAGCATGATAAAATGAGCATCCACAAAAGAAAGCATTTCTTTGAATCCAGTTGCAGTGATTATAAGATTGAGAGAAATCCAACATAACATCCGAAAATAGTAATCCATGGCACCGCGAAACAGTAATGATAACAATCAAGGCTGACAATAATAGCGCAGACAAAGAATATAATAACAAAACTGCTTAACATTGACGCTATTCAAAGACCTTGTTGAGACGCAGTTCCGCTAAACGAAGCTGCGCATGCGCAATACGAAGAATTTACAAGCCGACAGATCAGTGTTCGATCACGGAAAATAATGTCAAATGGTTTCAAAATGCAAGAAACATTTCAGCGAAGAAATTCATCGAAATGTGAAAACAATCATCTCAGTATTAATTACCATAATATATTCATAACTTAACACAGAGAGAGAAATAAGCTTGCCAACAGTTATCGACTGGATATCTAACTATTGTGAATATGCACGTTTAACAATGTGTGGCGCTGTCTTATTACAGTATGCATCACATAATAAATAAAAATAGCCACTATATTTGGATATGGAACATTTCTATATTAAATATATCACTGACATAATTAAATTTATGACATTTCTTACCCAGATACAGCGCAATTTTGTTGAAAATCGACAATTCGCGTTATTTTCTTAAAAACTGCCAAATTCGTGTTATTCGTCGCGTTACGGTTAAAAAGAAATTTTCCTGTCCCTAGTTATTGGATATATTACAAAACCCACTTTCCATTGTTTTTAAATGACTGATTAAATGCCAATTTGAAGATGGCACCCATGGTTTTTTTTTTTTTTTTTTTTTTTTTTTGTTAATAAATGGGTGTACTGTGACATCTGCTGCATCCTGTATTTTAGTTGTAAACAAAGTAGGAAAGGCGCATGTCCTCCCAAAGTTTTGCTAAGGTTAATTATGAATGGCAGTGTTTGTCAGTCTATGCAGCTATAAATAAAATGTTATTTTTCTCACCAGACGTGTTTCATTTTTATGACAAGAAAACATCTTCAGTGGTCTGTAGTAATAGACATCTACAGTTTGTTTTGTTTTTAGATCAAAAACAGTTCGTTAACGAAACTTGGAAAGTAGGCCTAATGCTTTGTTATTTACGGAAATTTCGTCTCTTTTTCGCCTCACATCATGGAATGCCTGTCAGTTTCATGCAGTACC
This sequence comes from Locusta migratoria, assembly GCA_026315105.1. NCBI lineage: Eukaryota > Metazoa > Arthropoda > Insecta > Orthoptera > Acrididae > Locusta > Locusta migratoria. Next base: position 335,197,708 of record CM048747.1, on the reverse strand, counting down.
GCTGATTCTTCATGATGCATCTTTGTTTTTTCCACTAATTTCACTTTCACTTTTGCACTGTTTTTCACAGATCAGACGCATTTGTTTTTGTTTTGACACAGTGTGTTATTAGAGAGTTGCCAACATCACTTTTTTTTTAAATAAATTATGTTATAGTATATTTAATATTGATGTAAACGGAATGGAATAGTGGCAAAATTATAATTTTGTGAAATGAAAATTGGTGGTTTTTATTATTATTATTTGGGTGGGGGGGGGGGGTTGAGCAGGAGGGGAAAAGATGACTGAATGGTGGTGGGATGTGAAATGAGATGGAAGACAAATGTGATGGTCAGGAGGTGGAGTGGTGGTTGGGAAAGGGGAGAAATTTGACAGTTGGCTTTTATTAAATAATTAAGGTACTATATATACATTGTGATGTTTGCAACACTCCCATAACACACTGTACAGACTCAGCCAAAACAAAAACTTCTGATCTGTGAAAAACAGTTACGGACAGTGCAAAAGTGAAAGTTACATTAGTGGAAAAAAACAATGATGCAGCATGAAGAATCAGCAGTATTGCATTAAACTGACCGACATTCCATGATGTTAGGCAAAAACAAGGCAAAATTTCTGTAAGTAACAAAACATTAGGCTTACTTTTCATGTTTCATTAACAAATTGTTTTTGAGCTAAAAACAAAAACTGTAGATTTCTATTATTACAGACCACTGAAGATATTTTATTGTCATTAAAATGTAATGTGTCTGGTGAGAAAAATCACATTTTATTTGTAGTTGCATAGACGGACAAACACTGCCATTCATAATTATGAAAGCAACTACGGACATCATGGCCACAGAAACCAAGAATTTTTTGCTCATGTTATTTCTGTACTTTCATTAATATTTTTCATCCAGCTAATGTAATTCACTGTAACTACACAAACATTTCAGCAATAAGTGAAAAATAGAAAAAAATTGTCTTTATAGTGTTAAAACAGATTAATAAAAAATGCTGGGTGCCTTGCTTCTTAAGATATTCGGCTAAATCAAACTGAAAATTCTGGTTAACAGACTGAAATACTTCAGTCAGTGCAAGCAATAAAATGAATGCACTTTAATTTTGCAAATAATGTCTTAATATCTGCTTTGATTCTATTGATCTGTTGATAAAGAGAATTTTCCAAAGATTGTCATCAACTAGAAACTAATGAAAGGGCTCATTACTCTTTCACTAAGGCACTCATGGGTATGATTGCCCAATATAGTGTAAGTTATGTAATCATAATCGGGTATATAATAAAATAATATTGGATGTTTAGACCTATTATAACTTTTACATCTACTGTCCATATAAATCATTCAGAACCACAATACTGAAACATTTAATTTTAAAATTTGGATAAACAAGCAACTAAAGTGGCATCCAACTGGGAGACGTGCACAAAGCCACTGAACCATATACAGGCAAGTCGCCAGGTATGTTTAGGTCCAAACAAATTGCAGGAAGCTGAATTTTTGGTATGTTGTTAGGACATATTAGAGTAGTATTAAACCAAGTTTGCAGCTTCAAAATCCTTTAGCTTAACTTTTAAGAGTTAAAAAAAAAAAAAAAAAAAAAAAAAAAATCAGACTTCTTTCTGGTTTTGGCTTATAACTCGTGAAGGGTGGTTTTTTGACAACTTCACTCACACCTCTATTAATGTAGATAAAATATTCTAAAATTTAAGCCCAACCGCAGCTCTGTAAGTTGAACAGTTCCCGTGATATTGGACTTCAAATGTTGACTTATTTCTCCAAAAAATTCAAATTTTCGATTTTAGTCATCTTTCGGCTAGAATATTGGCTCTAATGATCATCCCACGGGGAAAGTCATACAAAAAAGTTAGAGCGTTATTCAGCTTTAATCTGAGTACTTCGAATGGTGACTTAGTGTGTGTTATGTCCTCCCTCCCAAACTTCTTGTCGCTGAGGTCTTCACCACTACACCCAGTCTGCCCTTCAAAAACAGTCGTATTCGGATCTGTGAAGATTGTTTAAACAAACTGCCTAAATGGCAATCGTGGTGGTGTTGTAAGTACTTCCTGTTTTACACTATGTCGGAGCTACCACCGTCGCATGTTTGTTTCGGGGTCGTTGGGAAGTGCTTGGAGAGGGAACAGTGACAGTGAAAAAATGCAGAATTTAGACGCTGATAAAAATGAGTCAGAAACGTGTGCTTGAAAGGAACATGAGGTTTTTGTGCAGTTTAAACATGACACATGCAGGAAGAGGTACACTGTAGAAAGTAATGTGTAAGTATCTGTCCAGCGAGGAGGAGATGTTTGATCTGCTCAACCATCGACTTCCCTTGGGGAAAGACTGAGAAGTGTGTCGGATTCAAGGCGTCACATCATTGAAGAGTGTTGTTTCCTTGTGGTGAAAAATTCTCCAAGTAATATTTCGAGAAGCAGCTAAAATTGCCCAAATACCTACAGGATGAACTCCAAAAAGAGGAAACACTGGAAGTGAAAGAATCGATTGTGGAAAAAGACAAGCTGGTGAATGGGGACAACACATTCTTCGGCATCTTTCATGTATAAGTGAACTTGTTGCTACTGAGGGTAAGTACCACAAACATTGCTTTGTAAAACTGCACTCCTTGTTGCGATCCACTGGTGCAGGAGGTAAACGAGGCCGTCCTGAACATCCCCACCTTATCGAGGGTATGGAGCGTATATATGCATACCTTGCAGAAACAGGAGAGGAAAACCAATTTTCCATAAGTGACTTGATTGCAGAGAACTTCAGATATGACAACAAACCAGCAGTTCCAAGTGTTCAAGCTCATCTAAAAAAGTGATATGGAGAAAAATTATTTTTGCAAAGGTTGGTCCATATCACAGGCCAGTCTTTATGTTCACAGACATTGGACAAAACGTTCTCTAAGAAAAGTGGTACAATCAAAGACTTAGCAATCCTGCTGAAGAGCAGCTTAGAGTTGTCAAAGCTGCAGCAGAGATTATCCTGCAAGACATTCGTTCCCAAACATTTGGCACTACTCAATATCCCCCATCAGATGCCTTTTTAAAAGACGCAGTTCCTGATTCTCTGCAACTGTTGCTTGAACAGATTGTCCTGAAAACCAATGTCCTTCTCTTGAACAGTGGAAAAAGAAGTGCACAGGATTTGCTCATGCAATCACGGCTGCAACGAAGCCCAAATCTTTCCTATCCTCAATTCAAATAAGCTTTGCAACCTATTTGTAAAGAAAATTTGGATCAAAGCACCTTGTTGAACTTTGCCACAGTATGGGAATTTCTTGTACATATACGGAGGCTATGCATTTTGAAAGTTTCGCTATCCTTCGTGGAGAAGTGACCAAACTAGTTGACAAAGAAGCTTTCATGCATTTTGTGTTCGACAATGCAGATGTGAAACTAACACAATTGATAGAGAAAATATGTTCCATGAAATGGGTGGTGTAATGATCGTAACCCCTCACTCTGCCTTTGACCCAGACATAAACAAACCATGTTTGATGTCTGTTTCTGCAGAGTCTATTACGTTCACACACTGCCACACATATTAAACATTCTTCTATGAGAAAGAAATCTGGCTTGTCAGCCATTTCAATTAACGAAGTGAAAATCGCTGAAGACTTTTGCCAAAATCCCCATATCTGATGTGGTTGTTTGGAAAAGCAACTAACATGCCAGGCATCCCAGGATGGAATGGATTCATGGAGCAAGTGACAGAAGATCTTCATTACAAACGTTCAAAGATTGTATATCTCCCTTTTATCCAAGCTCTCCCAACCGACTACAACACTTTTGGAATCCAGTCAAAGAACAAGCATTTACGGCCAGAAAACATGTTTTGGGACCTATGATCAACCACTGTACTTGGGACAGTGTGGAGAGCCACCAGCATCCTCAGCTTGTCAACACAGTGGTGAGGCTTGGGGGGGGGGGGGGGGGGGTTCACCACCTCATGGCATTCATGGGGGCCGTTGATGCTATAATGGCAGGATGTGGACTCAAAGAACTTCTCTGTTCAATATTTGCTGAAAACAGTGCTGACAAAATCCTATTTGTATACAATGAATTAATAATCTTCGTCAATGAGTAATTCTTCCTTTTTCTTTAACATATATATGATAAGACGACTGCAATTCGTCTGGATCAATCTATTGAATACTCCAATTTTTCCAACTTTTCATTTTTTAATGATATCTAGAAATGTATTGGGCCTACGGACTTCGTTCAGTACTTAGATTAAAGTTAAATAACTGCTCTTTAAATTTTTTGTATGACTTTCCCCGTGGGATTATCATTAGAGCCAATATTCTACCTGATAGATGACTAAAATCTAAAATTTGAACTTTTTGGAGAAATAAGTGAACTTTTGAAGTCCAATATCTCGGGAACTATTGGATTACTGAGCTGCGGTTGGGCTTAAATTTTGGAATATTTTATCTACATTAATGGAGGTATGGACAACTTTTCATTAAAAAAAAAACACACCCTTCACGAGTTATAAGCCAAAACCAGAAAAAAGCCCAAAAATTTCAATGTTTTTTGGCTCCTAAAAGTTAAGCTAAAGGATTTCGAAGCTGCAAACTTGGTTTAATACTACTCTAATATGTCCTAACAACATACAAAAAATTCAGCTTCCTGCAATTTTTTTGAACTTAAGGCCATTTTTTGTATACAACTGGCCTAATATGATATGAATTAATTCTTAAAAGATTTCACAAAGTCATTAAAACAATATGGCAATATCTATCACAAAATAACAGAAATTAGTGTAAAACATCAGATTATTTTATCTTTATAAATATTTTGACAGTTTTCTTGGCTTCCAAGTTATATTGTTTGTCAAATTTGTATTAACTGAAAATCTCCGTTTCTCTCATGTAAGTTTTTTCCTTATGAATTCTAAAAAGAAGCCAAGCAATGTCTGTTCAGCATAATAAGTAAGCTGCAATTTTACAAACACTGTGCGAATGTATTATTACATAGTAGCCAGTAAGGATAAAAAATTAGACCAGTAAACTTTTCAGTATGCTCACTCATTAATAAATCATCCTAAAAGGAAGAGCAGTCAACAATCTGAAGATTAGTTTGAACACCACAGTGCTTTACTAGGTATGTGCTGTTTGGAGGTGAAATGCTATTGCCTTCCTGCTACCTTTGAATTGACTTATCAGCAAGTTACTGAGGGACCTACAGTTTAACATCAATTCCAAACCAAGGTGCTACTCGACATTCTCCACCTCAGCAACATTGGCAGAGGTGAAACAAGAGCAAAGTGACTGATAAAAACCTTAGGACTCACTGAGCTACCACACCAGTTGTTGAAATTTGTCAATTGTTTCTACAATAATATGGTGGGGTGAGGGATAAGATTTCCTTGGCTTGAAATCTTGTCGACACTAAAATTAGTCCACTCATTTTAGGGTTGCCCCCTTCAGGGAATGTGAAAATAAATATGCAGAAACGGTATGACAAGGAATAACTACACAAAAAGAATAACCAAAGATTAGAGACATCTACATCATCAGGTTTGTCAGTAGTGTAGTATAATTGAGACTATTTTTGGTTAGTGTCAATTTTTTATATGAAATTTTAACAAGTTTTACTTACTTTTAAGCTGAATCATAGCCATATACCATTAATTATACTTCCAATCAATACAGCAAGAAACAAGACATTCAATGGCCTTGGTGCTTTTATTAGTGAAAAAACTATTTTTATAGTAATGAAGGAAAAAGATGATCACTTAATAAGACATATAGCAACAAGACCTTATGCATTACTTGAATTTCACACGAAAGAAGACAAATAAAAACAAATTAACCTAATAGAAAACACCAAAGATAATATCTTTACCATGTGTAAAGCACCATCTTTCTGCCTAGGATCAGCATTTGGTGAAGTAAGTACTTGCATTATGAAATGCATTGTCTTCTGCAACATGTCCTTCCTTTTTTTGCATGCCGTGTGCAGCAGTGTTTGGGCAGCAGTCACAGGTGAAACAAAGTCTTCAAATATATCTGAAGGAAAAAAGTTTATTAACAAAATCCTCTTTAAAGGAATAAACATGAAACATTCTGCCAACAAAAATTTTGTTCTAAAGGAATTTGTACATACGGCAGTCTACAAGTGAATTTAGTGTTGGAACTATTTTGTTTTGTATTTTATTGTTTGTGTGGAAACATATTTTGACATTGTGTGGTTTAAAGGGTTCTGCAAGTTGATATGTTTCCGACAAAGAGCATAGAGATATATTTGGATTGTTCTGTTTCTGATGGTTGGTTTATAGGCACTGTGTGGTTGGTTTTCAGTTTTTTACCTAAATTGTCAACTATGGTTGGGTCATAATCATTGTTGTAGGCTATACTTTTTAGAATGTTTGTTTCTTTTGTTTTTGTAGCAGGTTCAGCATGAATTTCATTTATACGGTTCAATGCTGATTTTAAACAATCTGCACTGACGTTTTATGGCCCACTTTAGATTTGTAGTTTTATAAGTTTTTGCCAACATTTTGGACCAAAATAATAATGTAAATAATAAAAAATTTATTAATAATAGTGTCTGAAACCCTTTTAGAAAATAAAAATGTTAGTAGTGGCAGGTTCCAAACCACTGACCTTCAGCCTCACACTCCAACGCCTTGCTCACTACGCTACAGCTATCCATCAAAAATTGGACTCTTAATCTCATACTAATGATGGCCGTTGTTAACTGACACTAATATGGCATTTGTAGACACTGGATTATCATTTATTGTACGAAGAACGAAGTGTTTTTGTTAATTCTTCAGTGTGCCATTGCTTTGAAATGACAATGTGTAAGTTACAATAAGGAAATAATCAAATACGCAACGCAAGATGGCGTATGGCAGAGTGTGTTCTGGGCGAGGAATGTCACATGACATCTCCGAACAGCTGGTTTTTGTTAATTCAATGGAGGGCATCAAATCTCCGTTATTTTTGCAAATATCTCTCAAATGATACGTGATATGAAAAAACATAAGGGAACAAAGTTGTAGAGAATAATTCGGTTATTCAGTGTTCGCGTCAGATGAATATCTAAGCCATTATTTTCATTTAAATTTCAAGCTGTCAAAATACGATTGCAAAGGCCCACTTTTAGCGTTACTACCGTAACCTAAAGTGGGCCAAAACGCAAGTTTGTATTGTTGTGGATGGCAACAGGAGTTATTTATAATTACATCTGAAATTGTCAGTTTTCTGTAAATTTGGAATTTGGGTTTGTTGTTGTGATGTGTTATGTTAAGGTCAAGGTCAAGAAAATTAATGTGTTCATACATTTCTATTTACATGATCCTCTTACAGTTGTGGCTTTTTTAAAATGCACGAAAAACCACTGATCGTCAAACAGCAACATGAACCAACTGTAAGTAGCTATTTAGAATACAATTTAAACTACAAATATCGCAATTTAGTGGCAGACACATAGCTCACACATCATTTTCCATCTCACCACAGCCAAATGAGTTCCACAATGCTGTGAACAACCTATAAAAATGTATACCACCTGATGAATAAATACATAAGACAGGCGACTGGTTGCTGAATTACCTGATTCCTTCAATCTTTACAGTCACAGGTTCCACAAATCTAGAATGGATACAAGTATTATCTTTTTATATATTACTATAGACATCTTTTAGTTCTTAAATCATTAAATTTTCAGTACTAAATGTGTCTATATTTCCTGCAATAAATATTAGATTTTTCAGATAATCCGACGATTTTTCGTTCAACCATAGTCCCAGTCCAGAAGGTGACGGATTAGATGGGTTCTACTATATGTAGTATTTTGTGTTACCCAACATCAGTAAAATGTAAATGATTATTTCATGTGTATTTATGTAGACTGAATTCTAGTGCAGCAATACCAGAAAAAAATCATTAACAAATCAGCCTTACCTTCCACATACTCTGTCTATGTGGTCTGATAGTCAATAATTATGAAGTAGAGTTGATAATAACAAACCTCAACCACCTGGAGCAACAACTTCTATAATTACAGCATGGTGGATAAACAAAATAAACAACTTTAAAAATGTAACATCCAGGTTGAAATTTATGACATCATTGGAATGACTCCTTTTCCACATCCTTAGAAACCGTATCCTTCCCTTTCTCCCCCTCCTTTCTTCCTCTTTGCCTGAAGACGCTACCAGCGGTGGAAAGCTTGGAAATGTGCGATTTTATTTGTGTCTGTCGACAGGCCTGTGCTTTGGGTAAGTCATCCAATTTCTATTTTTTATATAATAACATCCAGGTTGGAATGCCATGAATAGAAGATAGATAACTCACCGTCATGATGATCACTGAGGAGCAACACAGTCCATGCATTTCATATTATGTTTCTTTTTTCGATAAAAGCCATGGCTGAAAATAAGTTGTATGAAAGTGAATGTCTATTCAAAGTTCTTATCTGTAGCTCAGAGATCTTCTGTACTGTCTGTTATTATTTATCCTCTTATTGACAATCAGAGAAGTTTTCTTGATGTGCATGTTTATTTATACAGTGGAACTTAGCTATAATGAAAGTTGTAGAACCTTGCAAATTATGTCATTGCAGTAGACTCCCAAAAAACTTGGCAGTCTGTAGCCCGGCAGTATGGATAACTCTGCCACACCCCGGCACACCCCTTTGAATTATTCTGTGCTCGCATAATGCAGGATACAAGTGAAATCGTACCGTACACCAGTTAGCGGATATGCTATGTATGGGCCAAGGCATTATTTCTTTTTTTTTTTTACAGTGTCATTTAAAATCAGCTTACGCTTGATGGACAAATAATGAACTTTGTTACAGCAGGCAACAATAACACTTGTGCAACGCGGTCGTGCGCGCTCTGCCACTCAGCCTGCCTACAGCCTCTGTCTTAACCGTGTTTTGTGAAGTCCACGTGAGTGTAAGTAACGAATATCATTTATAAGATATTGTCTTAAATTTATTTCAGGTTGCTGTATTCCATCATTTGTATTGTACTCTGAAGTAAGAACAGAAAGTATTCTATAACAAAACAGTCTTACCTATTCTTTTTTAACACCATTCCCGATAACACGACAGTTTCATAAACTCTACCAACCTTCGACCCACGTTAAGCCAAGTTTTTGGGACTCTACTGTATAAACTAGTATCACAATAACCGAGCTTTATATTTTCCTTTATTTTCATAGCAAGGAAAACAAATTTATATAGTCTTGTTTTATTGTACATGCACTATTAAGCTTACATGAATACAGTATATAGTACGGCATGTATTTTAATGACTTCTAAAGAGCCACTCACAGTACTGATAGTGAATTTACCTCCTCCTCCTCCTCCTAATATTTGTTAAGCTTAAGGGATTTAACTGCGGGGTCATCAGTCCCTAAACTTACAAACTACTTATAAACTACCTTATACTACCTTATACTAAAAATGGCACAAACATCCATGCCCGAGGGGGGATTCGAACCCCCGATGGGGGGCGGCCTCGCGCATCATAGCACAGTGCCTCAATGCGCTCAGCTGCGGCTCCTTCTCCTCCCACACTAACTTTGTAGTCATTGTGGCCCTGATTCCTCACTTCATTAGCAATTTTGTCTGCAGCATGTGCTTCAGTTGTAACAATATCATCATCTATTGTTACACACATTTCATATTAACACTGATTATTACAACTGATTTCTGGCAGCAATGCAGATAGTGGCCTTTTATCAGGAAAATTTTTCTTCCTTTACCATGGAGAGAGGTCCACTAATCAGTACATAAATGATTCTCTGTTGCTTAATCCACTTCAGCAGCTCTTCATGTCGTTATGTTCAGCATTTCATAACCGCATACTTTTAGATCCATTTTGTTAAAATGCAGTAACAATATTATACTTTTTTTCCAAATCATTTGGACTGTGGAATTTGCAAGTCCAAATTGATGCATGTCCACCTTTTTAGCTCCATTCTCAAGAGCAAGAATCATTCACTTTTTTCCCAGCATTAAAACTTTTCTTTTACTGGGCATGCTATTCTAAAATGTGTGCACTACATACAAATTGTTATGGAAACTGGAATAACATGTTGTTGCCAAGTTCATTTACTGTCACCATTACTGTGGTATGAATGTGTTATCAATCTATTGTTCAACAATATTTTGGAAAGGATAGGTTGCTACTCACCACAGAGATGCCCGATGAGCCACAGAAAGGCACACATAACGGGGGGGGGGGGGGGGGGGGGGGGGGAATAATGAAGCTTTCGGCTGTTACGCCTTCGGTGCCCCCCGCCCCCAAACATACATGTGCATGTATGCGCGTTCTCTACGGCAGACAAAGGCTTAGGAGCTGAAAATTTTTTGTCTATTCTATTATGTATGCCTTTCTGCGGCTCATCAGACATCTCTATGGTGAGTAGCATCTTATCCTTTCCAAAATGTTGTTGAATCCTTCAAGGTATCTACATCTATTACTGACAGAAGGGGGGGGGGGGGGAGAAGAATATGCCAGGTTGCCATAATGCAACAACAGATATGGTACACCAATTCTTGGAAAATATCACTGCTAACTGAGGCCGCAAATGATGTTATATATGAGGTACAAGCACATGCATTTGTTGCATTAAGTGATGAGGAGAAGGATGCTCCTTACTAGTGACCTATGTAGTGGTGTCTTTAAATTTGTAATTTATTAGTGGTAAATTTGTGATTAAATAGCTCCTACAACACCTAAGTAAGCTCGAATAATGTTTCTGGGTGTCTCCTGTGTACCTAGGCAAAAATACCCATTTAAGGAATTAATATTTCTGTCCCCTGAGTTTTTTTTAAGGTTGTGTCACTATAATACACGAAATATCTAGTTATCCATGTCTGTAACATCAAGTTATTTGATCTATAAAGGAGGGCAGCAGAATAACTGAAATAAGTTACATGTATAAAAACCACAATTCAGTAAATTATACACATGGGAGGCACTCACCAAATTTTACTCTGATGTACTCGTATGGATCAGTATTCCACAACTCCTCGTCAGCTTGTGAATATGACAAAGCAGGAAAAATTACATCCTGAACTATAGCAAACATATGCGGTTTTAGGAACTTCCATGAAAATGCATGACCAATACTAAAAAAGAAACCAAAAACATCAAATAAATAAAAGGAAAACATGATTATGTTAGTCAAACAAAAAATATCTATGAAGGTCAATTATCCAAATGTTTAAACCACTATAACAACATAAATTCTTAAAAATTGATAAGATAAAAATACACACACATATCACAAAACTTAGAATATTTATTTATATATTTTTTCAATTTGTCAACAACTCACCCTAAATTTATGTAATTTAGAGTGAGCTGAACAACTCTTGGAGATACATATATTTTTCTCCTGTAGTGGTCAAGAACTTTTAATAAGACTTCCAATATACCAGCAGAAAACGTTTTCAAGTACCACTCAGCAAATTCTTTGTATTCTTTAGTAACATTTCCTGGGCTCCCATATCTGCAATAAAATAAAAAAAAATGCATATATACAATATTAATCAAAAGTTATGCAATAAATAACTGGTACTGCTAAATTAAAGCAAACACTATACAGAATATTTGTTTGCTATGCCACACCTAGAGTTATTAAATTGTAATCAGGCGCAATAGAAAATATTTTGGACAAATTTATTCATTTTCTTCCCCAGTTCAGGAATATTACTATGAACTCCATAAAACTAACTGAATTAATATAGCTAATTACTAATACAATAACTAGTGACTCCTAATGATTCAGTTTAAAATATTGAATCATACATACATTCACAAACTAAATTTATCGGCCACTGTAAATCAGGCTTGACCCAGGTCTGGAATTGAGAGTGGGCAAAAATCAGGACCACTGACAGACCAGCATCCGACTTGATGCAGCAGACCTCTGCTCTGGGGAACACTGGAAGGAGGGATCCAGAGAGAGGGAGCTATGTCACCAATTAGTGTCCCAGAAGAACAACACTTTCCAGTTCGGGTAGTGGGAATGCTACCTGGAGAGGACGATATGGGTACCACAGGAAGAGGGCAGAAGGGGAATGAGATAAGGGGGCAGGGGAATGGGGAAAGGATGTAAGAGGGGCAAAAGTAGCGGTCACAAACACAGGCTGAAGAATCATATTTCCGATTAGCTACAGTGTAGGACAAATCTAGGAACTTTCACACCAGTACCTTCTTTTCCTTCTTATAAACCAATGAATTCAGAGATTGTCGGGACAAATGGTTGTGACAATTTACGAACATGGTGGAGGCAAATGGGCTTCCTTCACTACATAGAGAGACTACTGTATAACAAACACATGTAGTGAATGCAATCAAAGAATCAATGCAATCTTGCAGGTGGCAGAGCATGTGCCTTTATGTCACACATATAAACCATAATCATGATGTTCTCTGGGAGTGCCACCCCCACCCCCTCAAAGGCCAAAATAAAGGTGCTGGGATCACTGTTTTATGGACTTTCTGAACGTGATGAAGAAAATGGACACTCCACCATTTCTAGTTGGTTTCAGATATTGTTATCAGTGTTACGGATGAGCTCCTTTTGAGAAATGACACCTTTAACTGCATTCACGGGCTGGAGAAGCATAATCAACACTGGAATGTCTGTCATTCCCACGTCAAATCACCCAATTTGAGAATAATTTCCTACTTGACTATCATTGACTTTGTTCTGTTTCAGGCTTTCCGATGTAATATATTCCTGAATGGTTCACGGGAGTACAGTCGGATCATATTGTAGTAATCCCACAATATTTCTGCGGGACAGCTGCTTGCCATCTTCAGTTCTACTGAACTCCTGTAGTAATCATACTATATTTCTGTGAAACAGGTGCTCGCCATCTTCAGGTGTAACATATGCACAGCGTCTGCGTCTCACAGTTATCTTTTTGAGGTTATAACATGCCGTGTCCCATACAGTGCGCCGAGCAATACACAGATACAAAGCAATCATCATTCTCACAATTTATGCAACATCACAAAAATAAATATGTCGGCACGTATTGTAAACAGCAAAAGGTGAAATATCAGTTTCAATAAGGGCAAACTGTCAAGAAATTTCACTGCGTCAGGTTTATTAACCCTACTTGAAGACACTGCCTTAGATATCTCACGTACATGAACATATGTATTATAATTATATTGTAATAGATGTATTAGATGTAATTCATTTTTCTTGTAAAAAAGTGTCTTTAAAAGTGGAGGGCATTCGATCTGGTTTTACAACGTGTTTATTGTAACTGATTCCTAACTAATACCAGTGGGAAAGAGCATGTTTTTCTAAAAACTGCTAACAATACCTGTAAATGACAACAAACTTGAGGGACTGCACAATACCATGGGAATGGGTTACATTTCAGGTAACTGTTGACTGTATCTTAGTGTTTTATTTATATGTCATGAAGTAAGAAATCACTAGATTGCCTTCATCCAAAGTGAAATTGTTTACAGTTTACTACAAGGTACTAGTGTTATCTCGAGCACTGTCTGCTGTTGAAGCAATCTAACACAACGACGAAGAGAGTCTAAACATTACTTTTTTCTGCACATCAGCCGTTACACTCTGTGACAGCCACTTTATAAGTGCTTAGTGGTGGTCTGAGGTCAATTAGAAACAATACTACAGGCTTGGGAATCTGGATGAAGAGACCCACCTGTGGCTGGTATTGCAGGGTTAATGGGTGTGAGCAGTAGTGACAAAGTAACCATGGAGCAATACAACATCTATTCTATACTAATAATAAATATGTAAATGTAGGCCTGTCACTGTTCCATTCAATCTTCAGAACTTCTGGACGAATCTTCATGCGGTTTTCTTCAGGAAACATGGGAAAAGTTTGGGTCAACATATAGGCATAATTTTATTAAAATCTGATCACAGAAGAAGAAAAAAGATATCATAATTTGATCATTCGCTTAAAAGCAATCTTGTATGTCTATTTGTGGAGGGCAATCTCCAAAAGTACTACAGTACCTGTGGGTTTCCACAGGTGAATTGAGAATAGTTTGGAGAGTAACATAGGCTTAGTTGCATCAAAATCGGATCAAAGGAAGGAAAGATATCGTAATTTGAAGTTTTTGTGTATACTATGCTTATAAGTATGGTGTAGTGAAGCAAATCTTCAAGAATACTACACGAACTTTCATGGGGTTTCATATGTCAACTGAGAGTACCTTGGCGCAACATATAAGCTTCATTTCATCAAAATCGGATCGGGGAAGAAAAGACATCGTAATTTGTAGCTTGTGGTGTATGCGATGCTCTAATTGCAGTGTAGTACAGCAAAGATCCAACAGAGGCGCTATTACTGACATAGTATACCAAATAATAGATGTTGATGCTGCATTGTTTATTCTCATAACTAAAGTGTAATAAACAAGGACTATGATTTTCCTTCTGGCAGCGGTGTGGTATATTGATGTTGGTAACAACTGTTGAATCCTTTTTGAAAAATCAGTCACGTACAAAGAGGGGAATAATTCTTAGTGTTGATAATGTAATAAATAATTTTCTGATCAGTAAATTAATGATCCCCCTAAAGCGAATATTTCGTTGCCAAAGTTAACATACTACACCGCTGCCACTAAGTAAAATTTAACCCAGGTATGTCACAAAAAAATAATTTTACACTAGCTGTATACTGCAAGCCTTGCAATGACATGGAAAAGAATGAATTTAAAACCTAATGACATTTCTCTGCGTCTATCGATGCTCTAATTTACATAAGAATTTATGTAGTTCCCTTTCTGATTTTGGTGTACCTTCATTACAATTTGAGTGTGTTCTATTTAGGAATACCTCAAAAACGCCATAGTACAGGAAAGGACAAAGTGAGGCAACGTTAGTTACATAGTACACCAAATAAAATTATGGCATTGCTGCGTCCCCCCCCCCCCTGCTCCATTCTCATAAATATGGTGTAATACACTACAAAAAGGAATAATTCTTTATATTCACGATTAAAAAAATAATTTATGCTTTTCTGGTCAGTATATTAATCATTCTCCCGAATAGTTCGTTGACAACGATAGCAAACTCAACCGCTGCCACTGCACATAAAGTTTAGCCCAGGAACGGCACAAAGTATTATTATTATTATTATTATTATTATTATTATTATTATTATTATTATTATTATTATTTTCCTTCCTAGCTGTATCCCATATGCTTTGTAATTTTGTGGGAAGAAAAGTAGTTCATCTTTTGATGGGTATAAGCACTAAATTGTATATAGAGTAGAAACATCTATGGACTACTGAGCATTGCTTTCTTCTTCTCAACTTTAAGCAGGAATTATGAAGTGATATTGAGACAAATCCACTCTTTCCACACATTTATTAGCTCTTACGATTGGTTTGTACCGCATTGGTTGCAAAGAAGCCCCACCTCCTTTTCGCAGAGCAACCACGTAACATGCAATACCGTATATACTCTAGTAATCCGCGCACATTTTTTCCCGAATTTATGAAGAAAACACAAAAAACCGGTGTGCGCGGATTACTCAAATTTACATTGGTATCACTCCATCTGCAAGAACAAAACACACCAGGCGGGGATTACTCCGCTTTAAAAAAACATCCCTTTAGGCCGGTATTACAAGATAATATTTCCAATCAAATCTTTGACAAAGAAATATTATCAAATATTCGTAATATTTCTCAGACATAAATCTTCATCGTGGTGTTAAAAAGGGGTATTATTGTCGTCATATTTCAAGATAGCGGATAATAATAACTTTTTACTGTGCACGCCCTTGGCCGGTCACAAAATTAGTGGAGTAGCGTATCTTTCCGGCAGCTTCTTTGCCAGCGCAGCTGGCGGGTACAAACAGTTGCATTGTTGATGTAAAAACGAGTAGTTTATGATACCATCTTTCTGAGTAATAAAGTATGTTATCTACTTAAGTAAGGTAATATTCGGTTCAGTACCACCAAATTTCCCCTCATTGGTATCGGGACGTGACAACGACTACATCTGGTGAAGAAGGGTTACAGCGATTTCTTGCTACTGTGTTTAAACACTAATTACGGCGCGGCGTTGCAGTTACGTTCAAACGCACGCACACGTCGCTTAGCAACAGCAATGCTAGCGCTCAGAGCGGATACATTTGCAGCAGAGAGAAGACAAGCAACTTTTATAATCTAAGTGCTACATTTGACGACATTTCTTTGATTAAAAATACATGTATGTCAATCCTTATTACACTATCAAATATCTTTGATGTAAATACACGACATGTAAACTTTTACAAAGATATATGACTGTGTAATACCAGTCTCAGCTCTATTTATTTAACGGTTCGAATTCTATAAGTGTTCATTTTATTATGTTACTGTGAGTACGTTTTCACAGTAATAAGTTACAAATGAAATATTTTTCAGTTTGTATGAGAACGTTTCATAGTTAAAATATGAGAATTTTATGGGGTTGGTGTGAGATTACTCTGGATATAACAACATTGCGCGCCCCCCTCCCTCTCTCTCTCTCTCTCTCTCTCTCTCTCTCTCTCTCTCTCTCTCTCAACCAGTGTGGTGTCAATTGTTTTGATATTTATGTGTCTTTTGAAATTTAATAGACGTGACATCCCAAATGGCTGCCCTTTCCAATGGGTGGTATCCAGATCTACACAAATCCGCCACCCCCCATCAAAACTTAAGGTGCGCGGATTACTCAAGTATATAAGGTAATATCTAAATAAATGTGTCACAGAAGCAACAAGAAAGTTGAGGAAGCATCGCTAAAAGGGCCATTTACACACAGTCATTCGTCTCAACTGAACAAAAAAGGACCAAGATGAAGTCATCTATTAGTAGTTTTTTCCCAATACCAGGTGACATTTCCAATTTAATGTCGAGGACAGAAAATCTGTTCTGCACACCTGAATGCTCACACCACAGATGTTTCCGCTCTGTGCCTGCCACTAGAGATAATATACACATGCCAGCGACAAACTCATTAGAAACCTCCCTGCTTTCGGAATTTTTCGGTACAATATTGTGAGTAAAAATCATAATTACTTACTTTTGGTGCGGACTACATTAAGAAAGATGTCTTCTTTTGCAGAGACACTTGTCCTTAAGAGTCATAATCCGCTTTCTGAATATATAGTTCTACTGCACAAGATCGATTTCAACTTCGTGTTCTACAAAGTAATCACTGCAGAACGTGGGGACATGTAATAGCTGAAAGAGTGGTCGATCTGCTAACACAGTCAAGACAATTCACTGGAAATAATACTATATTTAATGGAAAGTTCTATAAAGACGAGCAACTGACACCATTCCTGCAACGATTACCCAGACTTACTTTATCGCACATTGACACCATCATGACGTCTTATTTAAACAGACATGAACTGCTCTGTCGATTGAATTACCAGACTCAGTATTCATCGACTTTTCGATAATATGGAGCACTGCATACAGAATAACTACATTGTCCCCAGTGCAACACTGCAACATTCTAATACTTCAGCCATTATTACTACTACTACTACTACTACTACTACTATTTCTCATCTTAATGATAGAGGTGGTTTCAGAAGTTTATGCCAGGCAGACAATTACACACCTCAGTCTTCACTTTATGAACATTAACAATGAATTTACATCATTAAGTAAGGATTTAAATTAATTTTACTTTTTTAACGAAAAACTTTATGAACATTCATTGTTTTAGACAATTATTCTACTGAAATTTGACAACTTGGCTAGGAGAACCGAGTTTATTGAAAGAGCGATCCAACAAGGATTCTGTTTTTGCTGACCTAGGTCCGGAACCCTAAAAAACCATGATATACACAGGTCCCTCTTTAACAACCGTTGCAAAGCACGGGCATATAAGCTAGTAGCAAATAATACATTACAAATTTAAAAATAATACATGTCTAAAAATAAAACATGTCTTGAAACATAATCAAGATTACCAGAAATGTACCTTGTTGCCATGGCACAATTCTAAAAAAATTATCAGTCATTTTCAAGTACTGTTAGTTCAAGTTGAAAAATGAAAACTATTTTTTGTATGATTTGTAACAAGTTCCCCCCCCCCCCCCCGTCTGTACACAGCAAGCACACACCCTATCCATCCTACTGCTTCTACTGAAATAAGAAAATCGTGAAAACAACTAAAACTGGTAAATACTTCAATTCACTACTATACTAATGACAGCTGACAGAGCTGTGATAAACGGTCCCCCTAATGTTCAAAAGTCTTAAAACAGGAACTTCAACTGAATCTGCCAAATGCACAAGAATAAAGCTTTTAACACTCAGTTCCGCAGACACCTGTAAAAATACAGATGTGCGCAGCCTGCCCAAAAGTCTGGCACCCGTAGTTTAACGGGCACGTGTTCTCATTGTTCCCCTTCCTTTCTTTGCATGTTCTTATGGTTCCTGCTTGTCTGGGAGATGCTGCATGGACTGTAGTTCGACTATTGGTCACTAGATGGTGCAAACATAGTGCGAATGAGTGTGCCCCCCCCCCCCCTCTCTCTTTTTGTTTTGTTTTTGTGAGAGGTGAGATTTTTGCCATGCAGTCTCAGCTGCATCGAACGGTGAAGCGTGGGCTGATGGACAAAGAAATTGCTCGCGAGTTATATCGTGATTTAGACGTGAAGATGATTTGTCAGAAGAGATATTGTAGATGACTCTGATGATGATGTGGACTATGTTCAGGAAGTAGTTTCTGGCAGTTCAGGTAAGGAATTCTGACAACAAAATATGTATAATTTTTATTCAGATTTTCACTAAAAAACTTTCATCGTGTAAATATGATTTTATTTGTAAATACTACTCTTCTGATAGATTCAGAAGAGGAGAGCAAGAATCCAATCTCTTCAGCAGCACGTAATCCCATCGATATTGTGCCTGAAGAACAAGCAAGACTGATGGCAAGGGGGAAGCCGGGACCTTCAGGCCACACTGATTCTGAGGAAGGTTGGACGACTACTGATTGTGCGCCAGATATCGATCTAGTCTCAGGACAATCCAGGGCATGCAATGTTGTCGGTTTAGACCAGAACCGCGCACCTGTAGAATTTTTTTTCATATTTCCTGACATAGTATGATGAAACACAAGGGAACAAACTAATCTGTATGCTCAACAACGCATAAGGAAATAACGAAGCACAAATTCCTCTTCACCCACCTGCTCATTATCAAAGTGGAACGGAGTTACACTTATGACAATAAGGAAGTTTCTGGCAATTTTAGTCAATATGACTGTAAGTGTGAGCCCACGTATATAAGTGCACTGGTCTAAGAACCCTGTTGTGTCATGTAATTTCTGTCCCAACATCTTGAGCCGTGACAAGTTTCTTTCTATCTTGAGAAACTTCTACATTAGTGATAATTCCTTGGCTAAGAGGAAAGGAGAAACAGGCTATGACCCACTGCACAAGTGAGACCCCTCCTAGATAATGTGTGTGCTAACTTACAGCTTGCGTATACACCATCTCAAAAAATTACAATAGATGAAGGCATGTGTAAATTTTGAGGTCGTGTGTATTTCAAACAGTACATGCCGCAAAAACATGCAATACATACGGTATGAAACTGTAAGCGTTATCCGAATCTGACGAGTTACACCTGGATTTCTCTGTTTACACGGGTGAGAGGTCTGACACAGTGACTCTGGTAAAGACATTGCTTGCAAATCTGTCAGGAAAAGACTACACTTTGTTTACGGACAGATTCTACAGAAGTCCAATACTTGCTTCAGAACTGGAAGCTGCAAAAACTTGTGGGATCAACAAGAAAAAAGGCATGTATTGCCTCGTGCTATGAAAGATCCAAAACTTCAGCGAGGTGAACTTATTTTCAGGCGTAAAAGAAATATGTTAGTACTGTGTTGGAAGGACAAAAGAAACATGCATATGATAAGTACAAGGCACACTGCTGAGATGGTCACTTTCACTGATAAAGAGGAATCAAAGCCAGCTTGTGTAGTGGACTACAATAAAAACAAGTTTGGTGTTGACTTATCAAACCAACAATTGTCATATGGCGCATTTGAACATCTAACTGTGAAGTTGTGGAGAAAGT
Organism: Locusta migratoria; assembly: GCA_026315105.1. Lineage (NCBI taxonomy): Eukaryota > Metazoa > Arthropoda > Insecta > Orthoptera > Acrididae > Locusta > Locusta migratoria. Next base: position 335,177,639 of record CM048747.1, on the reverse strand, counting down.
TTGCATTCCACATAATACTAATGGCGACTGTAAATTCCTGCATATTATACAATAAGATTACTGGAAAACACCTCACAACATCTCCACTTCACAACAGTTATCTGTTCAGATCTTGCACAAAGGAAAGATCTTTAATCCCGATCTGGTCCATATGAACTCTCAAGACTATCAACTGGAAATCATTTCCTGAAAAAGATTTAAGATAGAAGTAGGTAAGAAACAGAAACAAAAACTGTGTGTAGTGTGATCTTTGAGAGGAAAAAAACTGACTGGAAAAGTGTGGCGAAATGCCGTGCTTCAAAGTTTATGCATCATAATCACAATTTTTGTACAAAATAAAAAAATTTCCTTCTGGAAAATTCAGTGAATACACCTTTGACCAATTTTTCCTATTTTCAAAAACAATGTTGTTGTTATAATGCTTGTCAAAAGCATGTATTAATTAAAGAGAAAGGTTTTAAATATGGTTTTAAACATGAAAGTCTATGTTTTTCAATAAAAGTAATTTTATTGCTATAACTGAAACCTTTCAGGCGTAGTAGTAGTTTAAAACACGTTCAAATTAGCCAGGCATTATGGTAGATATCTGAACGCAATGGTTCAGGTCTCAAAGTGTTAAAAAATGGAGGCAGTAGGGATTTTAAGGAACTGACCGGTAATGAAAGTGCACACTAATTAAATTATGCTATTTAGACCTCTGAACAAAGTGACACTGGCAGCAGGCAGAGGAAGAAAAGAATACACAGTGAAAAGAAGAAAGAATCCTGGAGGAAAAAGAAAAAAGCACTGACGTAAGTGCGTGATCGTTAGATGACGCAGATGGAAAAACAAAAGAAACAAAAATCAAATCATGATACCAACCTTTCAAACATCCTGTGCAAAATATGCAGTGCCCATTTCTTTGCCTTCCACCAAGGTAAGTCAACCCTATCATCTTCATCCACAGCATTTGTTTGTTCTGGTACAGGTCGATCAACAACAGCTCGGCAAATTTCCATCCACTGTGAGAACACTTCTCGAGAAATCAATTCCAATGGAAGAGAATACTGAAACGTAAGAGTCATTATTAATAAGTGCATACAATATTAATACTTTTCACCACAATTACGCCATTGTGGGTGTAATTTTGTGTACAAACCTGAGTCAATGCAAAATATATTTTAAGAATCTGTTTTTGTAGTAATACAGATTGTTCCGATTGATCAGGAAGTAATCGTACACACAACTGGTATATCATTGGGAATAATAAATTCATTGCTTCATTTAAAGGGCCTCTTTCTTCACGTTTCTTGTACCTGTGGAATGTAATAGACCTTTTCTATAGTAGCAACAAGATAAAAGTTGGTATACTGAGAACATAAGGCTAAAGCTAATGTAAACATACACTACACATTCTTCCGAGATAGCTGGAATATCATTGAATTTTGTTTCAAATGAAGTGGACTATAAGTACAACAAGAATGATTCTTTTATGCTGTACATTACTCGCACATCAACTGAGGAATAATAAGAGACAAAAAGTTTACCAACACGTTTAACTCTGACAGCACCAACCACTAAGTTTCTATAACTGATCTGCAATGATGTAAACCAATGCAGTTATAACATAAAAAAAAGACTAGGAAAGAAAAAAATATCAATTTGAATGTAGAGTTAATTTTTTAACACATTGAAATAATAGCCAGTGACACTCACAACGATACATTTTTAGGGTACCAGGCATACTATTAAACATGCAATTCTCAAGGGGACCATCAGAAGTGTAAATAACGTACTTTGATGGGTCTCTGGTATGTTGTAAAGGGACATGAGGCTATTTGCTTTTTTTAGCACCAGGCCTTCATTTTCAAGAAAATTTATTTTGAACTTCACTGTCTATTATAAGGCACGTAACGTTAGCTATGTTCCAAGGAAGGCAGCAAGGTGCAGCCAATAAGGTGTACAGCAACCGCGATGGAGGTACCGTATTTGGATCCTCTTCATTTTTTACTTCTTTAAATGAGAATAGTCAAGACTTTTTTCTGTTATATTTTACAGAATATCAACAAACAGTGTACATTGTGTAAAATTAGTACAAAATATTCAATTTTGCAGTAGTAACAATTTTTACATCATTATTGCAAAATCTTACTTGCTATCACTTGGATCAACTGCCATGCCACAACAGAAATCCAAACGATATTTGTCGTAAAAGCATCTGAAACACAATGGATTACATCACCAAGCACATTTCATAAAAGCTACCGTCTTGCAGGTGCACAGAGGTTTTATGAGTTATACTGGAAAACAATCATTTACATAAAAAACACCTTATCTTTTCTCTGTTAACTTTGATCATCTTTCAAAAAGAAGGTGCCCTGAATTAATGCTTAATTCATGACAATAGTTTTATGACTAATATTATCTGGATTTCTGTTGTATCATAGCAAGCAATGCAGATGTTAGTAAGATTTCTTAATAATAAAGAGAACATTAAATTACAACTAAAAATTGAATATTTCCTACTACTTTCACCGAATGTACACTCAACAGTAAAATAGATATAGGACAAGTCAGTTATACAGTAGTTCACGCTATTTACATTTCATTATTCATAAAATACATACAGATTTACATATAAAATGCAGTTTATACATTATGACATACATAAGCACTGGGAATGACCATAAATGGGAAATGCTTTTGCGCTCATTCCTACTAGCCATCGTACTAGTATATCTGTGTTGTGTTGGCAACAAGATGCAGTAATTACATTGTCACAAGCGCTAATAGCCAACTAACGCATAATTTTTGGTGTGACATACTAGAGATTCTTTTATACATTGATATATACGCAAAGCAAGTTATCACAGGAACCATTATGTTATACGAAAATATGAAGTTTGAAACTTGTACAGTTAGGCAGAATAGCCATACGAAAGGTTGGTACTGGGAGTAGCTGTCACTTGTTTTCTGCGGAACCAGTAGATACTTGCTCAAGGCCACGAGAGAAGAAGCGCTTGCGTGTTAAATATAGTTATTGCATTTACACCTACTTTATACTCTACAGTATTGTAACTACTGAATTTTGTTCTATATTGAGAAATGCTATCATGAGTGGAAGAAGGATGACAAGCATCACAATTACTAAAAAAATTATGGATTTTGAGTGTAGTTACAGAAACAGAAACAGGAAATGTGTAGAGATTGCTAAAGAACTGGGAATTCCAACGTCTACTTTAAATTCAATCATTGGCGAAAGAAATTTAAGGCTATGCAAGTGTGTTTGGAGTTTCTTCTAGTAACCAATCATGAATTCAGGGTGGGAAATATGAAGATGTGGAAGACTGCCTACTACAATGGTTCCGACAACACACAGCAGAAGGCATTTCTATTGGCGACCCAATGCTTTGTGAAAAAGTTACTGAATTAGTAGCCTGTGTTGGCGGGGAATATTACAGTGCTTCCTCAGGCTGGCTGCATAAATTTAAAGTGAGACATGATATAAGCTGTCGTAAAGGGTGTGGGGAAAGTAGAAGTGTAGATTCCGAAACAGTGCAAGATTGAAAACAAAACTCGTTTGAAAGAACTTACATCACAGTATGCACCGAAAGACATTTTTAATGGTGACGAGACAGGCTTTTCAACAATGTTATGCCTGACCACACAATGGCATTTAAAGGTGAGAACTGCCATGGAGGGAAAATAAACGAACAACATGTTATGGTACTGTTATGCACCAACAGTGATGGAACTGAGAAGCTTCCCTCACTTATAATTGGAAAACTTGCAAAGCCGTGTTGTTTCAAAAATGTTGCACCATTTCCCACAAAATACACAAACAACAAGAAATCGTGAATTACAACCGAAGTTTTCGAAAGTTTGCTCAGAAGCCTTGATGTGAAAATGAATGCAGCGAGACTGAAGATTTTGTAGTTTGTAGACAGATGTGCAGCACACCCTCAACTTACTTCCTATTTGAGGAACGTGATTGTTGAATTATTTCCAGAAAACTACATGAGTGAGCTCCAGCCACTTAATTTAAGTGTAATCCACAATTTCACATTACACTACTGGTACCGGAAAATGCTCGTGCAGCAAGCCATCAGATACGTAAACGTTGGTAGAAAGGACGACATAAAAATCAACATTTTAAAGGTAAGATTTTTGCTTGTCACTTTCGAGGAATTATTAAAAAAATTGGCAGAGGGTTATGGATGCAACCATTAAAAACTGTTTCCGGAAAGCTGGTTTTGAAAATGATGTGAATGATCCTCCAGTTATTTACTATGTTTCAGCAAATGATTAAGAGTGAAATCAATTCCAAGATTAGGCATCATTTGGTGATTGCGTTAATGTTAACGAAAATCTCGTCATGACACAAACGATGAGCATCTCGGAAATTGTTGAAGTGGCATCATGCAACTTTAGGGAAGAAACTGATGAGGAGGATAATGCTGACAAGACTCAACATTCGTCTGTAACATTCAACGATGCAGTAAATGCACTGGAAACAATAAAACAATTTGTGACACACCATAATGTGCCCAACGACATAATGGCCGAATTGTCTCAGTTCGAAGATACGGTGTACAATGTAGAGGGGTGGGGGGGGGGGGGGGAGAATCTATGATCATGAACTTTTTTGCCAAATGATATTTTCTTCTTTGCAAAAGTTTACCTCTTTCTGTATATCCCGTTTTAAAAGCGCACTGTAGCCCTATATACGATTGTGTCATGTAACTTATTATTTGTGGTATTTGTCATTTGTATTTCTTTCCTTTCACATATAAGTTTTTCACACTTACACTTTTTTTCTTTTAGTCCCCTGAAAAACATAAACGAAGTTTTACTGCATTCATATTTATGTTAGAAATGCTGGTGAGTAAAATTTACAGCATCATTACCATTCAATTTAACTACAGAACTTTTTGAATACTTATAATCGGATTCGATAAATTATTCTTCGAAAGAGAGAGATTGGCTGGCCAGTACTTACCTTACTGCTACACCGCTGATAGTCACACAAAGAAGAAAAAGGATGAAAAAATAGCACAAAATTTCAGAACAGAGTTCCCTCATCATATAGGAGAGAAGGGAAGAAAAACTGAATAGGGACCAGACAGGGAAGGTAATTCACGACCTAGGCCACAAGGTCATGAATTGCCTACCCCTTTTGTTCCCTATTCCTTTTTACTTCCATTCTCTTCTACCTGATGAAGGAACCTGTTCCAAAACCTAGTGCTATTTTTTTTCCATTCTTTTTCTTCTGTGTGTGACTATCAGTGGTACAGCCCTAAGGTAACTACTGGGCAGCCAATCTCTCTCTTTCGGAAAATAATCAGATTCTACAGTCGTGTAGTATATAATTTAATGTATTATGTGCACTCTTTCTAAATCATTATGAAACACACAATCCTAGATACTAGCTACAATTTTCAATATGGTACTTGAGGATTGTTTGTCACACAACTAATAGGGATGGTTCTCATGCCGGAGAACCAACCCCACTAAAGTATTTTCATTACAAATCCGATACCATCCCATCTTTCTCCCCCCCCCCTCCCCCGTATCAAGCTATCTTATAAATTACAAAAATGGAAACAGCACCTGTAGACATTATGCTGAACGTGGCTCTGATAGTTATGTTGGAGAATAAATTCATACACAGTGCTGCCAAGGATTACAATGGGACACTGGCTTCTCATTGTAAAAAGTTTTCTGATGAGCATGTAAGAAGTGATGTGTCTTTTCCTTCACTGGATGTAGGCTACTCAAATGTTCAAATGTTTGTTAAGCTTATGGGACTTAACTACGGGGTCATCAGTCCCTAAACTTACAAACTACTTATGAACTACTTACGAACTAGGACGGCACAAATATCCATGCCCGAGGGGGGATTCAAACCCCCGACTGTAGTGGCCGTGCTGACCGTGACTGGAGCGCCTCAGTCACCTCGGCCACCGCGGCCGGCGATGTAGGCTACTACCTAATAGACTTAAGTCTGACAGTTACTCTTTAAACTAAACTGGCAGTATATATCAAAGTACTGTCTGATATACATTTTAGTCTCAGTCCAAAGTAAGTATGAAAATTGTGTTCAGAGTTAGATATTTCTAATGGGTTAGAAGTACCTACAATATGGACAAACTCAACAAGCTGGGGCTGAGTGTTCATAAAAGACACAAAGATTTCTCAATTAGGAGGTGATGGGTGTATGACTGTATTGCATGCCTGTGTGATTGTGTGAATGTTGTATTTTCTGAAGAAGGCCATGACCAATAGCTGAAAGTGTTGTATGTGTGTGTCTTTTGTATGTGCCTGTCACAGCTCGTCGCCATGTCTTTGCAGTTAATTGTAAACTGTCCTTATTACTACATTAATTCCAACCTGGACTTTCCATTATTATATTGTTTATTCTTATGCCTTATGTGATGAAAAAACTTACTCAAAAATTTTCACCAACTGATACAAGCACAGAAGGGCTCCAGACCAACCAGATGCATCAGGATTCTGAAGGTATATACTGATTTTATCAACTATTTGTGTCCATCTTCCAGGAAAGTCATGTTTTACAATATTACTCACACAAACAGCTAACTGTACTCTGAAAAGAAAAAACAATAATAATCATTATTATTATTCACAATGAGAAGCAATAATAAAATATTAATGACAAAGCAAAAATTTAAGTAACTGATATTCAGAACAGAGTATTTTGATTTCATTACATTAGCATATATTGCTAGATACATTTTATAAAAGGATTATTGTTCTTAAAATTGTTACGTAAGAAGTATTAATACTGAATTTAGTACATATTTGCTGATTGAAAAACTTCTCAATTTGTAATGGCGAATGTAGTACTCAGATATTTATTGTATGTTAAACCAGAGAATCATACTAAGACAAAAATCTGTTCTTTTTAGTCAAGAGTTACACACATATAGATCTTTCATTAACAGACCTCTGCATCAAATGTAGTGTGGGTTAGCAAATAATTTTACATTATCTATTTACAAATTCTAAACACTATGAGTAAAGAGAAGGAGCAGGGGGCAGAGAGGATCTTTGTAGATCAACAAAACAGGTCCTCAAGTTCAATTATGTATATTCTACTAAGAGAAAATGTATTTCTGGACAAAATATGTTATTTGTTGCAAATCTTTGTGAAAATGTGGCAATGAACATCAAAGGAGACCATATGACGATCAACATATATTCTGCAAAATTATGTAACCTTTGAACACATGGCCTGATTTCTATTCAATCTGCTGCTCATACTAGATGACGAAAATAATGTGAATGTTCTGCAGTGCCTCACCTTTCTTTGGAAGGGATCAAGTGTGCATGTATCAGAATACTACTAGCTTCCAATGGGTAAAGTTCAGATAAATGTCAATACTTTATGTTGGGAGGCTTCTCAAAGAATGTTTTTCAGAATTGCTTACAAAATGAACTTGTAATACCTGTTTGGATCTTCTCAATTTCTTATCAACTTTACACAGTAAGAATCCTATGCTAACGAGCAATACTCAAACAACATCGGAACAAGTTTAGTAAGCTACTTTCTTTGTTGATAAGACTACATCTCTCAATGATTCTTACACAATGAATCTCAGTCTGGCACTTCCATTACCCCACAGTTAATTTTATGTGATCATTACACTTACAACTTCTCCTAATACTCCCATACAGAAAGTAACAGCTTCCAGTGACTTTTACACTGCTGTATTATTGTATGATAAAGGATCTTTCTTTCTACGTATTTGTTGCAAGTTAGGAAAGTCAACTGTTGTTCCCTGATGTAAGTGTTGATATGCTGCAGATTCGCTTGCATTTCATTACAATTTTCCATAGTTGAGAATGCTCTAACTACAGCACCATCTATGAAAAGCCTCACTGAATTTCCAATATTACTTATGAGGTCATTTGATATTCTGTGAAAAGCAAACTGTCTCACAACACTTCCTTCGGGCCAGAAACAACTTTAACATGTGAAGACTTCCCTCTGTAGAGGATAACGAGTTCCGTTAGCTAGAAACTTTTCTATCACAGTCGGTGAGAGACTGTACACTTTTAGTTTGTTCATTAGGCTATTGAACAGAATCTTAATGCCTTGCGGAAGTCAAGAAACACAAAATTTTGGCTGGGGGCCTGTACCTACTGCCATCTGAGTCTCATGGATGAATATCATAAGCTGGATTTCACAAGATCATTGTTTTCGGAATCCATACAGATGTCCCCAGAAATATTACCTATAAATATAAAAATGAATGTTTGTGCGTCCTCTATGTGTTCATAAACCATTAATTCGATTGTAATGAAACTTTGGTGAACTGTTCACCGTAAGCACACGAAGGTTCCTGACAAAAAGCACGACACATAGCTCAGGAGATAAGATGCCATAAATGATGAGCGGCCACCACATGAGAATACCCAGATTTATGCGGCAATTATTGGAAAATGGGAGTAGTTAGGGCCCTGCAACAAATTTTGCATGTAATTTCTGACGTTTATGAAGCGTTTTGTAACTGATCTCCTCCCCCCCCCCCCCCCCCCACGAAATGATCAAGCGAAAAGAAGTCTACCAGTCACAACAGTTTCGCTGTAGATGCTGTAAGACTGTTGCATGATCTTGTATCAAAGTTTGCAATACAGATTTGCATGTTACTATTCATTTTCATCTGCAAGTCTCCCTTAATTATCTTGAATCCGAAATTAAGCAATCTGTTTCCTTTATCTATATAAAAGTGAAATGACACTCACTCACTCACTGAACACGAAATCTCAAAAACTACTTCACCTATGATGCCGAAATTTGGAAGGATGTTGTTTATAGGTAGAAAACGTCAGCTAAGAAAGTATTTAGTGATAGGTGCATGGCGGACTCGTGAAATCTACAGTTTCATTCTGATCTTCAAGAAATTTCGCACGCTTGACCTTCAAAACAAGAAGGAGGTCACCGTCTACCTTAAGTTTCATACCATGCATCAGGGAGGGCACTTTGTAGCATAAAAATGGATCCCTAAATATCTTTGTCATGCCATAACTTGGGAACAACTTGACCGATTTTACAAATTCTGTCTTTGTTGTTTTTGTTATTCTCAGAACAAGGGTTGTATGAAATAGAACTGGAATATTTGAGAACAACAAAGTGTGTTTTTCAATGTGACCCTGCAATTCTATTGCATTGAAATCTGTAGTTATGTTCCAATATTGATGAAATTTTGCACACACTACCTTAACAAAAGAGGAATGTCACTGCCTGAATAAAATTTCATTCGGTGCACGGTGGAGGATACTTAACTCACAGAATTTTACAAAATGCACAGTTTCGCTCCAATCTTTATAATTTTTGCACGCATGACCTATCAACCAAGTGGAAGATCAATGGGTGCATAAATGTATGTATGGCACATGGCAGAGGGTACCTTGCAGGTAACTTTGCTGAGAGAGGGAAAGTTGGAAACGAACAGAGAGATATGGGAGAGTAAAGAGGTGGTTGAAGAAGGGGGGGGGGGGGGAGGTGTGGACTATGTGATTGAAGGATAAACAAACACCCAGGCAATGCCGGGTTTACAGCTAGTACTTAATATAATTACTATATTACTATAATTACTTCATTACAGATCTCGGAAACTATTATACACACTGAACAAAATCTTAGTGTCTACAAAAACAAATTTTAATTAAAATGCAGTGTAACTTACCATAAGGAGGTGACGGAAACTAGCTGAACAGTAGTTTTTAGCCTCACAACAAGAATGAGATATTAAACTAAATAAATTCACTAACACATTATTTGCCGGCAGTACATACGCTATACACTAATAAGATAACGGGAAAATACCGCTTAACTCAGAGTCACTGGAACTATCTGTGTCGCTGCTTGTATTGACAGATAATGTCAAGTCTTCGATGCATTGTTGTAAGTCACCTTCATTCTTCCAGGCTTCCTGAATCACTCCTTTCACAAGATGCACTACCTTTCACCAGTCTTCTGGTGTCACTGTTTCAACTGCCTCTTTCAACAGGCATTCCACTTCAGTTAATGTGAATTTTTTATTTTCTACAGCAATATGCTGTTTAACTTGTGCCCAAATCAGCTCCATTGTGTTAAAGTGGCAATGGTAGGGAGGCAATCTGAGCACTTTATGCCCATATTTTTTGCTACTTCATCCACAATGTAAATGGGATTCTGGGATTCTTTGGCTTGTGTTGTGATACAAGTTCTAATAATTCCGCTCTTGTCAAATTGCTGTCAAAATGAATCTTACCTGCCTATCAGGGCCTCCATACTACCATTTATGGTATCGTCTGTCCAACCTTTTTTTAAAGTATGGACTGAATTCACCCATGTCTCAGCACGCCAAACCATATCGTCAAAATTAGTCACTGCCAATTTTCTAAGAAACTGGCATTGCCAAGCTGCAATATCTTGCCATTAACAACTTTCTTCATGAAATAGATTTATAGCAAAAACCTAACATTTTCACGACTCCTAACAAGGACAATTTACTGCCTTCAAACAGGTCTGCTGCTACGAGAGTAGCATGTAGTTTTTTGAGTGTCAGATACTCCTTCCTCGAATAAAATGCATATATCTGCCATCAAATCGCATCTTCCTTAAAAGAGACAAGTTTTGTTACTCGACTCTCGAATCGCCTCTTCTTCCCAAGTGTCTCTAACTTAGATGAGTCACCTGTGTCGTCTTTCGCGAATTTCTCCTTGCAGATCCTTATCACTGATCGTTCACCAATTTGCAGAGCAGCTGCAGTTTGCTCCACCACTTTATCCAAAGGTGCAAGAGGCCCTCCTGCATCTCTCTCTCTCAAAATACTCCCTTATAGAACACACACATTCACGCGCCTGACTGTGTATAACGCCATGTCCGTCACTTTTTGGAAGTTTCCGAGGTGAGTGCAGCCTCAGTCTTCCTCCCTTTTGACTACTTTCGTCGAACATTGTAAAGCACATGAAGCTAAATTTACACAAATCTGTCACTCGCACGTCTACAACGGGTCACCAAGGACTGGCTGCCACATGCTTTGGGCAGCGCGCAGCGGAACAGAAGTGGCAACACAGTGGGACCCGACCGCGCCGGCCATCCATTGGTTTATAGCTGGCGGGAGCTGTGCAGCCCGCTACCTGTCAAGTGACAAGTTTAAATCAGACTATACGGTATGAATTGTTCCCACACCCACCTTATTCACCTCATATGGCTACGTCAGACTTCCATCTCTTCCCAAAACAAATATTTTTCTTGGTAGACAAAGATTCACTTCAAATGAAGAACTGATAGATGGAGCTGACATCTATTTCACAGGCCTGGAGGAATCTAATTTTCAAGATGGGATCAAGTGCATGAATTTTTATGGAGGCAACATTGAGAATTAAAAGTGTTTATGTGATTCAAGTACTTTTTCTATTCCATTCCGAGAACTTTTCAAACTACTCTCGTACATCAGGAGAAGTGTTGTAACTGGGAAGCATGGAACACTATCAAATGGCATTGCATTGTGTTCTGTAATGTTATCACAGATCTCCACTACTCTGCTGCCCACTGTCAGCAAGTATGATGGTGACTCAGTTGGAAGTCCAATGTTCTAGAGTGTCACACTTGCATTACTTCTGGAATCACAGCCAGAGTATCATGGTACATTTTTTCAGCAGTGTAATGCTTACCCACACTAGGTACATATGCCTGTGAACGGTATGAAGGTACTCCTGTGGGCAGCAAAATACCTAGACCTATCCCCAATAGGGCACACGCAGGACCACACACTGACTCTGTACGCGTATTGCAGATATCGGTGACTAGGTACAACACGTCTAGTACATTTTGCCTAAGGGAAAGACAAGAAATGCAATCTAGCAAAACCAACCAGTGTATTTCTAGAAACCTGAGGGGGTGCAAATAAGAACCATACCGTAAATTTCTCAACCAATTACATTTCACTTATTTTACCTTGCCTCTTCTGCATGCCCCCCCCCCCTTTTTTTTGCAGGCTCTGTGGAAAGAGATCAGTATTGCTTTTTTGAACACAAAGCTTCAGTAACAACAAACCTTATGATGTCTGGTGCATGAACCACAGCATCAACTATGGCATCCCTGATCATGGCTCTATCTTGTTCATGTATGCTAAATGGCAATGGCTGCCCTGGTTCCACTTCTCGGTCTGCCCAGTTCTGAGTAACAAGGTTCTTCAAATATATTACACCTGTTGAAAAAGATAAAAAATATTTAGACTAAGTTATAAATAGTGTGCTATAACAAAAACACATAACTTCAGCTCAGAACCAGCAATCTCACATGAATCACTATTATCATTCAATGTGTTTACATTTTCCACACAGAACAATCTGGCCAGTAAACGAACTGACCAGCAGCATACATTACGTAATTGCTAATTTTGGCACTCCTTAAGCACATAGGCAACATGGACTTAAATAATTTTAGAGAACAGCTTATATGATACAAGCAACTCAGTAGGAAAACTTTAGGACCTTAATCTCAATAATTTGATGAAATAGTAAAATTAATAAATGCCACCAAATGATGAAAGTAAAGGCCCCCCCTTCCCCATAGCAATGGTAAGATAAGGATGAACATGTTCATGCAATAAGTAAAGAGTAGCAAACTATTTAGAGCAGTGATCATCAACATTTTGGACTGAAGAGCAAATACTGAGATTGTGAGCTGGCAAATCAGGCCACATATGCAACAGTCTTCTTATTAATTGGTAATGTGATGAACCCTCAATGGACTACTTACAGTAAGGGTGCATAAGTTGGCTACCATTTGGAGCACTTCGTTCCAATGTTTCAGATTCTTGCTACCACAAGTGATCCAACAGTTGTGTAACAATAGTTGCATTGTGAAGTTTTGTTGGCTTTACTATACATAAATAACTTCATGAAGTAACACTGCAATTTGTATTTATGTATGAACAAGTCATCCACTGCTGCCCAGGTAAATGTGTATCACATTCTTAAGTTATTAAATCTTTTCTCCCCCTTCATCCATCACATTCGGTTACACTCTGCCTATAACAATTACCTTCAGTGAATGTCATCCTTTAGTTGTATGTTCCCTCATCTCAAACCTTACGACATCATGCATGCTGAACAATGTGCCCATAATAATATAATTTTCCAGATACAAAGAGTGGAATATTAGGAAACTGTCCACGAGACGTGCAGCGAAGTATTCTTAATACATCAAAATATTTGAGGGTTCAGAAGTCTACATTGATGATTTAGAGTAACCCAAACAAGTTGTCATTGTCACCCTCCCAACACAGTGTGACCACTGGTATATATGTGGTGTTATGTGCTGCGAGATTTAGGTTAGCTTCCCACTTTTGTAGATAATGGAGGAATGATTTCCAATGCATAGTGTGATACAGCAACCGGTCTAATTATATTTTGCAATAAAAGTTGTCTTGGTTACAAAGCTTTTCACTGTTTCTCAATGACTTATTTTGTGCTAGAGAGACACGTATAAAAAGGAATAGAATCTTACAAGGCAATCTCAGTGGTTTTACATCGTTCATTGTTTTATGACATCTAAACTTTAATAGGTTGTATCCATTTCTGTATTTTTATTACCCTACAAATGATTAAATAATAAAAATTGGAGAAGGAACAGACACACTAATTATGTAAATACGACAAAAATGATGTCGAATTACATTAACAGGGAGGGTGGTACCTATAAACACAAACTAGGCCCATATTATAAAATATATAAAATAGGCCAATTAACAACTACAGGCAGTGGTAATATGTGGTGTGCTGTTCCGCCAACATATATGGACTACGGGGGTATGGATTGGCAGTTACGTATGAAGCTGGTCTAGGCAACAGAAGGAAAGCAGTTTTCTGGCTATATGAGTAGAAAATGTAATGAGAAAAAGATTATTAAGCAGACTTGAAGTTCATGGATTATAAATAAAAGTAATTACAATATTTCATTTCAACAGAGTATCAAATCATCTAGAGATGAGGTAGAATTTAACAGAGCACTGAAAGAATACAGTAGCAATAAGGCCCCAGGCGTACATGATATTCCCTCTGAACTGCTGATTTTCTTGAGAGGGTCAGTCATAAAGAAACTGTTCCACCTGGTGTGCAAGGTGTCTAAGATAAGGGAAGCACCCTCTTCAGACTTAAAGAAGAGTATAATAATTCCAATTCCAAAGAAATTAAGTGCAGACAGGTATGAAAATTACAAAACTATCAGTTTAGCAAGTCATGCTTGCAAAATATTGACACAAATCATTTACAGAAGAATGGAGAAACTGGTAAGACGCAGACCTCAGAGAAGATCAGTTTGGCTTCAGGAGAAATGATGGAACATGTGAGGCAGTATGACTTATCTTAGAAGACACCTTAAGCAATAGGCTACATTCATAGCTTTTGTTGATTTGGAGGCAGATTCAATGTTGACTGGAATATACTTTCAAATTCTGAATGTAACATCGTTAAAATATAGTGAACAGAAAGTTATACACTTAAAGAAATCACAAGCAATTATAAGAGTAGACTTTACATTGAGCAAGCTTTGAAGGAAAGCACAAGGCAATTGGTAGATGGAATTTAGGATCACTGAGAAGAAATAACAATTTTGTGGTTTGCTGCTGATGTTGTCAATCTTATCAGAGACAGTAAAGGAACTGGAAGAATAGCTGAACAGATAAACAGTCTTTAATTGGGGGGGAGGGGGTTATGATTAACATTAACAAGAGTAAAACAAGTGCAATGAAATGTAGTCTAAGAAATACCAGCAATGCTGAAGGAATTAGGTGACAAAGGTAGTCTTAGATGAGTTCTTATTTAGGCAATAAAATAACATTTGATAACAAAAGTAGAGAAGGCACATGCAGTATGGCTATGGGAAGAAAAGCATTACTGAAGAAGAGATTTGTTGACATCTAACACTAATTTAACTTTTAGGAAGTATTTTTCCATGGCTTTTGTCTGAAAGAAAAAGGCTCTTATCACAGCAACCAAAAGGCAAAAATGTCCATCCTAGAGTCAAAAATATAAAAAGAGGAGAACCAGCTTCAAAAAATTTAAATAAAAAAGTCCTAAGATAATCTCACTTTAAGAATTAATCTTAATACCCAAGCACATGAACAGAGAGAGAAGTAGTGGCATTTGCATCTGTAAGATTTCCGAAGTGGGGATGCATGCTTCCTAAACTGCAATATGTTGTTATATTGCTTGAGTTGAGACATGCTATCTTTAATGTCATGACAGCATGACACAATGCATAATATTATATGAAATTGTGTGTTCTACGGTATCATATGACATGATACAATGTGATGTACTATGTGACACAAAGTGGTTATCGATTCATACTTTTGTTACATTGGTAAATAATGGGGCACTATATCATGGTCACATTACAACACGTCTTAGAAATTCTGTTTTACTGTAGATCTACAGGATTCAACTGTTACAGTTACCATCACTGCATTGCTTACATTCATGTATGTGAAATAGAACGCATTCAAGACTATTTGATTTGGGGTTTGATCCCTGGTTAATTATTTTCAAATGCTATTGTCTATTTGCATCCATTTTCAACTTAATCAAGGTTAAGCACGGTTTGCTCTTAATGTACGTAGAAATATACTGTAAAAATAAAATTGTCTGTACATGTATAAGACTATGTCCATTCACAGTGTATCATCAACCATCCTCAGTGAAAACAGACCCTTCTTAACCTTAGCCATAGCTGCCAACTTTTGGAAAGGGCTTTCAGTAAAATCACTGGCGACAATCAGTAAAATTACGGTGACAATCAGTAAAATTCACGCATGACAAAAATATTTAACGATACTTCTGGGCTACAAAATAAAATAATTTATGAATGAAATAGTGTACTTCAATAAAATCACATTTACTTACAGAATAGGGCAATGATCTGTAGTTGAACATAACAGCCAAGAAGAAATCCATATTAAACAGCTCCAGGTGTGATAAACGTTGTTTTGGAGCATACCATATAGCAAGACTAACTTGATAAATTACACTGATTATGAAAGTCGACAAAAGCTTTACAAAATAAAAATTGGTTAATGTAACACAGTCAAGAAATCATATAGGTCCAATACACACTGCACTATGCAAATCGCACGTTAATTTGATTTTAATGTCATAGTTGTGGCCTTCTTAGCTTCCTGCAAAAAGTCTTGGGAAAATGTTTTTTCATAACAGGGACCAGAACTCCTGGTCTTCAAAATAGAAATTGATTCCAGAGATTCATTAGACATTGACGATCTGAACTGTGTTCTATTTTTCTTCACGAGGCTAAAAACACGTTCACATTCTGCATTACTATGGGGTATGGTGAGAATGGAGAGCATTACTCTAGAAATTCTGTTATACTTAAGCCGACCATCGGCTCCTCGAATTCTTGATAGTTGTGCCCAACTGGTATCACTTGCAGCATCTTTATTTGTAATCAAATTGTCTTCCACCTGAAGAGCTGTGAACTGTGCCTGAAGCTCATTCACCACCTCATCTGTAGTTTCATGTTCTTCCTTAAATAACATAATCGGAAACTTTTCCAAGAAAAAACGAACAGAAGAAAACTGTGCATCGTCAATTTTGTCCAATCTAGCAACTTGAGCATGCTTTAACACATCATCCTTGAGAGGAAACTTGTTGATGATGTAGTCACAGGTAGTACAAAAGTAGTTTCTCACCGATGAATAGAAAAGGATTTTATCCATTTCCTGAAGATCATTCACTAGGTTGGAAGTCTGAACACCAATAACCAACTCATCATCACTTCTTTGATTCTCAATCAAGTTGTACTCAACTTCAAGTAATGAGGTGGTTTTGACAATTTTGGGCTTCACAAACTTGGCGAACAACTGCTTTAGCATATCCATTAGAAGTTCTAATAAAATATGAACTTGTGGGGAAGAAGACTGAAGAGCAACATTTAATTTGTCAAACACAGGAATAGTCACATGCAGAAAAGTACAAAAGGCTTTATTCAAGTTTGAGGACAGGAACATAAACAATTTTTCCTCGCGTGTTGTACCAGAAGTTTTGCTTTTCAGGATGGGTCTGTCACACTTGGAAGAACATGCTATTCGTTTAGGGGCATGTGTAGTAGCAGAATCAAGAAGTCTCTTCTTCTGATACTCTTTGGATCCACTTTGTTCAACTCTGGGTATTTTAAATGATGTCAAGTTTGTGGAAATGGCTTGGGTACAGGATATTACTTCCTCCTTGAAAAATGAAAGAAGCGGATCCCACTGATCCAGTAGTCTATCCAAACATCTACCTAGAGATAACCACCTAGTACAAACATGCTTAAGAATTTTCTTTGTCTCTTTATTGTGCAAGCTCTGAAATTTCTGAAGACGTTCTTTTCTTTTGGCACTCTTCTCTAAAAAATAAAATATATCGACAAGGATCTCATCGACCTTTTTCAGCTGCTAGATTAATCAGGTGGCAAATGCAACCTACGATGGCAATACCTGGTCGAACTTCCTTCAGAACTGCTGCAACACCATTTTTTTGTCCAACCATAACAGGAGCATTGTCGGAGCAGAAAGCGACACAGTTTTCAATTGGAATGTTAAAAGTTTTCAGCTGTGACAACATCAGGTTACCTATGTTTCGCCCTGTTGAGTCCCCATCTAATGCTGGTACGGATAGCACAGTGCTCACTACTTTTTCCTGAGTAAAATCAAAAAACGTCACAACAATAGGATACAACTTTGTGTCCGTATCATTGCTTCCATCTGTTGCCAATGAAAATGGTCCATTCTGAAGGAACTTAACAATTTCAGATGATGCATTTTTTGCCATTGTTTTCACAATGGATGTCGTTTTCGTGCGACCACAGCTATATTTTTTCGCCACTTCTGATGTGGGAAACATCTTCTTAAATAATGCACCAGCGTGATCAGCGGCACTTAAGGGCACATTGTGTTCCACCAAAAAAGAAGTAAAAAGACACTCGGCCCTAATAACATCATTGTCGAAGTTTCCACATTTGGCAAAAAAGGCGTTGATTTTGGTATTGTCTTCCTTGGATTTGACGCAGCTTAAGTGTTTAGCGCACTTCTCGTGATTACTCAAGTCATTTCTTCCCCCATGTGCAATATTAATGTCGCAGCCACATACCGTGCAAAAGGCAAATTTTTCACCTTTCTTTGATTTTAGTATGCACGGAAAATCGACAGAATATGAATTTTTAAATGTCTGAAAGTATTGTTTCTTGTTCGATTTATTCATGACGAACAATAGCAACAGCGAATAAAAATGTCCAACAACACGTGTCTCGCTATGGAGTGGAACAGCGAAAGGAACCTGGATCACTCACTGAACGTCACTTAAAACACTATGAAGTTATAATACAAGAATACGAACTGGTAGTGCAAACACTTTAACACTTCTTTAAAATATGTCACACGCTTTGAAAGGACGATATATTCAAGGAACGCTAACTTTGTAAACAAAGGAGTAAACGGGTTCCACTTCAACAAAAGAACGGATCGGAACAAACAACTTAAGAAGCACAGCCTATCGACACCTAGATTCACACGGAAGAACTGGTTACCGGTAGCGGCTTTAAATTTGAGTCCAATGACGACACAAACATCACACGGGTAAACGAACCAATCATATCAATGCATAAGTTATCGACTATCTTAGACCTGCCTTCGACCCCGCGAACAATCGAATGTTCGGAAGATCGAGTATCGTAGACCTACCTTCGACCAACGCAAACAATCGATTGTACGGAAGAAAATGGATGCGATTATCGAATTTAGATGTTTCAAATGTTTTACCGCAAAATCGTAAAATAGCACTGTCCATCCGTAAAACCGTAAAATCCTGCAATTTCCGTAAATTTTACGGACAAACCGTAAAAGTTGGCAGGTATGCCTTAGCCAAGACAAAAACATACGTAAATTGACAACAGCAGAGATCCCTAGATAACTGAGCAGCAATTCCACACCTTGTCATACAATATTTCTGACAGACAAGATTGTCACAATACACAAACATGGCTGCCACTAAACTGAATACCCGCATGGGAGTGGTAAATCTCTACCTCACAATCCTGTCAGAAATGATTTACAACAGAACACACTGATCTTTAGAAATCATCATCATCCTGCAAGTTCTGCATTATAAATTAAATAATAGTTCTTTACTGGTCTGAAAATGCATCTGAGATTGGACAACATCTATGAAATGTAGAAACTTAAGCAACATATTCAAGCAAATATGTCAATATACTTCAAATGGATATAGTGCAGCTAAATTGAAGTCTTTCTCATATCCGAACAAAACCTGATAATCTTCAATAAGTAATATACGAAAACTTCTCAAAAAAGTTTTGCATCACCAGCAAATCTGAGAATCTACGCCGACTTAGGTTCAAGAAGATAAAGAAAGAAAAGCTGGCTGAATCTAAAAACAGTATTGTTACAGAAACAAAGAGGTAGTTAGTTTGATCTGAAAAGAAATTCTGCTCGGTTCTTCCTTGAGACATTATCCAAAATTTGGGATAGGCTAAACACTATTGCTATTACTGCTTAAGCCTGCCAATCTTCAATACCATCTCACTGGAGACAAAGAATTTGAGGAGGGTACCTGCAATAATGCACTGAAAACTTCAAAAAATTTCAAGTCCACTCAATCATGTTAATATTGACAGATACTGCAGGTGATACAATTTGGCTGTTTTCTGCCACATATAGGCAATAGTTCACAAGATGGGCTTTGTGTGCTCTTGTTACCATACTGAAGATGGACCTATCACCAAAATGCTCACCACAAGTCTCAATAATATTTAGGTGGATTCTCTTCTGGTACTACACAACCCTCAATTTATATCTAACAGTGATAACTGGCACCAGTTCACAACACAACAACCATCTTCCTGTTAAACACATGGAACTGTGCATCTGAGACATGAACTGGTTCCCAACTGTGCCCCCCCTCCAACACACACACACACACACACACACACACACACACACACACACACACACACACACCAATCAATCATCAGATGCCACACAAATATTAAATATTGCACATGTGAGAGACAAGAACCTTCCAAGTTTCAAAGCAGGTGTTCCCCTTCACACCTTCCTCATGCACCATGGTGGCACAAGGTTTGAACTGTTGTCTGCTATGTACACCCATAATTCGAAATGGTTCAGTGCAGACAGTTATATACTGCCAAAGTTGGCCGCAGCTGCCTACCGAAAGAGCACTCAAAAATTTTCCTCGAGGTACATGTGAGCCATAATCTGACCAGTAAAAGCCAGGTCTTCATTATTTTGTGGCTTGCAATGATAATGTGTGAACGTTGGAAAGATGAGGCAGTGGTGTACCAAACTTCAACAGGCAACTTATCACACCAGTGAGTCATCTCACTGTACAAGACCACTGCAAGTGGGTGTGAAAGCTTGAGATTACACTTTGTGGTACCTTGATATGCTGGAAATACAAAAGCCAGGCTGCCCCACACACTTTTAGAGACAGACACAGTCTGTGTTAAATGTCCATAACACATGTGGCCTTTCATCAAACCATGTATGACAGACTGGATGATACTATATGATTAATAAAAAAAAAGTAAAAGTAAGTGGGCAAAAGTAGACAACTGTTCAAATTGTAGCAAAGCATTACAGGTAATCATTTTTCTCTGAAATATGAAATTCAGTAAGTAAACTTTCACGTTTCCCAAGTAGAGTGTGCACAGGATGTGTTATTTAAAAATAACTCACAAAAATAAAAGAACAACTTAACAATGTAAAACACGAACTTATAGAATACTCACCAGCTTGGCGCACAGGCATATCAACATCAGACAACATGACAACTTGTAGAAGTGAAGGTGCAAAACCAATTATTTTATGTATCTGAAAAATAATTAAAATTAAGATTTAATTTAAGATTAAGATTTGAAAACAGTGTCAAAGTAATGAGAAACACCCAAAGACACAATTTAAAAAATAAAAACACGATGAATAGTATCTTCAACTTCTTTGAGACATTATTTCTACAGCCTAAGAGATAAATAGAGGAAAATTATTGTCTTACTCTTTACACTAGCAAGATCAATCTCTTCCCTGTATGTAATTCTTATGAACATTGCGGGAATTC
This sequence comes from Locusta migratoria, assembly GCA_026315105.1. Classification (NCBI taxonomy): domain Eukaryota; kingdom Metazoa; phylum Arthropoda; class Insecta; order Orthoptera; family Acrididae; genus Locusta; species Locusta migratoria. The sequence continues at coordinate 335,156,495 of CM048747.1, read as the reverse complement.
TAGTACAACATTTCTTCATTTGATACTGTGGGGGTGAATAATATGAAGAGAGTGAACAATCAATCATATTATGAAAAATAGTTAATCAATGTATGCTAGTGGGGTATACAAAATGTGTCAGAAGCTGAAAGAAATTGGAACAACAGAATGACTTTAACAACCTTTATGAAAGAAGCTCAGTTGTAAATCACTGACTATAAAACAAGAACATTACTCACACATTTAACTGGAATTTTCAGTCTCAGCAGTTACCTCCTGCTTACTAGGCAGTAGCACTAAGCCTTTACGCCACCCCAGGCAAATGAGCTTAACACAACTTCAAGGTCTACCCAAGCACTTAACCCACCCGATTCAAACCTCCATACATCCTCCTTTGACAAGTAAACTCAGTGGCTTGCAGCTGGCCTTATATTCCTGCCAAGAGTATGGTCATTCTGTGCGTCTGCACTGAAATACACTTCAAACTATGACTAGGTGGATTACAATTAAGTTTTGCAGTGTCTCTTCTTTCAACATGTCCAGAAGAACAGATACATCAATTTTTAATTAAATTTAATAGTTTAGTCCAACTGCAACTTAGCAGAAGTTTCTTCACCAGGGTAGCAGAATAGGTTAAAGAAAGAGTACAACACACAGACATAAAAGTCAGAAAGTAGACAGGGTTCAGCAATAGTGAGTATAGAAAACTCTACTGACCAAGACCCTAATTGCTAAATATAATATTTGCATTATGTAAGCTCAAGGAAAAGGGGAGGGAGTGGATTGGAGGAAAATATGCTGATCACAAATTGATTAGAGTAAAATTACTAGAACTTTACTTGACTTATGCAAAGACATAGGTATTTAGTGTGAACATCTGTTCCAACAAGAACACTGGCACCTAATATCCCAGCACGTTTTTATCTTATTCACTATCAGCACTATAAGTGTTCACATCATATCTCTCTCTCTCTCTCTCTCTCTCTCTCTCTCTCTCTCTCTCTCTCTCCTCCTCCTCCTCCTCCCTGGCTATATGAAAGAATCAACACACCAGGGGCAAACCCTCCTCTATTGTTCAAATATTTTTCGAATGCTGATCTGAATGAACATTTTGTACTTTAACAAAGCTGAAAATACTCCCTCCAGAAGAACAAATTATTTACGCCACTGGTTCCCAACCAACTTGGCCCACAGGTACTGTGGCACTAGGCTGTGAACTCTGGTCAAGAGTGAAAGATTCTATAAAACTTATGAGAGCTTCAAGGATTTTCTTCATGTTGCCAAGGTCAGTGGGGAAGAATGAATTAAGGGGTTGAAATATCCTTTCAATATCATTTAACACTCCTGCAGGAACGGCTCATTCTCTCGTGGAGTTGGATTCCACCATAAAAAATAGTGGGGGAGTGAAGAAATGAGGATTGGAAGGAGGAGATTGGATAGACAAGTACTGATGGCCCCTAAGAAACAGGAAGCTGGAATGATGTTGCAAACACACACTATAATGATGAAAAACAAATGTGATGTCTGTCCTCCTGGACATCTCTGACATCTCCATGTGATGTAGGCATCAGCACAATGCCAATTGCCAACTAATGTTCTAAATTCCTTTGTATTTTGATTAACAATAGCTGTAAGATCAGAAAAATATTGTGTGTTGTTTCAGATACATAAAAAAAGACAGAAAACTATGTACAGTTGTTTAAATATACACATTACCTACGGATCCACTAATAGAAGAGGGAAAGTCTGTCGATAATAGTTTCTATACATAAAAGATTAAGCTAAAATAATTCTTTTGGTTTAAGAATGAACAATTTGTTTGATGTTTTCACTCATTGACATTTGTTTACAATATGTAGGTTCAAAAAGGTGAAGCTCGAGGATCAAGGCATTGTGGTGAAATACAGAATACCAATGACCGGTCCAGTAGAGAACAGTTTTGCTCAGAGTATTTTTGTGAAGCTCAGTTTGATCAAAATGACCATACTATGTATTCACATTAAAGTACCGATTTTTTTCATTGTTTCTTTTATACATAAAAAGTTTAAGTAGCACTAGATTTTTCATAAATGATGTATCAGTACCGAAGCTAACTTTTTCTCTTAGTGTCTATACATAGTAAGGTAAAGGTAAAGCAGTCAACAATTCAAAGATTGGTTTGAACACCGCAGTGCTTTACTAGGCATGGTCCTGTTTGGAGGTGGTATGCCGTTGCCTTCCTCCAACCTTCGAACTGACTTACCCAGCCAGTTATAGGGGGACCTACAGTTTAACGTGGATTCCGAACCACAGTGCTACTCGATATTTTTCACATCAACAACACAGTCAAAGGTGAAAGAAGTGGAAAGTGACAGATAAAAATCCTAGGACCTGGCGAGGATCGAACCCGCAACCTTTGGATTTGTAGTCTGTCACTCTTCCACTGTGCTACTGAGCAGCAAATAAAATGTGTTGGGACTAGACATCTAATTATTCCTTTAATTGAACTTTCTGTTGGAGCTTGAAAAAACATGATAATATTATCAAAAAGGTAAATAACTGATGTTACGAAAAATTATTTAACGAGTTAGTAACTGGCTTGCAGCTTCTTAGGGCCACCATCAAGAAACAACTGAAAGTCACTAACATTTGTCCACAGATGTGCGACTTTCAAAGATGTTATTTTTATGGCAATTTTCACATTTTTAAGACACTGAATTACATTTACTTAAATGTAAAAAAAACTTGCGGCTAAAACCAGTATTGCATGGGTATATATGCATTTTACAGCCTCATATTAGTAACAAAAATAAAAATTAGGAAAAGATTTTATCTTCATATATTCATGAAAACAGCTTAAACAACATGAAACAAAAACAAACATGCATAATGTACAAAATTTTAAGCGCAGTATGCAAAGAAGAAAAAAATATTAATAAAATATGAATTACATATAACATTAATTTAATTATAAACAATATTTCTTATTACTTGCCCAGAAGCTAGTATGAATAAATTCTTTGGTAAGCCCATCCTTTAGCAGTTGACATGAGTTGTTCAAGTGAGGAACATGGAGATGTCAAATGCACTCCACAACACTTAACAGATTATTCCTGTTACTTGCCAATCATATTAGAAAATCCTGGTCTCAATTGAGACTGCAGTCTTTTAAGTTTAAAGAAGTAGATCTGTTGAAATAAAGGATATTTGTGGGATGTACACAGTTTCATTCTCTCCCTTTACTTGTAGGATGATTGCCTCAATCATATCACCTATCATCTTCCTACACAGCCTTGTACCATTGCAAATTTGTGGCAGATTGAGTTTTTGTAGTAAAGTAACTGGTGATACAACTTTCAGTTAAAGTCTATGTGGTGGAAAACCAGCTGTGTCAAGTGAGTTACGGAACACTGTTAGGAAATTGACAGCCTCGTCTAGATTTACCATGGTATTGATGGCCTCTTAAATCATGCATTGCGTAATTGGAAACTTTTTGTAACACGTTGTTTATGACAATGTATCTCCAACTACGTGCCATAGGTAATTTTTTGTAGTGTCCTCCAATCTAGAAGGTATTGAATCATTGCTGCCATTGCCAATGTTGCCTGTGTTATCCCATATTGGGGCTTGGACTTCATAAATGGGCAATAGAGAAGAAGTGCATTGCTGCCCCATGGACACTGTTACAAAGTCTATGTTCATCTTGTGAATCTCAGTTGTCTTCCAGTCATTATTCATTGATATATTGTTTATTGGTCACCTCCTTCGGCAATCCACAGTTAAGTTTCTTTTATCAATAAAGTTACTTTATGTGTCTCAGTGGTAGCCGAGCCCTAGCAAGCTCCATGTCCCACGCATGTGTCTGTTGGCTGCCGCTAGTTGGAAAGTGGACACAGCAAATGGCGACGGGAGGATAAATTTTCTTTCTGGTTTGTTTTGGAGTTTGCTCATCGCCTTTTTCAGGCATTACTCTTGTTTGTTGTTCTTGTGTCAATTTTCGCCCATTGCAGCATGTTTGGTTGTGGTAACGTGTTTTTCTAATTTCTTGTTTTTGCCAGCTGCGGTTACACGTTCTTTCGCTGCTCCACGGCAACAACTTTTGCTAAACTTGCCTCTTTGCGGCGACTTTCTCTCCTCCTTTATTTTCTAACTGAGTGTGATCTGTATATTATGGCTAATATGCAGCCTACAGAGCAAGAACTCCCACTTACACAGATTCTTCCGTTGCAGGCCCAGCACATTCAAAATTTAATGACAACGGTGCAAGCACTGCTACAACAGGCCACACTGCAGCAGCCTCAACAACAACAACAGCAGCAGCAGCAGCAGCAGCAGCCTGCACTGCAGCCAACTGCAGTTCCACTGTTCCGACAGTTTGAAAAGGACCACGAGGACTGGAGTGATTATATGTGGCTCAACTGCACAACCACGAGTTGCAAGGTAGGGAGAAACAAGGTTTTTACTTGTCGATTGTCGGGACAGGCACTTATCAGCTTATCAAGAAATTATTCCCGGATCCAACCCCAGAATCAGTGGACTTAGATATTAGTGAAATTAAAATAGTATTTTGACAGTCAAGTAGGAGTAGCAGCGGCAAGGTATAAATTTTTTCGGTTAAAACGTGCTGCAGGTCATGGTAATCTAGAGTGGATCACAGAACTGCAGGGTTTGACACGGTTTTGTAAATTTGTGTGCAAGTGTGGTTTGTCATACAGTGATGTGATGCTTAGCAATGTGATCACTCAGAACATTTCTGATGACCGAATTCGCGGGGCAATTCTCAAACAGCCTGATCCTCCGTCAGAACAACTGGTACAATTGGTTGAGGCACAAGATGCATTTGATCTAGCAAAAACTGAAATGCGTTGGTCTGACTGTAACATTAACATTTTACGTAGTGCCAGTGCAAGTTCCGACAGTGGCATTAACCACGTGCACATTCTAATTATGAAAGTGCTTCAGTACACTCCCACCGTGCGTCACAGCAGTACACAGCGCCTAATCAAAGGCAAACGTCTCGAAAACATGGAAACAAGTCTTGTCTGAAGTGTATTAGTCGTCAGAGATGCGGGGACTATCCATCACGTGACGCTATTTGTTTCAATTGCAATAAGAAAGGACAAGTCCAAGCTGTATGTCTCAAAAAGAAAAGAAGTACTGACGGACAACATTCTAACAAGCGTGTGCAAGCGATTTCCGTCATTAACTCAGTTGAACAGTCTGGTGACATAGTGATAGGCGATATGTTGACACTAGTTTGTGCTGTACGGTGAGTAATGCACAAAAGTTTGCTAAGCCTTCCGCGCACAGGTGCGCTCTAAAGAGACAAAGCCCTAGGGCCATGCAGTGGTCAGCGGATAATTTAACCAGCCGAGTCTGTTTGGGCGGTGGCGCGGCCCCCAGACTCTCAGAACATCAAACCGAGAAACTGTGTGACTCTTACCATAGCCAGGACAGATATCAAATTTCTATTAGACACATGAGCTTCTCTAACTTATCAATAGGGCTACATATGAACAGCTCACTTCACCAGTGCTTAGTGAATTAGTGTGTGCTTTCAGCCTATACGGGACAAAAACAATTCCAGTTTGGAGAACGTGTAGTTTGATTGCCACATTCCAGGGCGTCACAAAGACTTTACTGTTTACGGTACTTTCTGCCGGGTCGGTGCAAAACATTTAGTCTTGATGCATTTGGTTTACACATCATTAAACCAGTTTTGCAAGTTAGGTCTTGTGTGCCGACTGAATCATTACAAGCTTCATGTACTGAGCACAGTGACATTTTTAGTGCCGGCTTAGGCTGTGCCAACAACTGTTTCGCTCATGTATCTTTGAAGGAATCAGCACAGCCTATATTCTGTCAGGCATGCCGATTTCCAGTAGCACTTGAGGAATAGTTGAACCAGTGGCTAGAACTAGGCATTATAAAACCCATCAGTGCAAGTCAGTGGGCGTCACCATTAGTGATTTTAGATAACCTTTGGGCAAACTGCGGTTGTGTGCGGATTTTAAGAGTAGGCCTACAGCGAATTCACAGACAATAATAGATACTTACCCATTGCCATGACCAGAAGAATTAATGGACACACTAGGGGCTGCTCAATTATTATTATTATTATTATTTTTTTTTTTTTTTCAAAAATTGACTTCACGAATGCATATTTACAGTTACCAATGGATGACTATAGTCAACAGTTCTTTGTGATTAACACTCATATCGGACTCTTTCAATTTCAGCATTTGCCCCTTTGGCAGCGCTTCAGCACCAGCTCATTTTCAGCGTTACTTGGAGCAATTAACTGCACAAATACCATTTTGTTCCAACTATTTGGATTGCAACCGTCGCAGGACATACAGCTGACAAACATTTAGCAAACTTGGGACAGTTATTTCACATGTTACAAGCATCAGGACTGAAATGTCACAAAGACAAGGGTGTGTGTTTTTTTTTATTTTTTATTTTATGTCCTCAAACAGAAATTAAGTATTTAGGATATGTGTTGAATGCACAGGGCATACACCCCACGCAATGTAAGGCAGTGATTGGAAAGCTCAATTATTACTTCAAATTCATTCCTAATGCTTCGCAAATTGCGGCACCACTTCACAGGCTACGATGCAAGATAGTTCCCTTTGTTTGGTTGTAAGATTGCCAACAAGCATTAGACAGATTAAAACAGGCTCTTCTTAATAACACAGGCCTTATTCAATTGATCCGACCAAACCAGTGGTGCTTTCGGTGGACGCTTCTCCCGTTGGCATCAGAGCTGTGCTGTCACACCACATAGCCTCTACGGGCCAACCCATAGTTTTTGCATCAAAATCGTTCAATAAAACACAGGAAAGGTATAGTCAGCTCAAAAAGGAGGTCCTAGCTATCATCTATGCTGTAACTAGATTTCATCATCATCATCTCTGTGGATGCAAGTTTTTCTTGGTAACAGACCATAAATCTTTGATGTCACTTTTCCACCCCACTAAGCCCATCCCGCCGCTGACGGCGAACAAGTTGCAACCTTGGGCTCTAGTGCTACTACAACTATGACATTATTTACTGTTCTACGTCTAAGCATTCCAATGCCGACATGTTGTCCAGGTTGCCGATTGGTACGGATGATCATTTTGATGAATCTGAAGTTCCGTGCTGTCAAATAGATGCCATAAACGCCACCACAGTCTCGGACTTTCCATTGAGCTTTCGAAGAGTGGCCACAGGCATAGCAGCGGATGAGGATTTGAACTTAATGTGAAGGTACATTCGGAACTGGTGGCCTAGGAGCATTCGGGATATTGCTCGACCAGATGTGCATCACTATTTCCCAAATAGACATGTTCTAAAAGTTCAGCGTGGTGTTAATTTTGTTCCACACACATTCGAATCAGACCAGCGTCGTCATTCCTCGCTCTCTCCAACAGGAAGTGCTGAAGTTATTGCACGAAGGTCACTGGGGGAGAGTGCAAACCGAAACAACTAGCTCGACGTCATTGTCATTGGCGAGACATGGACACACAAATTGCAGCATTCACATCAGATTGTCACACTTGCCTGGAGCAGCGAGCCTCTCTGCACCAACATTTTGTTCCATGGCCCCACCCCCAGGTCCATGGCATTGATGCATACTTGTGGACTATGCAAGACCTTTTTGCAATACTAGGTGGTTTATTGTGGTAGACACTTTCAGTTGTTGTCCCATTGTGGACCCAATGTCTTCTTCCACATTGTCAAGCATCATCCAAACTCTGACTTCAATTTTTTGTCTGGAAAGATTGCCGGAAGTGTTGGTCTCCAATAATGGACCTCAATTTACCTCTCAAAAATTTGCTCAGTTTTGTGCAGCCAATGGAGTGGAGCATGTAACTACCACACCCTTCCACCCCCAGTTGAATGGCAAAGCGGAGCGTCTGATGCAGACTTTCAAGTCACAGATGGGCAATCTGCATGGGTCATACCCACGGGACCAGGCGGTGCAGATCATCTTGTCCACCTTATGGGCAATTCAGTGCAACAGACCCTCCCCGGCAAAGTTACTACATGGCCAACGGCATCACACACTGCTCCACCTCCCGCATCTGTCTCCACAACGCACTGGTGCACGAGTCTCCCTTTCAGGTGGGCGAGGTGGTCCTGTTCAGCACCCTCCGTCCCAAACGTCAATGGGAATGAGGAAAGGTTGCCCACTTTCTGGGTCGGAATATGTTTCTTTTACTTTCTTCTGTAGAATCCCAGTTCCAGAGAGACCGTAACCAGATACGTTGTTTGCGTTTCCCAGATCCTGCTGATGGTTTTCTAGTTTCAAAGTGATTGCAACCAGCATCTCCCTCTCCAGCAGCCGACCGTGAACCCAGCGACACCACCATCGGGGGAGCTGGACAAGGATATCAACTTCCCAGCCCCTTCATCGCAGCTCCCTCCCCCTCCGCCTTCTCCAAGGCCGGCGCTAAAGATTCCGGTTCCTGAGTGGCCGGAGCCACTTCCAACACCTGCCAAAAGATGGGAGCCACTGTTCCGCAGGTGGCTGCCGGGTCTCTGATGTGGACCCCTCACCAGCTGATGTCTCACCACCTCCGCCCCATCCCCCCTTGCCCCTTGCGTCGGCGGCTCACCCATCGCCAGAAAATTTGGGGGTGGGGGGGAGGGGGGGGGGAGTAGTGTCCGCCAATCTAGAAGGTGTTGAATCATTGCTGCCATCTACGTGCACCAGAGGTCAGTGCCAGTGACGCCGCCGAGTGGCACCTCCAGGAGAAGTTAAGGGAGGCACCAGGCAATCATCGAGGAGTCGTATGGCAATCAATGGGCGTTGTGGCAGTGGTGACCGGCAGTGAACCGCAGTGTAGTCTAGCTGATGTTGGCCTGCGGCTTGGTCTTCGTAATTGGGCAATAGAGAAGGAAGGGCATTGCCGCCCCATGGACACTGTTACAAAGTCTATGTTTGTCTTGTGAATCTCAGTTGTCTTCCAGTCATTAGTCATTGATGTATTGTTTATTGGTCGCCTCCTTTGTCAATTCAAAGTTAAGTACCTGTTATCAATTAAGTTACATTACGTGTACTCTCATTAGCCTCAGTGTTCTAGTGTCTGGCCGAGTCCTCGCAAGCTCCACATCCCACACGTGTGTGTTGGCTGCCGCTAATTGGAAATTGGACACAGCATTTTCAATACCACAATGATTGTTGTCTGATAGTAAGCAATATGTGTACCAAGTTTAGTTGATATTGGTCAATTATTTTAGAAGAAATGTGGAAAAATAGCACATGATGTAGCACTTATTCAGAAATTTAATTGTTTATGACGTCATACCTCCAGAAACGTGTGTTGTACTACGATGTAAATTTGAAGGTACATTCAGTGGTATATGTGCCTAATATCTGCAAAATATGTCGTGAATAGTGTTAGAAGTAAAGGTATAATAAATCAAAACCTTGTGCGTGGTGATTCAGTTTTTCCATGAACCAAATTTTTTTTATGACTCCATATCTCATGAACTATAATGCCACAGATATATATAATAAAAATTGGAAAAGTAGGTAGTAAAAGATATACTTTTTTCCCTTTCATCATTTTGTTGGCTTTTTCAGCGAGAAAAAGTTTCATAAAGATTTAAAACATGATTAACGTTTATTGCAAGTCACTAAGTGCACTCATTCTCAATGAGGAATAAAATCACACTACCACACTCCATAAGATGGGCTAGTTTTCATTGTTTATGACGTGATATTGTATGAACTATGAATTATAGGTGGATTTTGCCACCAGAGCAAATGATTCCTGACCTTAAAGAATGTACCAAATTTGGTTGAAATCGGTCCATTAGTTAGTTTAGGAGCAGAAGAGAATATTATCTCACGATGCAGCTGTTTTTCACAAATGTCATTGTTGATCATCTGCTGACATACGTGTCGTAGCTGGTTCTTACCCTGGCAACAAATGTTACCTGATAGTAAGGAACAGGTGTACACAGCTTGGTTGAAATCAGTCCAGTAGTTTAAGAGCTGTGGAATATACAAACACACACAACCAATTTTATGATGTATAGATATATAAGAAGCTGTGCTAGCAGGAAGGGCATCCGGCCACCCTGTAAATATTAACCCATGCCAAGTCCGCGTTTAATACAGTGCCAATGCTGCATGTGCGGGAAAAGGGCCAAAGAGAGATAGATAAGAAGCTGATTTTATTCACCTCTACATATAAGATCAGCTTTTTATATACTTAAGTAAATGTAATTCAGTGTCAAAAACTGTAACTTTCCATAAAAAATGTAACACCTTCCTGTGAACATGTAAACATCTATCTTCTGTAATAACATCTGTCTAATGTCAATAATGGAGGGAGGATAGGTAACAATTCACTCTAAAGAGGCTCACTGAGCTGCTGACAGGCACAAAAATAGATTAATCACATATATACAACTTAAATTTTCAGCAATTGCCTTTATAAGAAAAAGAAACACATACATTCACACAATCAGACAACTATACGTGTAAACACCACAACTGGGCCACTCCAGCGCCACAAGCATCTAGACGGTGAGTAAGGTGGGGGAGTGGAGGGGGAAGAATGCCGGGCAAAGGTGTGGATGGAAAGTTCCGCGGTGCATGAAGGAATGTAAGAACTCTGATAGGCGGGAATTTGAATTGTGGCAACGAATACAGTGAAAGGAAGTGGTGGGAAAGGATAAAAGAGGAGGTTGAGATGGAGTGGGGGAATTTGAAGTGATAAAATAAGGAAAAAAGTAATAAAATAAGTTGATAAAAAGGTATTAATTAATGCGATATTGTAAGGGGCAACACACAGTTGCAAGGAAGCATGAATTGGAGAGATGCAAGATAATGAATGGGGAAGGAAAGGGGGATGATGATAGACATAGGGCATAAGGATGAGAATTGGGAAGTTATCTTAGGTTGAGACCAGGGTGGTTGTCGGACCACAAAGTGTTGAAGGGACAACTCAAAGTCTGCGCAGTTCAGAAGAGTTGGTTGTGGAGGGGAGGATCTAGATGGCTCAGGCAGTGAAGCAGCCATTGAAATCCTGATCACTGTGTTCAGCTGCATGCTGCGCCACATGGTGGTCAAACTTGTTTTCGGCACGGTTTGGTGGTGACCATTTATCCTGACGGACAGCGGTTTCGTCGTCACAGAAATATAAAACTGTGCAGATGGTAGTTGTCCCTGCAACACATTCTACAGTACCGCAACCATCCTGGCCTCAACCTAAGATAACTTCTCATCCTTACACCCTATGCCTAACATCTCCCACCCCCTCCCCTTCATTCCCCACTCATTATCCTGCACCTCTCTAATTCATGTCTTCCTTGCAAATGTGTGTTTCCCCTAACAATATCCCATTAATTAATCACTTTATATTTTTATTTATTTTACTTTGTCCCTATTCTTCCTATCTTTTTCCTGTTTTATTTTTCCTACCCTCTTCCTGTTTTTCCTATTTTTATTTTTCCTTATTTTATTGTTTCAAATCCCACACTCCCTTCAAAGTTTAGTGTCCTATATGTCGGGGACTAAACCTATGGCGAACATGAAACTTAGTATGTGGTAACCTAACAATACAAGGTTCTCAAACAAAGTTTCGTTTAGGTATGGCTTTCCAATACTGAATTAATTAACTGCAAAGTTGAAGATTTTAGAAAAACATAAGAAATGTGGTTTTTTTTTTTTTTACTTTCCAAACTGGGCTGACTAAAAGACCATTATTTTAACTGTATAAAAAAGTGTATTTTTTTCATCCAAGGCAGGCTAACGATGCTAGACATTTTGAATCGAAGTTGAACACTTTAATCACGGTACAAAAAAGTGTTAAACTTTGGATTCTTGTATCTGCTAAACTAAATGCTTGCTGAACATGAAACTTTGTACTTAATAGGTTGGCAGCACAGGGATGTGGCATAAAAAATTTGAGCCTCCTACTATTTTCCAATATTCTACAAAATTGTCATAAGCATGGCGGTTTTTGTGAGAACTTGAAAATAGGGTGTATTCCACAGTTCTTTTACAAATACCGGTTTCTAGTAGTAAAGCTTCGAAACCATTCTCATATGGAACAACATGTATTAAGGAACTGTAGACATATGAGTTTAATTCATAACATTGATTAACAATGCTACATAAATTGAAGCAAACTTGGCGGAAAAATGAGCTGCGAATAAGATTTTACCTTTGGATTTTTATCTCTTTAATGAAAACTACGATAAGGGTGAAATTTTGCACACAACAACTTAGTAACATACATTTTCCCAGTGTAAAATATCATTCACTTACTGCTTTCCTGATTTCTACAAAAATCAGTTCAAACTTTCGATTTACGTATAATTACCCATCCGTATCTCATTTGATTTGCTTTTTGATAATTTGTTTTCATAATTGAATCTATTCACAATTGGAATGCGCATGTTATCAAGAATCCAGAAAATCACATTCGGGTTTCCAACGTGTGCTAACAAATCCTGAAAATGACAAATATATCTGAAGGAATCTACCGTGACAACAGGCTACACTGCAGCAACCTATTGTCCGTGTTTTGCTGCACATATATTTTTTTTATTTTTGTATTGAAAAGTCATATCGCACTTTATTGCGATGAACCTAGACTCAACCACGGAACGGACGTTTGCAGCCACCTCACCTGCTGCCTTACGCTGACATTGCGTTTATCCAGGCCTCCCCCAGCTGAACAACCATTTTACAACCCTGTCCCCTGACACCAGCCCAAAAAAGGGTGCGTTTCCTAATTGAATGTGGAGAATAGTTACATAGTAGGTCTTAAGAGTTGACCTCCCAGCACTACCTGAGCGACGTGCCGGTTTCCTAGCTTCTGTGTTGTTAATAGTGGGTCTTACCAGGTATTCTAATATTTAGATGAACTTCTTTCCAGTGTATAAATTCTGTTTAAAATGGATGTAAGTTTATCTATGAGTGATGATCCAAAGCCTGAATGGTGATCTGAAAGATATCATCCACAATGCCACAAGAGCAGCTTCTATTCGAAGAAAATTGGGGTCGAAAATGTGGATAGTTTGTCAGTAGAGGAAAATCTATTTGTTGCTCTACGATCAGAGATCAAGCTGGAGGATAATTATGCCCTACTCTGCCTGGAAGGGAAGAGGATGTAGATGAAGATGAAATAGGGGGTGTTATACTGAGAGAAGAATTTGACAGAGTACTGAAAGACCTAAATCGAAAACAAGGCCCGTGGAGTGGATGACATCCCCGCAGAACTACTGAAGCCTCTGGGAGAGCCAGCCATGACAAAACTATTTCACCTGGTCCGTAAGATGTATAGACAGGGGAAATATCCTCAGACTTTAAGAAAAATGTAATAAACCCAATTCCAAAGAAAGCAGGTGCAGACAGGTGTGAAAATTACAGAACCATCAGTTTAATAAGTCATGCTTGCAAAATTTTAACACAAATTATTTGCAGAAGGATGGAAAAGTTGGTAGAAGCCGACCTTGGGGAAGATCAATTTGGATTCAGAAGAAATGTAGGAACTCTGGAGGCAATCCTGACTTTACGGCTTATCTTAGAAGATAGATTATGGAACGGCAAACTTACATTTCTAGCTTTTGTAGATTTGGAGAAAGCTTTTGACAGTGTTGATTGGAATACACTCTTTCAGATCTTGAAATCAGCAGGAGTAAAATATAGGGAACTAGCTGAAAACCCAGCTTTGCCCGGGTAATTATTTATTTATTCCTGCCTTGAGTTAGTACTTCTATCCTTTCTCACACTGTCCATTTCGTTTTTTCTAAAAACATATTTATCGGAGAATAAATAAGAAAGAAGGCTGTCTCGCATAATGTACAAAATTATAAGGATCCAAAGAAAGAAAGATAGTAATCAAAACACAAATGATATATAAAATGCGTATTATCTCATATTTTTTGAGTTATATGTTGTACAATTGTATAATTTTGCAGGTACGTATTCATTTGTATAAGTGCTGTATGTCTGAATTAAAAGAAATTTTTTTACTACATTATTTATTTATTCATTCATATATATTTCCTTATTCGAATGCTTATCCTTACAGAGAAAGAGCTGAAGACATTGTAGCACGCAAAGACCAAAGATATGGTCTGTGGCATCACGTATCGCTGTATGTAACCTCCTTGCTATAAAGTCGCAAACGTCATCGCTGGCCTTCACTCCGATATTTTTTTTTTTTTTTTTTTTTTAATTTGACGACTTTCAACCACCATATCTTCCACCCCCTTATAGCTATCGGCATGGAAGTACTATGGTGTGCAACGGGAGACTTCGGAAAACAATTACACACAGACCATTCGTTTGCGTTCTGCAGTTTTCGCCGCAGAGCAAAATATTCACACACACACACACACACACACACACACACACACACACACACACACAGAATTTTACATACACCAATAACTTTCCATCCCATTATACTCCACTCTCGAGCAGCAATGCAACCAATAAAACCATTTTCAAAGAGTAAATATAATTTTCAAAGAGTAATTATTGTTCCGCATTTCGCGTTATATTCTGCAAATTACTAAATATCTATCAGATCGCTATAAAACCATGCCTAAAACCTTCTTCAGGTATAAATTAGTAACTGTACAAATATTTAAGTCTCGGCGTTTTGTCGTTCGGACGTGATAAGCGTACTCCCAACAGACTTTCACATTAATACACATAGATAAATAGCTATCCGATCGCCATAAAACCATGCCTACAGTCTTCCGCGTGTAGACATTAGTAACTGTACAAATTTTTAGCCCTTTATGTCTTGTGGTTCAGACGTGATAAACGTACACCGAACAGACATTCACATTTATAGATATATATGGAAGGTTACTTACAACTTGTACAAAAACCAGACGGCAGTTATCAGAGTTGAAGGGCACGAATGAGATGCAGAGGTTGGGAGGGTGTAAGACAGGGTTGTAGCCTTTCTCCAATGTTGTTTGGAGAAGGAATTAAAGTTCAGGGTGAAGAAATAAAAACATAGTGTTTTGCCAATGACATTATAATTCCGTCAGAGACAGCAAAGGAACTGGAGGAGCAATTGAACGGAATGGACAGTGTGTTGAAAGAAGCATATAAGATGAACATTAACAAGAGCAAAACAAGGGTAATGGAGTGCAGCCTAAGAAAATCAGGTGATGCTGAAGGAATTAGATTAGGTAACGAAACAATAAAGGAGGTAGACGAGTTTTGTTACTTGGGCAGTAAAATAACAAATGATGGTCGCAGTACAGAGGATATAAAATGCAGAATGGCAATGGGAAGAAAAGCAATTTTGAAAAAGAGAAATTTGTTAACATCGAATATTGATTTATGCCTAAGGAAGTCCTTTTTGAAGGCATTTGTGTGGAGTGTGGCCTTGTATGAGAGTGAAACATGGACGATAAACAGTGCGGACAGGAAGAGGATAGAGGCTTTTGAAATGTGGTGTTACAGAAGAATGCTGAAGATTAGGTGGGTGGATCGCATAACTAATGAGGAGGTACTGAACAGAATTGGGGATAAAAGGAACTTCTGGCATACCCTGACTAAAAGAAGGGATCAATTAGTAGGACACATTCTTAGACATCAAGGAATTGTCGAATTAGCATTGGAGGGAAGTGTGTGGAGTAAAAATCGCAGAGGGAGACCAAGAGATGAATATAGTAAACAAATTCAAATGGATGTAGGTTGCCGTTCTTATGAGGAGATGAAGAGGCTTGCTCAGGATAGATTAGGTTGGAGAGCTTCATCAAACCAGTCTCCGGACTGAAGACAACAACAACAACATTCAGCCTGCACCACAAAGAAAACTACCTCAACATGTATGAGATAGCGCAAGGCAATATTGTGAGAAATTACTTGTCTTTGTGGTCTTCAGTCTGCAGACTGGTTTGATGCAGCTCTCCACACTACCCTGTATTGTGCAAGTCTCTTCATCTCAAAGTACGTTCAGCAACATACATCCTTTTGAATCTGCTTACTATATTCGTCCCACAGTCTCCCTCTACGATTTTTACCCCACACACTTCCTTCTAATGCTAAGTTGACAATTCCTTGATCTCAGAATGTTTCCAAACAATCTATCCCTTCTCTTAGTCAGGATATGCCAGAAACTCATTTTCTCCCCGATTCCATTAAGCACCTCCTCATTAGTTACATGATCTACCCATCTAATTTTCATCATTTGTCTGTAGCACCACATTTCAAAAGCTTCTATCATTTTTTTTATCTGAACTAATTGTCCATGTTTCACTCCCATACAATGCTACACTCCAGACAAATGCTTTCACAAAGGACTTCCTAACATTTAAATTAATATTGGATGTTAACAAGTTTCGCTTCTTTAGAAATACTTTTCTTCCCATAGCCATTCAGCAGTATATATCTTCTTTACTTCGGCCATCAGAAGTTTTTTGCCACCCAAATAACAAAATTCATCTACTACTTTTATTGTCTCATTAACTAATCTAATTCCTTCAGCATCACCTGATTTTCTGACATTGCATTCCATTACCTTTGTTTTACTCTTGTTAATGTTCATCTTATATCTTCCTTTTAAGACACTGTCCGTCCCATTCAATTGCTCTTCCAGATCTATTGCGGTCTCTGACAGAATTACTATGTCATCGGCAAACCACAATGTTTTTATTTCTTCTCCCTGCACTTTAACGCCCTCTCCAAATTTCTCCTTCCATTCCTTCACTGCCTGCTCAGTGTACCAATTGAGCAACATTGGGGAAAAGGAACAACTCTGTCTTACTCCCTTCCCAACCTCTGTGTCCCTTTCTTGCCCTTCGACTCTAATAATCGCCGTTTGGTTTTTGTATAGGTTGAATATAACTCTTCACTCCCTATACCTGCAGAATTGGAAGAGTGTATTCCAGTCAACATTGTCGAAAGCTTTAACTCCAAATCGACAAACGCTAAAAACTTAGGTTTCCCTTTCCTTACCCTATCTTCTAAGATGAGTCGTAATGTATTGCCTCTCGTGTTTCTACATTTCTCCTAAATCCAAACTGATCTTCCCAGAGGTTGGATTCCACAAGTTTTTCCATTTGTCTGTAAATAATTCCTGTTAGTATTTTGCAACCATGACTTATTAAACTGATAGTCCTGTAATTTTCACACTTGTCTGCACTTGCTTTCTTTGGAATTGGAATTACGATATTCTTTAAGTTTATCTCTTTTGTATAGGCCCTCTATATATTCCTTCCACAGTTCAGCTTTTCCCTCTTTGCTTAGTACTGGTATTCCGTCAGTTCTTGATATTCATACAGCTGTTTTTCCTGTCTCCAAATATCTCTTATTTTCCTGTAGGCGGTATCTATCTTTCCTTTAGTTATGCATTCTTCTACAGTTCTGTATTTGTCCTCTAGCCACTCCTGCTTAGCCAGTCTGCACTTCCTGTCAATCTCATTTTTCAGACGTTTGTACTCCCTTTTTCCTGTTTCACTTGCTGAATTTTTATATTTTCTCCTCTCATCAATTAAATTCAGTACATCCTGTGTTATCCAGGGATTTCTATTAGGCCTTGTCCTTCTGCTTATATGGTCCTCTGCAGCCTTCACTACGCTATCTCTCAGAGCTACCCATTCTTCTTCTACTGTATTACTTTCCCCCCATTTCAGCCAATCCTTGCCTAATGCTCCCTCTGTAACTCTCAATCACCTATGGTTCCTTCAATTTGTCCAGGTTCCTTCTCCTAACCTTTCTACAGTCTCTTAAGTTTTAATCTGCAGTTCATAACCAATAAGTTATGGTCAGAGCCTATATCTGCCCCTGGATATATCTTACAGTTTAGAACCTGGTTTATAAATCTATTTCTTACCATTATTAAATAAATCTGGTACCTTCCAGTGTCTCCTGGTCTCTTCCACATATACAGCCTTCCTTCATGTTGATTAAACCAAGTGTTGGTGATCATTAAACCGTGCTCTGCGCAAAATTCTACCAAGTGATCTCCTCTTTCATTCTTTTTTTCCCAGTCCATATTCACCTACATTTCCTTCTCTTCCCTTTCCTACTACCGAGTTCCAGTCCCCCATCACAATCAAGATTTCGTCTCCCTTAACTTTCTGAATGATTTCTTTTATCTCCTCATACATTTTTTTGATATTCTCATCACCAGCCATGCTAGTTGGCATATAAACTTGCACTACTATGGTCGATGTTGACTTCGTGTCTATCTTTACTATGATAATGCATTCATTATGCTGTTCATAGTAACTTACCCGCATGAGGATGAGGATGTTCCAAGGTGATACAGCTCAAGAGGAACAAGGTGGAGAAGAGGAAGACCATTTACTTTTGTTCGAATTGAGGTGTCATTGCAGGATTATTGCAGTTTACACTTTGTTCTCTGATACTTGACAACATGCAGGTGGTTGGTTAATTGGTGAACCGTATATGGTGAATATGAGGCTGCAGATGCTAACTTGGGGTTGGACAATTTCTCAACTTTGGCACTGAATCGATGGTCCCAAGACTGTGTGACCACATTATTCAAAGGTCAGAGCACAGCAAAAATTATCCTATAGGTGCCAGAGGATGTTGTGCTGAACTTTAGTCTAGCAATAGCTTTTCAAGTGACAAATTTGGGTAGTTTTCTTTAAACCAGATATCTAGATGACACACTATGAGATAGATGAGACATTCTCAGCAACAAGCAGCATGGTTGTGCATGCAGTGAGGGGAAGAGGCAAGTAGTCACTCTCATGCCTATTGCAGATTAAACGGTTGCCTGTGCTTTTAATTTAGCGGCGAATATGGTTGATATCATTGACAGTGACAGCACAGCAATGAATTTGGGATGTAGGCCTATGGACTGACTGTGATAACTTTGTAGCCAGCCTTAATATTCCATAAAAGGAGCATTCATCAAGAGTGTGGGTTAGCACCAATTCTTTTTGACCTTGGTTGGTGGGAGTAGGAAACCAAACAATTAGGTCATCAGTCCCTTTAGCTCAGAATGGCATATTCAGCAGGGGAGAGTGCAATTAAAAGTGCATTCAAAGGGGGAGGGGGGAACTAAAAAGTAATTAAAATCAGACTAAAGCCAACATTAGGTGTATCCCAATTCTAACAGCCTTTTCTCCCAGTATGCAGTAATCAGACCTTCGGGAAGTCAGCTCCATCCCATTTTTAGAGAACCCTTTTAGGGCACAATTTTTCTTGGTTCCTCTGTCAAAAAACACCCAGGAACAAATGACTGACGGTAACCTTGTGGGCAGTCACTAAGCTATCTACTTCTTTCCACTACATGTCATGCAAAGAGCAGCCAATGACATATGTTGTACAGCTGTATTTCGGCTACAGTTTACTTATGTAAACTGACTTTTTCACTATTTTGTTTCGGCAGGAAGCAACATAACATGTGACAATTTTTTCACAACAAAATGCCCTGCAGAAAATTTGAAACTTAAAAGAGTACAAGCATTGTAGACATAGTGAAGAAATCTAGAAGGGAAATACCTCCATCAGCAATATTTGTTGTAGCACCTTTTTTTAAGTCAGGTGAGATGACTAACATGCTATCAGGAGAAAAGAACAAAAATGTGAATTTCGAGTTCAATGCATGATACAGTGACTAACAATGAACAACGTCCTAAAAAGCTACCAGTCTCTGTGGCCTACTACAATAACACCATATATGGCTTTTATGTAATCAACGAAATGGCTCGGCTTTACACTAAAGTATGGATGCCGCAGATGGACCATGCACTTTTTCTTTCTTTCTCCCAATGTCTTGGACTTATCAGCTATAAATGCTTGGGTAATATATAAGGAAGTAACATGAGAAAAAGTATGCAGATGTAAGTTTAAATACAAATTGGTAGAAGAATTGGCTTCAGCATATAAGGCCACAAGGGTACAAATACTCTTCCCAATACAGTATCACACCATTATTAAGTTTTGTAAAATTGGAAGGTATAGAGGCAAGAACAGAAGGAAATATTCAGCTATGTATAAAGTGAGGCAAGTATGTGTGGACCATGTTACGGTAATGCTGCAAAGACCTGTGTGATGTGTCATGACACAGTAGGTGGTTTTGAATGAGTAAAAGCAGGGTTATAAATGTTTTCTCTAGAATATGTAGTGCTTTTAATATATTTGTGTTAAAATATATGGTTTCCTTTTTTTACGGAAAGTTTACCAATTCGTATTTTGTTAGATAACGTTCTGATTAATTTTTTAGTATAAAATGTTCATTGAACCATGTAATTCTACAGAAACAAGTAAATTTGTAACCTGGTAAACTGTGTAACTTTTCTCACATAAATTTACATATCATGTTAAAATGTGCGTACTATTTAAAAACAGCAATTAAAACTGTACCCATCAAAACGACAAGTTGGTCCTTCTAGGTAGATCGAAATCCTCAGTCTTTCTAGTGTCAACCCATGACGTCATAACTTATGACGTCATTGGTCAAATCCGACAGGTCGTATCGCGAACTTCAACTGACTCAACCATAGTTCTGTCCATTTCTTAAGATTTTTTTGAAAACATTAGAAAATAACTTCCTTATTGTGAAGCCAAAATATCTGTGCAACAATAGGCCACCTCCGGCCATTGCCTACAACTCTAAACTACACTATGGCACGTAAACTTTATGCTTAAGATAATTTGTTCTGAGAAGAAGAGTGGTCTCTAGGAATCGAAAAGATTTCAAACATATGTAAGTGTAAATAAAACATAATGCAGTGAAATTATTTAACATTACTACACTACAGTGTTGATTGAAATTACCCCCTAAAAGTAACAGAATAATAAACTTATTAATTCATGTGAACCTATAAATGGCGTACAAGTAAAACTTTACGGTAATTTCCTAGAACCCATGTACATAGAAGGAAACAGCATTGTGATTGATATATATAAAACATTCGCCCCCCCCCCCGCTTCGCTACCATTGGCGGTTTAGTGTTTCTGAACAGGAGATTTGGGCACTACGCACCCTCACAAAGAAAAAAAAAACAATACTTCTTGTTTAACCTATACCTAACCCAACTTTGACTTTAAAAAATTGATCTGTAGCATAGCCTTAAGAAGGTTAGGTATAGACCTAGGTTAAGCAAGAAGTTTTGCTTTTAGTACATGAGCTCACGTAGTGCCCAAATCTCCGATTCAGAAACACTAAATGTATTTACAGTTGCACTTTGGATACATTTCACTCTTGGAAATTACCGATATTTCTTTCGGTATTTCAAATGGCAACCACATACTGAGTCAGAAAAGTATTTATCACAAATTCAGTGTGATTAAAAATACAATTTGAATCAACCGCTTCATGTTTGTCATATCCAATGTGGCGCAAGAATCGAACGTTTGATATAGGCTATATCGATTGCAATGCCGTTTACTTTGATGAACACAGGCTCTAGAAAGTTCCCAACTTTTCATCATCTGCTGCATGTATGGGGTCAAATCTAGTCTCCTATAGGAACAGTATAGATACTGTTTTGACCGATGACATGTTTTAAGTCATTCCATCCCGTGGGTGGTTTCAATACTCACTGTTTACGTGTCTGATACTTTTGAAGACACCTAGGTGGTGTTGTATTATCCTTTTGGTGTTATTCTATTTTTGCATGGTTTAGGTCTTGTTTGACTTATACCTAACCTAACTTTCAATTTTTAAAAAGTTATCTGTAGGTTAGATATAGGCCTAGGTTAAACAATAAGTTTTTTTTAGCACACGAGGTTGCGTAGCGCCTGAATCTGCGGTTCAGAAACACTATTGATCTACAGTAAATGCTCGACATAAATATATCACTTCAGGCTGTACAACTGAGTGCAAGCTTTATTTAAAATTACCTAATTATTAAATATATTTTGAAGAGGTGGTATCATTAAGTAGGTTTGACCTATTTAGGTGAAATCTAACTACCGATACCATGTTGTAAACATTTTTTCATATTATTTCTCGATTATTTATGATGTCATTGGTCCAAGCGGTATCGAAGACTAAGAGTTTATCCCACATTTGATGGCTTGGTAATTCAGTAGAATGGTAAATATCGAAGGTGTGACTGATTAATCTATATATCAAGCTATGTAGAATCAAAGTCAAATATATGAGAGATTTACAACATTCAGAAGAGCGATTTACAGTATAGGCCAACGATATGTTCACTTTACGTTGATAAATTTCTGATAAGACAAGGATACATTGAAAACATGTCAACCACAGAGCAGGATCAGGTTAAATTGTTTATTGTGTCAGGCAAGCAAATGTTGAGATTTTTCAGAAAATGTTATGATTTTAAGGGATGTGGTTAGGCAAACCTAAGAGTGTTGTGAGTGAGCAAGCA
Source organism: Locusta migratoria (assembly GCA_026315105.1). NCBI lineage: Eukaryota > Metazoa > Arthropoda > Insecta > Orthoptera > Acrididae > Locusta > Locusta migratoria. The sequence goes on along the minus strand of CM048747.1, from coordinate 335,134,235 downwards.
ACATTGGCACTGGGGTTTATTATGTTTGCTCACAATAATTTAAGCTGTAGCCTACTCTTAGGTTCCTGCCTAACAACATCCTTTAAAATCATGACATATTCTGTGTAACTAGACTTCGACATTCATTTATTCAATACCTATTGTTTTGATCTGTCACATTCGCACTTTTGATATATATCCTTTGCCAACCTTCTACCAAATTACCAATGGTGTCAATAAGGCAAAGATTAAGCAATGCACAAACATTACGATAGCCTAACAATCCATGGGATATTACTGAATTGTGAGGCTAGGAGCCAGATTTTTAAAGGGTCCATAACAGTTCACTAAATAGATTTATTATGTAAATTTTCCAACAAGATATTGGTGACAAAACTACTGAGAAACATACACTCAACTGTCAATCAGAAGTCCCAAGTCACTTCATGATCACAATACTGGTTAAGTCGACATGATTTAAGCTACTTGCATTCTCGATTAGGCAGGAATTTTAAGGAAACAAAAATAATAGTAAGCTGAATTCAGTTTCATAGATGAAACTGTCTAATGACAATGATAACATCCCAACCAAGCTGTTCCACACACAAACTTTTAGATGAACATAAGCTACACCCTCTCTAATCACTAATAAAATCATTATTAATCTGCTGAGTCAGTGCTTCAGAAGAGAGAAATTAATCTACAATGGCCTGTCTATGAAATTTGACAGAACAAGTTTCACAAAGCTGCTTGAGTGAGTCAGACTAATGGGCGGACGATCCCGCCACTCAACAAATTGATGTACGATGTTTTTGTTGCTTTTGGAGGCTTTGCCAACAGCAAATCTACAAGGAACATTTCACAGGAATTTTCCATTAATTTCAGAACAAACTTCTGCAATCAGACAGACTGATAACGGCCATAGCAAATTCTCTGGTAAAGATTAACATGACAGACTGTAAATACAATATGTCCACAAACATTACATAGACTAAACAAAACTCTGACCAGTGGGCTGTTTTCACAGTGTTGACACTTAATACTTTTTCAGCTGTACAGTCACTCAACACAAAATAGAAAAGTTTGTACCAACACCTACAAAAACCTTCATGATATCCCTTAACACAGAGCATCCACTTACAGGCACAACGATTTAGAGCATATGTTTGGAAAACAAGTTTTTGGATCCCACCACCCAAATAAAAAAAAAAATAAATAAAATAAATAATAAAAAATTGAAGGTAGAAACAGCAATATTGATGTTACGGTTAAAGAAAAAAAAGGGGGGGGGGTAACATCGCACTCGGTAAGATGCTAGTCTGATTACTAATATGGCCTAAATAATGGGCTACGATTCTTATATGCACGAATAATTTTAGATTATAATCAAAACAATCTGCAATACTGTCATTGAAAATATGTTTGCGCTGTTATTTCTATTAAGTGATGAAGGCCTAACTACCCTACACACGGGTCTATAAAAACAAGGAGAAAAATTGTAGCTGCAATGGCATGACTTTCTTTTATTTACTATTATATGAACAGCCAAATGTGACAGAACTCGTAACGTCATTAAAAATAATAACTGCGAACGACATAAAAAAAAAAACCTGACGACACGCCAACCCGACAGCACGCGCAAGACACGTTTTTGTTATCGTCACAAGTTGCTGCCGTACAATAATACAAACAAACTACCTTGTTACTGCCACAATAATAATGCAAAACCTACAACATAGAATTACAACCTATCGTGAAAACAATACAGCAGAAAAATCCTAACATAAACGGAGGGAAAAAAGTGCCACAGTGGACCAACAATATGTTATAAATCAGCAAAATTAAAATAGTTTTTTCTTATTGTGTTGTTAAGACAAGTCTCTAAGGCACATTACTCGCTACTAGAAACAACTCGTAATAATTTTTTTTGCTGCTTATAGGACGACGCAACGTTGTAAGAAAACACATGTTTTAATGTACCTGAGCAAGTTGTTCTTCAGCCTGCTGCCTCTGATTTGGATCTATAGTAGCTCTCAAAACGTCCGTCAATTTGCGAGTATCCATCGTAACAAGTTATACGAACGCAGTTAATCTAGATTTTCAAAATTAATGTTGCACTGTTAATTTCACCCGGCGCATGCACCTTTACTCTTTGGTCACGTGATAATTTAGTTTAATATGGCGACTAAGAATGTGACTACAGAGATGGTGGGGGTGAATGAATCATCACGGAGATTACTAACACCACCACTGTTTTCAAAACAACAAGACGAAGGAACTTGCTCAAAGATAAATCAAAAGTTGCAGATTTCAATTGATCGAAGCACAAAACCAATCACTGGCTAATTCATTCTACAGTTAGAGCTTTAAATATTCGTAATCAAATGCTGAATTTAAGGGAAATCATAGATTCGTCTGTACCAGGCAATTAGTCAAAGATTTACAAATAGAAGAAAGCAATAACATCTCATTCGTCTAAAAGACGAAGTTAATTTAATTCCATAAAACATTAATAGAATAAATTGCAACCAAAGTGTCATTGACTTTTCAAAACACTTTTTTGTGTCTTTTTCAATTGCAGAGAACCAGTTGTTTTACATAATTTTCGAGATTTCAATGTTTGCCAAACATTTATATGTTATAATAGCAGTTTTCATCGGCTAAAAAAAGAACAGTATTTAATAACTTGCCGAAAATAAATATTCATCGACGTAGGCATTGGTTGACAGTTTAAACATGAAAATGCAGATATTATTATTATTATTATTCTTTTACAGCCGGGTCCACGTGCAATGATCTGTCTGCGTAAAAATCATATCCGTGCGGACCAAAGCTTGTTAAGGCCAATTCACACTGTCCGTCACATCACGTCACCGTCCGTAAGAACATTCCGCAATGTATTTCAAATGGCGACATTCCAATAATCTCTATAGAGATCACTGCGGCATTCACACTGTCCTTCACCGGACCGTCACGTCACGGCACGTCAAGCATTCTCGAGAATATTTTGACGGAACGGCCGTCTACTAACATCGAAAGTTAAGGCCAATTCACACTGTCCGTCACGATACCTCACGTCATCGTCTGTCAAAACATTCCGCAATGTATTTCTAATGGCCGCATTCACACTGTCCGTCACCGGACCGTCACGTCACGTCAACGTCACGTCAAGCTTTCTCGAGAAGAATATTTTGACGGAACGGCCGTCTGCTAACATCGGAAGTTAACCTATTTCCGTCACGTGAATTACATGTTGCATTCGACGATTGCACTGTTTATATGCAAATGCGTCTTATTCATCTTTGTGTTGTTGTTGTACCTCGTTTTAGGGGTAAATCTCAAATGTTTCATGACGACTTAAATATTTTTGTCAATTGAGTGTCCCCCTAAAATCGACGTCGGATATCTGAAACCAAAAAATGATTTATGTTACGTAACATTGTAACAGAAATGACTGAAGCAAACTGTTTATTTGAATAAGATTGTAATTTGATTACACATTTTTCATTAAATAACACTTTAAATGAAAAAGTCAGTTCTAATGAAAGACAAAAATTCAGTTGTTTACGACGGTATTAACAATGTCAGCGAGAAAATCGTAATGGTTAAAGTATACAGGCGCTATTTATACTCTTACAAGTATGGTTTGATGTCTTCATATGTTTATTTTTTCGCTTGAAAATAAATGTCGATGTTTTGAAATATTGTTTCAGTTCCCAGTAAGTTGGCAAAAAAAACATACACTGTAAAGTTTTCTTTGGCCGTTAATAACATTTAGCGTTCTTGTTCCACCTTTCTAGTTTTAAACTATGACTTTCTACATAATAGATCACCACTCATAACCTCACTTTCAACATCGCGTATTGAGATGGACGAATTGACGTGACAGACACAGACGGACAGTGTGAATACAACTTGACGTGACGGTTCCCTGACGTGACGTTGACATGACGGACAGTGTGAAATGGCCTTTACATGATGCAGTCGACGATTGCACTTTTTATATGCAAATGTGTCTTATTCATTTTTATTTTGTTGTTATACTTCGTTTTAGAGCGACTTAAATATTTTAAATATTTTAGTCAATTCAGTGTCCCCCTAAAATCGAGGTCAGATATCTGAAACCAGAAAATCATTTATGTTACGTAACATTGTAACTGAAAAGACTGAAGCAAACTGTTTATTTGAAGAAGACTGTAATTTGATTACGCATTTTTCATTAAATAACATTTTAAATGAAAAAGTCAGTTCTAATGAAAGACAAAAATTCGGTTGTTTACGACGGTATTAACAACGTCAGCGGGTAAACCGTAATGAATAAAGGAAACAGGCGCTATTTATGCTGTTATAAGTATTGTTTGATGTTTTCATATGTTTATTTTTTCGCTTGAAAATAGATGTTGATGTTTTGAAATGTCGTTTCAGTTCCCAGTAAATTGACCAAAAACATACATTGTAAAGTTTTCTTTGGCCATCAGTGACATTTACCGTTGTTGTTCCCTCAATTCTAGTATTAAACTGTTACTTTCTACATAACAGATCGCTGCTCATAACCTAACTTTCAACATTGCGTATTGAGATGGGCGAATTGACGTGACGGACACTGACGGACAGTGTGAATACAACTTGACGTGACGGTGCCGTGACGTGACACTGACGTGACAGACAGTGTGAATTGGCCTTTAACCTATTTTTGACATGCGAATTATATGTTGCAGTCGACAATTGCACTGTTTATATGCTAATGTGTCTTATTCATCTTTATTTTGTGGTTATATTTCGTTTTAGAATTAAATTTGAAATGTTTCATGACGACTTAAAAATTTTTGTCAATTTAATATCCCCCTAAAATCTGAAACCAAAAAATCATAACATTGTAACAGAAAAGACTGAAGCAAACTGTTTATTTGAATAAGATGGTAATTTGAGTACGCATTTTTCATTAAATAACATTTTAAATGAAAAAGTCAGTTCTAATGAAAGACAAAAATACAGTTGTTAATGACGGTATTAAAATGTCAGCGGGAAAATCGTAATGGATAAAGTAAACAGGCGCTATTTATGCTTTCATAAGTATTGTTTGATGTTTTCATAAGTTTATTTTTTCGCTTGAAAATAGATGTTGATGTTTTGAAATGTCGTTTCAGTTCCCAGTAAAGGCAAATTCACACTGTCCATCACGTCAACGTCATGTCACGGCACCGTCACGTCAAGTTGTATTCACACTGTCTGTCAATGTCCGTCACGTGAATTTGCTCATCTCAATAAGCAATATTGAAAGTGAGGTTATGGGTGACCATCTGTTGTGTAGCAAGTCATAGTTTAATACTAGAATTGAGGGAACAACAACAGTAAATGTTATTGAAGGCCAAAGAAAACTTTACAGTGTATGTTTTTGGCCAACTTACTGGGAACTGAAACAACATTTCAAAACATCGACATCTATTTTAAGAGAAAAAATAAACATATGAAAACATCAAAGAATACATATAAGAGCATAAACAGAGCCTGTTTACTTTATCCACTACGATTTGTCCGCTGACATTGTTAATACTGGCATAAACAACTGAAGTTTTCATTAGAACTGACTTTTTCATTTAAAATGTTATTTAATGAAAAATGCTTAATCACATTACAATCTTATTTAGATAAACAGTTTGCTTCAGACTTTAATTTTACCATGTTACATAACATAAACCATTTTTGGCTTCAGATATCCGATCTCGATTTTATGGGGAAACTCAATTGACAAAAATATTTAAGTCATAATGAAACTCCTAGGATTTACCCCTAAAACGAAGTATAACAACAAAATAAAGATGAATAAGACACATGTGCATTTAACCTTTGAGTGCTGCACCTGCATGTCCAGCTTTCCGAGTCAAACCTGCCCCGGCAGCCGCCTAATCCGCCTACCTGCGCTGCCCGCCGTCTGCGCGGCCTGTTGTGTCTGCCTCAGCTCTCCGCCTGGCCGTCCTCGCCAGGGCCAGAGTATTTCTAGAACCAGGATGGTCGCCGCAGTTTAGCAGTGTGCTGGCTGACGTTACAAATAAACAGAATATCTGGATACTTATTCCTTAACTTTGAATCTTACGCTACTAACGTGTAGGCCCTGGGTCATTCCGTGTCAAATCGCATAATTTCGGAATATTTTCCTGCTCTACCAATGACGGAAAAGTTTATGTGAACATTCGAATATGTCGCCAATCAATCGATAATGACAGATTTTAAGATTCGTTGAAGCAATACTGGACGAGTTATAATCATTTGTGTGACACCATGCGCAATTTTGCGAAGGGCAAGCGTGAATTCCTGGAGGGTTTGAGCTGTTATAATTCGGGAAATATTTCGATGACAAATATAAAAATTTGGCCATCGTGAACAAATGTATGCGTTTTCATAGGGATAATATTGAAAAGAATTTTACATACTATATACAATCATAAAAGTTTAAACAAAGTTGCTCTAAAAATTGGTGACACAAAAAACTTCAACATTTGGTGTGTTGTATGTTAGGGACTAACTAACTACAAGGATCTGAAACATGAAGCTTCGTTTATTTGCCGCTTTCCAATACTAAATAAGTTAAGTGTAAAAGTTGAAGATATTAGAAAAGTTAAAAATGCGGAATATTGAACCTTATTTTTGTTTTATAAAGTTTTTCAAACTGGGCTTATTAGATAGAAAATTATTTTAACTGCAAACAAAATGTAAATGGTCAACCAATGCAGGCCAACAATGCTAGATTATTTGAATCAAATGTGAATGCGTAAATCACGGCGTGAGAAAAGTGTAAATTTTGGGTTCTATCTCCGACTGCTGCTCCTAAAACTTAAAACTTAATAGGTTGGTAAGAGAAATTTCAGCAAATGTTCATATAAAATTTCAGCAAAATCTGCAATGGTCGAACAGGTAATGATAGGTGAGCTGACATGGATTGACAATCTTCATCAAAGGCTTCCTTTTATTTGCGTTTAGTTCTTAAGAATCATAAGGTCTTTATATACATCTGAATTTTATTTGGCATACTGGTCCTTAATTATCCGATTTTTGTATGCAACTTGCGATGCAAATGCTCTAGAATGCATAATGACTAAACGTTGACATTCTTCTGTACTAGCGCAGTAATTCTCGCGCAAACTACTTTCGACGAAAGCATCTGGAAGCTGAGTGACACTTTTGAATCTAACCACTACATTTTGAGAGCATTAATCCAACACATTATCCGCAGGGAAACTTAAAAACACAATATTCAATATTACTGAATTCCTTTTATACGGGACGCAATTGTTATTGTACAGTAGAAATAATTGATGATGTACAACTTTTGCTTGTTGTTGTTGTTGTTGCTGTTGTTATGGTCTTCAGTCTGGAGACTGGTTTGATGCAGCTCTCCACCCTACTCTATACTGAGCAAGCCTTTTCATCTCCTCATAAAAACAGCATCCCACATCCACTTGAATGTCCTTACTATACGCATCTCTTGGTCTCCCTCTGTGATTTTTTCCCCACACACTTCCCTCCAATGCTAAATTTACGATTCCTCGATGTCTAAGAATGTGTCCTACCAAGCGATCCTTTCTTTTAGTCAGGGTATGCCAAAAATTCCTTTTCTCACCAACTCTGTTCAGTACCTCTTCATTAGTTATGCGATCTACCCACTTAATCTTCAGCATTCTTCTGTAACACCACATTTCAAAAGTCTCTATTCTCTTCCTGTCTGCACTGGTTATCGTCCATGTTTCACTCCTGTACAATGCAACACTCCACACAAATGCATTCAGAAAAGACTTCCTTACACTTGAATTAATATTCGATGTTAGCAAATTTCTATTTTTCAAAAATGCTTTTCTTCCCATTGCCATTCAGCATTTTATATCCTCTGTACAGCAACCATCACATGTTATGTTACTACCCAAGTAACAAAACTCATCTACCACCTTCATTGTTTCGTTACCTATTCTAATTCCTTCAGCATCGTCTGATTTTATAAGACCGCATTCCATTATTTTTGTTTTGCTCTTGTTAATGTTCATTTTATACGCTCTCTTCAACACACTGTCCATTCCATTCAACTGCTCTTCCAGGTCCTTTGCTGTCTCTGACAGAATTACAATGTCATCTGCAAAACGCAATGTTTTTATTTCTTCCCCCTGAACTTTAAACCCTATTCCAAAATTTTCCTTGCTTTCCTTCACCGCCTGCTCGAAATACAAATTGAATAACATCGGAGAAAGGCTACAACCCTGTCTTACTCCCTTCCCAACTGATGCTTCCCTTTCATGCCCTTCGAGTCTAATAACTGCGGTCTGGCTTCCCAGTATTTTATTTTACCCCTGCTGACTTCAGAATTTGAAAGAGTGTATTCCAGTCAACATTGTCAACCGCTTTCTCCAAATCTACAAAAGCTAAAAATGTAGGTTTGCCTTTCCTTAATCTATCTTCTAAGATATGAAGTAAAGTGAGTATTGCCTCCCGGGTTCCTACGTTCCTCCTGAACCCAAACTGACCTTTCCCGAGGTCAGCTTCTACCATTATCGTGTAGATAATTCGTGTTAAAATTTTGCAACCATGTCTTATCAAACTGATGGTTCTGTAATTTTCACACCTGTCTGCACCCGATTTCTTTAGAATGGGGATTATTACACTTTTCTTAAAGTCTGAGGGCATTTCGCCTGTCTCATACATCCTGCACACCAGTTCAAATAGTCTTGTCATGGCTGGCTCTCCCAGAGACTTTAGTAGCTCTGAGGGTATGTCATCTACTCCTGGGGTCTCTCCTACCTAGGTCTTTCAAGGCTCTGTCAAATTCATCTTGATCTACTTCCTCTTCCCTTCCTACAACATCGTCTCTCAGTTCATTTCCTTTGTAGAGCTGCTCTATGTACTCTTTCCACCTTTCAGCTTTGCCTTTTTTGCTTAGAACTGGTTTCCCATCTGAGTTCTTGATATTCTTAGAGTTGCTTTTCTTGTCCCCAAATGTGTCTTTTATTTTCCTGTAGGCGGTATCTACTTTTCCCCTTGCTATACATTCTTCTACAGATTTGCATTTGGCTTCTAGCCACTCCTGCTTAGCCATTTTGCACTTCCTGTCAATTTCAGTTCTTAGTCGTCTGTACTCCATTTTGCTTGTTACATTTACTGCATTTTTATATTTTCTCCTTTCATCAGTTAAATTTAGTATTTCCTGTGATATCCAAGGATTTTTTGTAGGTCTTGCCTTTCTACCTATTTTGTCCTCTGCTGCCGTCACTATTTCATCTCTCAATGCTACCCATTCCTCTTCTACTGTTTTATTTCTCCCTGTTTCTGTCAATTGCTGACTAAAATCTCCCTCTCAAATTCTCCAGAACTTCATGTTCCTTCAATTTATCTAGGTCCCATCTCCTTATTGTCCTACCTTTCTGCAGTTTTTTCAGTTTCAACCTACAGTTCATGACTAACAAGTTATGGTCAGAGTCTATATCTGCCCCTGAGTATGTCTTACAGTTTATAACTTGGTTCCGGAATCTACGTTTTACCATTATAAAATCTATCTGATACCTTCCGGTGTCTCCTGGTCTCTTCCACGTATACAACCTTCTTTTGTGATTCTTAAACCACGTGTTTGTTACGATTAAATCATGTTACGTGCAAAATTCTACCAGGGGTCTTCCTCTATCATTCCTTTTGCCCAGTCCATATTCACCTACTATTTTTCCTTCACTTCCTTTTCCTACTACCGAATTCCAGTCTCCCATCACAATTAATTTTTCCTCTCCCTTAACTGTCTGAATAATTTTCTTTAGCTCCTCATATATTTCTTCTATCTCCTCATCATCGGCAGAGCTAACTGACATATAAACCTGTACTACTGTCGGTGTTGGCTTTGTATCTATCTTGACAATGATAATGCGATCACTGTGCTGCTCATAGTAGTTTACCCGCATTCCTATTTTCTTATTCATTATCAGTCCTACTACTGACTTTGTACTTATAATCCTGTACTCACCTGTCCAGAAATCCTGTTCATCCTGCCACCGAACTTCACTAATCCCCACTATATCTAACTTCAATCTATCCATCTCCCTTTTTAAATTTTCTAATTTTCCTACTCGATTATGGGATCTAACATTCCACGCTCCGATCCGTAGAATGCCAGTATTGTCTTTCCTGATGACAACATCCTCCTGAGTAGTCCCCGCCCGGAGATCCGAATGGGGGACTATTTTACCTCCGGAATATTTTACCCGAGAGGATGCCATCATCATATTTTCATTCAGTATAGCTGCATGTCCTCGGGAAATGTAACGACTGTAGTTTCCCCTTGCTTTCATCCGTTCGCAGTAACTGTGTGGCAAAGCCACATTAGCTGAAGTTACAAGGCCAGCTCAGTCAATCATCCAGACTGTTGCCCCTGTAACTACTGAAAAGACTGCTGCCCCTCATCAGGAACAACACGTCTGTCTGGCCTCTCCACACATACCCCTCCGCTGTGGTTACACCTACGGTATGGCTATCTGCATCGTTGAGGCACGGAAGCCACCCCACCTCGGCAATGTCTGTGGTTCATGGGGGTGGAACTTTTGCTTAAGAATTAGATAAGGAAATATTCAAGTTAGGGACTAATGACCTTTTGTGCTTCAGAAATGGGCGAGTTTGTGCAACTAAGCAATTTGTAGCAAGACACCCTTTCCAAGTTTGCGAATACATTTCAATTACGTAAACCCAGTTAATTGTCTGCAAGCAACGATCAATCAAATTGAGGTTTCTTAGTATTTATATTTTCGTCTGAATAATTTATGCTTATCATAAGGAGATGAATGTCTAGGCCTATAATTTTTTTCACAAATCCAACGTCGTGGAAAAATAGAACAGCAACCCGTTACTAAATATCACTAGAAAACTGTAGCCTCAGTTGCGGTAAAAGATATTTATTTAAACGGCGACTACTTCCGTCCAAAGCCCAGTTTCAAACAACCATTTTAAAAATAAATGTGAGAACCACATTTTAGCAGTTAGTAAAATCATAGGATATGGATAACTGTAATGTGATTGTCACAGTCTTTGGGCATCTTTGGGCTTCGCTCGACACTAGTCATCATTTAAATAATTGTTTTTTACCGCAACCCAGGTCAGAATATTCTAGACATAATAATGCCAGAATTTTTTGTTTAATTAAGAATATCTAAGGTTTAATATCTATCAAGAAGTTACAGAACAATTCACAAAATTTGCACTAAGTATTTATTTTTGCATCCTATGTCTCAACATTTTGAAGCAACCAGTCTGTGTTTGTCAGCACAGATTGGATATTTGTCTGCACCCACACGCAGCCCTATGGCTGTTCACGTCCGCAGACCCGCAGGCAAAGGGAACGGCCGTCGTGTAAGCTGACATTAGCGCCCAGGTACCTGCCAGGCCGCGCAGTGAATGCTGCAGGGCCCGCTGGAAAAACCACTGCCGCGGCAAACCACGTCCATCGGCCTCACGGCCCAGTGGAGCACTGCGGGATATCCCGTCTGCAGCGCTCAAAGGGTTAAACTGTGCAATCGACTGCAACGTGTAATTCGCATGTCGAAAATAGGTTAACTTCCGATGTTAGCAGACGGCCGTTCCGTCAAAACATTCTTCTCGAGAAAGCTTGACGTGACGTTGACGTGACGTGACGGTCTGGTGACGGACAGTGTGAATGCCGCCATTAGAAATACATCGCGGAATGTTCTGACGGACGGTGACGTGACGTGACATGACGGACAGTGTAAATTAGCCTTAAGTTGGCCTAAAACATACACTGTAAAGATTTCTTTGGCCGTCAATAACATTTAGTGTTGTTGTTTCCTCAATTCTAGTATTAAAATATGACTTTCTATTTAACAGATCCCCACTCATAACCTCACTTTCAACATCTCTTATTGAGATGGGCGAATTGACGTGACGGATACTGAGGGACAGTGTGAATACAACTTGTGACGGTGACGTGACGGACAGTGTGAACTGGCCTTTAGTGTAAACAGAATATTGTGCGGCGACAGCAGATTTGCGCACAAAACGGTCACCCCATTTACATGGGATGCCAAAATCGAATTTCGTAAACCGATGTTCGAATTCTGCTTTTGGCTGGTCATATACGTAAACGCTCCAAAATCGATTCTGATTTCTTCTTGTCCATATAAATGCAACCATTTCTAAAAAGTTTCTTGGCTTGCCAGGTTGTGTCTTTCATTTACGAATTTTTGGTTAATATATGACATTGACTTTTTCTGCATTGAAATAGCACTATAAATATTAGACTGAGAATAAATCTGCATGGCTTTAGTCTGAAACTTTATCAGCAGTTTCCCAGGCACCATATTGACTTGATAAGAAATCTGATTCATACTTTCATATGTAAATAGGACAGCAAAAGCGGTTTACCAAAAGCGGATTTCGTCTTCTAGAAGATGTGTTGCATTTAAATGTAGTTAGTGTGTTGGAGGTATGAACAAATTTGCTCAAATTTGTACTGCAAATAAAGGGCTGGTTTAAGGCAAAAAATGATACAAGTTGACACTTGGGGGTCTAAGCTTATATGGGAACCAGAGGATAAAATCAGCCAATGGTGGAGACAAGGCAAAAGCTAAAAATTTAATACAGAATCTTTTCGATTTATTTGATATGTAACATCTAAAAAACGGTTAAAATTTTCGATATGTTAATTACAATTTTATAAACGTAATCACAATACTGAAGCCTAGATACTAACTATGAATTTAAATCGCAAAAAGCATTACCTTACAAGAACTGCAATGCAGAGGCAATTTAATAACGGAAATATAAGACTTTTTAATTATTTATTGTTGTGGCATAATGTCAGCACCACACACCAGATGTAGAGAACGATAGTGGAGAAGGCAGTGATCGTCTGAAAGCCAATCACAAGCAGGCGCCACACATCCTGGAGGCAGTAACTAAAGATGTGCGCCCTCTACAAGCGGCTATATCTAGACCAACATACATCTGGACACCCGTCAGTTACTATTCAGGAATACAGCAGTTACCAGTGAGAGCCTGACAGCTACTAGGCAGCTATGACGATAGAACTAGCACAGTACTAAGTTACAAAGTAGCTACAAACTTAGCATTAACTAGGTCACAGTGCAGCTAGCATCATATGGAAGACGCTCCAAGAAGCAACAAGAAAGAAGGAACAGACATGCTCTAATGTAGAGTATCATAAAATTCAGTCAATAAGACTTGTATTATTAATCTGAATAGTTGTTACAGATTACATCAATTCATGCACTAGTCCCTTTCCTAACTACTAGACCGGGATGAGTAAACAACAAAAGGTGACAAGGTACAACATTTATTAAAGACTGAAAACTAGTTATATGAAGGAAATGATGCTAAGAGCATGTTTAATTCTTCCCACAACACATTTCTCTACCATTTCAATATTGCATTTCCACTGAATCAAGGAAATTGGGAAACAAATGTACAAATTCATGGGTGACATAAGGTACTGTATAAGAATCTCAAGCTGAAAAATTGCATGACTTGAAGAATTACATGAAATACAATGAAGTTGATGATAAGTTTAGGTCATACTGTAAATTCTACTGTACTATTTACAAAAAAGTAATTCAACAAGAATATATTATAAGTTCATAAAAGACTCAAACAATAAAATGAAAGGCATCTGGAAAGTTGTAAAAAATGAAACTAACAACAAGCAGAAAGCTCTAAACAAAACCTCAAAAATAAATCTACATGTTGAACTGATATCAGAACCAGAAATAATAGTAAATGCATTTAATGATTATATCAGTAAAGTAGCTAATAAGCTCATAAAGAAAAACTGCTATAGAGACATCCAACAAATGTGGAAGTAATTCAAGCATCAATGATTCTCCACGAAGTTTCAAGTATTTGAAGTGTTCACAGCTCTAAAAGGGCTAAAAAATACTTTAGTGGCAGTGACAACATACCAGACTTAAATGTGAGGACATGATGAGAATACAGTGTATAACCACTAACACACATAATAAATGCCTTCCTTAGCAAATCGATTTTTCCCTGACCTCCAAAAGGCTGCTAAAATAATCCCTCCACAAAAAGGAACCTTAAATGATATACCTAATTATAGACCAATAGCACAACAAAGAGCATTTTAAAAAATATCGTAAATATTGTTTTACACCAGATTGGAAAGCTTTATTAACTATTTCTCTTTAATATCAAAACACCAGCATGGCTTTAGAAAAGCAAAGAAACTACTAAAGCAAGTATATGAATATCTGAATGCAACCTTAAAAGCACTAGATAACAAAGAAATTTCTTATTTTAGACTGAAAGTCTTGGTAGAGGTATGCAACCTTCATGATGAAATTTATTTAAACGATTCTCAAATTACTTAAAGGTTGCTTGAATAATCACGTAGATGTTGTTAGTAGATTATTTATTGTCAGAACACAACATGTTTTGGGCTTAGTTCATCATCTGGTGACCTGTCAGTAAGATACATGTACTGTCAATAAGTATATATACAAAATAATGTACAATTTATAATTAAAATATAAAATATTTTTATATATAGCAAATCATTTTACATACCTATATAATATATATTGAGTTTTTATCCATTCAAATTTGTAATTTAAAATACTGTTGTTTTGTAGTGATAAACAAGAATAAACATCAATTGTGATTAAGACAATATTTTTATAAAATAAAGATAACATATTTTTTTTAAATAATTTATAATATAAAGGTTCTATGGCACATTATCATGTGAGTAACATGGAAGTTAGAGTAGAGGCTGAACAGTTGCCTTATTTATTCCAGATAGAAAGTCAAAATAAGGTGGCCTAATCTGCATCATTTAAACAAATATCCAATATAAAATAAATACATTTGCAAAATAAATTTAAATTCTCTAAATTAATTACATTATCTTACTCACAATTGATGTTTATTCTTGTTTGGCTAGACAAAACAACAGTATTTTAAACAACAAATTTGAATGCATCAAAGCTCAATATATACTATATTGGTAATTCCAAATTATGTAAAATTATTTGCTATATATGAAAATAATTTACATACAAAGGTGGAGATGGACAGAGAGAGGAGGAGATGGACAAAAGGTGGGGGGGGGTGGAAAGTACATGGACTGAACTTACACAGCTCAAAACAATTGCGGATGTGGGATATCATACACAATATTCATATGGTAACCTATTTTATTTAGATATGTGTTATAATATGCCTCAGTTGCACAGTGGTATAGTGCCAGACTACGAATCCAAAGGTCACAGGTTTGATCCCCGCCAGGTCTTAGGATTTTTATGTCACTTTCCAGTTCTTTCACCTCTGGCAGTATTGCTCATTTGAAAAATACCGAGTGGCACCGTGGTTTGGAACCCACGTTAAACTGTAGGTCCCCCTATAACTGGCTGTGTAAGTCAGTTTGAAGGTCAGAGGAAGGCTACGGCATACCACCTCCAAACAGGACCATGCCTAGTAAAGCACTGTGGTATTCAAACCAATCTTTGGATTGTTGACTGCTTTACCTTTATCTTATGTGTTATAATTGTAGTTTGTTTGCCACAAAGTATGATATTGTCATGTTGAAAACTGCAGGTGGTCCGGAATTCGAAGGCTAGTTGTTAACAGAGCACAACACTTTATAATTAGAACACGTTTATTGGTAAGACAGTACGGACAGTGGCGTAGCTAACATAGGGCTAGGCGGGGCAGTGCCCCGGGGCCCCCGAGCTCCAGGGGCCCCTCGTCCTTCGTGAGCAACGATCGAAAAAAGTTACAGTAGAGCGTCGAAATTTTTATTTAATCTTTTTTACCCTCCCACCCTATCGTCCATCATATCCCCTTCCCCTCAAACCAAGTTTCCCATAGTAGCCGCACTGGGCCACCGGCTGGCGGAACAATGCTTCTTATTGGCCTTCACAAGACGCCACTATGTGACGCTGCGACAGGCGAAGCGGCCAGTCAATGTGTCCAACAGTCGCCACACTTCAGTCAGCGTAGTAGCAAAAGTAGCGGCAGCATCAAAGCTGCTCATAGCAACAGCTGCAGCTTTCAAGTGTTGCGGCGTGCAATGTGAAGGATCGCGCTCCTCCAAATACAGTATAAATACATTTACTGTACAGTACTTCTGCTGGCCGCGGTGGCCGAGCGTTCTACGGCGCGTCAGTCACAGTCTGCACGGCCATTACGGTTGGGGGTTCGAATTCCCCATCGGGCATGGATATTTGTGCCGTACTTAGTATTAGCTAGTTCATAAGTAGTTTGTACGTTTAGGGACTGATGACTCCATAGTTAAGTCCCAGAAGCTCTACAAACATTTGAACAGTACTTCTTATTGGCAAATACAAGTGTACATTCGTATATCCGAATAAACCGGTTTTCCGAATATCCATGTCCCCAAATTACTTCGAATAATAGACGTTATACTGTATAAAATATTTTAGTTGAATGAAGGAATTTCGACTTTTAATTTCTCCTGCCGAAATTGACCCCAACATGGACAGTTCGCCAATTATGTAAGGAAATTATAACAAATAATCATTATTAGAATGTGACGTTACGGAAGTATTTACCGCAGTTTTATTCTTCTGTAGCAGCCAAAAGGTCGTTCAGTAAATTAAAAATTATCAACACGCTTCTAAGCTACAGTATGGCTCAAGCTTGACTCGGACATTTGTCACTCATAGCAATCGAAAACAAGGCTGCATCAAGTCTAGATTTAACATACCTTATTGATGAATTTGCAAAAACCAAAGCCAGAAAAAGATTGTAAAATAAAATTTACTACTTTTTAATTGTGTACCCATATTATTACTATAATGTACTGCAGTCACGAAAACGCTTACCGATAATTACCGATCAGAAATCATAGCTTTGCCAACATCTGCAATCTAACAGTTTGAAGCATTGTATTACTCCAGTAGGTATTCTTTCATTCTGACTAAGGTGCGTGAGGAAACACGAAATCCCCACGACTTGAAAAAGTTCGTGATACACAGTGAGGCGCGAAAAATAATTATGAATTTTTTTCAAGGACTAATTGTATTCGTGTTACAAGAAATAGAAAAATTCCCAACTTTTAGAAAACAATGTTATAACACATTGACTGCCACGAGAGTTAAATATAAGTCACAGGAAGTCTTCTCTTCGAGCCACGTGAAGTAAATGCAATTCACGGACTTTTTCCATTTAAAGCTCAGTGGTGGAGTTGTAACTCACAGTAGCGAGCTGTGACTTGGTGTTACAGTACGTTATGGCCCCAGTAACAAATCATCTTCCTGGTCTCCAGTTTTCAAGAGCTCAACAGTAGTTATTGACACTTGAAATCGTGAATTATATATGAATGGAAAAGTTGGTAGAAGCCGACCTAGGGGAAGATCAGTTTTGGTTCAGGAGAAATGTAGGAACACGGGAGGAAATACTCACTTTACGGCTTATCCTAGAAGATAGATAGGCAAACCTTCATAATTAGCTTTTGTAGAAAATGTTTGTTAAGCTTATGGAACTTAACTATGAGGTTATCAGTCCCTAAACATACAAACTACTTATCAACTAGCTTATCCTAAGGACGGCACAAATAACCATGCCCGAGGGGGGATTCGAACCCCCGACCGTAGTGGCCGTGCAGACCGTGACTGAAGCGCCTCAGTCCCCTCGGCCACCGCGGCCGGCAGCTTTTGTAGATTTGGAGAAGGCTTTTGACATTGTTGATTGGAATAAACTCTTTCAAGTTCTGAAGCAAGCAGGAATAAAATATAGGGAGCGTAAGGTTATTTACAACTGGTACAAAAACCAGACAGCAGTTGTCAGAGTTGAAGGGCATGAAAGGGATGCAGTGGTTGAGAAGGGAGTAAGACAGGGTTGGAGCCTTTCTCCAATATTATTCAATTTGTACATTGTGCAAGCTATAAAGGAAAGCAAGGAGAAATTTGGAGAAGGAATTAAAGTTCAGGGTGAAGAAATAAAAGCCTTGCGTTTTGCTGATGACATTGTAATGAGGTGTGGTCAAAGAAAATCAAGTAATGCTGAAGGAATTAGATAAGGTAACGAAACAATATAGGGGGTCGATGAATTTTGTTACTTCGTCAATAAAATAACAAATGATGGTCGTAGTACAGAGGATATAAAATGCAGAATGGCAATGGGTAGAAAAGCGTTCTTGAAAAAGAGAAATTTGTTAACATCAAATATTAATTTAAGCGTAAGGAAGTGCTTTCTGAAGGCATTTCTGTGGAGTGTTGCGTTGTACAGGAGTGAAACATGGACGATAAACAGTGTGGACAGGAAGAGGATTGAGGCTTTTGAAATATGGTGCTACAGAATAATGCTGATGATTAGGTGGGTGGATCGCATAACTAATGAGGAGGTACTGAACAGAATTGGGGAGAAAAGGAATTTCTGGCACAACTTGACTAAAAGATGGGATCGATTGGAAAGACACATTCTTAGACACCAAGGAATTGTGAATTTCGCATTGGAGGGAAGTGTGTGGGGTAAAAACTGCAGAGGAAGGCCAAGAGATGGATACAGTAACCAGATTCAGACAGATGTAGGTTGCCGTTCTTATGAGGAGTTGAAGAGGTTTGCTCAGGATAAGATATTGTGGAGAGCTGTATCAAACCAGTCCAAATATGAGTCACAATTTCTTACATTTCCATGTAGTTTGTTCACATTTCTTGACAGCTTGCTCTCGTCCAAATTCATTCTTCATTTTTTCGTAGCATCCGCACACCTATGATTTGCTGCTCCCATGTTCACAAGAGCACAATCTGCAGGCAGTTCGGTGGCTATGGTGAGAGATTTCTCAGGGGTATCGGCATCTTTTTTATGGAGTAGTCTCAAAGTCATTTCCTCTTTGAATTCTGTGATTGAGATGATCTTGTTGTTGATGTATCGGTAAATCACAAGAGCACTTACCAGTGCTGACCCTTTCAACAGTACAATTGCAAGCTTCCTGTACCATTCCACCCACACCCAGCCTTAGACAATATAGGAGTTCATTTGGCGAGAGAGATCTATAAATGACTGATTATAGTCAGTTTTTTCTTGTTTTTTCTTTGTGCCCCTCTTGGTTTGAACTTCAGCATCTTCCTCTGCATGAACAGTACTCAACATCAACCCATTTCTCTTATTTTTCCATTTCAGTAGCATCCTTTTCTTCTTTGCTTGTGTCCATAACTTCATCATAAAGCTTCTGTACATGCCTTTGTTCATCTACATAACTTCTACGAGACACTTTCTCCTGCTACAATATCACTTTGTTACGGAGCAAACAACACTGAATAATGACTGTAGTAACAATGCAGAAAAACAATAATGGAACTGTACGCAAATAATGCTGTGGAATTAAAAACTTACAAGAGTACCAACCCAAAACTATTAGCGACATATCAAATGACACACCTGGCACTTTGGCACCATGTGAGTCATATGTAACTCACACAGAAAATATAAACTAAGGTACTAAATTGCAATATTTTCAACTTATTTGTACTTAAATTGCTTACTTCAAGCAAACTAAAGCAGAATACGGAAGAAAAGTAAATGGTCCCCGGGGGACGGTATCCCAAGTATACGTCTGGCAGCCAATATGTTAATATAGTTATTATTAAACAAAATGGACTAAGACAAAATATTAAATGTATACAGCATATTTCAGTACAGTATAACAGTATTGGGGCATGTGATTTGTTGTGGGGATGTGAAAGGTGACAGCAGGAAGGGGTTGGAGGGCAGAAGGTGCGGGAAAGGGCAGACCGCTGGAGTGGTCAGGCATTGCCGTTCTTTGTGCGCCTGCAAAACGAATAGCGAGTAAGCGAGCCCCCCCTATGTCTACTTCATTACGTCGCAAAAGGAAATTACGAGGTGTTTTGCAAACTTATACCGACCCTTCCACAGTGCACATCATAAATCACAGATGATGTACTGTGCAGACAGACCTGGAGAGTGCGCATTTTCCACAAAATGCGCTGCGCCAGGAAACAGGAAAGTTTATTTTCCACAAATGCGTTCATACTGAAAGGAATACCGAACAGAATCTAAATACCTTTCTACACACTACCTTGCAATGGAAGGCGGGAAATGGATTCGGCATTCTGTGGCTTTTTTCTGGGAACGGCGACTTCCCATACCATAAGAACTATTCGCACTTTGATTTACGTTTATACTAACACTATACCCTCCGCCGCATTCGGCTCAGTTCTTCTATGAGAAAAACAAACAACTTCACTGTATTTTAAAGTAATGGTGAGAATTCAGCACAACACGAAATCTTTTAAGGTACGTTTCTACCCGCACACTATTTGTTTATTCTCCCATTTAAAGGTTGAATTACATTCACGGATCAGAAGTTTCATTTAGTATTTACTTTGTCTCAATAGTGAATTGTGCATCAAGACGCTGCCCTCTATTCCACTGCCACGATAAT
The DNA here is from genome assembly GCA_026315105.1 of Locusta migratoria. Taxonomy (NCBI): domain Eukaryota; kingdom Metazoa; phylum Arthropoda; class Insecta; order Orthoptera; family Acrididae; genus Locusta; species Locusta migratoria. Next base: position 335,113,822 of record CM048747.1, on the reverse strand, counting down.
AAGCGAAGATATCGACTTAGTTATTTTACTTATTACTTTTTCCTAGCTAGACACTAACATATACTTCAAGAAGCCGAGTAGGGGCACGGCTCAATCCAAAGTGTTTCATCAAACTAAATCCGACAGCTTAATTTGATGAAACCATCCTACACGAATATTTTCCCTATTTTCCTTCTTTGACTGTGCTATCAACGAAATGAGCCAACAGCACAGTAGTTTAGCGAGAGTGAGTTGTCGGCACTGGCAAAAGTCCACCTGCTGTCTCCGCTGACGAAAAATATCCCATGGGGCATTTTCATCTGTATGTCCTACCCAGGTCCAAGTCTATCTCTATCCCTCTGCAAAATTTCATCCAAATCCATCCATTAATTTTTGCATAAAAGCATAACAAACAAACTTTCATACTTATATTACAGAGTACGATTAAACATTATCTGCTGCGTGACACATAATAATTCACTTTGTAGTATTTAGGTTTGCCTTATTATGTCTTCCAGTGGGCGGTAAGGAGCTGATGATGAAGTAGTTTTGCATCTGTACAGTATTAGTGTAAAGAGGGCCCCAATGACATTTTTGCCCCGGGGCCATTGGTGACATAGCTATGCCACTGAGTACGGACTGACTCCTACTTGGAGTGCTCCGCTATTTATACATATAAAGAATTTTCTGGAACTTACAAGTACATCAAACATAAGAAACATGTACAACATTCTAGAAATAATAAATGCAAAGTGATACATAGTCGATGTATTGATCAGTCTTGCGACTGTGGGGTGTGCGCCACCTGGCAAAGGGGAAAGCAGTCAGTCAGTTGATAGCGAGTACAGTGGGGTATGCAGGAAGTGTGGTATAATGGGCATGGCTCATGCCGAGGATCGGCAGTTGGTGGTCAGAAAATTTCCACTCGAACATTGTCAAGTCCGATGAGGTTGGATAAGACCCAGGGAGCGCCAAGAGTGCTAATGCACCTAAGTCTCAATGGGAACCATGCCGTCTATTAACGGTGAGAACTGTCCTTGTGGACTGCACTAGCAGTGGTTGTACCTGGAAGGAAAGTTCCAATACATAGCACTTGGTGCTTGTTGACTTAATTTGTTGGATTGCCTCTCTCAGTGTTATCCTCACTGCACGGTATTTTCATTTGTGACCTTGTTGATTTGTACTGGTGTAATAATTTCGGCGTCCTACTATTGAAGAGCAGGTTCAGTTATGAATGCTGCGTTCTCAATTTGAATCTCCCAGAAGTTGATCACCATGCAAGTATTTGTTGTAAAGGCCGTGAATGGCAGTCGTGGATTGGTGAGACATATTGAAGCGTGTGATATTGTGTTCCAATTGCTTCAGAGCAGTGGATGGGAAGTTATATCGACCATTATCCTATTCTTTTTTATGCTTGTAAAACCCACATAAATTAATCATAGAGTAGAACCTCTCATGTGTTAGTAACACAACTATCGTTACAGAATCACTGTAGGATATACGGAGTTGTTACTAGTTATAGGGCGTTACGTTAAAATTTGCAAATAAGTTATAGTAACGTCGTTTTGGTGTTAATTTGGCTAGGGACAGATTTTCGAAACTATTGAACTGGCGGTGGGGGTGGGAGGGTAGGGGGTGAGGGGGGGGTTGTGACTCTAATGTTGAAAGATCATCAATTTCCTTTGTTATTTAAGGCAAAAGTCTGCAAGGATATATATATATATATATATATATATATATATATATATATATATATATATATATATATATATATATATTAGGTGTTATGGGTGCATTGGTAGACCTGATTTATCTTGGCATCTTAAGTGATTGTTAATGAAGTATTTTAGTTGTGTTCTTGTTTGGAGTGCATTCGTTGTGACTCTAATACCGATGGGCACGGTTGAGTGGCCGAGCGGTCTAAAGCGTCTCGCTGCGGAGCGCGCGGTTGCTCGCCGTGGAGGTTCGAGTCCTCCCTGGGGCATGGGTGTGTGTTTGTCCTTAGGTTAGTTTACCTAGGTTTAAGTAGTTTGTAAGCTACGGACTGATGACCACGCAGTTTGGTCCAATAGATTTACAAACATTTGAACATTTTTTCTAATACCGATGTATTATGTGTTAAATTCTTTTGCTTGTTGTCCAATAAATGTTAAACAAATGCTAATTTGTTTAATCGCCCAGCACCTTACCACTTCTGGACCTTGTAGTCCCGCTATCACGTGCATAAACCTTCTGCATATCACAAGTAAATTAATTTTATTTATTTATTTTTGCCTGAATCGTGATATGAACTGGGAGCAGCAAGCATCGTGATCTTCGATGTTAGCAGCTGCACTATGTTTTCCTTCGGAAGACTCACGGCAATATTTTTCTGACTCAGTACGGCATTTACTCAGAGCGAGGCACTATGGGGCTACCACAATAGTGAAAAAGTCATTCCTGTTGCCTTCAAATAAGGTGTGTAATCAGCTCACATGGCCAGTACACACTATGTTTATGTGCAACACATCTTTGGAGAGACAAAAACAAAATTTCGTGAACTTATGCTGTTGTCGTGTTTACATGTTACAGCCAGAATCGGATTTCCTAGCCCATCCAGTATGGCGGCTGAAAAACAATTGAGTCAATTCCTGATTTAGTCATCACAATCGCTTCATTTCTTTACTTAAAAGTACTGATCCATACTACCTCTAATATTTATACTTTCATTTCATGGTGGAAAATGCCACTCTGTACATATATGCCAAAAATTCTTAACAAGAAAACACAATCTGACAAGCCAAGAATGCTTCAAAAACGGTTGCGGTTTTATGGACACGAAAATCGCTTTATGGAAGTGGATTTCCAGAATTGATTTTGGAGTGTTTACATGACCAACCAAAAGTGGAATTGGGAAATCGGTTTACAAAATCCGACTTTGGAAGCCCATGTAAATGGTGAGACAGTAGCACACCTGAGTGGCATGAACAATATGAGGTTATCAATCAGCTCTAGAGGGATATTTAACCATTCTTCCATGACTGCAATATCAAGCGTGAGAGGTGCTGGTCTGGCTGAATACATCTGCCAAGTGAAGCAGTGTAGTCTTCCTTTGAGTGCAGCCCAGAGCACACCTGCTACTTGTACGTGTGACTTCCTAGTAGAGGTGACATATTTTGACTGTTTGAGGCACTCCAATCTCTGCATCCACCTCCCTCTGAGGTGGGACCACATTATCTGCTTGGCAAATGTATTTTTCTACCTGGATGGGTTTGAAAATAATGAGGACAAGCTCGATATCTGGGAAAAATTCCAGGCAGAACTTAAGAAGACTTTTTAAGACCACCAGCAACAAGTCCGTTTATCAGAAGAGCAACTCAAGAACAGGGTCCAATGACATGGGGAGTCAACACAGTTGTATATACAGAGTGTTTTGGCCCCATGTCACGTCATTAACCTGTTTATGACTGAGGCTGATAAAATATCACACCTGATGAAGAGCACAGCAGAAGACATGTATCGAGCTAATCTGTTGAAAGACGTTTCAACGACACAAGAGTTTATCCAGTGGTATCAGAAAATTGAAAAGATGGAACAGAGGAGGGTTAGATGAAAGACGTATCACAGACTCCCGAATGTAGTCCCTACGGCCATTGTGGAAGATGTGGATGATTTTGCATCTCTCATCTGACAAACTGTGAGAGAAGAATTACAACAGTTTATGGCATCCGGGACTGTTGGACCAAGCGAGCACCAGATTATAGCCATTGATGTCGGTCCTGTATGTCACGAGGGAGCTGATACTGCTGATGAAGGGGTATTTCAAATATTTGCGCCTGTCAGCCCCACCAGTCGCACCCGACTTGAAGAATAGCCTCGCCCTACTATGACTTAGCCACAGCCACCAAACGGCAGTCTAGGAACTGACCGATGTGGCCATAACCAAATCCTCCGGCAACTATGACGCCTTGCAGCAGGACAGATATCTGCAGGAAAGAAGACAACAAGCCATTGAGTCTTCACTGTGGGTTTCCTGGACATGTACAATACTGTAGACGAGTTTTTGATAAATATTATGCTGCAAGACGCCAACCATCGACCTATCCGGTGGCGCCCATCGCCGTATCCTAGACAAAGTCGCTCTCCAACACGCTGCCGCCGTACGCCATCGCCTTATAGAGACACAAGCCACTCGCCTAGCCACTGTGTTCAGAAAACCAGGCGAGGCGACCATCTACAGAGGAGAGGCCGCCAGAAATGAAAATCCTCCATAAACGACAGTCGCTAACATGTCGGGAAATATCACTGATGTCACCATCAATGGCCAACCTGTCTAGGTTCTAGTCAATTCAGGAGCTTCCTTCTCTGTATTGTCGAATGACTACAGCGGCAAACTAAAGAAGTTAATGTTCTGTGATACAAGAGCAACTGTGCTGAAGGTCGCAAACGGAAAATTCATCTGACCGGCAGGAACATGGATCGCAAGAATAACTATCAATAACAGGACGGAGCCGTTTGAATTTGTCGTTTTAACAGAATATAGCTATAACGACATTCTCAGATGGGATTTCCTTCAGGCATCCTAGGCTGTCATTGACTGTGTAAGATCTGAACTACAAATTGAAGAAGCCGTTCCGTCGAGTCCACGTAACATGAACTCCCCTGGCAGGTTGTTTGCTGCCGGGAAAGTTGAGATCCCGCCATTACCAGTGAGAAGAGTTCCAGTCAGCAGCCAAGCTGACCAGCTGAACTGTGAAGTGCTTGTCGATCGCAAATAGCTAACGAATATATCGAAGAAAATATACACACCAGCAGCAATCATAAGCATCTCATTTCCACAAGCAATCGCAACTTATTCCCAAAGAAAAGTGTATTGGAACAGCTAAACCAGTCCAGGATGGTGAGCGTAATGTCATCAACAAAGTGTCATGCTCTTCTGTTACTACTGACAACACACTAGGGGAAACTACTATGGAATTGCATATGGGTCATGTACTGATCAAGGAACAACGTCAACAGGTGTTAATTCTCCTACACCAATTTTCAGGTGTATTCCGGGTCAGGCAGGAGAAGAGCCAGATGAAATGGCCCACGATAAAACACTGTATCAATACTGGGGATCATCCACCAATAAGCCAGCATTCATAAAGAGTGTCGCCAGGTAAAGATAGATAATTCGGGAAGAAGTGGTGAAGATGTTACACAATGACATTATTCCAGCGTCGAAGAGTCCCTGGTCATCTAAGGTGAAGAATAAGCATGGCATGTCGCGTTTCTGTGTCGACTTTCGGCGGCTGAACATAATCACAAAGAAAGATGCCTATCCATTGTTGCACATTTAACGACACCTGAGACTGCTTGCAAGGAGCTACATACTTCTCAACCATAGACAGGCAGACAGGTTACTGGCAAATTGAGGTTGACGAAGCTGTCAGAGAGAAGACTGCTTTTATTAAACCTGATGGCCTCTATGAATTCAAAGTCAAGCTGTTTGGACTATGTAATGTCCCGACCACATTTGAATGCATGATGGACGACTTGCCTCAACACCTTGAAATTGATGACTTGTCTTTGTTATGTAGATGTCACTGTCGTTTTCTGAAGGACATTTGTGGAACATCTAAGAAACCTGTCAACTGTGTTGAAGTGTGTTCAGACAGCAGGACTCTGCCTCAACCAAAAGAGACTAAAGTCCTTGGGCATCTCGTGAACAGAGATGGTATCCATCCTGATCCAGATGAAATAAGGGCAGTCACAGAATTTCCAACTCCTCAACACATCCATGATGTGAGAAGTTTCCTTGGCTGTGGTCATACTATTGTCATTTCATGAAAGGTTTTTGTAACAAGACATGTTGAAAGTAGCCTGTTATTAATATAAGCAAAATATTGGGCAGTTGAGATCCACAAATGCTGCTCTAAATTACTTTACGTGTGGCCACAGTACATGCGCAATGGAATTTTATCTAATTGCTCACTCCTTAAGGGAGCAGCCAATTTTTTACAAACACAAAATCAACATTTAAAAATAAATGAATAGATAATTAAGCATGGGACGGGGAGTATGAAATCATGAAGCAGAGGTTGATACTTTAAAATCATAATCTATTCAGTAAGATAACAAACAAATAAATGTGGGGAGACCAAATTAAGCGTCGGCGGTGTCTTGAGGATATGGTGGGCGTCTTGATCACAAATTTTAAATTATACTGTGCACTAAACTAACTCATGTAGGGGGAGGCAGTGGCTTACTAATCTTAAGTACCACGTGGTGAGCAACCACGGTTAATTACATAGCATTTACAAACAGAAGTTAATTTAGAATAAGCGAGTAAAGCATGGAATTTTTCGTATACAAGAAAGCCAGTATTAATAACAGCATGGCAGAAGACCAAAGTAGGGACCAATATGAAAGCATGTGGTGCAATAGGTCATACAAGACAGGAAAGATGGAATCAAATCAGAAAATCTGAGAAATATTCAGCATACTCGTGGATACAGTAATGACACGAAAAGTCAGTTAAAAACAGCAGGGAAATTCAAACACACTAAGTTTACAGTAAGGCTGAAGGCCACACACATGTATTCTAACTTGAGCAAAACCAGACACACAATCATCACAGGAATGAAATTGCAAATAATACATTTACTCGAATCTGTAATTAAGAAACACTTTGCCCCGCATAGCAAAAGAAATAACTCAAGAGGACTATCACTGAAAAACCAAGACTGCCTGATCACTAAGAAATCGAAGTCCTAACAGCATGCCTTCTCCTCAGCGTGATTTGGCAGTACTTCCACAGTCGTTGGAGCCAGAATGAAGAGTGAAAACTAAAAGCCCTAAGCCTCGGAAAAACCTCCCCCATCATACATCTGATATAGACCGTGCTAAAAACGACGCAGAGTGCATTCTGAGACTTGTGTTTATCAACCCTTGATACCTGGCCAGGACAATCGCTTCTTCAATCGCTCCCAGAGAGGTCTCCTGTCACCTCTTTCATCCAAGATTAGGTTGCTACCACACTAACAACACGGTCATCTCTCCTCCTTGCAAGTAAGCTTGTCTCTGGCCAGCAGACGCCAACGCAGACGGCAAACGAAGCCATGCGTTCTTAATTACGGCAAAGCGAGGCCTAAAGTGGGAGGCAGTGACTGTAAGCCATTACGCGGCAGTCAGTCAATATTAAGAGCACACATTCACATTCACATGAACACACAAGTTCAATCACACGGGTGGAAGCATATATAAACTGGGGGCAAACATTTATAAACATGGGACATTGACCATTAATAAAAAGAATACAACAATTAACACACAAATAGATAGCATTAATGTTGCAGAAACACTTTAGGTAAATGAATTAATCAAAATGGAACACTACCACATATTCAGTGGACGTGTTTCAATGTCCATTGCAAGAACTTCTGCAGGGAAACGCCAAGTTTTACTGGGATGAGACGAAAGAAAGAGCTTTCCAGGCACATAAGGAGGCTCTAACTTCCACACCAGTTCTAGCCTTATACGACGAGAATGCGGAAACTGAACTTCACACAGGCGCTACCGCTTATGGGATTAGTACAGTACTTGTACAAATTCAGGAAGTGCTGAAAAGGTGATAGCCTATGCATCAACAGTTCGAGGTAAACTACTCTACAACCGAGAAGGAGTGTCTCACCGTTATCGCCGGCCACGGTGGCCGAGGGGACTGCGGCGCGCCAGTCACGGTCTGCACGGCCACTCCGGTCGGGGGGTTCGAATCCCCCCTCGGGCATGGATATTTATGCCGTCCTTAGTGTTAGCTAGTTCATAAGTAGTTTGTAAGTTTAGGGACTGATGACCCGCTGGTTAAGTCCCATAAGCTCTACAAACATTTGAACATTTTTTTTTCTCACCGTTATCTGGGCTAACAACAACTTCCGGCCGTGTTTATTTGGTAAACTATTCACCGTTGTGTCAGACCACCATTCTTTATGTTGAGTCAACAATTTGAAGGATCCAAAAGGTCGAGTAGCATGATGGGCACTAATATGTCAAGAGTACGGTGTCACAGAGGTATTCAAAAGCAGGTGCAAACACAAGACGCTGACTGACTTTCGAGGAATACACTAGCAGAACACAATGGCAAGGATAAAATTTCAGCCCTCATTACAACTGAACAGAGGGAAGATCCAGCATTATTAAAAACCATAGAGGCGTTGTTTCAAGTTATAAATGGGACATTGTATAAGAGCAACTACGATCCACTTGGTCCTAAATGGCTACTGGTTGTTCCAGCTCATCTCCGGCCAGCTATATTCAACTATTTCCACGATTCTCCAATATCCGGTCAACTGGGATTTGTGAAGATCATAGAGAGAATCCGACACAGGTATTACTGGCAAGGTCTCTACCAATCTATCAAGCACTATGTGAGTCACTATAAGGAGTGCCAGAGATGGAAGCATGTGTCGCAATAACATCCAGGTCATTCAGTGCCAATTCCACCTGCAGCAGCTGCATTCCACTGGACTGGAATGTACCCTTTAGGTTGGTTCCTGAGGTCGACAACCGGTAACTGATGGATAATAGTCTGCACTGACTAACTCACTTGCTACACTGTCACGAAATCTGTGCCAACTGCAGAAGCTCCAGAGATCGCATAATTACTAGTAAAAAACATTATTTTGAAGCATGAGGTACCTGATCGAGAAAAAGTATTCATGTCAAAACTAGTATCAGAGATAATGTCACGTTGCGACTGTGTTGTCAACTGTGTACCATCCTCAGACAAAATGGTCTTACAGAACATTTTAATAATGCCGCGAGTCTCCATGTTAACCGACTGCCAGCGTGGCGCAAGGGATAGCGTTAGAGATTGCGGTGCTGAAAGTCGCTGGTTCAATCCTATCCACCAGCAAAAATTTATGTCTTTTAATTAACGTTTCCAGAATTTTCTTATGTTCACTTGTAATTTCTACTTGTTTCTTATGTTAACTATTCTAATTTGAGTACATTCTGTCTGTGTATAAATAGCAGAGCACTCTGCCCAAGAGGCAGTCAGTGCTGCGTGTACGTTTCAGTCCGCAATAAACCTGCTTTCATTATAAGTGCTGTGTTCAGTCGACAACCCCGACTTCAAAGTCAAGCCTGCTTCCTGCTGCGACAATAAGATGTTAGTTATTTATTACTTTATTACTAATTCTGTGTCGTTTACCAGTCATGACTGGACAGACTGCATCAAGATTTATACATACATACATGCATACATATACATATATAAAAGAAGAAGAAAAAGAGAAAAAAGTTTACAATTTGGACATATACAACACAAATATTATCATTTTGACCAGTCACTTTCATCACTGTTGAAAAATTCACCAATGAGTATAGTGGATGCTCTTTCAGGTCCTGTGCAATTTTCCTTTTGAATGGTTCTGGTGGCAGGGATTGCACTTCTTTTGGCAGCGAGTTAAACATTTTCAGTGCAACCATTGGAAAACTGTCTTGTGTTCCAGTCAGACGACAGCTTGGTATTTCAATGCTCCTCTTGTTACGGGTGTCATGGTTATGTATATCTTGCCTCATGCTGAACTCCCCTTGGTTTTCTTTTATGCTCATGAGGCATAAAAACACATACTGGCTGAAGATCGTCATAATACCTAACCGTTTGAATATTGGCTTGCAGTGGTCCAATCTTTTGCTTGATGTAATTACTCTGACAGCCTTTTTTTGTAGCATTAACACATCTTTACAACCTGCAGCATGTCCCCATAGCAGTAGGCCATAATTAATATGGCTATGAAATAGCGCATAATACACTGTTACAAGGTATTGGTCAGTTAATGTACCTTTAAGCCTTCTCAGAAGGAATATTACACGGAAAAGCTTGGGGCATACATACACTGTGTGTTCATTCATTGTAAGTTTGCTGTCAATCATGAAACCTAGAAGTCTAACAGCTTCCATATTCTCGTCACAGCCAATTTTGCTAAGGCTGCATATAAGATGTTGTGTTTTTCCTTCATTCAGTTCCATTTTATTTTTGATGAACCATTCTTTTGTGTACTCAAAAAGGTCGCCTGTTGCTTGAAGAGCTTGTGCTGCAGATTTTCCTTTGGCAAAAAGAGTGGTGTCATCAGCAAACTGTAACATGTGGTTGTTACAGCCCATATCATTAACATATATTAGGAACAGGAGAGGACCTATGATGGACCCTTGGGGTACGCCATGTTCCAACTTTTGTTCTTGTGATAAGGCTCCATGTACTGACACCCCCTGCTTTCGGTTTTCCAGATACGATTGGAGAGTTGCCAGAATAGCACCTCCAACACCATAACAGTTTAATTTATTGAGGAGTATCTTGTGTGAGATGCAGTCAAATGCCTTGCTCAGGTCACAGAGTGTCAGTACCACACTTTCTCTATCTTCAAATAACTGTCTTATCTTTCTAGTCAAGTCCAGTGTTGCCGTAAATGTCGACTTTCCCTTGCGAAAACCATGCTGTGTGTCGTGGAAGAGCCTATTTTCTTCAAAATAATTTTGCAACTGATGTTTCATTACAGACTCCATAACTTTAGCTAGGATGGGGATTATTGAAATGGGTCTGTAGCTGGACACTTCACATGGATCACCTTTTTTTGTAGACTGGTACTGTCCTTACCAATTTCAGGAATTCTGGAAAGACACCAGAGGATAAACATCTGTTAATTACTATGGCTAGTGGTTGGGCAAGCTCTGGAATTATTTTTTAGCACTGTGCAAGACGTGCCAAAGATATCTGCACTCTCTGAATGCTTATATGATCTCACTATTTTTATTATGTCCTTAGGGTGCACTTCCTTCCAGTTTACAATTTTGTTACAGCGTTCATTTTTTATATCACTTGTGAGAAGTAAGCTTGAGTCTGGAATTTCACTGACAGTATCCTTCACTATCCTAATGAAGTACTGATTGAAGGCATCAGGACTACAGGAATTTAAGGCAGAAGTCGGCTTCTTCCTGTTCTCATTTACTAGATTCCAAGCTGCTTTACATGGGTTGTGAGCCTCTTTGATGAACTTCTCATTATATTTCCTTTTTTGCTTCCTCCACTTCCTTTCTGTAAATTCTCTTAGCTTTTGAGTATTTACAGTCAAGCAGATCTTTAGTTGGAAGATCTTTAGCTGTCTTCATTTAGTCCCTGAACATTACTACACTGCCTTTTAATCTGTCTAGCTCAGGAGTATACCACATCTTCATTGTTATAGGTTTGTCCCTTCCTTTTGATTTGCCTGCAGGATCCTTCTTGTGGATTATTGGAAACAAACCATCAAATTTTGTTTTTAATGTTTGGAACAGACATTCAAATGAGTCACTAGCTCCCAATTCTGCAAGATTTTGCTGCCAGTTCACACCAGACAGGACGGTTTTAGGTCATTTAATCTGTCTTCTTTGATAACCCTTCTACTGAATGTGTAGCTTGAGTGCCATGTGCTTGGTTGTAGTTTATTGTTGCCATTCATACTTATTTCCATTACCAATGCACTGTGGTCTGCAATCATTGGTTCTACTACATTGATATTATAATACCAGGTATTTAGGTTGGTGATAACTGTATCTAGACAGGCATCAACTCTTGTTGGGAGTCGGTTTGCTACAAATAGTCCTTAGCTGTTTATCAAGTTCATGAAAGTAGTGGGGCTGTGGGAGTTTCACCCCACTGAGATTCGCGCGTCTTTTGTTTTTTTGGCGGGAAATTTGAATTACGCCCCACCCCTCCTCCCTCGGCCAATTGCCTGACCGCAGATCAAAGGATACCGCCACAGGATGATTGATAGGTCTTCCTGGAAGAACGAAAGATGATTGACAGTTTACATTTAGGTCCTTTTGATTCGCTACTTGTCCGACCGCTAATCAAAGGACGCCGCCATAACGCACTTAAGGATGATTGACAGGTTGCAACACCTCCCTCGGCCACACACGACGCCCCGCCCCCCCGCCCCCCGCCCCCCCCCCTCCACCCCTCGGTGCCGCCACCAGACAAGCGGCACCTCAGACAGGTCCAGACCTATAGACCCCTCGACATGTCGGTACTCGCACCCTGGACCACACACCTGGCCGGTTCGACGCCCCCCTCCACCCCCCCCCCCCCGGCACTGCCGCCAGACAGGTGGCACCTCCGACAGGTCCAGACCTGTAGACCCCTCGACATGTCGGTACTCGCACCCTGGACCACACACCTGGCCGGTTCGACGCCCCCTCCACCCCTCGGCAGCGCCGCCAGACAGGCAGCACCTCCGACAGGTCCAGACCTGTAGACCCCTCGACATGTCTGTACTCGCACCCGCGACCCCTACTCGCTCGGCCGATTGCCGGACCGCCGCCTCAGCCGCCGACAGATGCTACCCCCCTCCTCCTCCACGCTAGCGACCGGTTCTCAAAGGACGCCGCCACCCGCCCTACCCGCGAGAACAAACAATACCGCGACGATTGTCTTGACCGCACCGACACCGCCTCCACAGGCCGACCCCTGCTCTCTTTTTACGGCGACCGCGCCCCGACAGGTCAGCAGCCAATTAAATTGCATATTTATTATTAAGCGCGCCGCAGCGATCCGTACGCCAGATCTCGATTTATGTAACAACAATTTCCGCCGTTTATTATTATTCTTGGAAAAAAATAAAGCTACCATAGTGTTCTTCGTATGCTTTAGAACAGAAATGCTTAGTTGGTCTCGTATACTACAGCATGTAGTATTAAATATTAAAACTCGTATGCAAAATTTGCAAGTAAGAATTTCCACTCCCATCTCTCTCCACGCTCTTCGCATAGACTACAACCGACAGACGTGTTTAATAATAATTATAGCGCAGGTTACGGTAACGAACGCCACAAACTTACGTATCCATCTTAACATATAGTCTTTAGATATACAGAAACAATTCTAACGAAAAGAAAAGAAATGGTCCGTTTTCGGAATTCGACCGCAACCTTAGATCTATAAATGTATCTCTTCGTTTAGACGATGCAAGCAACAGCCATCGAACGGAATGTAACTTGTATGCCAACCACTCTTTCGACAACGTAACAGCAGCAGCAGAAGACGGTATATTGTTTATACAAACATTCCAAATAACGAAAATCGGCAATGACATCTAGCACAACGTCTCTAAATATACATCTGCAAAGCACCGTTAAACTGGTATGCGAAATTTGCAAGTAAGAATTTACATTCCCATCTCTCTCCAGCCGTGTTTAATAATAATAGCGCAGGTTAGATAATAAACGCCACAAACTTACGTATCCATCTTAACATAAACTCTTTCGATATACGAAAACAATTCTAACCAGAGCCCATTAACGAAAAGAAAAGAAATGGTCCGTTTCGGAACTCTACCACAACCTTGCATCTATAAATGTATCTCTTCGTTTAGACGATGCAAGCAATAGCCATCGAACGGGATGTAACTTGTATGCCAACCACTCTTTCGATAAAACAGCAACAACAGCGGCAAGCAGCAGAATACGACATAGTGATAATACAAAAATTCCAAATAACGAAAATCGGCAATGACATTTAGCACAAAGTCTCTAAATAAACATCTGCAAGCACCGTTAACAATCGTCCAGAACGCAGAGCGCTCTCTCGGCAGACTACATAAAAGAAACATATGCTAAGTGTTTAAACAAAAACACCTAAGTTACATCTCCAAATGATCAAAACCTTCTATGCAGACGCACCATTCTGACAAGGATAGCTCGCAATGCATTTATTTAATGGAGCTGAGCCATGCCGAAAGTTCCGAAATTTAACACTCTAGCGACCTTGCCCTGTTACGTTTCCTTCTTCTTAGATCGAGGTATAACTGCGCATTCCGAGAGTTCGGGTATTTTAATTTTACCTCTTATTTCCTTGCTACAGCAGTACACATCCCATCTAAGAAATCTTTGTCCTGTTACGATGCAAACTACATTTATCTGACACCGATATTCCAGCGCCCCAGATGACATTTAATCCCTATTGTGCAATGGAGAGTCGAAATAAAAGAAAAATACGTGAAATAATTTACCGATTCCGACCGTCTACACTAAAACTTTTCGAAATTATTGGCCTAACAACACCCTTATTCGACAATACAGCAACCACAGAACCGAAGTTACCTGACCAATGCAACACAGATTTCCAGCTCGACCCGCCCTTTACCCACAAAATTCCTACTCCGAACTAAGATTTATTATTTTAATTACAAGTAGATGTCCACCGCAAACGAAGACGCTAACCTACACGCCACAACACATGATTCTATATAGGACATGGAGTGTTTACAATTTTTGTTTTGTTTATTAAAGTACAACTGAGTACATGCAACGTAATGTTCGCAAACACATCGCAACCAACTCCCGGACACTTCGATCATAACCTGCTCTCTAAGGAATGGATGGGAGTCACACATAGTACAAACACGTTTGTCGTGTGTTCCGCTAATTTCGGCCAGTACAACTATGCGAGACCAATCCCCCCGCCTGTTTACTGTAAAAGCAAATATTTTTCCCCACACTATCTGTTTAAACTGGGCTTGCACATATACAATAGCCTCCTTTTAAAAGCATGTGTCTTCGCCATATAACCCAGTTTTCGTTTACCCTTCTTCTTCTTCTTAGGACTTGTGGAATAACGTAGACGATATCTACGTCTGTGGATAATAAAGTCCTGGAATGCTAAAAAAAAATATAGTTCCTTGCTCGACTCTACAAGTAATTTACAGTCGAAACTAAGAAAAACATAATGTCCGAGAGAGCGGTCAATTTTCTGGTACTCTTAATACCCAAGTATCAATTCTAAAAGCGTTAAGCGTTTGCACAGTACAACGGCGCACTTTGTAAATACCGTATCTTCTCTTTTAGAACACTTAAACAATCTTCTTACACAATCCTCCATCCTGGTAATACCATCTTCTCGACCCGGCGAAAAAATAAAAGTCCTAACAATTAACTGCCTGGACTCTTTATAAAATCGATATCTTTGCTTACACCAGGGCTCGTGATTTTTCGACAAATTTATTTTGGTTCTACAATTCGACGCCAACCACGTTAAGCAGTCGTTTCCTCGCCCGCAACCACTTTGATATTGCTCCTCCCATCCGAAAGTCATGCTCGGATACGAACGCCACTCGGTTAAAGTATTGTCCAAAAATCCAGGAGATAGAAGCCATCTACACGAAGCTGCTGCTGTAGTATAGATGGGAGTGCCTCCATTAAAAAACATCGATTAGCTGCAGTTTATAAGATATATACCCACAGGACGTATATATTTCCCCCCATGTATTCCAGAAATAGTAACTTCGTCTTATCTCCAACGTTTGCAGTATCGAACTTGCGGAATTTACTACCACACACACGCGCGCGCACTCCATTGGCTACAACTAGCGCACTTTAAGTAACGAAACTATAGGAGTTTTATAAAACACGTTGATTTTCGACGACAGAATTATGATTTACCGCAGCAGGCATATCCGCTACGTAAACGTGTTGCACACCAGCCGTAAAGTAGCCAACACTAGCATACGATTAAACAGACGATGCTTCGACGAAAGATCAATGCACCACCAAAATCAGTTTTCTTTACAGCTTTACCGTGATGTATATATTTAGGGTATATCGACACTTTTTACTTACATTCCGTCCCATCTAGCCTAAAGCACTCTCTGTAAGCGCCAAACATTTCCAACACAGTAACAGAACTACACCTTGCAGTCAACACGAACCTACAACAACAGAAGAATCTAGCCATTCCAACTCGTTTTTTGTCCCAACTAGCATGCTGCTAGCTATGTATACGTCCGTAACAACCCAGACAGAGCTATCCTTACATCCGTCACTAACCCAGTACCAACTCTAAACAAGTTACCACAGATGGTGTTATAACCGCGATCAGTAACAGACAAGATCTCCCAGACACACAGCGTTTTAATAAAGTTTCAATCTCGCTCTCTCTCCACCCAATAACTACGTTGGTTGCTTGACCTGTCCCTAACATCCAACCACAACTTTGTTTCCAATGCATAGCCCGGCAGACAATATTTCTGGAACGCTCTCTATCAGCCAATAGACTATATACCTCGAGCATTCGCGCACAAATCACCATCGTATTCCACTCCTTCTAACAAATTATTACTCTCGATAAACATCTGTAACACAGTGTAAAAAAATGAGCGACGTGCACACGCACAGAACAGCTAACAAGAAAAGATCTAGATCCAAGCCAAGTTCTTATAATCCTTACAAGCAGCAACGCAAAATAGTCTACACCATTTCGAACTAATGCAACACCAGATTTTCTTTTTAACGACCTCCAAGAGCAATCCTTTAGAGACTAAACATACGATTAAATGCACCTCCAATGTAGGTAACTAATCCTCTAACTCGATGCTTATCGACCAAAGAACATTAATTTACCACTGCAATCATCTCCGATACGCTACCGAGAGACGTCCATTCGTAAACACAGCTAAAAGAAGATATAAATGCCCCACATCCATCCTACGAAGTATCTATATGTATTTCCACAATTGTGGACCACATCTGCGTTGCATCGTATCGCACGACTAAACAGTTCAAAATAGGTACTTCGCGCAAGCTAGCATGCATAATCACATTCCATGTTATTTCTGGCTGTAGGCGAGTGCGGACCTGTTGACTCATCGTAGACGCCGGTTTGGAGCGTGTGTACGTCCTATACATGTAAACATACCTGTCCACGCTCGCACCTGACCCGGAGAAGTTTTCGGTTTAATTTTTCCTGGCCGCACCAGATTCCGAATACAAGAGAGCTATTTTCGCGAAGATAGATTTCCTCGCAGCTGACGCAAGCGATGTTTTTACCGTACGAGCAGTCGTTAAACTTTTATACGCAGATACATATACAGACAGTAGGATGTGCGCAAATTTGCGATGTAGCTCTTACAGAAACGAAACATAGTTTTTTTTTTTAGAAATTCGATAAGAAGAAGAAGAACGAAATTTATACAAGATGAACCAATGTGCAATAAGTCAAACCCCAATCCATGCAGCAATGTACCGAGCAACATCGATTTAAACGAACGCTTTGCTTAGCTGTAGAATAGAACAACACAGAATTACACCTCCCTAACAGATATTTTACCGAGGGAGTTACTGCTCTCTGCTAACAAGAAACAAGTCTTCTGGTATCTTCTCCTAAACCCTATAAGCCTATAAGACCGAAACTTTCTACTCGAGAAGCTAGACACAGAATGCAAATCGTTCTTTATTATTCTTGTTATGTGTAACTTTAATTTTCTCCGCTGTAACTCGTAGTTTTAGATCCAGTTCCAGCCAGAAGTTCGAAAGGTAGAGGGAAGATATGTTCTCGAACTCCATTACGTATCTTCGTTTCCTCCTGCACCTTCGGGCAATGTTTCTAGACGAGAACAATCGTGTATTTTAACTTTTCTCATTATTTCCTGATTGTAGCACTATGCGTCGCTGTGTGTGTACGTTACCAACTCCTGTGGTAATTTCCGTATGGAACACTAGGTTTTACGATTATTGCAAACGATTGCTTGTTATTCCATCCGTTTTTAACTCTGCAAATGACTGTCCCCAGTCCACCACATTTGGATGCAATGTAGTCCCTTCTCCAAACGATAATGCAATACGTTTTTCGTGTCTTCCGCTATTTTCGGTCAGTACACCAACGCGTGACCAATCTCCCTGACTGTTTACTGTAAAAAGCAAATATTTTATAAGTCCCAGTCGTACCCAGATTTCTCCACACCCTCCGTTTAAGCCATAGCTTCGTCTTTCTCCAGCATTAGTTTGTACTCGTCCTTTATGGCAGTTGCTTTAGCCATATATTCTAGCTTCCTTCTCTTGGTCTCGATATCCGCCATTTCCAGTTTTCTTTTCGCGCACATAAGACATTAACTGCACGTAGCGATGTAATTTCTTTAATGGGGGATGGCTTAAGCCTGTGTGATACATTTACTATTTTCGCTGGGCTTGCAGAATGACATGTTTGTAGGTACCAGACCTAATTCGGCGATATCTATATCTGGAGGCAGTGTGGAGAACAATGTTCTGGATTGGGAGAAGAATGTTTCCCCTGCATTAATGTAGCTTTTAAGTGTACTACTTATATCGTCTTTGCCGCTGCCAGTATTACGAATCTCCACCTAATTTACAGGTAGACAATGGAAACTAAAAGCTGATAGAACGTAACGTACAAGCTTTTATCGATCTGGAAGGTTTAACCTGTACACCGATCATATTTCGGGTATTTTTATTACCCCAGTACACAAATTGCAGGACACTATAAAACACTACAAAGCATCTGTTCTCCCAAATGTTTGTTATTCGCCCCCCACATGGTGGAGAAACACTTTGCAGATACCGTTTAAAAAACTTAAAGAGTCTTGCACAAGATCAAAAACACTCTCCATCCGGTAATCGTATATTGTAAAACCCCCTGTTCTCGACCCAACGACGAAGTAAGTGCTCAAATGCAGCAAACAGACCTCTATCTCTCTTTTTAGGGTAAATTGGGTCACGGATCACAAAATTCACACCACAACCAGCGGTTTTATCCCCTAGTAAGACTCCAGGACGTTCTCCAAATTATGGAGAAAATATTTCCAGGCGAAGTATTAAATAAGCTCCATATAGGCGAGATTCTAGTTGGGTTCTTCGGGACTTGTGGTATAGAGACAAGTGCGTAGAATCGAATCCTGCATATGACAACGCGACGGTGGCGAGTTCCGAAGCGCAGCAGCTGGGAGGACCTCCAGGCTATAGCGAAGACACACATCCTCCTCAACTCCCACAAGGTGTTGTATTGGAATATATAAGGGGCGGTTGGAGAAGCCTCCTGGTCACATCCTCGAAACGCAAAGCATGCACAACCGCTGGTTGTGGTGTGAATTTTGTGATCCGTGACCCAATTTACCCTAAAAAGAGAGATAGAGGTCTGTTTGCTGCATTTGAGCACTTACTTCGTCGTTGGGTCGAGAACAGGGGGTTTTACAATATACGATTACCGGATGGAGAGTGTTTTTGATCTTGTGCAAGACTCTTTAAGTTTTTTAAACGGTATCTGCAAAGTGTTTCTCCACCATGTGGGGGGCGAATAACAAACATCTGGGACAACAGATGCTTTGTAGTGTTTAATAGTGTCCTGCAATTTGTGTACTGGGGTAATAAAAGTACCCGAAAATTGATCGGTGTACAGGTTAAACCTTCGAGATCGATAAAAGCTTGTACGTTACGTTCTATCAGCTTTTAGTTTCCATTGTCTACCTGTAAATTAGGTGGAGATTCGTAATACTGGCAGCGGCAAAGACGATTTAAGTAGTACACTTTAAAGCTACATTAATGCAGGGGAAACATACTTCTCCCAATCCAGAACATTGTTCTCCACACTGCCTCCAGATATAGATATCGCCGAATTAGGTCTGGTACCTACAAACAATGTCATTCTGCAAGCCCAGCGAAAAGAATAAATGTATCACACAGGCTTAAGCCATCCCCCATTAAAGAAATTACATCGCTACGTGCAGTTAATGTCTTATGTGCGCGAAAAGAAAACTGGAAATGGCGGATATCAAGACCAAGAGAAGGAAGCTAGAATATATGGCTAAAGCAACTGCCATAAAGGACGAGTACAAACTAATGCTGGAGAAAGACGAAGCTATGGCTTAAACGGAGGGTGTGGAGAAATCTGGGTACGACTGGGACTTATAAAATATTTGCTTTTTACAGTAAACAGTCAGGGAGATTGGTCACGCGTTGGTGTACTGACCGAAAATAGCGGAAGACACGAAAAACGTATTGCATTATCGTTTGGAGAAGGGACTACATTTCATCCAAATGTGGTGGACTGGGGACAGTCTTTTGCAGAGTTAAAAACGGATGGAATAACAAGCAATCGTTTGCAATAATCGTAAAACCTAGTGTTCCATACGGAAATTACCACAGGAGTTGGTAACGTACACACACAGCGACGCATAGTGCTACAATCAGGAAATAATGAGAAAAGTTAAAATACACGATTGTTCTCGTCTAGAAACATTGCCCGAAGGTGCAGGAGGAAACGAAGATACGTAATGGAGTTCGAGAACATATCTTCCCTCTACCTTTCGAACTTCTGGCTGGAACTGGATCTAAAACTACGAGTTACAGCGGAGAAAATTAAAGTTACACATAACAAGAATAATAAAGAACGATTTGCATTCTGTGTCTAGCTTCTCGAGTAGAAAGTTTCGGTCTTATAGGCTTATAGGGTTTAGGAGAAGATACCAGAAGACTTGTTTCTTGTTAGCAGAGAGCAGTAACTCCCTCGGTAAAATATCTGTTAGGGAGGTGTAATTCTGTGTTGTTCTATTCTACAGCTAAGCAAAGCGTTCGTTTAAATCGATGTTGCTCGGTACATTGCTGCATGGATTGGGGTTTGACTTATTGCACATTGGTTCATCTTGTATAAATTTCGTTCTTCTTCTTCTTATCGAATTTCTAAAAAAAAAAAACTATGTTTCGTTTCTGTAAGAGCTACATCGCAAATTTGCGCACATCCTACTGTCTGTATATGTATCTGCGTATAAAAGTTTAACGACTGCTCGTACGGTAAAAACATCGCTTGCGTCAGCTGCGAGGAAATCTATCTTCGCGAAAATAGCTCTCTTGTATTCGGAATCTGGTGCGGCCAGGAAAAATTAAACCGAAAACTTCTCCGGGTCAGGTGCGAGCGTGGACAGGTATGTTTACATGTATAGGACGTACACACGCTCCAAACCGGCGTCTACGATGAGTCAACAGGTCCGCACTCGCCTACAGCCAGAAATAACATGGAATGTGATTATGCATGCTAGCTTGCGCGAAGTACCTATTTTGAACTGTTTAGTCGTGCGATACGATGCAACGCAGATGTGGTCCACAATTGTGGAAATACATATAGATACTTCGTAGGATGGATGTGGGGCATTTATATCTTCTTTTAGCTGTGTTTACGAATGGACGTCTCTCGGTAGCGTATCGGAGATGATTGCAGTGGTAAATTAATGTTCTTTGGTCGATAAGCATCGAGTTAGAGGATTAGTTACCTACATTGGAGGTGCATTTAATCGTATGTTTAGTCTCTAAAGGATTGCTCTTGGAGGTCGTTAAAAAGAAAATCTGGTGTTGCATTAGTTCGAAATGGTGTAGACTATTTTGCGTTGCTGCTTGTAAGGATTATAAGAACTTGGCTTGGATCTAGATCTTTTCTTGTTAGCTGTTCTGTGCGTGTGCACGTCGCTCATTTTTTTACACTGTGTTACAGATGTTTATCGAGAGTAATAATTTGTTAGAAGGAGTGGAATACGATGGTGATTTGTGCGCGAATGCTCGAGGTATATAGTCTATTGGCTGATAGAGAGCGTTCCAGAAATATTGTCTGCCGGGCTATGCATTGGAAACAAAGTTGTGGTTGGATGTTAGGGACAGGTCAAGCAACCAACGTAGTTATTGGGTGGAGAGAGAGCGAGATTGAAACTTTATTAAAACGCTGTGTGTCTGGGAGATCTTGTCTGTTACTGATCGCGGTTATAACACCATCTGTGGTAACTTGTTTAGAGTTGGTACTGGGTTAGTGACGGATGTAAGGATAGCTCTGTCTGGGTTGTTACGGACGTATACATAGCTAGCAGCATGCTAGTTGGGACAAAAAACGAGTTGGAATGGCTAGATTCTTCTGTTGTTGTAGGTTCGTGTTGACTGCAAGGTGTAGTTCTGTTACTGTGTTGGAAATGTTTGGCGCTTACAGAGAGTGCTTTAGGCTAGATGGGACGGAATGTAAGTAAAAAGTGTCGATATACCCTAAATATATACATCACGGTAAAGCTGTAAAGAAAACTGATTTTGGTGGTGCATTGATCTTTCGTCGAAGCATCGTCTGTTTAATCGTATGCTAGTGTTGGCTACTTTACGGCTGGTGCAACACGTTTACGTAGCGGATATGCCTGCTGCGGTAAATCATAATTCTGTCGTCGAAAATCAACGTGTTTTATAAAACTCCTATAGTTTCGTTACTTAAAGTGCGCTAGTTGTAGCCAATGGAGTGCGCGCGTGTGTGTGTGGTAGTAAATTCCGCAAGTTCGATACTGCAAACGTTGGAGATAAGACGAAGTTACTATTTCTGGAATACATGGGGGGAAATATATACGTCCTGTGGGTATATATCTTATAAACTGCAGCTAATCGATGTTTTTTAATGGAGGCGCTCCCATCTATACTACAGCAGCAGCTTCGTGTAGATGGCTTCTATCTCCTGGATTTTTGGACAATACTTTAACCGAGTGGCGTTCGTATCCGAGCATGACTTTCGGATGGGAGGAGCAATATCAAAGTGGTTGCGGGCGAGGAAACGACTGCTTAACGTGGTTGGCGTCGAATTGTAGAACCAAAATAAATTTGTCGAAAAATCACGAGCCCTGGTGTAAGCAAAGATATCGATTTTATAAAGAGTCCAGGCAGTTGATTGTTAGGACTTTTATTTTTTCGCCGGGTCGAGAAGATGGTATTACCAGGATGGAGGATTGTGTAAGAAGATTGTTTAAGTGTTCTAAAAGAGAAGATACGGTATTTACAAAGTGCGCCGTTGTACTGTGCAAACGCTTAACGCTTTTAGATTTGATACTTGGGTATTAAGAGTACCAGAAAATTGACCGCTCTCTCGGACATTATGTTTTTCTTAGTTTCGACTGTAAATTACTTGTAGAGTCGAGCAAGGAACTATATTTTTTTTTAGCATTCCAGGACTTTATTATCCACAGACGTAGATATCGTCTACGTTATTCCACAAGTCCTAAGAAGAAGAAGAAGGGTAAACGAAAACTGGGTTATATGGCGAAGACACATGCTTTTAAAAGGAGGCTATTGTATATGTGCAAGCCCAGTTTAAACAGATAGTGTGGGGAAAAATATTTGCTTTTACAGTAAACAGGCGGGGGGATGGGTCTCGCATAGTTGTACTGGCCGAAATTAGCGGAACACACGACAAACGTGTTTGTACTATGTGTGACTCCCATCCATTCCTTAGAGAGCAGGTTATGATCGAAGTGTCCGGGAGTTGGTTGCGATGTGTTTGCGAACATTACGTTGCATGTACTCAGTTGTACTTTAATAAACAAAACAAAAATTGTAAACACTCCATGTCCTATATAGAATCATGTGTTGTGGCGTGTAGGTTAGCGTCTTCGTTTGCGGTGGACATCTACTTGTAATTAAAATAATAAATCTTAGTTCGGAGTAGGAATTTTGTGGGTAAAGGGCGGGTCGAGCTGGAAATCTGTGTTGCATTGGTCAGGTAACTTCGGTTCTGTGGTTGCTGTATTGTCGAATAAGGGTGTTGTTAGGCCAATAATTTCGAAAAGTTTTAGTGTAGACGGTCGGAATCGGTAAATTATTTCACGTATTTTTCTTTTATTTCGACTCTCCATTGCACAATAGGGATTAAATGTCATCTGGGGCGCTGGAATATCGGTGTCAGATAAATGTAGTTTGCATCGTAACAGGACAAAGATTTCTTAGATGGGATGTGTACTGCTGTAGCAAGGAAATAAGAGGTAAAATTAAAATACCCGAACTCTCGGAATGCGCAGTTATACCTCGATCTAAGAAGAAGGAAACGTAACAGGGCAAGGTCGCTAGAGTGTTAAATTTCGGAACTTTCGGCATGGCTCAGCTCCATTAAATAAATGCATTGCGAGCTATCCTTGTCAGAATGGTGCGTCTGCATAGAAGGTTTTGATCATTTGGAGATGTAACTTAGGTGTTTTTGTTTAAACACTTAGCATATGTTTCTTTTATGTAGTCTGCCGAGAGAGCGCTCTGCGTTCTGGACGATTGTTAACGGTGCTTGCAGATGTTTATTTAGAGACTTTGTGCTAAATGTCATTGCCGATTTTCGTTATTTGGAATTTTTGTATTATCACTATGTCGTATTCTGCTGCTTGCCGCTGTTGTTGCTGTTTTATCGAAAGAGTGGTTGGCATACAAGTTACATCCCGTTCGATGGCTATTGCTTGCATCGTCTAAACGAAGAGATACATTTATAGATGCAAGGTTGTGGTAGAGTTCCGAAACGGACCATTTCTTTTCTTTTCGTTAATTGGCTCTGGTTAGAATTGTTTTTGTATATCGAAAGAGTTTATGTTAAGATGGATACGTAAGTTTGTGGCGTTTATTATCTAACCTGCGCTATTATTATTAAACACGGCTGGAGAGAGATGGGAATGTAAATTCTTACTTGCAAATTTCGCATACCAGTTTAACGGTGCTTTGCAGATGTATATTTAGAGACGTTGTGCTAGATGTCATTGCCGATTTTCGTTATTTGGAATGTTTGTATAAACAATATACCGTCTTCTGCTGCTGCTGTTACGTTGTCGAAAGAGTGGTTGGCATACAAGTTACATTCCGTTCGATGGCTGTTGCTTGCATCGTCTAAACGAAGAGATACATTTATAGATCTAAGGTTGCGGTCGAATTCCGAAAACGGACCATTTCTTTTCTTTTCGTTAGAATTGTTTCTGTATATCTAAAGACTATATGTTAAGATGGATACGTAAGTTTGTGGCGTTCGTTACCGTAACCTGCGCTATAATTATTATTAAACACGTCTGTCGGTTGTAGTCTATGCGAAGAGCGTGGAGAGAGATGGGAGTGGAAATTCTTACTTGCAAATTTTGCATACGAGTTTTAATATTTAATACTACATGCTGTAGTATACGAGACCAACTAAGCATTTCTGTTCTAAAGCATACGAAGAACACTATGGTAGCTTTATTTTTTTCCAAGAATAATAATAAACGGCGGAAATTGTTGTTACATAAATCGAGATCTGGCGTACGGATCGCTGCGGCGCGCTTAATAATAAATATGCAATTTAATTGGCTGCTGACCTGTCGGGGCGCGGTCGCCGTAAAAAGAGAGCAGGGGTCGGCCTGTGGAGGCGGTGTCGGTGCGGTCAAGACAATCGTCGCGGTATTGTTTGTTCTCGCGGGTAGGGCGGGTGGCGGCGTCCTTTGAGAACCGGTCGCTAGCGTGGAGGAGGAGGGGGTAGCATCTGTCGGCGGCTGAGGCGGCGGTCCGGCAATCGGCCGAGCGAGTAGGGGTCGCGGGTGCGAGTACAGACATGTCGAGGGGTCTACAGGTCTGGACCTGTCGGAGGTGCTGCCTGTCTGGCGGCGCTGCCGAGGGGTGGAGGGGGCGTCGAACCGGCCAGGTGTGTGGTCCAGGGTGCGAGTACCGACATGTCGAGGGGTCTACAGGTCTGGACCTGTCGGAGGTGCCACCTGTCTGGCGGCAGTGCCGGGGGGGGGGGTGGAGGGGGGCGTCGAACCGGCCAGGTGTGTGGTCCAGGGTGCGAGTACCGACATGTCGAGGGGTCTATAGGTCTGGACCTGTCTGAGGTGCCGCTTGTCTGGTGGCGGCACCGAGGGGTGGAGGGGGGGGGGGCGGGGGGCGGGGGGGCGGGGCGTCGTGTGTGGCCGAGGGAGGTGTTGCAACCTGTCAATCATCCTTAAGTGCGTTATGGCGGCGTCCTTTGATTAGCGGTCGGACAAGTAGCGAATCAAAAGGACCTAAATGTAAACTGTCAATCATCTTTCGTTCTTCCAGGAAGACCTATCAATCATCCTGTGGCGGTATCCTTTGATCTGCGGTCAGGCAATTGGCCGAGGGAGGAGGGGTGGGGCGTAATTCAAATTTCCCGCCAAAAAAACAAAAGACGCGTGAATCTCAGTGGGGTGAAACTCCCACAGCCCCACTACTCATGAAGACTCTCTCTTTGATACTTCTATCACCTATATGCACGTTGAAGTCACCACATAATGCAATTTTAGATTTAAGGCGTGTTAGGTAAGACAAACAGTTCTCCACTTGTGCAATAAAGTTTTCAAAATTACCGTCTGGTGAGTGGTAGACAGAGATAATAATGAGATCAATATTTGTTAAGACTAATGAAGCCAATTCAAGATCTAGGTCTGTAGAGAAGCTTTTTAGATCTGTTTCCTTTACACTAAGATTTTTGTTTGCATACACAGATACACCACCATGAATTTTAGTTATTGGATACCATGCATTTACCACATTCAAATATTCAATATATCTGTAATAGTCACCTCTGCTTCAGTCAACCAGTACTCACATATACATAAGACATCTGGTTTAACGTATTCTACAAAGAATGATAAAAAGTCTATTTTGGTTCTTAAACACTGCACATTGACAAATGCAATAACTAAAGGCATATGACTGTCATCTCTATTGTTTTTTCTGTGTAACAATCTGGGGACCTGGTTTTCACTGTCAGGGTCTATTTTATTGGGGCACTGGTCGATCTCTGGAATACAAAACGCCTGATTACAATGTTCTTTGGCCAAATAGCAGTGTCCATTACTGTATCTTGTCCTTTAGATGGAAGTCAACACCAATCTTGAAGCTACTGTTCATACCGAAATAACAGGTTTTCGCTTGGTAGGCGATGTGAGATGTTTCTTTTATTTAACTTCAAAACATATCGATTTCGTCCCTATGATGGGACATCATCAGTGCAGAATTGCAAGTCATGATGACCTATGTGCTCTGCTTAAAAACATTTAAAGGTCTTGCCGGTACAAGTCACAACAATTAATTTAATTAATTTAATTGTTGTGACTTGTACCGGCAAGACCTTTAAATGTTTTTAAGCAGAGCACATAGGTCATCATGACTTGCAATTTTGCACTGATGATGTCCCATCATAGGGACGAAATCGATATGTTTTGAAGTTAAATAAAAGAAACATCTCACATCGCCTACCAAGCGAAAACCTGTTATTGCATTATAATTCTGTGGTGGGCTGGCACACAAAATGGAATCTAGTTATATTGTTCATACCCTTTGTTTCTAGTTTCTCAACTTGAAAGTTGCTGTATCCTGGAAAGATTTTCTCTAGAAATTTGATTACATTTTCAGTTGTTGTACCATTTTTCACTTTTCCTAAATGGAACCATGCTCTTTTCTCTCCATATAGCATTCCTTGCTCATCACCAGTGGCTATTATCAGATTTTTTCTTCCTGTGGTACTTGAATTTCTGACAGGCACTGTGGCAGAAGCTTGTGCTTGGGCTATTGGTATTTCTTTCTCTACAGTTTTCTGGAGCACAGTTTTGTACAGCATTTTTGGTCGTGCATATGTCTTCTGTGTAATTTCGTGCGTATTGTTGGTTTGTTGTTTTGCTGTAGTTGACGTATTTTGTTTATTCACATAACGAGCAGTTTTCCTGTAATGAACATCACGCCAATTTGTATCTGTATTGGATTTATCTGAAGTATTCAAAGAGTTGTAAAGACTATGTTGATCGTTACTGACACTAGTTTTCGAATCATTGGAAGATATATAATTCAAACATCGATCTTGTGCTGCTTCACAGACTGTAAGGTCTTTATCATTATTTATTTGTTCCAAATTGTTACGTACAGGTGTCGCAGTTGAAATGTTTTCTTGCCCTGTTTTTGAATTAGTAGGCCTATTCACAGATGGATCCTGAGCTACATCATGGACAGTACACTCCACATTATTTATGCGTTTCGACTTGAATATCATACCGGTAGTTTCAATGTCGTTTTCGTGTCCATACTCGGTTTCTTTTACAAGGAATTTAGAAGACTGTGGCGTACTCGTATTCGAATCTGTAATATTAGAAACTGGGCTGTGTGCTAGTGTTTCAGACTCAATAATCGGCTCTCCATTTGCGTTTAAACATGTACCGGTTGTGTTGGCTTTTTTAGCATTCAACAGAAAATGTTTACGCGCTTTTCCGCTTTCTTTGCGAGGAGATTTGGCCAGATGTGACACTAGCGTTTCAAATCTGGAGTTTTCAGCGATCACTGTACTTAGTTGCATTTTTAATTTTTGAATTGTCTTTTACTAGTTGAGCTACTGTTTTTGTTAAATTTTCGACTGCGTCACTTAATTTCAGTTTTTCTTTCGTATTGTTTGCATGCGAAGCACCCTTTTCTATTTTCAGCAGTTCAGTTCTACGTGGATTACAAGGTTGATTTTGTGAGTTCTCTTGTATGTCGCTACTTTTCATACATTAATGATTTTGTTATTATCGTCACTTTTGCACTCACAAATGATTTTTATTTCGTTTCCTACCTTCACATTTCCACTATTTCTATAGCTGGATGCACTTACAGAACGTTGCTGTTTTGTTGTTGATGATATTTCCGATGGTTCATTGTGTAATCTGACTTCACATGGACCACAGCAGAACTTAATTCGTCCTTTTGAACTATTTACCAAGCGAACTTCACTGTTTGTAAGGTCAACACAATCACTGTGAAACAAGTTCCCACACCATAGTCCACAAATCACACTTATATCCGTGTGTTTTATTAATTTATTGCACACTTCACATAATCTGTTTGCTTCACTTTCCGCCATCTTTTTCGCACAAAGATATGCTGTCGACGTTGAGCAGAAGGAATAGGATACAATACTGGCAGTCGTGACATTTGCTTATAATACAGCAAGGCAAGACGACACAGGCTTCACGCCGTTTTTCCTGCTTCATGTTCGTGAAGCTGAGTCGACAATGAATACGCTGTTCCTGCAAACGAACGACACTCAGGATGACTATGTGAAAAAGCTCATCACAAGTGTGGAAGAAGCAAGGTAGCTGGCTCACATACGAACACTGGACGTCCAGGAGAAGGACCGCTAGCGGTATAACGACAAGCACCAACCTGTTGTATATAGACCACGATTTTTACTTCTGTACGGAAAGTAAGGCTATCAGAAAAGTTAACAAAGTGATACTTTGGTCTGTATCGGGTCATATGCCGCCTGTCAGACAAAGTCAAAGATAATAATCCGTCCTCAAAACGACAAAAACGAAGAGACATTGTGCGCATCCTCCATATAAAGCCTTAGCACGATCCCAAAGGCAGACAGATAGAAACGGCCACTTGTTCAAGGACCATGAAGACCATTGTGATAATGATGAAGCCATGACAGCAGGATCCAGCACCAGTCATCGTCATCTTAAGGCTTTTCCAGAAATGCCATACAGATGACCCATGACAAGATCCAGGACACTGCAGATAGCTTCAAAGGGAACCTAACAGCGGATCGCTGTTCTTTCAGGGAAGAGAGAAATGCGGCGAGTCTTCTGACGGAATGCATGTTGCAGTGGTTATCATCGCAAATAGCTGTGCTTGCGGTCCCCAGTTTGGTTGTATTCACTATTCTTAGAATGTTCCACATTTTTCTTATGTTTGATGTACTTGTAAGTTACAGAAAATTCTCTCTGTGTGAATGTGGAGCACTCCAAGCAGGAGGCAGTCTGTAGTGAGTGTATGCTTGTGTTAGCTATAAACATGATCTAAGTGTAAAGTAACATTAACGACCAGCCTTCGAATTGCACACCACCTGCAGTGTGACAATATAACTCGAGTGAGGTAATAAGATGTCCGATGTTACCAGAAGACGTTTTCTTTAAAAATTTCTACCCAAGCAATCTTGATTTGGTACAATGGGCCAGTGACTATAGAGTGTATGGCACCATTTGAAATGCATTGTTAATGTATTTCACGTGACATGATACTTTTGACAGTGGTAATTCATCTTAATGATATGAGCTTTTAATTTACTTATCGTTAAGTTCATAAACTAGATATAGCAGTTTTAAATTTAAAATAAATTACAAAACAGCAAACTGTAGTAAAAGCTACTATATGTAGGGGAGAGCGAGGAAATACCGTGCACAAAAGGCACTTTTCAAATATTTCGTATTTTTCGAATTCAATTGAAAAGTTGAACACTTTTTTTTGGACAAGAAATCAATTCCCTACACATTTATGGCTTCATATTTGCTATATTCCTGTAGTTGTTTTACAAGTATATATAGATTGGGTCTCCGGGTTCAAAATTCAAGATGGCGGCCGGAAAAACCCACCCCAAGACCCGCGCGCTCGGCCAATTGCCCGACCGTAGATCAAAGGATGCCGCCACACTCGAACAATAGCGCACTTAAGAATGATTGACAGTCTACATGTAATTGCATTTAGGTCCTTTTGATTGTCATCGACACTACTTGTCCAACCGCTAATCAAAGGGCACCGCCTCTCACTTCTGGAAAAAAAAAAAAAAAAAAAAAAAAAGATTATTGACAGTCACCCCCATAGACATGTCTGTACTTGCGCTACCACCACCCACCACCCTCAGCCACACACCTGGCCGACACGACGACCCCCCATCCACCCCCCCCCCCAACACCGCCGCCAGACAGGCGGCACATCCGACAGGTCCAGACCTGTCAACCCCCTCAACATGTCTGTACTTGCGCTATACCCACCCTCAGCCACACACCTGGCCGGCACGTCGCCCCCTCCACCCCGCCAGACGCCACCCCATCCACGCTTGTGACCGCTTCTCAAAGAACGCTGCCACCCGCTCTACCCGCGAGGACAGAACAAACACTACCGCACTTAGCGACGATTGTCTTGACTGCTTCGACATCTTAAACACCGCCCCCGCCACACCGCCCCTACACCCAGGACTTGGGCGTACTGCACTCTTACAGCGACCGCGCCCCGCCAGGTCAGCATCCAATTAAATTGCATATTTATTAAGCGCGCCGGAGCGATCCCTACACCAGATCTCGATTTTTTTTTATTCGCATATAATATTTTTAATTCTGACAACCTATGAAATAATTTACTCCGTTTAGTATTCTCGGAAAATAAAACTACCATATCGTTCTTTGTATGTATTTTTAACAAGGATTTCGGTGTAATGCTAAAAAACAATTTTAAACATTTAGAACAGAAATGTTTAGTTGGTCTCTGCACAAAAAATAACCGTATACTACAGCTTGTAGTAAAATAATAAAACTCTTATGCAAAATTTGCAAGTAACAATTTATCGATGTGCAATATGTATTTTTAACAAGGATTTCGGTGTAATGCCAAAAAACAATTTTAAACATTTAGAACAGAAATGTTTAGTTGGTCTCTGCACAAAAAATAACCGTATACTACAGCTTGTAGTAAAATAATAAAACTCTTATGCAAAAGTTGCAAGTAACAATTTATCGATGTGCAAAGACTCCAATCTCTCCCCATGCTCTTCGCATAGACTACAAATACAACAGCCGACAGACGTGTTTAATAATAGCGCAGGTTAGATAATAAACGGTAACGAACGCCACAAACTTACGTATCCATCTTAACATATACTCTTTCGATATACAAAAACAATTCTAGCCAGAGTCAAAAATTTGGGACTAACCAAAAGAAAACAAATGGTCCGTTTCGGAACTCGACAGCAACCTTAGATCTATAAGCAAAGTAAATGTATCTCTTCGGTTTCGAACGTGTGTACTATATTTAAGGTCCACATAAAGAATCTATTTATAAAGCTCCTGTCCCACCTCTATCAGCTTAAAAAGGATGGATATATTGTGTCTAAATGCGATGGATTGGATGTTGTACACTTAGCATCGAAGAAACCATTTGAAGAGTTTAAGACTGATGGAATAACCACATATAATTACCGTACATTTGCAAAAATTGTAAATTTAAAATTCCATACAGAATTTCCACAGGAGTGCGGTCTAGAAGAGCAGATAGTGTACACGCAAGAATATGTGGAATGTTTTAACAGTTGTGTTATGCAGGAAATAAGAGGTAAAATTAAGCTATCCAATTGTTCTCGTCTCAAAAAGCTGCCGGAAGGAACGGAACTCGTTATTAAAGCAATAAAAGAAGTGGATTACAGGAAGACACGAAGATATGTACTGGAGTTTGAAAACATACCCTCCCTGCACTTATCTAATTACTGACTGGAGAAGGAGATAGAACATTCCGATCTGGATTTAAACTTCAAGTTAAAAATTAAGCTGGATGTTCTTAAAAACACTCCAAACAAACATAAATAAAGAGTTGTTTTCTGTGTGTAAATGTATATGTGCAAGAAATTAATAAAATTTCTTTGTAAATAAATATTTCTGTAATTATTTTCTAACCTAGCAAAAATCCTAAAAGTCATCTATTTACTGTGATCTATGTGCAAGCATATATTTTGGGTGGAGTGCCCATATGTATGCAGAAAATATAGCCCTAAAATCCTAAACAGAAATTCCTCTAGAGTGTGGAATAGACTTCTTTGACAGTCGTATTATGTAGTAAATAAAATGTACGATTAAAGGCAACTAATACTCTTATAATGTTTTAGTAGATTATTTAAGTAAATTACTGTTCCTTTCTACCACTTCCAAACAAGATACTTAGCTTTTCAACACTGCGATGTATGGGGGTTCTGCACGCTGCAACATTACTCTCCTGGGGCATAGTGGTAGAAATAAATACTCGATATGTACAATTTTTCACTTCTTCTTTAATTTGAAATCAAACTGCTTCTCCACCAAAACATTACAGTTTCAAAACATACACATTGTATCAGAACTTAGCTGGTAGCACTTCCATTTCAAAACAACAGACTGACATAGCTTCCAAAGCACATTACAAAAGCCAAAACTCGAACTCCCCACGCTAGGCGGTGAGGCAAATATGTAACATCGACAATAATGGCATTACACCATGCATTGTTCATAACAGTTGAATATACTAATTCACAATTAACGAACACAACAGTAAAACATTTCATGTACGCAAAATTAATCGCAATATAAAATGAAAACTATACATACAATAATTTTACATGACGTAAATCTTTTTAAGTCTTAATCGCGGTACATGCTGTTTGACAACAAAGTGTGATGTTAAATGTCAATTAATTTGTTAACGAGTACATCATACATGTTCCTAACATATATTGAACTATCAAATATCTTGGCAATTCTGAAAATAGGTTCAAAATCTCACGTCAGACAATATATACAAAGAAATACAATATAGAAATTTCGACTATTACATTAATTAACCCAATTAGCTGATCAACACAACTTGTTTATGAGCCTAACATATATAAAATGCTATTTATTTTCATTTCTTTTTGTTTTTCACAAAAGTTTTTCCAATTCGTCTGTTTAAGTCTTGAAATAACATATAATGAGAAAACTATTGTTTATAGAACTTTCTGGAAAGCATCTAAACGAATCTCTTAATTAATTAAATCTATCACTTGTTTTAATCACAGTACCACCAAGACACTGTCCTACACTGATTCCTAGACTGGCTATTTCGTTTTTAACCAACTTCACACAC
The DNA here is from genome assembly GCA_026315105.1 of Locusta migratoria. Classification (NCBI taxonomy): domain Eukaryota; kingdom Metazoa; phylum Arthropoda; class Insecta; order Orthoptera; family Acrididae; genus Locusta; species Locusta migratoria. The sequence continues at coordinate 335,080,642 of CM048747.1, read as the reverse complement.
AACATGTATCACTATTGAACCACACGATTCCGGGTCTGACGCAAACGGTATTTGCTATCGTACGATAACATTGAGATGAGAGGGCCAGCAGTATCGTCACACTTTCCATTGTAAAATTGCAAGTAATTTCTATTCAAGCAGTAACAGATGTAGGCAAATCAGATATTATTGGATTTCGAAAGAACTTACTCCCATTTACTTATCGATTTAATGGCTGCAGGTGTAAATACAAGAAATAGACGTAGATTTTAGCTATAAGTTTTAGCTACACCAAACAAAAACAAAAACTACAGGAAGATAGAACGAAAATAATGCATTATTCTAAATGCATAAATTTAGGGTGTAGAACCTATGTAGTTGGGTGACCTTGAGAAGCAGCTGAAACCAGGTAGTCGAAAAGTACTGTAACCACTATCAGAAGAAATGAACTTGTAATCTATTAGTACATCATAATATTTGTATCAGTGTTAATTGAATACCAATGCTTAGAGGATAGGGATTCGCGCATCAGAGAGCACTTGTTCGTGTCCGGGAGCATGCTTTGCGTTTCCGAAGATGATGCCGGTTGCGTCACCTCGCCGGGCCGAGCCCAGGTGTGTGTGTGTGTGTGTGTGTGTGTGTGTGTGTGTGCGTGTGTGTCGCGCTTCGGGACTCGTCACCACCACGTTTCAGCTAAAAAGTTTTGTTGGATGCATGATTCGAACCCAAGCTCCCTTTCTGGGTTCTAGATCTCAAAACTAGCGCCTTAGACCACTCGGATATGTGAGTCGGTATGTTTGATGTGTTGTGCTGTGTGCGATCTGTCTGATCTAAAGACATCTAGAGTCGAAGGATGCGTTGTTCCTCTCGCCGTTATTGGTATTATTTGGTCTTTCGCTTAGAAATAACACTCAAAAGCATAATTTGGAGAACGAGTCGGTGTCATACTAGGACATGATCCGTTGGTTGTGGTGTGAATTTTTGTGCTCAGTAGCTTGATTACCCCTAAAAAGAGAGAGAGGTTGGTATGTTGCATTTTAAGTTTTCGTGCCTTTGCTTAATTTTTTTCGTGTTGTTGGTTGCGAATATAACATCCTAGGAATATTCTTTCTGTTGACAGAACCTTTTACCCTTCTGTGGTGTGTGTAGATGACACTTGCGAATAATCTGTTGGTGTCGTAAGATGCCTTATACTGCTTCTGCAGTGTTATCGAGGTGTACTGATGTAACTGTAGCCGACTATATTTTTACCTAAAATACGATACAGTATATATTCCACTAGATTCAACTAACTTGGCCTGTATGGTTAATAATACTGTAGAATGTTATTACTATGGAAATATTCTGTAAGGTGGGTGTGGTGCATACGATCTATGTAATAAGAGTTGAATAACGAAGACAGTGTTCTGTTCAAATGTTCAAAATGTTCAAATGTCTGTAAATCTATCGGACCAAACTGCGTGGTCATCAGTCCGTAGCTTACAAACTACTTAAATCTAGGTAAACTAACCCACGGACAAACAGACACAGTGTTCTGCCTCTCCATTTTGTGTTTTTACCGGGTTCTCAGAGGTATGTTGTGTGGCCGTTAACGTCTGCGTCGCCTTCTATGGGAAAAACACAGTCGATTATTGGTTCGATTCCGTGATTAGTATAGTCCTGACCCTAACTAGAGGCGTTTATATTCTATTTTATCAGGTCTGATTCATCCTCTATACCCGGATCTAACATTCAAAGGATCGAGTGGTAAGATACAAAACAGCTCTTGTATGCTGTACATATCTGCGTGGTGTCTAAATATCTGATCTATCGACTCGATTTCCTCTTAAACATAGAGACGTGGTTAGTTGTAGGAGACATACAACCTCGCGATGTATTTGGATTTAAATAGTTCTCCAGCTACAATATTACGGGTCTATTTACCTTAAAAAGGGATAGAAGTGGGTCTGTTGTGTCTTTTTTCGAAGCTCTGCAATTTTCGCGATGTAAGATGAGACAAATAAATAGCCTAGATGGAGCGCTGGTCTAAAACTTTACCTTCCAAGCGTATAAATTATACATAAAAATGTTACTTGTTGTTTGGAGGAGGACATAAGACGAATGACCCTGGTTCTCTTGTGTTAGAAGACCGATGTAATACATGGTTCTTCATATAGAATATCATGCAAAAAGCACATTTCGAGTAGCATTTGTGTGTCTTATTAGGTGAGCCTCGTTTTGTCCTGAAAAGGGTTAGATGTAGGTGTGCTGTGTTGTAATCCTCTGGTTTTGATGTTAAAATCATCGATCTGTGGGTCGCTTTGTCCTATAAAGGGTTAGAGTTGGATCTAATGTGTTGTAACCTGGTGTAGCACCGTGGCGACCGAGTTAGAGGCATTCTAAGTTTCTTCCCTCTGTGGAAAGAGCCTTTTACTCTTCTGCGGTGTATATAGAGCATCCTTAAGAGGTGTTTGCTGTAGGTCCTAAGGTCTGTAGGGGGGATCAAGTGTGTTGATGAGCAGTACAACGTCGAAGGAGTCGTACTATCTCGCGATATGTCTGGATTTAAATAGGTCTCCAGCTACAGTATTACGGGTCTGTTTACCTTAAAAAAGAAAGGGATTGAAGTGGGTCTGATGTTTTTTTTTTCTCTCTAGCCCCGTTCATTTTTCACGAGGCATGATGTGGCATATGAGCAACCTAGAACATAAGATGAATGGTATTGGATCTGTTTTGTGGAGCACGTGGTTCTTCGTATAGAATGATCATTCAAAAAACACATTTCGACTAATATTTGTGCGTCTTACTAGGTGTGGTTCGTTTTGTCCTAAAAAGGGGTTAGATGTTAATGTTTTGTGTTGTAAGCCTGTGGGTTGATGTGAAAACCATCGATCTGTGGGTCGTTTTGTCCTAAAAAAAAAAAAAAAAAAAAAAAAAAAAAAAAAAAAAAAAAAAAAAAAACTTTACTCTTCCGCAGTGTGTATAAACCAGCCTTTTAAGAGGTGTCTGCTGTAGGTTCTAAGATCTGTAGGGGGGGATCAAATGTACTGAGTATCGCTCCAACGGCGTTGTGATTACCTAAAATATGCAGTAGTTTGCATCTGTAATAGCTATTTGTTGTTAAGACATAGCTTTTCGTGTAGAACGTTTCGGTTTTACAGAACTATGGACATGGGAGAAAATACCGGAAGATAAGTCATGTGTTAGACGAGCATTGCTTCGACTGATCGAGCATCTGTTAGTTGGTCAGTTATCGGAGATGTATTTCTGTGCTGTTCTAGTCTACAGCTAAGCAAGCGTTCGTTTAAATCGATGTTATGTGATACGTCGGTATATGGAGTGGAGTTTCGCAATTTAGCGCTTATCCTACTGTTTGTGTGTCGATGTTGCATTAAGAGCGAAGATATAGCTGTGACAAATCGTTCGTTTTTTATTCTTATGGATGTTGATAGAAGTATTGTAATATTCTATATTCGTAAAATTAGGTCTCATGTATTCGTAATCTGATGCGGACTATGTATCTTGGCTTGTGGTAAATACAGATTTCGTTCTGTTTAGTCGTAGGTGTTCTACAATTGTGGACTGCATATTGATACTCAGTATTATGGTTATGTCTTGGGGCTTGGGGTGTTTACGAATGGACGTCTCTCGGTAGCGTAGCGGAGATGTTTGCGGCGGTAAATTATTGTTCTTCTTCGATCCAGAAGCATCGATTTCCATAAACCCTATGGTTAGGTGATTTAAAGCTGGGTAGTTACCTTCGTTGGGAGGTGCGTTTAATCGTTGGTTTTGTCTCTAAACGAATGCTCTTGACATTCAGTAACAATTTTCGTGTGTTGTAGGTTAGATTTGACTGTTGATACAGCCTCTTACAGGGAGTTGAGTTGTAAAGCAGAGGCGACGCTTAGTTGTAGATGCACCCATAGAAACAAAGTGTATTGTTTGTACTTGGGAAGCGGTGTATTCATCTCATCTGTTAGTGTTACTTACGATGCGAATGGATGCCTTCTGCTAGCGTTGTGGCTATGTTTGTGGTGGAAAATTATTGTTCTTCGGTCGAGAAGCATATGGTTCGACAAATGTCAGATAGTTTGGTGTCTTGGATGTATCTTGCTAGCGTTGCGGTGGTAAATTATCGTTCTTCGGTCGAGAAGCATCGAATTCAATAAACCCTATGGTTACAGGATTTAAAGCTGGGTAGTTAGCTTCTTTGGGAGGTGTGTTTAATCGTTTGTTTAGTCTCTATAGGACTGCTCTTGGCGTTCGATAAAATTTTCAGGTGTTGTATTAGTTCGAAATGGTCTAGACTATTTTTTTCGTTGTTAGTTGTAAGGATTAGCTACATAAATATGAGAAAAGAGCTTGTTGTTGATCTGGATCGTTCCTTGTTAGCTGTTGTGTGTGTGTGTGTCAGTCATTTTTACGATGTAATTGGGTGTGTTACATATGTTTATCGGGAGTATTGATTTGTTAGAAGGTGGAATACGATGACTGTGCTCGAGTGATTGTCAAACGTACGAGATATGTGGTCTAGTGACTGATAGAAAAATTTTCAGAAATACTGTCTGGTGGAGTATGCAATGCGAAAAGGTGCATGATCAATCGGTTAGATGTTCGGAAAGGATCCACCAACGACGCAGAGTTACCGAGTTGTTGTTTGCTAGTTAGTTTAGAACTTTAGTAGAAAAGAGCTGGGATGGCTATATCCTTTTGCTGTAGTTCAGTCGTTGGGCTTGGAGATGGTTGTTGTTACATAGAGTGTCGTATGCTAGTTGGGGTAGAAAGTAAAAAGTGTTTGAAATGTGAGATACAGTGTCTGTTTCCAGTTGTGGATGATGTTGTGTTGCGATAGAGCTCTAAAGATGTCGCTTTAGGATTATGTTCTTAAAACTTTGCGCTGTGTACGTTACGAAGTATTGCCTGTTTGATCGTGTGTTAGTGGTGTTTAATTTACGAGTGATGTGTGATGGTACATTATTTCTGATCTTTTAATTTATACATGCGTAGTAAATTCAACTAGTTCTTCATGGAGATAATGCTAAGTTACCATCTCCCCTACCTGGTGTCGGCGTTGTGAGAGCATCGGAATACTGGATAAACTCGGCAAGGAGACACTGGAGAACATCTCGAGGAAATCATTTGGCTGTACCTTATAAAGTGGGGCGAGCCGATGTTAAACTAAATCTCCATCTTCGTGTTGTTGGGCATCCCACACTATTTCGCAGTGACTTTCTTTTAACAAACTGGGTATACGTAAATACTTGGTATGCACCCATTACTTTCGCTTGGAAGGAGGCTGTATAGGGTAGATGGAATCGATTGACGTCGAATACATTTATTTGTCGAATCACGAGATCTGGTGTCGATAAAATTACCGGTAGCCACCTTATCTAATTTATAACAGGGGTTTGCGGGATACTTTTATCTCTTCGTTTGGCGTTACCAGACTGGAGGTTGCAAAATACACTTAAGGACTAGATCGGGAACGGGGACAGACAATATTTACAAAGTGCTGCCCTGTACTGTGTGTCATTCCCAACCATTCCTTAGAGAGCAGTTCTTGTGCTGTGTTTTGCTGGGTTAATAACACCGAAAATTGACTGGTGTGTCCGTATATCTAGCGCACTCTGAGACGTTTGCGGTCTTAAGGGGTAGTTGATTGCGATTGCATGGTAATGCGTAGAAATATTATGATCGATGTCGCGTTTTCCTGCGTTGTGTGCTGTCGTTTGAGCCCTGAGGCGCACTGCTTTCGTCTTTATACGTTTTTGTTTGTGTACTACTATTCCGAGAGAGAGGATGATAGTGCATACGGCCTCTTTGATGAATGTTTTGGTCTCTAGAGGGTCTACTAAATTTCGCTGTGTCTACTATTATTATTAGGATGGGTTATCTATCATAGCCAGTACCTTGACATATGCGAGGTTTTTTGACTATAAATTTTCTGGTGTTGCAGTGTGTAGGTTAGCATCTTCGTTTGCGGTAGACAGCTACTTTAAAAAAACAAATCCGAGTTGGGTTTAGTGGAATGAAAAAAGAAGTCACTGGAAAGGAACTTGGTGTAGGAATTTTTGTGGGTAAAGGGCGGGTCGAACTTGTTCTACAGAACTGAAAATCAGTGTTGCATTGGGCAGGTAAAGTACTACCTCGGTTCTGTGGTTGCTGTATTGTCGGGTGTCTTTTCGAAGAAGGATCTTGTTAGGTCAGTGCTTTAGAGAAAAAGAAAAGTTTTAGTGTAGACGGTCGGAAATCGGTAAATTATTTCGCATTTTTTTTCCGACTCTCCGTTGCACAATAGGGTTTAAATGACTTCTGGGGCGCTGGAATATCGGTGTTTGACCTGCGTCATATAAATGTTGTTTGCATCGTAACAGGATATAGAGATTCCTTCGATGGGTATACGCAAGAAGATGTGTACTGCTGTAGCAAGGAAATAAGAGGTAAAATTAAACTACCCGAATTCTCGGAAGGCGCATCTAAACCTCGATCTAAGGAAACGTAGCAGGACAAGATCGTAAAGAGAGAGTTAAACTTCGGAACTTTCGGCCTGGCTCAGCTCCATTAAATAAATGCAATGCGCGCTGTCCTTGTCAAAGTGGTGAGTATGTAGAGGTCTTGCATAGAAGGTTTTGATCATTAGGAGACGTAACTTAGGTGTTTTTGAGAGATTTTGTTTAAACATTTAGCATATGTTTCTTTTATGTAGCTTGCCGAGAGAGCGCTCTGCGTTCTGGACGAATGTTAACGGTGCTTGCAGATGTATATTTATACGCATTCCTAACAGTCTGGTGCTGACTGACAGAGCTGCTTTCGCTATGTTCGGTAAAATACCTTGTGTGTTGGAAATCAATAGTTTCTATGCAGACGTTATGCTAGGTATTGCCGATTTTTGCTATTTCCACCAGTAAATTAGAATTATTGTATAAACAATATGTCGTCTTCTTCTTCTTCTGCTGCTGCTGTTGTTGATGTTTTAGGGAAAGAGTGGTTGACATACAAGTTTGTAGCGTTTGTTACCGTTACATTCCGTTTATTATCTAACGCACGCTATTCTTAACACATTCGTCGTCTGTTCCAAGTATCGTCTATACATTTATTTTGCTTGTAGATCTAAGGTTGCGGTCGAATTCCGAAACGGACCATTTCTTTTCTTTTGGGTAGTCTCAAATGTTTGACTCTAGTTAGAATTGATTTTCAATTAGCTGGTCATCGAAAGAGTATTTGTTAAGATGGATACGTAAGTTTGTGGCGTACGTTATCGTTACATCCCGTCTATTATCTAACCTGCGCTATTATTAAACACGTCTTTCGGCTGTTGTCCATATAGTCTATGCGGAGAGCTTGGAGAGAGAATACTTAAAATAATACAACGTTTTGCTATTTCTGTTTAAACGTTTAGCATGTTGTTGTTGTTGTGGTGCCGGCCGCGGTGGCCGAGGGGACTGAGGCGCTCCAGTCATGGTCTGCACGGCCACTACGGTCGGGAGTTCGAATCCCCCCTCGGGCATGGATATTTGTGCCGTCCTTAGTGTTAGCTAGTTCATAAGTAGTTTGTAAGCTTAGGGACTGATGACGTCGTAGTTAAGTCCCATAAGTTCTACAAACATTTGAACATATTGATTTGGTTGTTGTGGTCTTCAGTCCGGAGACTGGTTTGATGCAGCTCTCCACAATATCCTATCCTGAGCAAGCCTCTTTAACTCCACATAAAAACGGCAACCTACATCTGTCTGAATCTGCTTACTGTATCCACGTTTAGCATATGTTTATAGAAAACCCCCACTGCGACCATAAATACACAGTGTTCTCTCGGCAAGCTATAAACGTTTAGCATATATTTATAGAAATGTTTTCTGTAGCTTGCTGACAGAACACTGTGTGTTTGTGGTCGCAGTGGGGGTTGAGCTGTACTCAAATTAGTCTTAACATGTGTAGACGTCTGAAATCAATAATTGGCAGATTGGTGGATGGTCTGGCTCCTGGCAGGGTCAATTTGTTTACGAAACTCTCGTGTTATTCCAGGTAATTGTACTGTCCGAAGTACGCAATAATAATTGACTCCTCTTTTTCTTCCAATGTTGGTGTACCTCTATAATTAATAAATTTCGTAAAAAAAAAAAAAAAAAAAAAAAAAAAAAAAAAAAAAAAAAAAATCTAGGGGCTCGGGTTTGAGTCCCGGACCGGGTTGCGTGGGGGCGGCAAGCTTTAGGGCTGTCGGTTGGGGGCGGTAGCGATGGCGGGGGGCGGGGGCTGTGCTCACGCAAGTGCTTACTTCTGGAGGCAGTTGCCCTTGTTACTGTTAAAAAACATAGGTAGTTACAATTAAATTGATATGCAAATTTAATTTAATTAACTGGAGGCAGAGGTCGAGCAATTGGATGTCTGTTGGGGGCAGTGTGTCGGCCAGGTGCTTGGCTGGGGGTGGGGTGATGTGGCGTCAGTCTGGGGGTTGACAGGTCTGTACCTGTCGGAGGTGCCGCCTGTCTGACGGCGGCGGCGGCTCGGGGTGGGTTTTTCCGGCCGCCATCTTGAATTTTGGGGTGGGAGCGGCAATATATAGCTACTTTTACAAAAGTATTATATAGTACGGATAATTATCGCAAGGGGTAGGGTACTTATGATACACCATAGCACATAAAATGACAAAAACTCTGTAAAAATAAATCAAATTAAGAAATTCGAAATTCGGAATTTATTTAGAATTGAAAAACATAAAATTTTACAACTTATTGAATTTTGTAAAGACAGAAAATCCTTTTACTTCTAAAACAAAATTATTGGATTATTATGACAACTTGATCTGAACACATTTGTCCCCTGTTTTAATGGCAGTAGTCGCAAATATAGTTCAGCTGTGTCAGATGCACTATAAACCCACCCACTGCAAATCACACATCGAAACCACAGCTCCCTGTTTTCCCCAAATTCTCCGCAAAGCATGCAAACAGAGGTCGTCGTCCCTAAAAGTTCCATTCTTGCTCGTAGCACTAGTTTCTCCCAAAGGGTCATCATCATCCATCTCATCGCCACTACAAAGTTTGTGCAATGCTACGTCCAAATCATCATCTGATGAAAAATCGAAAGAAAGATTCCGTCGACATTTCTTTGTTTCAAATTTTTGAGGTCTTATCTTTGACGCAAACTTTCTGAACTTGCTTTTTCCCTTAGGCTTTAGCACTGATTTTCCTTCTCTATTTATTAATTTTCCTTTTTTGCTCTATGCTGCTTTTTTGTAAACTAGCTTCGTTCGGAGTCAAAGTAAAAATTGAGGAATGATGTTGTCTGGCAGTTTTCTTCAGTTTAAGAGGTCGTGGTAAGGGAGAGATATCTTTAAATTGTAGCCCCACTTCAGGCTGAACTTGTAGACCTAAGGCTTTGTCTGTATCATCGCTTTCTCTGAAGAACAGAGTACAACTGTGTCACTCACTACTTTCATCATCATTAGCGCTGCAATCCCCAACAACTGGTAAAGTTATTTCTTCGACTGGGTGCACATGCATGAAATCTTTGTATTAATGTGGTAGGATTTAGAGGGAAAATGCCTGTTTTGCTAAAGCCAGAGATACCCTTCTCAGTATTAGCAATCCTTATGAAGGCTTTGCTAAAGATAGGACAAATGGCGTAAGAAGTTTTTTCTGGTGGGGATTAGACCTTATTCTTGATTAAATGCAGCCTTCAGGCTACTGAAAAAAGCCACATCTAAAGGTTGTAGCCTGTGTGAGCAGTGACGCGGCAGTGTTACCACTACTATTCCATTGTCTTTGCAAACGTTGTAGGCTTCTAGAGGGACATGGTTAGTGTGATTGTCTAAAATCAAGATAATGGTGTGGTCCTTAGAGGCTTTAGTAAAGTCAGCAAAATGTGTGCTTGTACGGGTTGTGAATTCGTGTGATTCATACTAGTGTTTCTTAGGTGTGTTTAATGTTTATCGTCTTATGTCTAGGTGTGTTGGTGTTATAGAGTTGTTAGAGGCAATTATGATTAGTGCTAGGAGTGGGAAGGTTCTGGTGGTGTTCTGGGTCACTGTACGCGCTGGATTGATGTATTTCAATTTAGGGATTGGATTGTACGTGGTCTTGCGTTCAGTTGGTATTCTAAGTGCGGTCGTTTGGTCAGAATGTTTTCCGTAATTCGCGCGAAGTTTCGTCAGTCGAGTGTGTAGGACTAGTGGTTCCACTTTTACTACGTAATAGAGTTCGTTGCTAGGTGTAAGTGGTGGGAGTCTTGCAGTGGCGCCAGAGCACGAGGAAAACCTCCTAATAAGAGCTTTTTTCCAAGATCCTGGATTCTCCACTGGAGACTGCAAAGATATGGAGTTCAGTAGACGTCGTGCCGCGGCGGAATAGCAAGGCGCCTTGCTGTGGTGCGCGCGGCCGCTCCCCATCGGAGGTCTGAGTCCTCCCTTGGAAGTGGTTGTATCTGTCATCCTTAGTTTAAATTAGTATAAGTAGTTTGTAAGTCTAGGGACTCATAAACTAAGTCGATGAGTGCCATAGGATTACAAACATTTGAACATTTAGCAGACGTCGTTCTGTCTCGTATAATCGTTGCGCTATTGAATGTGGAATTCCAGTCAAAGGGACGCTAGCATAATCTAGGTCAGGTCTTTTAAGGTTTTAGATGTATGTTGCAGCTGTGAAAACATCCATGTACTTGTCGTTTCCGTTTTTTGTCTAGGAGGTAGTTGAGTTGGGTGTTCCAATTGATAAATTTGTCCAAAAAAACGCCGAGATACCTGGCAATGTTCTCCAGTCTCAACGGCGTGTTCTGTAGTGTCAGTTGTATGATCGCTTCGTGTTGTTTTCTATTCTTGGTCAGGTGTCTGTGTCGGAAGTCAATCGTGTATATTTTTGTTCGATTGCGTCGTATTCGCCATTTCCTTATCGAGTCCTCTAGTCGTAGTGGGACGAAATTTTATCACTGCTTCTGCCATACATCAACTCAGTTTTGCATGTTTATTTATATCGTTATTAATAATTTTTAATGTTAATAAATTTTATTATGTGATTCTCAAAAAGCGTGCGTTCGTTTTCTTACGTTTTATGTGCGGTGCCAACGGTGCCAACTATGAGAAGATCTTGTTAAAGGACGCCGTTGTCAACCGTTATAATCGAATCAATTTAAAAAATAATAAATGCTGTTCTTTTGATGGGACTCATCTGGTCTATTAATGTATGTTACATGAAATAAGCCGCGGTGGAGTAGCCGAGCGGTCTAAAGCGTCTCGCTGCGGAGCGCGCGGTTGCTCGCCGTGGAGGTTCGAGTCCTCCCTGGGGCATGGGTGTGTGTGTTGTCCTTAGGTTAGTTTACCTAGGTTTAAGTACTTTGTAAGCTATGGACTGATGACCACGCAGTTTGGTCCGATAGATTTACAAACAAACAACATGAAATATCAAATGTTCAAATGTTTGTATAGTTTATGGGACTTAACTACGGGGTCATCAGTCCCTAAACTTACAAACATGAAATAAAACTTGAAATTTTACTTCAAGTATCTGAGAAATGAAGAAATTTTTTCAGCCCTTTAGAGACCCAAATATTTAATTACTGTGCCGTTATGTTTTGGAGATCAAAACAAAGATTATTCAAGATTTTATGCAGTTTTAGGTACTTAAGAATTTTTTTTTAGCGTGAAGAAAGTGATATAGAGTTTTATGTATCGATATTTATACGCTTTGTTCATGAAACATATCTGTGCTTTAGAAAAACAATTGCAGGAATTTCAACTAATTAAGAGAAAATTTTACAGAGTTACACATCACGTTTGGAACTTTAAAGAGCCAACTATTACATTTCGAACATTTTAGATTGGGTTAAAGAGAGGACTTCCTTCGTCTCTACGTACGTCTTTTGAGTCTGTCCATTATTATTCTTTCGTACATTTTCCCTATCACATCCAGAAAAGAGATTGGTCTGTAGGATTGTGGGTCGGTTCTTAGTTTGTCTGGTTTCGGAATCATTATTGACTTTCTCGTCTTCCAGTCGATCGAGATTGTTTCGTTGACAAAACAATAGTTGTAGATCAAGCAAAGGAAAGGAACTAGGACAGAGAAGGGTGCCCTTTGAAGATAAGAGATGTCTTGTGTTGCTTTGCTTAGGGGCGGAATTTCGTCCTGTAAGAATAGCGTCTATTATTTCTGAGTCTGTAACTGGTTTTATGAGGGAGTAAACATTTTCAGTCATTCGATTAAATTCGTCATCGAAATTGTTGTCTTCAGGGAATAAGAATACGTTCTGCATTACGGTACCTCTTTGAAGATGTGTGCCTGGTGTTGTTAGTCCGTTTTCCGCCCACTGCCACGGTGTCTTCACTTCCTCTTTCATCACAAATAAGTGCAAATATATTTCCATGCCAAAATTTTTGGTGAGGAAGGCAGTATTTCAAACAGGGTCATTTTCGGCTTTTTATGCTCCAACATTAAATCGCAATGTAGCTTCAATTGCGGCTGCGCCTGCATTTGTGGACTTGAAAATTGGTGACTGACGTGGTGCGTTGCTCAGGAACATGATGCTTTCCAACAGTACCTACAGGCGAACGACCACCCAAAGTTACCAAACCTTCAACAAAATCAAATGCTCAAATATTTGTAAGGGACAAAAGTGTTAAAATCATCGCCCGTAAACTTACAAACTACTGAAACTAACTTAAACGAACCGATGTTAAGAACAACACGCAAGCCCATACCTGACTAAGTATCCAAATCTTTGGTGGGAGACTTGCGCAATCCATGACACTGCGCCTTCTTAAACCACACGGCCAAATCTTCACCCAGCACCACATTTACAGCCAGTGGCGGACGGAAGGAGGTGTGGGATACACACCGTCTGAAATTTGGAAAATTTACGATATCGCCAACTCTTATGAATTTACAGAAGCATAGTACAGTAAGAAACGAAAAATATTTTGGCAAAAGTCACACTTTAACAGAGCCTCCCCTTCCCCTTAACTTTTGATGTAATTTATGGATGATTCCTTACTTCTGATTGTTTCATCAATTCGTCAAATCCTCCCTTCCCCCACACAGAGATAAAAATAAATAAATAAATAATAAAACAAATCGTGTGTCCGCCCCTACTTACAGCTTACACCGTCTTAAAGTTTCAGGCCGCTTGCTATTTTACGTAGATTGTGACTGTCTTTCGGCGTTTTTATGGTTGCAGAAGCTATTATTTCATGGGCTGTTACCGTTATTAATGTGATGTATTGATCACCGTCAGTCACGAGCGGAAGCGACCCGCTCAGTGTGTTTGCCGGAAACTGCCGTACGTCGTCAGTCGACAAAAATGGTTTGCACGTTTTGTGCTTACTTGGACCACTCCTCTCAAGTGATGTGAATGCCACAGCTCTGAACATAATCTAAACATCACTGAAAATTTTAGAAAAATAAAACATTCAAAGATATAGTTTCATTTTGTGAGGATGCGATTTGTCATTACGATTACTATCACGTAAAGGGAAACCCGCCAGCCGGTTATTGGTCACCGTTTTTCTATGTAGTCACACAAACGACTGAGGATTGTACTATAGAAGTTGGTGGTGATTATTTCATTAAATAGCAAGTTATATTCAATTACTACCATGGTAAATGAAGTACAAACTGATTCACGTGATGTTGATGTCCGTAATTTATGGTGATAAATAACTAATAAAAAAACCTCATATTTTCGAAAAATTTTATATCTTAACAAGAAAATGTTAGCAGCAACTAACTCCAAATAAATCAAGAATATGAATGGTACTTTTTACAAAATATTTTTTAATAGTAAATCATTTATTCTCTCATTCATACTTGTTTGAATTCTCCAAGCAAAAATATGACTTCTTGAATAAAAGAACGTCATGTTTGCAAATTTTTTATTGAATGACGCGTTTCGCCCGGCTAGGGCATCTTCAGATATCTGGCAAAGAAGAAATCTGAAACAGAATTTACAATTTATACATGACACTATTTCGAAAATTTTTAGCTACAAAACAATCTGAAACTGGTAATAAGGAATTGTGATAATGTACGGTACTAATGTTTTATTTACTCTGTGGTCGAGGATGTTTAGATTAAAATGCAGTCATAGGGTATCTTACAGAGACAATAATAATATGTAAACCAAATATCTGTGGCAACATTGACCGTTTTCTACACGAGAAGTTTTCAAGACATAATTGGGATATATAACCAAATTCAGGTGAAAGAGCCAACAAGGTGTACAGACACATCAAGCACATTAATAGACCATATTCTGACAAATGTACTTGCAGGCAGACAAAAAGTTCAGGTTAAACATACTGTTATTGCAGATCATTCTGGACCAACAGTTGAACTGACTGATGATAGAAAAAGGGAAGCCAACTTAGTGACTGAATACAGACAAACAAAAACTGGAAATCTAAATAGGCTAGAAACTTTACTAAAAACAGAAAAGTGGGATCTCCCTGGAGTTTAAATCGCTCTCCAAATTTCTCCTTGCATTCCTTCACAGCTTGCTCAAAGTACAGATTTGACAACATTAGGAGAAAGGCAACAACCCTGTCTTACTCCAATCCCATTCCTAACCACTGCGAACCTTTCACGACTTTCGACTCTAATAAATGCTGTCTGGTTTTTACCCCTGATATCTGCTATTCTGAAAAAGTGTCTTCCCATCAATATTGTCAAAAGCTTTCTCCAGATCCACAAATGTTAAAAACGTAGGTTTCCCTTTCCTTAATCTATATTCTAAGGTAAGTCGTAATGTGAGTATTGCCTCCCGTGTTTCCACATTTCTCCTAAATCCAAACTGATCTTCCACAAGGTCGGATTCCACCAGTTTTTCCACTCGCCGATATGTATCGAACAGAAAATCGGAACTAGTTATTTTTATGCACTGTGAGGAGGAGTGTGTGGTTGTGAGATACTTACTGACACATGGCACCTCACATACTAGAAATACGTTAAGTACGGTAAATTTGAACCTCTGCATTTCGTTAACGATTAGCGATACCGAAAAAAAATTCTAGATACCCCGAGACTGTCATCTTAAGAGCGCATGAAACGATAAAAAAAGTCGACTACTTGCCATGGATAGAAATTATGAAAGAGGCTATTCTCACAATTGACACGTTTGGTATCCAAACATAATAGTTTTTGGGGTATATTTGATAACGGATAAGGGGTTTCGGAAATGGGAAAATGGCGTTTCTGTATAAATATCTACGTGTTATACACTTGAAATGTGACTTATTTCCTATTGTTAGATATTTATGGTCCGCGGTGCAAATATGGCTGAGAACAGGTTTTTGTGATTTTTGTCATAACTTGTATCACTCTGATACCTCTGGCCCTCGATAACGGATCAAGATATCTAAAAAGAATGAAAAAAAAGGAACGTCGAGTATAGCCAAAATTTGCACTGAACCATAATTATAGAAGTGGTGATCCCCACAAATCGAAGGTTTGGTACCCAGAAATCACTACATTCAAACAATTTGGCTGAAAACTGTAGAGAGTGCGTAATTACTGTAGTTTAAATTTTGACCATGTGTTGTAGTATAGATACAGTATACCTCATTCATACGATACAGCTTCAAAAGGCTATCCTAAAGACTGTACCCTTTCTTTCTTTGAATAGAACTCGAGATATGGAGCCCAAGAGACACAATTTTCGCACGTGGCCATTTCGAGCATACTGGTGCCTTTCACTGTCGAGCGCGGTACGATTATAATAATTTGTCACAATTTTTTTCTTTTACATTTGCTGTCATGGAATTTTTTAAAGGCGATAAGAATGCTTACAAAATACACACTGCGCTATATCAACTGCACAATGTGTAAGATCCTCGAACCAAGTATTCCATAATTTGTTTAACCTCCATTCGTGTACATTTAAATTATAGCCGTATTACTGGTTCATTCTTGTGCGCGTGTGTTAATCGTAGCCTTGTATTTAATCAGGAGCATGTAGCCGGTCATATACGCTACTTGATTTCGGCATTGTCCAGTGTCCCGTTTTCGTATTTCAAAGTTTTCGACACTTGTTAGAATTATATTTGTGGAATTTAAATAGGGAGATATCAGTGATAACTTCTTTTATGCAGGAAATCAACTCATAATTGCTTGTAATGGAGGGTAAAACTTCTTTGTTTTTAATGTACACCGAGTTGTCCGTTCTGAGAGTCCATCCGTGTTTGACAGCAGCGGTTTAGCAGAATGAAACTTTCACTCTGCAGCGGAGTGTGCGCTGATATGGAACTTCCTGGCAGATTAAAATTGTGTGCCGGAACCGGGACTCGAACCTGGGACCTTTGCCTTTCGCGGTTCCGGTTCCGGCACACAATTTTAATCTGCCAGGAAGTTTCAGCAGCGGGTTATTTTCATACTGAAGGCTCCGGCACGTGTGAAGCAGGCGGTGGCAGACGTGTAGACATGAGAGGAAAACTACTTGGCGCCAAAATGTTGTGTGTTTATTAACTTTTACATCCTTGCTGACTACTCCAATGTATGCTTACAACTGCACCACGTTATGATATATGCTATTAATTCAAGAAACACAGCGTGAAAGGTCATGGAAATATTTGTATGGAGATCACTAGCGGAAACAGTATGTATTGACTAGTATTCTCGTAGAGCGAACTATGTGGAATTTGAGTCATCACTCGCACAAAGGTCGACTGTCAGTGGCAGCTTTTGCTCAATGTTATCTAATTTGTAAATGCCGAACTTGGGGCATTATCACTGACCAAACAAACGTGGCCAAGATAAGCGCACGTTGAACGGCAGTATTTGATAAGGGTAAGTTTATACAGGATGAGTCAAAAGTCGCGGTACAGCCCATATTTCAAAAGCTCTGCAGGAATTGGGAAACCAGTGTATTCCCCTAAGGCAGGCCGTTCCAGCTCGCGTGCTCGCCGGCGAGCTAGGGAGCCTCACCTCGCGGGTCGCCGCTTCTGCAGCCGTGAGCTGTTGTCGAATGCGGCACTCTACAATATGACGTTCGCGATAGCCGGCTGCGAAGTGTCTTCCACGACTTCTTTGACCTGGCTGAGTAGATATGTCTTTCAGGATCGCCTATGATTTGTTTGTTTTGAACTTTTCGCGAAGCGTGCTTTAGTTGCGATTTGCACAGTGGCGGCTGGTGATAATGTGCTGCAGCACACTGTAAATATATTACTAAAATTATGCCATTTCTCTTCGAATGCAAGCTAGAAATCGCTGTAAAATACATCCTTTCTCTTGGAATACGAGCCAGATATCACAATAAAATTATGCCAATTCCCTTCCAATGCGTATTAGAATGCTAGTAATAAGGATGAAAAAGCATTTTGGATCGTTCTCGGCGCGATAGCTGGAAACCAGCTTCGTGTGCTGAAGTGGGATTCAGCCGCGCTATAACGTGCGCAGAGAGGCGGCGCAGTCGTCTGTTCGCTAGTGCGCATGCGCAGACGTGACGTCAGGCCTGGCGACTCCTATGTGCTGAGACCGATTGCAGCACGAGATCAATCACCCTGTTCACATGGGCTCCCAAAACCGGATTTCGTAAACCGATTTCCCAATTCCGATTTTGGTTGGTCATGTAAACACTTCAAAATCGATTCTGGAAATCCGTTTCTCTAAAGCGGTTTTCCAGTTCCACAATCGATTTTCGTGCCCATGTAAACGCAAACGTTTTGGAAGCGTTCTTGGCTTGTCAGATTGTGTTTTCTTGTTAAGAATTTTCGGCACATATGGATAGAGGGATGTTTTGTAATGTGAAATAAAAGTACAAATATTAGAGTGAACATAAATATGTGCATTTAAATAAAGAAAAATAGCGATTGTGCGGACTAAATCAGGAACTGAATCAGCTGTTTTTAGCCGCCATTTTAAGTGGGCTAGGAAATCCGATTCAGGCTATGCCATGTAAACACGACAGCGAAAAACTGTTTACGAAAATCGGTTTTCGTCTACCAGAACATGTGTTGCATGTAAACGTAGTGAATATTTCGCTTCACGCTGCGTGTAGCGGCTGCGGAAGAATAGTATATGACGAATATTGCGGCATACATAGTCAAATAGCGAGCTGGCTCTGGCGTCTTACGCGTTGTCTCTCAAACCTACCTGTGTGAGGCTCGTATTCAAATACCTCTGAGTCTAAATTTTTAATTTCTGTAAATGAAATTAATATTTTTAAACGTTATATTTACTACCTGTAGTAAATACATGCAGTTGGCCGCGCTGTTATAGATTCCCCTGAAGGTCTTACTGTCACTACAATATTAATTGATATTTAATTAAAGGCAATCATGCAAAGGTTGACTTTTTAGTTTAATATATTTTGTTTCCTGTTTATTTTTGTAATATTGTAGCACACTGGTCAAATTTTGTACAAGCCGCCACTGGATTTGCAGTGTCTAGGAATATTTTAAAATGTTTATTGACATCTATAATGTAGATATTTATTGATGCAAACCGTCTAAGCAACTAATGACACAAATTTATTTTGCCATATGCATTTCGCCTATATTTGTAAGGCGTTTTTAGTGGCAATTTTTGGTGGATTCTGGTCTACATATGGTGCTGTTTGGTGCCTTTAGGTTGTTGTTTTGTTTCCGTCTTTTATTCCATCGGCCAAATATTTCCACTGATGATGCCTTTCAAATAAAGACGAAATGGCTGAATACGGGAAAATAAACTTGTATTTTCAGCTGAATCATTAAATATCTACATTATAATATTAAAAGCAACTGTGTGACGAAAGGGAAAAAAACTAACAATGTTTGCATTGACATCGTTTGCAGCATACAATTCTGTCCGTTTTTCTTTAACATTTAGTTTGTTGTAGCTATACCTTTGAAGAGTTTTAGGTGGGGCTGGGATTGAAATATCTTAGTTAAGACAGAGATTTAGTATCACAGCGCTATGATCGCCGAATCCTGCATTCTATACTTGAACTGTTGATTAAAGTTTATTTCTGTAAACGAATATTTAGTCTAATGTAGTCTTGGATGAGGGTGTTACTTATGTGAGTTCACTTACAAGACCCTGCAGGTCCCATGATTTTGCAAGATTGGTAAATGTCTCCCTGTTTCTATTTTGAGTGAGAAAATCAATATTACAGTCACCACATACAGTAAAAGTATGAGCACACTCAAAAGCAAACAGAAAGCACATTTTAATTGAAACATTATTACTACCATGGCACTAGACCAACAGTAGATAAACATTTGAAAATTATTCCAAATTCTCTCCTTTCTGTAGCCTACTTCTTTATGTATTTAAATGTGGGTCCACAGTTTTATAAATGAACGTAACAGATACATTAAAGATACTTTGCTTCTTAAAATCAAATGTTTCTAATAGATTATCAAAGTTTCAGTGATGTGTGGAAAATCTATTCCATTGCAAGTACTCCTACATTTGGTTAGAGACTGGCAATTACGATTTCCTGTCGGGAAGTGCAATGTGATAAATTGTAGGAAGAAAAATCTGATTTATTGAATAGTGACAGTTTTAAACAGCAAAACTGAGGCACGATGCAGGAATTTCATCTCACGATCCACAATTAACCATCCACTGCTAATAAAAGCAGTCTTTCTTAGGTTCTTTTTTAACAGTAACATACATTTTCAAGGGAAAGAAGGATCGGTGAATTATCGTCCTGTAACAGGATTTTCTCGATAATTCGTTTTTACAAAACATGGTATGTACTAGATATTTTTAATGGATCTTAAATTTGCTGCTGACCACAAATACAAATTTTCCTCGGATTCTTAACTATTGTGCTTAAAACAACAAACACAATATCTCATCAATCTATCTACTGCCCACATCGTTAAAGATCGTCAAATTACGCTGAAAGACAGTCAGGTCAAAGAAATAGTGGAAGACACTTCCGCAGCCGTCTGTCCCGAACGGCGTGTCACTCCACACGACTGACGCTGCGCCGAGCGTGTGTGCAGGCACAGATAAATATCTGTGGTGCAGGCGAGGCAGGCGGCTGGGCTAAGGCTCCTATAAACCCGAGCTGAACTATCCGCCATTTCGCCCCAAGCTGTAGCAGTTGCCACGTTCCGGACGAGCTCACGCGTTAAGGCGCGTTCACACGGGTCAAGTTTAGTTGAACGAGTTTACTTGATCAATAAATGCTGAATGAAAAACCTCGTGTGAACCTTCGTTTCAATTGAGTTGATCAACTTTTTAGTGGATCAAGAAAAAATTGACCGAGTCAAACTTTTCCGCTCAAGTGACGATTCAACTCTGAGTTGAACCACGTAATTACATGTGTAAACCCACTAGCTTCATTGCGGATATAGTGCCGGTGTTTTCCGTATCGTTAGAGTCATTTTCAAATATCTCGCAGAATGAGTTTCAAGCGGTCAGAAAGCGTTATGATTTATTTTTTTTTTTTTTTTTTAGAAATTTACCACAAGCGCGAATGCCTGTGGAATCGTCGTATGGTTACATACGAAAACAAACAAAGATGTACGGGAAAATGCTATGAGAGGTACCGTGAAAGAAATGGGCATTAGCGGTTTAACCACTGACAACGTAAAAAACAATCAAATGTACAAAAAATAATATTCATTAGTGTCCAAATAAAAAGAGTGGAGTGGGAACGGAGGAATTGTATGTGTCCAAACTGTTCTGGTATAAAAGAGTATATACAGTTCTGAATGGTGTTACGTATTTTTCTTCCAACATTATCAAATAGTTTCGATATTCTTCCATGTCCCCTAATGATAGTTCCCTTTAACAAAGCCTCTGACGTTCCCAGTCTGTTAATTCTTAATATCCACTGACGCACCCAAAAACGACTTCGCGCGCCGCTAATTTCAGCCATTTCGATCGATTTCAGTAGAAACGTGTGAACGAAAACTGATTCAAGTTGCTTTCAGCTTTTGTTGATCACGTAAACTCGTTCAACTAAACTTGACTCGTGTGAACGCGCCTTTACCTAACGTTTCATTCAATTCGCTCACACTTGCAAACTACTCACTGTATGAACGTGGAATTTTCATCAATGTCTTCTTTAAGAAGTACACTACATTTCCATTTTAGTTTTATTTATGGCAATAATGTATAAACAGCATATACTGATAGTTTACGACCATGCACTTTCTGACGACGTTACGGAATGTTCGACATGCGAGGAACTTTTACTCTGTTGAAGTTAGGTGAACACATTAAGCGAATGAAATGTTCAAAATACATCAAATTTTCATCCTCTCCAAACAGAAACTCTGTGAGAAACGTATAACTTGAGACAATGTCAGTTAAATATGACATACCGGGATCCGTCCGCCCGTCTAGTAGTAACACGTCTTCCGTATTACTATTAGAGCTCCTAATAATTAGGCACATGTTGTTACTGCATAACATCCATACTTGAAGGTACTGGTACTGATTTCTTTGAACCCATTAAACTTAATAGTTGCATACTACAATAATGCTGTGTCTCTATGTAATAAGCAATTTCAATGTTTCAGTTATATGAAAAGGATATTCTAAATATCTCAATACAGAGTGCTTTATTATGTGAGGAAATAAGGACAAGTCAGTTCGTTAGATAGTGAAGAGATCCTTGCTATCTGTCATTTTCAAGTATTCTCACATAAAATCCTCATTAGATCTAGTAATTTCCGTTCTGTTACTGCTAGGCTTTAAACTGAAGGAAATGTAACTCCTATTAGGTTTTGGGAACTGAGTAGTAGCTCTGAAACACACTGGACAAGAAGCAAAGAAATAAACATTTGTGAGTGACGAAGGAATATCTGCAAATCGAATAATAAATCACTAACTTTACTCTTTTTCATTCTACAACTATATATTTCCTTGAATAACGCGACAGTTTATGGAGTTTCGCGTAGTAACAATGTGGCAAAATGCTCTCCTCTTTGCATGTTATTATTTGTCATCGCCATCGTAAATGAGTGCGCTAAATAAAATAAAGTTTAGCGGTATGAGTGAAAGGTAAAGATCGCCTCCTAAGTCGAAAATAAAATTCAATCTATAAGGAAAGTTTCACCCGCAGCAACATATGGCGCAATATGCACCAAACGGAATATCATAGCAGCCTCTATTTTTTACTGCAAACTTTTCCTAACGTAGCGCAGTCTCTTATTTCGAAGCCAATATCTTATTAACTATGACTGTTATCGAAATGATGAGCATTTTGTCACAATGCTGACATATAAAGATTTAAGTAGCGGAAAAATTAAATATTTCTAACAATTAGTTTCTGCGAAATCGTCTGTGAAAGATGGCAGGGCATGCGCCTCTACGCTGTCAGTGCAGCGCGATTCCAACCATGTTGGGGAAAACATGGCGGACTATTTAGCCTGGTATTTAGGATCTCTAGGCTGGGCGGTGACGTCACGAGAAACTGCAGCCACGCTGCAATTCCCGGTTCGGGCACAACTGTTTTTGAAATAGCTATCCTACAACTGAGACTGGCATTTTTCTCCGTGAAAATGCTGTACACTTGACACCTGGTCAATCCTTGTCGATGATTTTTCTTTGTTATAAGTAATGTAAAATCTACGTGATCCTAAATGTCAACGGTCTGGTTCCATGACTGGAATTTAGTAAGGCATTTTATGGTGGCATTATTTCACATTTTAAAATGCCTGTTTCGTGTAAGCAAAGTAGGAGTACTTCTTACGAATTGTATAACGAATATTCCCATTATTAGTTAATGAAGATATCAGTGACTTTAGTTCTTGCTAGAGTAGCAAAAGAAGTCAGATTATGATTGATTTATCGCGCTGAACTCCATGTTAATCGTAAATATAGCGATATGAATTATACAGTGAACTGTCTTCGAGAATCGTATGTTTTTCATTTAAGTTCAAAGAAATGGTACTTTTGCGTTTAGGCTTAATAGCTTACTTCAGGCAAATTACTAACACATCATCTTAATTGCCAATAACTGGACTTACCAACCTGTCATAAACAGTGTCAACAATAAGTGGTATAACGGCCGATCCAGAATTTATCACAAGAAATTGCACAAATACGAAGGTTTTCAATTTAGGGAGACGGTGCTAGAAAATACGGAACCTATTTCCTTCCTCACAAATATTGTGAGACACACAAGCAAAGAGAGGGCTATAGTTTTTTTTTATTTTATTTATTTATTTATTTATTTTTTTTTTTAAATCTGGGTTCAAGATGTCAGAATTACTAATCAAGGCAATAAAAATATAGCATCATGAGCCGACTATGCGGAAGTGGCAATTAGAACAAATGACGAGTATCGTTTGTACAACTAACAAAGGTTTTATTGAATTTTTTGTCTTTTACAATTTTTTTGCGACACAGGTGAACAGATATCAGGTGTTATTTTGCTTGCAGCAGCGATGCTTTGCATACTCTTCATTGTAGGGTTCTGAAGTAATGGCCTTTCCTTGTTCATTCATTTCATTGCAGAGAATAACTGCTAGCTACAGTACATTGTAGGCTGGCTCTAAAGTAGCAGGCACTTGGCTTTCGCTACTAGACATTTTTATTGCTGTCACAACTACACATTGGCGAAAACTAAACGAAGACGACTGTTTACTTTTGGCTGCCTAGTAGTGTTCGTGAAATCGGCCTTCTTGAAACACTTTTTTTATGGATAGTGGATCGTGTAATATATCAAATAACATCAGCATTTTCTGACAATTTAAGTTCTGAAACAGATTCGACATATTACCACTAGATCCCTCTTTTACAGAAGATCACCACAAAGATTATCCTAACAACCACAGATACTGTAGTCACCAGAATCTACACTGAATGGAACCTTTTAGAAGTAGTTAGGTAAAGGTTATGGTGTGGTATGAAATGTTGGGTATCTTTGTAACTGGGCACATTTTCATTCTATATATACATGTGGCGTCTGTTCGGAAAGAACAGACGTCACATTCTGATCCTGCAGCTGTTATTATTTAATATTCATAGAATATATGACTTCAACTGCTATTGGGCAAAGCTGAAAATGTGTACCCAGCCGGGATTCGAACCCGGATCTCCTGCTTTCTAGGCAGTTGCGCTGACCCCTACACCACTGGGGACACAGTGATCACCGCACCTGCAAGGACTACCCATGCACGCCTCCCGTCAGATACAAATTCCCAGCTTCGCCCTGCCCATAGTACTCAAACTCGTAGTTTAACTAATTCCCGTAAGAGTAAGGGCTTCAAACTTGCCCACCCCTCCCCACTAACGATAGGATCATTGCCCGTCACCGGCATATTATATATATACATGTGGCGTCTGTTCGGAAAGAACAGACGTCACATTCTGATCCTGCAGCTGTTATTATTTAATATTCATAGAATATATGACTTCAACTGCTATTGGGCAAAGCTTTCCGAACAGACGCCACATGTATATATATAATATACCGGTGACGGGCAATGATCCTATCGTTAGTGGGGAGGGGTGGGCAAGTTTGAAGCCCTTACTCTTACGGGAATTAGTTAAACTACGAGTTTGAGTACTATGGGCAGGGCGAAGCTGGGAATTTGTATCTGACGGGAGGCGTGCATGGGTAGTCCTTGCAGGTGCGGTGATCACTGTGTCCCCAGTGGTGTAGGGGTCAGCGCAACTGCCTAGAAAGCAGGTGGCTGTGTTGAAGCTTTAAGCTGAAATAAGGACGGAAGCTGACGTACACAAGTAACGCTCGCTAATACTCTAAGCTCTGCCGAATTTTATCTACAATTAGTAAATGTATGGAAGGAGTTTTTCGGTGTAACATGTAGCATTTTTCTCTCATGTAAGTATAAATACATGAGAAATCCATATGTGTTTTGGTAACAATGAAGTTCTTGTTTCGTGTAAGATAAGCGTTTTGATGATAGTCGTGTGGTTTTTGTCTTCTGCGAAACATTCTACTACTACTAATACAACTAATAATAATAATTATTATTATTATTCAATTTCTTCCTTGCACGCACGCCAAGACAACGATTACGAGTGCTCGCTATGTTCACCCTCCAGAGAATGCAGAACTGTCCACAACTTCTCGAGAGTACTCGAGAATTTGCCTTAGGGTCGCGCGTTTTTCGAGAGCGCTCATAGCACATCCCTAGTGTTAACTAGTGACTAAACGCACGGTACTGCTCAACTCTTCTACTCAACATGTCAAATCGGAAACGGAAACAAGTGATAGAAGAGTTTATCGAAATGTATTGGTTGGAACCTTGTCTGTGGCAGGTGAAAAGTAAAGTCCGTGTAAGGAAAGACGCAGCCTATGAAAGACTTGTTATTAAATTGAAGGAGTTAGTGTACGACGTTACAAAGCAAACTGTAGTGAAAAAATAAATAATGTACGTAAAGAAAATAAGAAACGTTACATGTCAATGAAATCTGCTGCTTCTACAGACAACATCTACGCATCAAAATTTTGGTACTTAAATTTGTTCGATTTTCTTAGTGATCAAGATACTCCTGGTGCGTCTGTGTCAATGACGAGGATGGATGTGAGATCAATGAAGTACTCCAATTATTTATATTACTCATACAATTTAATTTAATTAAACTACACTTTGTATTTATAAATGGAAAGTTTATATTTAGAGTCGACATTTTTTATTAATATTACTGCAAAATGTTTTAACTGTATGAATTAATAACATACTGAGGCCAAGCTTCTTCTTTTAGTCTATTTTTTGTTTCGAAGATTCCTATTGGCTTGCCATGAAACTTTGCCTTCATTCATGAAGTATGAAGTGAACCCAATTATAAGCTGTTTAGCAGCAGACGTTACGTTCCCGTGGTTCAGACGTTTCAGTGCGATCATATTTGATTCCGAGGAATCCAAACCTGTAATGGCAGTAGTTCCATCGTACGTGTCCTGATAGGCGCTGTTTGGAGGAGCATAAAAGCCTGGATATTGTTCCATCAAAAAATATGCAATGAACAAGTTGCCATAACCACTTTTATTATGTCCTCTGGTTCCACATTGAGTTTACTATGTAATATACGAAATCTGGATGCAGGTATTCCAAAACAATTTTCGACTATGTGTCTTGCTCTTGAAATGCGATAGTTGTTAATTTCTTTACTAGCAGAATCTAGCTGCGCTTGTCGAAAAGGCTTCATAATATTAAGTGTAAGAGGAAAGGCGTCATCAGCCACAAAAACATAAGGAACATTTTCAAAATTTTCTGTAGCATTGCATGGTTCTGGGAGTTAGAGATCATTACTCTCTAACGTTTCATAAAATTTAGTATTCTGAAGAACGCCTCTATCAGAAACATGTCCATTAGTTCCAAAATTCACTAAAAGGAACCGATAGTTAGCATCCACTATTGCAAGAAGTGCCACATTGTGTCTGCCTTTGTAGTTGAAGTAAAAAGATCCGGAATTCGCTGGGGGAACTATGTCTATATGTTTACCGTCCAAGGCACCAAGACAATGTGGGAAATTCCATCTGTTTTCAAATGTTTTAGCAACAACTTTCTATTTCTCAGCAGTGTCAGGAAACTGAAACAACAGCAAATTAATATTTTTTCACACTGTGGATGTATAGCGGTGTTGATTGCAACAGGCTTTATAAATATACTTTTATAAGCAAAGTGAAAATAACATTTAAAATAACTCAAAACCATTGCTTGTTTAAACAGTTTGGTTATAAAGAAAATAAGAAACAGAATTTTAAAATACTACAGTGAAACTATCTGTTTAATAGTTTTAAAGAAGGTTTGTGTTGCTTTTATCTTATAGTTTTGTCTTATTTTAAATTATATTCCTGATATAAAACCAGAGTAAATGACTTTTAGGGTCTAATAATATGCTTCTTTAAGGATGGAATCGATGATGTTGCCCCACAGACACCAAGCAGTGAAGAACCCCCAGAGAAAAAAAAAACGACAGTTCTCAAAATTCCAAAGAATCACGACCAAATTTGCAAAAGAAAAAAGGGAAGGTGTGGAACTGACCAATGACGTTCTGCTATCAGTGAGAGATCATTTTTAAAAAAAGGCTTCGCCCCAAGATGACAGGTATGTTATACTGGGTAAATCTATTGCAATGAGAATGAGGACGCTGGGAAAACGCCAGCGTCTGATTGTTGAAAAAAGAATCAATGATTTCCTGTATGAAGCTGGAATGTGAATGTTTAACGTGCCAATGAGTTCATACAGCTCCGAATATCTGACCAGTCCCAGCTCAAGTACGAGCTCACCAAGTCCTACCGCAGCCACTTCATATGATCAGTTTACGCAACAAACAGCGCCTGCAGAATTCGTAAACAATCAAGAGCTTCTACTTCCACACTCAGCAGCTACTTACTTAGCTACCTATAATAATATTTGATTTTTGGACATTATCAATTTTTTAATGGTTTTAATTGACGAATACTACCAAATTTTCAATTATTTTCTAATTTCATGTGTTTGAAATGTTGTCTTTAAATTGTAAAAAGAGTTACTAAGAATAAAAGAATTTAAAAAAAGTGTGTATTTATTATACATATCGGAAGATACACTCCTTTCAGCACATTGTAGATGACATCACATGTCTCTGGAATAATTTCTCCAAGAGCTTGGGGTGATATTATAGTAGAATATTTGAGTCATTCATACGATCGACCCGTTGCAAAAAACCTCAGAGCAGCTGTCAGTCTTTCATGGGCAGAAATAGAAGTTCTCATAACTGTATTTTTCCTTTGTATTAAAGGAGTCACAAGGAACAATAGTTTTTGGTAGACGTCTTCATTCATGTGGAAATAATTACGATAATCGGAAGGACCTGAACATAACTCTTTTACTAATTTCATATGAGTGTATTTATTTCTCTTCGTAAGCCACTCTTTACACCACGTTTTTCGTTTTTGCTCCCTTTTACACTTCATGGCCACTAACAAACCGACTAACGCGATCGCGTCTCTTCTTGTCTGCTCGCCATTTCTCGACTGACTGAGTTCTTCCGTTTTACAGCAGCGTGTGTGTGCTCCAGCCTGCACAGGTATACCTTTCCGGTATATCTGTGCTGGTTTACCTGACAGGTATACCGGAACGTGTGTGGCGGGTCTCACAAAGTCTTCGCGGTCTACGGACTGGGCGGCCGTTCCAGTCGGAGGTTAGAGTCCTCGCTCGGGTAATTGTATTTTTGTTGCCTTTAGATTACTTGAACTTAGTTTAAGTAGTTTGTATTCTAGGGACTGATGACCTTAGCAGTTTAGTCCAATATTTATACAAAAGTTTGAACAAGGACGTTGCTGATCGTCTATTTCAGAATATGTAGTGATTTCTCAGTACGTAATTTAGGAAGGAACCTATGAACAAAATTTAAATTACTGCAGTTGGAACGAGTATCCTACCGTTGACATATAAATTTTGCATTTTCACAAATAATTGACTGTTTATAAATCTACTAGCTTATATGCCCGTGCTTCGCAACGGTTGTTGGAGGGACCTGTGTATCGGCTATCAGGGTTTTTTAGGGTTCTGGACCTAGGTCAGAAAAAACAGAATCCTTGTTGGATCGCTATGTCAAACGCAGTTCTAACCAAGATGTCAAATTCAAGTAGACGTCATTGTCGGAAACGAGGAATGTTCATAACTTCCTGGCAGAATAAAATTGTGTTCTAGAACCGGGATTCGAACCTGGGACCTTTGCCCTTCGCGGGCAAGCGCTCTACCACTGAGCTATCCCGACACGACTCACGGTCCGTTCTCAAAACTTTAGTTCTGCCAGTACCTCGCCTCCTACTTTCCCAACTTCACAGAAGTTCTCGGCGCACACTCCACTGCAGAGTGAAAGTTTCATTTTGCGAATGTTCATAACGTTTATCATACAAAAAATGAAATTAATTTAAGTTTGTACTCCGGAACGGTTTAAATTCGATGTTACGTTGTGTTCATAAAGTTAAGACTGCGCTGTGTAATTGTCTGTTTGGCGTAAACTTCTGAAAACACTTCTATCATTGAGATGAGAAATAGCAAAAATAATAACAGCGCCATGTATTGGTTCTATGGTGTAGTACTAAACTGTTTATCTCTCACAGTGAGTGTATGCTGAAGTATTAGTATGTTGCAGTGTTGCACTGGAGACAATGTAGTTACTCGTATGCAGTGCTCCCTATTATCGAAATCTCGACGAATGCTGAAAGTCTGCTAATTCAATCAACAGAGCACCTCATGTCAATTCAAAGAAGACGTCATGGTGGTGTCAATGTGCGATAAAGTAAGTCTGGGTAATCGTTGAAGGAATGGCGTCAGCTAATCGTCTATAAATATAGTATTTCCAGTGAATTGTCTTGAGTGTAATAGCAGCATCGGCCACTCTTTCAGCTAATACACGTCCCCCCATCCTGCAGAGATTACTTCGTAAAGCACGAAGTTGAGATCGACTTTGTGTAATAGAACTATGTATTTAGAAGTCGGATTATGACTCTAGTACAATTGTCTCTGCAAAAGAAGACTTTTTCCCTATCTTAATATAGTCTGCACCAAAAGTAAGTAATTACAAATTTTAATCACAATATTGTACTGAACAATTATGAAACTTTCCTGTTGCTTCTGTGACACATTTATTCAGATGTTATTTCATGTTTGCAGCCAATGTGGTACAAACCAATCCTAAGAGCAAATAAATGTGTGGAAAGAGTGGATTTCCCTCAATATCACTTGGTAATTCCAGCTTAAAGTTAAGAAGATGCACAGAACGCAATGCTCAGATATTTCTACTCTATGACATTGCAAAGCATAAGCGATACAGCTAGGAAGAAATTTTTTGTGTCCTACTTAGGTTAAATTTTACTTGCAGTGGCAGCGGTTTAGTTTGCTATCGTTGGCAACGAACTATTCGCTTTAGGAGGATGATTAATTTACAGACCAGAACAGCATAAATTATTTATTTCATCGTGAACATAAAGAATTAGTCCTCCTCATGCTATGTGACTGACTTTTGAAAAAGCATTCAACGGCCGTTGTCAATATCAGCACACTACTAATAAGCATAGTATACGCATAAAACTTCAAATTACGATATCTTTCCTTCCTCTGATCCGATTTTGATGAAATGAAGCCTAAGTTACTCTCCAAACTATTCTCAGTTTACCTGTGGAAACCCATGATAGTTCGTATGTTACTTTTGGAGATTATCTTCAACAAATAGACATACACGATTGCTTTTAAACAAATGATTAAATTATGATATCTTTATTTTCTCTGATCCAGTTTTAATTATGAAACCTTTATGTAGCTGCACGATATGATCAAGTTACGTGTGAAAACCCCATGAAAATTAGTCAATTAGTTTTGGAGATAAACGTGTTCAAAGAGACATGAAGGTCGTAGATAAACATTTTCAAATTACAATATTCTTTTTTTCTGTGATCAGATTTTTATGAAACGATGTCTATATGTTGTCCAGAGTTACGCTTAAGTTACCTGTGAAACCCCATGCAAATTCGTGAAGTAGTTTTCGAGATAAGAGTTTTTTTAATAGTTGAAAAACCGACACGACGGTTTCCGTGATCCGATTTTCATAAAATTGCGCCTGTAGGTTGTCCCAAATTTTTTTCCTGTTTCCTGTGAAAGTGAACAGCGAAAGGCCTACATTTACAGTTTATTATTAAGTATAAATATGTGCTGATTTCCCAAATTCAAATATTTGTAAATCTATGGGACTTAACTACTCTGGTCATCAGTTCCTAGGCTTACAAACTACTTAAACGTATGCTAAAGACAACAAATACACCCTTGCCCGAGGGAGGACTCGAACCTCCGACGGCGAGCAGCGGCGCGCCCCGCAGCTAGGCGCCGTAGAACGCTAGGCCACTGCACCGTGGCTTCCAGTGTGTAATTAGACATAGCAGGTTGAATTACTGTGATTGAAACTAGTATCACAGACACTTATAGTCTTCCTTGCAATCAATAGTTGTCTATTTGATGATTTTCATTTGTGGTGGATCACAGTGAAATACATTTTATTTTTAATGACATTAGATTATCATCAATTATGCACTTCCATGTACCACATAGAAGTTTTAAAATGTCAGATATACCTGAAACATACCATCCTCATATCAAAATACATTTGGTTTCATAAAACGCATTTTAAAGTTTCATGATAGTGCCCAAATCGAAAATATACTGCATCAATACAAGAAACAAAACATAACAGAAAAATAAAATCCATATCGTGGCCAACACACTGGTATCATGCTTTGCTTTTTTTCACACATTATGTACCATTAGCATTTACATAAATATTGGCCGAAATTATGCTTATGAATTTCAATATGACTGTTGACAGTCAAATACCTGACATTCCCATAAAAGAAAAAAATTGGTTGTTATTCGCCACGTTTACATGGGCTCCCAAAACCGGATTTCGTAGACCCATTTCCAAATTCCGCTTTTGGTTGGTCATGTAAACACTCCAAAATCGATTCTGGAAATCCACTTCTCTAAAGCGGTTTTCCAGTTCAGCAATCGATTTTCGTGCCCATGTAAACGCAACCGTTTTTGAAGCGTTCTTGGCTTGTCAGATCGTGTGGTTTTTTTTTTTTTTTTTTTTTTTTTTTTTTTTTTTTTTTTTTTTTTTAAGAATTTTCGGCACATATGGACAGAGAGATATTTTATAATGTGAAATAAAGGTTTTAATATTAGAGTGATCATGAATCTGTGTATTTAAGTAAAGAAAAATAGCGATTATGCTGACTAAATCGGGGACTGAATCAGCTGTTTTTCAACCGCTATCTTAAGTGGATTAGGAAATCCGATTCAGGCTGTGTCATGTAAACACGACAGCGAAAAACGGTTTACGAAAATCGGTTTTCGTCTTCCGGAAGATGTGTTACATGTAAACGTAGTGATTCCCGAATACGTAGCGATTTACGGGTTTGTAATTAGATAAGACCCTAAGGGATCAACTGTGAGTGAAACGAGTCGCAACATAATGCACATTCGTCTACGTAACAAATCGGCATCTATTTATTTACGACCTAGTAAAGCCCGGCAGTCAACAGAAATAACTGCTGTTCTAAATATTATGAATTGTGATTAAGAAAATCTGAGCAAGGATGTCTACTAAATCAAATTGAATTACCCTGGGCAGGCTGCCCTACAGCTCTGCGCATGCGCGGTTCTATCGGCGACAAACTGACACACGCTTAAGCCGCTTATATATAAGAAGGAGTGGTGTAATCTCGACGTCAAGTGACATGATTCGACCACAAATCTCAAAAGCAGTCAACCTACATTCACCCTCTGGTAACTCCCGGCACTCGCGGATTTTAGGGCCGAGTCTGCGCCACCTCTCTCAGTAAATGTGCGAACTGGTGACATGCAAGCAAATACGCAAGAATTCACCCATTTGAATTTTAGCGCTTTGCAACAGAGCATGCATTACAACTACTCTCGACTTTTGAATCTTGCCTAATGAATCTGTCAGACGAGGATTGAATTATCGTAGTTCACGACCTACATCAGTTATCGGGACTTCCTAAATGTGTAAACTCATTCATTCGAGAATGATCTTCCCTTTAACGAGAAAGTTCAAGAGCAAGCAACGTACATTAAATACTCTTCAGACCATCATGCCAGGTAAAATTGTGAGATGAGACAGATTCACCGTGGTTTGACAACCGCGTTAGAAATCTGCTATGTACACTGGTGTTGAAAGTTAAAACAACAGTCGGAAATTACACAAAGTTGCCTTTTTGCCACAAATCAGCATGAATAGATGGTAGTAAAGTAGAAACAACACAAAGAATACCAAATGGAAACAACTGCAACACACATAACGGTAGACAACGATATTTTCTTTGTAAAATACTCTCCAATCCATCAGGCCGGCTGGTACAGCAAACATATTCAAATACACTTCCAGTTAAAGACTGTTTTGGTTGCAGATATTTCATTTATTAAAGCGTTTCGCCTTTTTCGAGCATCATCAGAATTCATAAGATATAGCGTTCGCCTTAGAATCCCGAGGTGGCCCTAGGGCATCGGTCGCCGAGGTGCGACCATTGTCTTGGCACCCCCTCCCTTCCCTCCTTCCAGAAGTTGAAGTTAGTTTATCAGCGAAGTTGCTAATTATCCTCTATTATTCAAATTATATTAGAATAATTTTGTTTTAGGGTAAAACATTACTGAATCTTCATTTATTATCTCCCATAAAAAAGAAAAATAGAATTGCTCACATTCAATTTAAAAAGAAACAAACAACGAATTATCTACAAAAAAATCCACTTTCCCATCTTTTGCTATTCGCAAAATCCTTGTCAATGTCACAGATTTCAACACTCATATCATGTTTAATACTAAACCAAAATAAATAGGTTAGTCTACTTTGCGACAAAAGAGCGCTGGGCCACTCTCGTGCGGCTTAAACAGATCGGTTTCATAAATATCAAAATTTAAGTCTCTGCTCAGTTTGTTTTTAAAATTTTAACAGAGCCTCATTTTTTTCTTCTGAATCTAATTTTTTCCAGTTACAAAAGTTCTGCCGAAAGGATAAATCTTTTTGTTTCCATTATAAGTTCGAAGCGTTGGTCAAATTTTGTTACATCGGTGTCGAGAAAATTTTGAAATACGTTTCTGGATCTTAACTGGCTCATCTGCGCCTTCATAGATAAAAGGTTTTGTTAGTACGACGGGGACGGGTCGGTATGGAAAATTTTGTCTGGGCAGGAAACTCTTCGCTTTTGTCTTCTGCATTACTGATGATTTCCTGAACGCGTGTAATTCTTATCTTGAGATATCACCTTTTCCTCTTCTGAAAGAACAAAGGTTGACTTTTGTAAAGCTTTGCTGACAATATTTGTATAGTATGTCGTGCTAGATAATTATGGAGCAGATTAATTTAAACGACTTAAACTTTCTTATTAAGAATTGGCCATGTTTCTACTTTCAGACGCTCCTATTAAAGTCTTAGCGATTTATACAAACCACTAGCTGAAAACCCGGCTTTACCCGGGTATTTATTTATTTATTCCTGCTATTTTTCAGGTATATATCCATTTGTATAATGCCTGTATGCCTGTAAAATCTCTTAGGATCACAATTAGTAGTAAAGAAGTAATAGATTAAAACTTGGTGCGTGATGGGGCGGTTTTCCTTGAACGTTTATGTGCCCATATCTCATGAACTACGTGTCGTACTGTGATACAGTTTAGAAGGTACACTCAACCAGATGCGTGTATACTGCCTGTGAAATTTACTGCGGCTACAATTTGTATTGTACAAATTATAAACTGTAACGTCATACCGAATGCCGTAGTTTTAATCCATAAAGCGAATAGTAGTAAGCGAGAAACTTTTCTCCTTTCGTCATTTTGCTATGGTTGCCAGCGAGAAAAAGTTTAATAAAGGTTTGAAATTTTGTTTAAAGTTTGTTGCACGTCGGCAAGTACTCTCATTCTCATATAGCGTATTTTTAAAGTCTCGCCGCATTATGTGCCAGTTTTTTGCGATTCCTATTGTTTATGACGTCTTATCTTCTGAACCATGTGATTCTTAACCCTGCAGCAATTGTTACCTCACGGTAAGGAATGTGTGTACCAAATTTGATTGCAATCGGTCCAGTGGTTTAGGAGAAAATGAGCAGCATTGTCGTTAAATGCAGCAGTTTTTCGCGCATTTCATTGCTTATGACGTCATATCTCGTGAACTATGTATCCTACGTGATTCTTACACTTACGGCGACTGTTCTCATGGATTGAAGCTTACGTGTACAAAATTTCATAAAGACTGGGCAAAAATTTAGATTTGTATGCAACACGTACACACAAACATACGGACACTCTGATTTATATATTAGATTGTAGATCTCTCCTAAATTGAATGTGCTTTCAACGGATCGAGTCTGCTCTCCTGGTAATGGACTACGGCTTTAAAGTGAAAGTACGTACTTCGCTGACGAGTACTGGCCAACGTACCGTGGACGCGGCAAAAGAAGTACAGAAGAAAAAGCTCTAGTGAACTTCTGGTAGCGTCCTTGACTACTAAATTGAAACTGTGTGCCGAGCAAGGAATGTAAAGTGCACGTGGATTAAGGTCTAGTAATATTTACTGAAGTCCTATATTTTTACCTCTCATGTTAGCACTAATCTAACCTTGAATGCGCATATGTTGCAAAGCAGTTTTACATGTGACAAGAAATCTAACACAGCTGTAGCTAACCCTGGCCAGTAGTATCTGTGATATTGAAAAATTCAAAAAGAGTTCCTTTTTTTTAATTTTCTGTGTAGAAGAATTAAGAAAAACGAATCAAATCACTCTTGAATGACTGTGCGCAACCTAAATTAATAGAAAAATATTTTCATTGTTTTAAGTTACGAATAGTAGTGTATTTCATTAGAAGCAGTTAATCAAACTACAGAGACAAGCAACTAAAGCTGGCCTACTGATGTCTATCGAAAAGTCAAAATATATGACAAACATAACGGCTGCTCCTGGATGGATGGCAATAGGAGGAAAATCCAGAAGGTGGATAAATTCAAATACCTAGGAGAATGGATAGTCACTGGACTGACGAAAAGGATGCAATGGAAGTACGAATAAAGAAAATTAATCTAGCATATAACTGACGAGGGACATCTATAATAAGAAGAATATTTCTGTCAACGCAAAACTGAAACATTACCAGACAGTGATCCGCCCTGAAGCTTTATGTGCAGCAGAAATACTCAACCTAGTAAGAATTGGAGTGATCAGGAGCCTAGAACTGGAGGAACGGAATATTCTCAGGAAAATATTGGCATCTTGAAGAACAGAAAATTGTCGATTTGGAAAGCGGTACAACCAGGATCTGTATTCCAAGATAGAAAAAATATACAATGTCAGCAGGAAAAGAAGGAGCACGTTCTTTGGACACATTCGCAGAATGGACCAGGGGAGGTTAACGCAGCAAAGCACACAATTCTTGTTGTACTAGAGAAGCAAATTTAAATGTTCAAATGTTTGTACAGCTTATGGGACTTAACTACGGGGTCATCAGTCCCTAAACTTACAAACTACTTATGAACTAGCTAATCCTAAAGACGACACAAATATCCATGTCCGAGGGGGGATTCGAACCCCCGACCGACTAGAGAAGCAAAATTCGGTGGATTCCACAAGTACAAAGAGATAAGGAATAAATGGGAAATCGGAAACCAGAAATACACAACAGGGTGATTTTTAAATAAAAACTTCGAGCCTCTGCAGGTTTCGAGGACAGAACTAAAGCGATAACGAAGTCATTGTGGAATGAAGAGCAAAGGAGGATGCAAAGTGTAAGAATGAAATAACATTGGAAAAGAAGGAAGAACAGAAGAAACGAAGCTGATCTGAATTAACGTGTTCCTAAGACGGCCGAAACGAAAGAAGAAATGACATTTTGGGTTTTAAGGCCGAGGTAATGTGTGATGCGGGACTCTGCTTTTTGGACGCAAGGGACGTAATCGTCAAACACATAATAGAAATTATAAACACATTCAATTAGTTTTAAGAAAAAGTTTTCATTATCAGTCCAAAAAAAGTTTTTCTGGCCTCCCACTAAGTGCTAATCATTTTACTAAAAAGTAAATTGGATGAATTATTATTCTTTAATTACAGCTATCCATCTTCTTTTCTGGCAATCAATTTCAGATTGGATCATGGAGTCAACAGCCTTGATTTTAAAATAATCTTTATACATCCCGGAATTTTGACGTTCCACTGATATCCTACTATTATTTCGTGATGATCTATACTTTTACACAAGTGCTTCTAATCTTTGTAACCTGTTTCGTAATTGAAAGCAAAGACATACTGATTCAAATCACTTGATTTTGAATATACGGGCCAGTCTCTTTTTACGGTTTCATTATAAATTTTTGTATAATATGTACATGAAAATATTCTATTCTTACTATTGGTTGGATAGGCATTGATCAATGATCTATTAATCACTACTGTCACTTGAGGCTATAATACAGGATCACTCATGGCATCTTCACTTTTCATGTTTTCCGAAGACACATCGCCACTTTCACGGGAATCACTTCCAACAATTTCAAACGACGGTGAAGGAGCAACTGCAAAAACTTTTTGATTGTCCTATTTAACGAGATCTTCGGGAGCAGAAGACAGGCCTGTTATAGAAATAGAAGCAAATTGATTCGGCAACATGCCATACAATTTTTACTGTCACCAATTTGGTGCCTGGATAAATTATTAAATTAATAATGGGCCCAGACACACGTAATTTGACAGCAACTCAGAATAACTGAGTAGTCGAGCCAGTGTAATCAATCAAAGGATAATTCACCAGGATAAAGAAATTTTTTACGAAACGGGTAACCTTTAAATTCTTTTCTTTCTCTGTTCTTTTTTTTCTATTTTTTCTGATCAGTTTACCAAAAGGTTTCTTTTTCTGATCACTTTCAGCCATCAAAGAGAGAAAAAAAAAAATACGTTCATGCTCTACTGAAACATATTATATTACCTACAATATAAAATCTAATTTTTGTGAATTCAGAACATATCTGTTATAAACATTTATTGGTGGGCGTGGATCTGGATGATTTCAAAGTCAATATTTCGTTTAATTATAGACCGAATTTAAAAATTTTACGTGTTGGCATAATCTACATCTTAAGCGATAAAATATTGTGATAGGTATAACACGTTAAGTATTACAATTAGAAATTATGTTTGTAAATCTATCGGACCAAACTGCGTGGTCATCAGTCCGTAGCTTACAAACTACTTAAACCTAGGTAAACTAACCTAAGGACAACACACACACCCATGCCCCAGGGAGGACTCGAACCTCCGCGGCGAGCAACCGCGTGCTCCGCAGCGAGACGCTTTAGACCGCTAGGCTACTCCACCGCGGCTCAGCCACTTAGTTCGGTGGCGAGGGCAGGAGGAGGAAGCAGGAACAGGGGGTGTCTCCTATCCTCAGTATTGGAGCGAAGCTCTCTCGTGTATCGGCCAAAGCCTCCATTTCCCCTCCTGCTGCCGCATTTCGCTAGCGTCTAGTTCCTCTTCCTCCCTAGTTCTTCAGCCAACATGACACACAAATAGCAGAATCCGAAAGTAATTCATATCTACACACTTCTTTAGCATTATAATGTCTCTTGTTGTTATTGATCCCTGATAGCAGTTAAATTTCTTAAACTTTAATAATAAGTAGCATCTAGTTAGTAACGACAGACAAGAGTGTTCTGTTATTTGTTGCAGTGAATTTACCAACACTATGACCAAATTTTACAGCTGTTCATGCGCGACAGCGAGAGGATTTGATATGCAGTTGTGAGGTTGAAGACGGGAGTTGTCAGTTCTGTAGTGTCTCAATTGTAAAGTTGACATGTGTGATAACGCAGTGCAGACGTAAAAGGAGACCTCTTCCCTTTCACTTAAGGAGAAGCTTCGTATCAAGGACCTATGGAGACCCACACCAGATAACTAGTTAGTTAAAAAAAATAAAAAAAACCTTATAATAAAGATAACAAATTGTAAGAACTTTCAAACTAGACATTTGTGGATTCGATATTTGATTTTGAAATTGCAAACAAATTGTACTGTTTTGCGTGTCTGTTGTTCAGCAAAGAAAATTCTGGGTGTGAAACAAATTGGACGCTAAAAGGCGTTGACGAACTCAAACATTCAACACAGAAGATAAAGAAACATGAGCGTTCTGCATCCATCATACAAGATTGCGAAGCTAGAGCACAACCTTTTAGGGAAACACGATATTTGCCAACAACTGGTCAGTGCTTATATGCAGTTAGTTGAAAGGCACAAGGATCAGATTCTTAAAAATTGACATTAAACAAGTAAAGCAGATCATGGAGTAGGAGGAAAAAAAAAATCCCGCCACCTCATAGGTGGCATGCAAACGTGTGCACAAATTGAGAATACAACTTTAAAATGGTTTTCTCTCAGAAACGGTAAATATTAGGGAAAAATATCGAACGAGTTTTTGTAGATAGTTACACAATCTACAATTTTTGTCGGAGCTATTTTCTTAACAAAACTAACCGTTCGCGAAAAATTGGATTCTTTTTGAACGTTGACCTTATGTAAAAGTTTTTGCACACACGGGATTCATGGAGTCTTTTCAAAATTGCATTATAATGGTTTATGCAAAGGCCGGCCGCGGTGGCCGCGGGGACTGAGGCGCTTTCAGTCACGGTCTGCACGGCCACTACGGTCGGGGGTTCGAATCCCCCCTCGGGCATGGATATTTGTGTCGTCCTTAGTCTTAGTTAGTTCATAAGTAGTTTGTAACTTTAGGGACTGATGACCCCGTAGTTAAGTCCCATAGACTATAGAAACATTTGAACATTTGAATTTGTTTATGCAAAATTTCAGCTTGCTGGCAATCAATTCAACGATCAGTTTCTATTTTGATCGGGATATTATTTCTGTATTGCTATTATTTTGTTTCTTTTTTTCCCCCTTCCTTTTGCTACTGTTTGGAATTTTCTTATCCATCTTCCTTTGAATCCCCATAGAAAACCTACACGAACTGGCACTGGTGTACAACCAGCCGTATGCCGTCCTCTCAAGTGACGTGGAAACGCTCGTTGAGGAGAAAGTAGTGACGTTGCAGCGTGGAATTCGGGGCCCACGGGAAATACGGGCTCTGCATTCCCGTGGGCCCCGGTGTAATTCCACGTTCCACTGCTCTGCGAAGCGTGGAATGAAGGATCAGTCATGTTACTTTTTACTTAGTGGAGTAGGACGTGGACAATGCTTGGTTTTTCACAAGCAGAACTTTCGAGCCGCCATACTGCAAACGGAACTCAGTATTTCATGCATATTTTGTTGTAGCGTATGGATATGAGTATAATCTTTTTTAAATCGCCAGAAAATTGAGGAACTTTTGAAAACGCGTCATTTTAGATATGATTTGTTACAATAAATTACCGGAAACTACACTTACATATTTTAAAGGTTATCGTATTTAACGTGTGTCAGTGTTGTACTTTGTATACTATGAGAGACTGTAATTCCTACTCTTACGGTATAACGCCATTCGATAATTTGGAAGAAACCGTGTATCTCGAAGTTCCGGTGTATCTCGAAGTTTCGATTCATATGTGAGGCGCGTCCAGAAAGTAAGTTCCGTTTGGTGATAAAATGAAATTGTACACAGATACAGAAGAAATTTTTATTGCATAAAATTCTACAACTCTTAAACTACTTTTCCACATAACTGCCGAAATTTTGCAGGCATTTGTCATAGCGTGGCACCAGGTTTTGTATACCTTCTTCATAGAAATCTGCCGCATTTGTCTTCAACCAGTTGGAAACAGTTTCCTTCAGCTCGTCGTCATTGGTGAAGTGATGACCGCCACGGAAAGACTTGAGATGTCCTGGCTCTTGTCATCAATCGCGTGAACCAGTTCTTCTGTAACCAAAGATGGACACCCACTTCGTTCTTCATCGTGCACATCACTACGCCCGCCATTGAACTGTCGGACCCATCTTCTCACCATCGAATCACTCATCGCATTTGGTCCGTAAACATCGCAAATTTGTCGATAAATTTCACTTGGTTTCACTTTACTCGCATTCATAAACCGAATCACCGATCTGATTTCACAGGCGGCGGGATTTTCAATCAACGCCAACATTTCAAACAAGCACAACAAAGTGTACGTAACAGACAGCGATCTCAAAATGGCACACGTTCTTCTCCTTGATACACATCGTCTGCAGCACAAGTGCGGAACTGCAGTCGCAGCGCTGCAGCGAAGATAAATTGAAACGGAACTTACTTTCTGGACGCGCCTCGTATGTCAAACGGCGCACTGTCGAGAGGTGCGGCTCCGTAGCACAGTGATAGATTGCCAGACTGCAAATAGAAAGGTCCCGGGTTCGATCCTAGGGTTTTTATATGTCACTTTCCGCTTCTTTCACCTCTGGCAGTGTTGCTGATGTGAAAAATACCGAGTAGCACCGTGGTTCGGAACCTACGTTAAACTGTAGGTCCCTCTATAACTGGCAATGGCATACCACCTCCAAACAGGACCATGCCTAGTAAAGCGCTGTGGTGTTCAAACCAATCTTCGGATTGTTTACTGCCCCCCTCCCCTTTTTTGTTTTTTTTTTTGTGTTTTGTGTTTTTTTTTTTTTGTTTTTTTGTTTTTTGTCGCGTGACAACACAATTGTTTTGTTACGAAATATTCGTTTTACTAGTGCAATTACTTTTACTGAACATTTCTTAAACCGGAGATTCGGGAGCTACGCGCCCACGTACTAAAAAGAAAATCATCTTACATAACCTATACCTAACCTTAAGGCTACGCTGGCCTGTTGTTCGTTTTGAAGTTATTGAGAGTGTGTTGAAGAATAGTCTGAGAGTGTGGTGGACACATCCTAGCTTTCACTTAAAAAAGTGATCTGTAGCGTAGTCTTACGAAGCTTAAGTATAGGTTAAACAATGTTTATTATTATTATTAAACACGTTAAAAGCCTTTTATGAGACCACGCGAAACATTAATGACTACTTGTTCTTTCGGTTCTTTCAGTATTGCTTCATTCTTTCACTAAAGGCTCTTCTTCCTATCATCAGACCATTTTGGTCGTTGGGGTTTAGGTGCTTTTTTCTCAGACATCACTTCTCACTTGTACACCTTGTGTCCAAAGACGACTTTGTCTATGATGTATTCTGAATCTATATGTGCCCTGAAACTTCCTGGCAGATTAAAATTGTGTGCCGGAAACGGACTCAAACCTGGGACCTTTGCCTTTCGCGGGCAAGCGCACTAACGACTGTGCTATCCCGACACGACTCACGATGCCGCCTCACAACTTTACTTCCGCCAGTACCTCGCCTCCTACTTTCCAAACTTCACAGAAGCTCTCCTGCAAACACGCAAGACTAGCACTCCTGGAAGAAAGTATATGGAGGAGACATGGCTTAGCCACAGCCTAAGGGATGTTTCCAGAATGAAACTTCACTCTGCAGTGGAGTGTGCGCTGATATGAAACTTCCTGGCAGATTAAAATTGTGTGCCGGAACCGGGACTCGAACCTGGGACCTTTGCCTTTCGCGGGCAAGCGCACTACCGACTGTGCTATCCCGACACGACTCACGATGCCGCCTCACAACTTTACTTCCGCCAGTACCTCGCCTCCTACTTTCCAAACTTCACAGAAGCTCTCCTGCAAACACGCAAGACTAGCACTCCTGGAAGAAAGGATATGGAGGAGACATGGCTTAGCCACAGCCTAAGGGATGTTTCCAGAATGAAACTTCACTCTGCAGCGGAGTGTGCGCTGATATGAAACTTCCTGGCAGATTAAAATTGTGTGCCGGAACCGGGACTCGAACCTGGGACCTTTGCCTTTCGCGGGCAAGCGCACTACCGACTGTGCTATCCCGACACGACTAACGATGCCGCCTCACAACTTTACTTCCGCCAGTACTTCGCCTCCTACTTTCCAAACTTCACAGAAGCTCTCCTGCAAACACGCAAGACTAGCACTCCTGGAAGAAAGGATATGGTGGAGACATGGCTTAGCCACAGCCTAACGGATGTTTCAAGAATGGAACTTCACCCTGCAGCGGAGTGTGCGCTGATATGAAACTTCCTGGCAAATTAAAATTGTGTGCCGGAACCGGGACTCGAACCTGGGACCTTGGCTAAGCCATGTCTCCACCATATCCTTTCTTCCAGGAGTGCTACTCTTGCGTGTTTGCAGGAGAGCTTCTGTGAAGTTTGGAAAGTAGGAGGCGAGGTACTGGCGGAAGTAAAGTTGTGAGGCGGCATCGTGAGTCGTGTCGGAATAGCACAGTCGGTAGTGCGCTTGCCCGCGAAAGGCAAGGTCCCAGGTTCGAGTCCCGGTTCCGGCACACAAATTTAATCTGCCAGGAAGTTTCATATCAGCGTACACTCCGCTGCAGAGTGAAGTTTCATTCTGGAATCATCCCTTAGGCTGTGGCTAAGCCATGTCTCCACCATATCCTTTCTTCCAGGAGTGCTAGTCTTGCGTGTTTGCAGGAGAGCTTCTGTGAAGTTTGGAAAGTAGGAGGCGAGGTACTGGCGGAAGTAAAGTTGTGAGGCGGCATCGTTAGTCGTGTCGGGATAGCACAGTCGGTAGTGCGCTTGCCCGCGAAAGGCAAAGTCCTAGGTTCGAGTCCCGGTTCCGGCACACAAATTTAATCTGCCAGGAAGTTTCATATCAGCGCACACTCCGCTGCAGAGTGAAGTTTCATTCTGGAATCATCCCTTAGGCTGTGGCTAAGCCATATCCTTTCTTCCAGGAGTGCTAGTCTTGCGTGTTTGCAGGAGAGTTTCGTGAAGTTGGGAAAGTAGGAGGCAGGGTACTGGCGGAAGTAAAGTTGTGAGGCGGCATCGTGAGTCGTGTCGGGATAGCACAGTCGGTAGTGCGCTTGCCCGCGAAAGGCAAGGTTCCAGGTTCGAGTCCCGGTTCCGGCACACAAATTTAATCTGCCAGGAAGTTTCATATCAGCGCACACTCCGCTGCATGGTGAAGTTTCATTCTGGAATCATCCCTTAGGCTGTGGCTAAGCCATGTCTCCACCATATCCTTTCTTCCAGGAGTGCTAGTCTTGCGTGTTTGCAGGAGAGCTTCTGAGAAGTTGGGAAAGTAGGAGGCAGGGTACTGGCGGAAGTAAAGTTGTGAGGCGGCATCGTGAGTCGTGTCGGGATAGCACAGTCGGTAGTGCGCTTGCCCGTGAAAGGCAAGGTCCCTGGTTCGAGTCCCGGTTCCGGCACACAATTTTAATCTGACAGAAAGTTTCATATCAGCGCACACTCAGCTGCAGAGTGAAGTTTCATTCTGGAAACATTCCTTAGGCTGTGGCTAAGCCATGTCTCCACCATATCCTTTCTTCCAGGAGTGCTAGTCTTGCGTGTTTGCAGGAGAGCTTCTGAGAAGTTTGGAAAGTAGGAGGCGAGGTACTGGCGGAAGTAAAGTTGTGAGGCAGCATCGTGAGTCGTGTCGGGATAGCACAGTCGGTAGTGCGCTTGCCCGCGAAAGGCAAAGGTCCCAGGTTCGAGTCCCGGTTCCGGCACACAATTTTGAATCTGCCAGGAAGTTTCATATCAGCGCACACTCCGCTGCAGAGTGAAGTTTCATTCTATATGTGCCCTTTCCAGATCAATTTTGACTAGTATCATCTAGGGTGTAGTAGTCTTGAGACCCTGGATGTACCTGAGGATTCTCTTGGTGAGTCTGGTCTGTGGAAGTCTGCTGATCTTCATTATTATTATTATTATTATTTAGTACGTGAGGGCGCGTAGCGCCTTAATGCCCGTTTCAGAAAAACTCAGTAAAAGTAAATATCTCAATCGCAACTTCGTGATACACCGGACCTCGAGATACACGGATTCTTCCTAATTACCAGCCATTCTATCAAAGGGGCCTGTTTGTGGTGCTATGTCATAGATAAATAACATATTACAACATGTTTTAGGAGAACAGTATACCATAAAACTGGATATGAGACGGCAGTGCGTAAAGAGAGTAATTGGTAGCGTTGCAAGCTGTGGCGTGGAGATAACAGGCGGGCAGCGATGGCGTCTACATATTTCGATAAAATATTTATTTTTTCCTTTTTTGTTTCCTTAACGCTTCTGGTCAGTTCTTGTTAATTTAAGTATAATATCCGATATTCGTTGTTATTTCTTTGTAAGACGACGTATTAGCGCAATGGTTAGCGTCACGAGCTGTAGAGAAAGAGAGATGTAAATAACAGGCTTGCACCTACACTTACCCAGATATTTTAAACTATTTGGTTTAATTACGATTTATGAAACTTTTATGTTAATTTAATACAATTATAATATCCGGTATTCGACGTTCTTTATTAGAAACAAGCACGAACTGTCTACGAGAGAATTTGTGAAGTTTTTCGTGCTAGGACACTGGAACCAATAAATTTCAAGACCGTATCCTACGTCACTCGGTTTTCCCCACGATTTTTGAATTCTGTTGCAGTTCAGTAGTGTTGGAATAGTTCAGTTTCACAGTGCAACGAGAATGTGGCAAGCGCGTGGTTAGGGAAGCTA
Source organism: Locusta migratoria (assembly GCA_026315105.1). Taxonomy (NCBI): domain Eukaryota; kingdom Metazoa; phylum Arthropoda; class Insecta; order Orthoptera; family Acrididae; genus Locusta; species Locusta migratoria. Next base: position 335,035,777 of record CM048747.1, on the reverse strand, counting down.
ATGCAGTAGAGGAGGAACAGAGTTTACGTACAATACTAAAAGCAAAAATTATCACAACGAACATTGTCGAGCTGAGGCGTTGTCCCGCGTGTATGAACAAGTAAAATATATCACGCAGAACCTATTATCTACGAAGGAATGATAGCAAACATTTGTATAAGGAGAACATGTACAACGTGGAAAATAGGAATATAAGAGAGCAACACAAATACAGCTGGTGCAGATGATGTATTTCACCGTTGACAATTTTTTAATTTTTTTTTTTTCAAAAATGATTTTGTCGTACATTTTGTCATTATTATCAATTGCTTTCAGATATATATACTTTTCGGAAGAGTATTGCATGCCACGTGTAAGCATAATAAAGCTACAGTTTCACGTTTTTCCCGACGATCGCTAACAGATACCATGCAATTTTGCGCACACCCATTTTTGAAAACAATGATGTGCGCGCCATCCGGCAATGGGCTCTGGAGAACGTTGCAGTCTCAAATCAAGATGAGCAGCAAGTTTCTTGGGATGTAGCTGGTCATTTCAGAGCGTGCTGTAGCTAGGTGTGTGTTTTGCGGGAGTTTTGAAAATTGGTATACTTGTAGATTTTGACGCGTTCTTCTCGAATTTTCACTTTTCCAGCTGGTATCTTTGCCACTCGCGACGCCATATTGGAAAAATGGCGCACAAAACAGTTTTTCACGATATCTCCTTTCCGACGCATTTTACAATGAAAACAGTTCTGAGATAAATTAAGCTAGAGAAAATTTCCTACAACCTATGTCCTAACCCTTTATTTTGTGAAATGAATAGTTCCAGATTACGAGCGCCACAACACGCGTATTTACGAAAAAACTCATTTCCACATCACCATGAGGTAGGTAGGTACGTTAGGGAGGTTAGCCCATTTTCCATATAGCCACAATAAGTCCGAAGCAAACGGCATAATCTCTTTTGGAAACGAACGAATGTTATCGAAGTTTCGAATTTTTATTGTTTTCAAACCCGTTTCGTAACTCTTCTCGAGTGGTTTCAATTTAGTGGTACCAAATTTCCCTAAAATTTGGGCAGATGGCATTTGCTGTAATCGTTGAATATTTTTATCTTGAACAATGGCATTTCTAGCAGTATACACTGGATACCGCCCATGGCATGAAAAGTATCCATCTAATGTCTGTGCATTGAAATCAGCGTTGACAAAAACAAATTGCGAAAATGCTGTTGTTGTTGTTGGTTGGTTGGTTTTTGGAAGGGACAAACTGCAACGGTTATCAGTCTGCGAAAATGCATTGTTGTAGATATCCTACGGTGGGCGCATTATACCCCATTGCTTCGGTGTAAGAGGAGCAATATGAGAGATGACAATGTATCTATTAGTCGCTGAGATCCATACTTTTGAAACAAAAATGCTGCTACTCCGATTTGCATTGCAGACACGAAAGATTTCGGCCTTGCTGCGGTAATTATTCAATGAGCAAGAGAAACACTTTTCTACTTCCATTTCTCAAGAGACTTACGTTTGTTTCTCAATTCACATGATCCAGGAAAACCCCAAGTCTCATGTACATCGGACTGTACTGTTTGAAAAAAAATTATCTGACGGAGGATGATATGGTGTCTCATATACCGTATCCTCTAGAACGATTGCTGCAGCTGTCTTTACAATTCATCGACATTCTTAGGCCATGTTTGCAGGTTTTTCGTTGCACCAGGCTTCCATCAGTAATTTATACGGTGGTTTTCGGAAGCAAACCGGTATTGGCAGTGTAGGCAGTCAAAATATTGTCACCGTATTCTTTGAAGAGCTTTGCCTTCACAGTTTTCATGTGTGGGTGATAATCACATTCAATTTTGGTCGTAAGTTCATCAAGAGAGAGCCGGCCGCGGTGGCCGAGGAGACTAAGGCGCTCCAGTCACGGTCTGCACGGCCACTACGGTCGGGGGGTCGAATCCCCCCTCGGGCATGGATATTTGTGCCGTCCTAGTTCGTAAGTAGTTCATAAGTAGTTTGTAAGTTTAGGGACTGATGACCCCGTGGTTAAGTCCCATAGACTATACAAACATTTGAACAAACATTTGAAACATCAAGAGAGAACTGGCACTCTTCAGAATTCTGTTCGAGATAAGAGTAAATATACTGCATTGCAGTATCCATTTCGTTTGCACACGGACCTCTTTTTTATGTCTTCATTCGTTGGCCTTTTATACAAATTTTTCATGCACGAGTTGTGATACTGTGCATCGGCTGCGACAAAATCACTCGCTCGAGACGCTCAACAATCGCTCGACCTCAATCATCGTTACGAGCTCTAGCAATTTGTGAATTGGTGTTTTTCATTGATAATTTACGCACACTATACACAATATTACGCTCGCATAAGCGCGTCTGTTTTTGTTTCGCTAGAAACTCTGCTGTTATTTCAGCAGCGCACAAAAAGCAATGATTTCTGAATGAGAATGTCGAGGTAGTGGTGGATCGCAGCCGCGGATGAGAAGATTCGACATAGCCTCCTCTAAGCAAAGATGCAGAGATTAATCTCTCATTATTGTAGCGTTTGCGACACACGTCATGAACCACTATCGTTTTCACTCCCTCCAAGAAGTTTTTTTGTTGTCCTTTCTTTTAGCACTTGACTTACGAAATATCTCCAATCCTTTCTTCTTCACTTCACTCACCTCACTTCCTTGCAATGGATTTTCAGAGATAAAACAGTTCCCTTCTTCAGGATCCATGGTACTGAAAATGCGACGACACTGTAGAACGATGCACACGTACTGATTTTCAGGCAGAACATTTGAACCCGGATGGCAGACATTTCGTGGAAGGGATCCAAAAATCCCCAGGGTAAAGGAAGGAAATCCCTCTATACCTCTGACAGACCGTGTAAACTCAAGTAAGCCGCAGTAGGCCGGGTTTTCACCGCGCAGTAAAATATTTTTCGTTAAGTAGCCTTTGCTTCGATCGTACGCGGAAACTATTCATTTAAAAAAAATGGACACAAATTGTAGGAAATTTTCTCTAGTTTAATTTATCTCAGAACTATTGTCAGCGTAAAATGCGTCAGAAAGGAGATATCGTCATTTTTCCAATATGGCGGCGCGAGTGGCAAAGATACGAGGTGACAAAGTGAAAATCCGAAAAGAGTACATCAAAATCTATAAGTATACCAGTTTTCAAAACTCCCACAAAACTTCCAGGTAATCCTCTTTTTGGACACCAAATGACTGGACTATTAGCCGAATCTTCGGCTTAGACGAAACTATCTTTCGTGAACTTATGGATGAAGTCCGGTCGCGTTCGGGATGGATTCAGTCAACAATAACGCTTCACCTCAGTAGACGACGCACCATTTGACTACTAGCAGTCTTTCTTCGCGCTTAAAAATTGTACTTTGGATTTAATCACAACATAAAATGCTACTTATGAACTAGCTTATACTAAGGACGGCAGAAATATCCATGCCTGAGGGGGGATTCGAACCCCCGACCGTAGTTAATCACAACATAAAGCAATGATGTGTCAGTAAAAATTTAAGTTACTCAGTATTGTATTTAATGTAATGAGTTATCATACTGTTAGGCTGAAAAGTTTTATTGTGTTTCCTTGAAGGCGAAGAGCTTTCTTAATAACTAATATGATTTTAGTAAACAATCTTGTGGTGGATAGCTTCTCCTATTCAGTTTGCTTGAATGTGTACTGACAATAATCACACTGTTAGTCAGAACTCTTACGTTATTTTTCGAAATTCTTACTGCAGCACTGATTGAAGTTGATTTACCGTCTGTAACTTATATGCATTATGTAATTAGGAGTATCAAAAAGGAGATTTGTTAAGTTGTTTGCCGACTGCAAAAACGGGAGTGAAGCTGGCAATGTAAACTAGCGCTCTAAGAAAAATGTTGTAAAGGATGATTATGGAAGCAAACAAAATATTACTTTCTGCGTTATTTTGTATTGTGGTTGTCGTGTCCAGGATCTAGCATTTCGTAGTATCTGCTTGAAACGTTTGTAATCTACCTCAAGAGTATCTTCCTACAGGATGATATACAGGATTGTGGAATTTTTTGTGGTAGTTATACAGTCGAGTCCCGTTAATTCGAGGCGAACGGGATCGAAAAAGTGTGTAAATAGGCATCTACATTGGCACCTAAAGGTTTTACAATCTTTTCAATATTTACTTCGTGATATAATAGTAGAGTGTCATTGCCGGTGAAGACAGTATATACCCGTGTTTTTTCCCTTTCAGTTTATTTATTCTCTAGCTTACTTTAATTTTTTTAGGTATAAATGCCGCAACGAGAAGAAGAGAATCAAATTCGGAAGCACTTTAATAAAAGTACCTTTGATGTGTCTAAACCTGTACGTCTCTAATGTCATCTTCTCAGGACTCCTGGATAGGCTTACACACACTCAAGAACGCTTAGTACAGGGAGGGGATCTTACAAAATATGGGACAACTAGTGATTTGTCGTATGACGTAAATTAACGGAAATTTTGACGTAATGTTTCGGTTTCGTCCGAAACTAGAAATGGAGCCGAATATTCGCTTACGGTTTCGGCCGCAAATTATGATTCGGTCGAACACTAGTAGTTTGTAAGTTTAGTGAGCGAAGAGTTCAGCAATTTGGTTTCTTAGGTTTGCACATTTTTGGGGGGGGGGGGGGGGGGAGATGCAGCTTAATAGATCAAGAAGTTCGAATAACCGAAAATCGTGGTTCATTTTCAGCAAAATCCCATGACAACTAACGTCTTTTCCTATGATGTCAAATGCCATATAACAGCGATAAGAATGATTATGTAAATACGCTAACACGAAAATTGTGGTACAGATTACTAATTTTTTCGTACCAGAAGGCCAATGAAAGTTACATAATTCGAAAAATTGTTTGTCGTAGATTTCACGATTTTAGCTATTAAAAGTGGTAAAATGAAGTAGAAATTTTCCTATCTACAGCTTGGATCAAGTTCTACATTCTCCAACAATCAGCTCACTGATTGGCTATTCGCCTCGACCAAAGACGCTGTAATGCAGCACATCTGCAGTATTAAAATAACGAATTAAAATAAGTGAATATCGAAACATGGAGTGCTCGCAACTCACTTTCTTGTGCTTGTTCAAATGCTTCATTTTCGCAGTGATTAAGAGTGGTTAAAGGCAATGGATGTCTTCATATGAAAGCCGATATAAAGGATGATGCGCCGGGAGAGGCATCTAGCGGTGCTCGGGTGGAACTACGAAGTCGAGAATACAGATATAAATGATGATGCGCCGGGACAGGCATGCAGCGGTGCATGGGTGGAACTACGAAGTCGACATGTTGTCAGCTCTGGAATTCTGAATATCGCAGTATCGAAATAACATTATTTCTTGGCGTTGTATAAATATACGAACACCGAAATTGTAGTTCCATTTCAAATATTAATTGTAGTTCCATTTCAAATATTAGGCTAATGAAAGTTATATATATCGAAAATGGCATGAGAAGTATATACTTCAACATACAACAATACCACTAAGAGACTGCCTACACTACCCTTGTCCGCCCTCTCCTAAATAATTACTGCGCGGTATGAGATCCTTGCCAGACAGGATTGACGAACATCGTAAAAGTCCACAGGGGAGTTGAGCAGCCTTTTGGCGATATGGGGAGATATTGTCACGGAAATTATACACGAGTTAGGGTGGCAATAATGAGAACAAAGGCGGTTTTGATGCGGCAAGGTTTATTTACGAAATTTCAATTAGCAACTTTCTCCTCCGAATGCGAAACTATTTTGTTGACTTCCACCTATACAGGGAGGGCGTATCATAATACTAAGGTTAATCAGAGCTCGGAGGGAAAGATTTAGGTTTTTATTTTCCCTCCGCGCTGTTTAAGGCGGAACGGCAAAGAAATAACCAGAAAATGGTACTTTGAACCATCTAGCAGGTCCCTAAGTGTTAATTGTACACTAGTCATATGGATATAGATCATAAAATACAAAAAGCGGATCTTTCCTGAACATAATAATGCACAGCCTTTTTGCAATATTACTCAAAGAAAACAGAACGAAAAACAAAACCCTCTGAATAAGATATACAGTACATGAAATAATCGCTTTAGAGAAAAATAATGCGTTTCAGTGATTCAGTTGACAAAATAACGTTTAACCAACCCTCCTAAAGATTTGTACAACATATACATACGATGATTAATTAGCGACATCAAAATGTTCAAATGTTTGTTAAGCTTAAGGGACTTAACTGCGGGGTCATCAGTCCCTGAACTTACAAACTACTTATGAACCATCATATACTAAATACGACACAAACAACATGCCCGAGGGGGAATTCGAACCCCCGACGGGGAACGGCCTCGCGCATCGCGCCATAGCACCTCAATGCTTTCCGCCGCGGCTAGCGACATCACTTTAAGAAGGGTGAAATGTTCCCAATAGTGAAACTGTATTTGCCACAAAAAGCGTTTTCAAAACCATCAGAAACCACTACCGGTAGGCTTTTCTATGTAACGGTATTTAACAAAAACCGTTATACTTTTCTTGTAAGCACTGATTATGTTGCTAAACAAAAAAAAAGAACAATATATATATATATATATATATATATATATATATATATATAAATAAATCAGTATATTTACAACTGAATCAGTCGGTGGAGAACGGAACTATGTCACTTTTTACTTTTCAGTTTTTTTCACTATTTTACTGTTAAACTATTTAACATATTGCATTGAAATTATCGACATTTGTTGCATGCTGATCATACATACCACGAATGAATTTCGTATATTTTAAAAAAGTTTATTCAGAAAAAAATTAAAAATTTGTAACATCATTCCTTTCTCCAGCTAACAAGGGAATTTACCACTTATCGTAAGTATAACACATTCATCGATACACATATCTGGATTAAAACTCAATTTTTTTGATTAAATAATGGAAAACTATCTTCAACTGAACATGAAAATCACAGTTCGTTATAGTTCATTTCACAGTGAGTTATTACTTGTAATCGGCCATTTCAATACTGGCATCCTCATTAAAAAAATCTCAACGTCTTCTCCATGGATGTATTTAACCAGTTTCTGAATATGTTGAATTTCCTTTTGGTTGATTCGAACCTTTTTCTATCACACAGCCTTTACAGTTAAGTTTTAAAAGAAGCTAGTTTCGTTTCTGACAAATTAAAGGAGTGACTGACGCAGCTATTTAATTCTTTTGACACTGACAGAGACAAATTTTGTTTTTCTTGACGAGGCTTTTTGAGATGTGCCGCTTCCTTAACCTATGTTTTTTTTTTTTTTTTTTTTTTTTTTGTAATTACGTGATCACCGTGCGTCAAAGACCATTATGTCTTCAATTTCCACGATGACTAACACCAGAAATACTGTTAACTACGATTTCCACATACTCTTTAGGGGTATAAACTCGGTCAAATTTTCGTATTTGTCTCTCCAGTGTTCCAAACACACAGTCACAAGAGAGAAACGTGTGACCTCTTTCAACATATCTTTGAGTGATATTTTACAATTTTTCAGTGTCTGTCAATACAAAGCACATTCTTACTCTGGTAGTATTATTATTTTTGCCAGGTGCTCCGTCTGAAGCAGGTGTACTTCTATAACATTCTTCGATACATAGTTTTCAGTGTAGTGCTACAGGGATGAACAGACATCATTCGCTCTTTTTTGCAGTTCACCTTCAAGATACGAGTACGCTGTGAAACGATCACAGTTTTGCTTTCTGTGCCTGTGTGCCACAAACCAAGGAAATCTAGGGAGGTGGTGTTATCTATGCTGAGAAGAGGCATTGACTGAAGCCACAGAGGCCATGCTTTTGTGCACAAAACACGGATTTCTCGCTTAAAAACCTGTGCGAATATTGCTCTCTTTTAAGCAAAGTCACTGAATTGGTAGTCATATCGGAGTATTTACTTAAATATGAATACATTTCAACAACGAGAACTACTTTATCACTGGGATCAAATGACGGAATATGCATTTCGCTGGCTTCACTTTATCAGTGTTAAGGGCATCGCCAGAGATTCTAACCTCCTTACTACAAACCAACGCCATCTAATTTGTCTAAAGTTTGTCGGCAGTGTAGTACACACTCGTTGGTGGTATGCGACGAGCGGCGGAGTAAAGAACGAAGTCTGAATTGATTCCTCTCCTCAGCATGTAAAAAATTGACCTCGTGTTATTCCCACAGGAAGAAGCCAAATAGTTTGTTTCATCACAGTAAGGTGTGTCTTGATCCGTTTAATACATTTATGTAAAAAAGTGAAAATCGCCAAAAAGTGTCTTAACTTAGTTCCTTTCTCCACCAACCAATTCAATTATTGATATGGTATATGTTCTTTTCGGCCATGTCCGAAAGAACAAACACCATTTGTTGACATTAATCGCCGTAGTTTTACGAATTCGACCGTTTCAGGGTATAGAAATAAATCCAACGGCAAAGTTGAAAATTTGTGCTGGACCAGGATTCAAACATGGATTTCCCACTTTGGGCTATCGTGACACGCCTCCCTTCCAATACAAATTCTCAATTTATAACACGCTATGATGATAGAGCCCCTTGCCTATTAGTTCCTCTTGCTCGTAGGTGATGCTGAATTCCCAGAATGGATCGAGCGTATTAATGCGTTTGCATTGGAAATTGTCAATTGCCTGTTGGGGCAATTTAGTTTTATAGATATGGTTTCTGTTCTTTTGGGACATATTTGAAAAGAACAGACACCATATCAGTAATATTAATACTACGATGCCTCATTTTGATACTCAGAAAATAAGGAGGCCTAATGTCTGGCGGACCTGGGCTCTTGGTGTAATAGATTGGCAAAGCATCAGTTTTGCTGCTGTGTCGTTCATCCGCTTGCGATGTAACTTTGTCAACATATTGCTTGCACTTTCGCAAAGGTTATAGGCCTAATTATATCATTGTACGTTGTGGGAGGGGGCTGTCGGGCTGCAGCCCCCCAAAACCGCAGACCTTGCTGCATCCTCCGAGAGAGAGAGAGAGGGGGGGGGGAGGTATGGGCTGCGATAGGGAGAGGAGGAGATGGACAGTGAGAGAAGAGAAGTAGTACTAACTCGAATCTGGAATAAATAAATACCCGCTAGAAACTAACAATAAAGAGGCGATAAAAAGTCAATGTAGCTGTTTCTAGAGCTGAAATTGATGTTCGCTTTAGTTCGGTGTTCTATAATTACTTACAAAACAAGCAAAATCATATTCATAGGCTTGGTTGTCAAAAATACATTGTGTTTCTACTAATGTCACAGCTGGTGTTGATGTGGTTAGGCAGAAAATTAGTAGCACAGTTAAATTCCTGTGAGTGAAACGAGCAGCAATGATATTTTTAGTATTTCTTGTCAACAATATTTTGCCTTCTTTTTCAATACTGTGTTACAGCCACATGAGAATCCTTTACATATTCAAACAGATTTCGGGCTTGCAGCCGGTCGTCTTTGCATCCAATACACGATATTTCAGCTGGGCACCTACCATCCTGAGGTGAGCCACAGGGACTAAGGAAGACCAGATGAACTTCTGAGGGCTTCTAATTCGCCGGAAATTGGTGCAGTTTTAACCCGGAGGTTCCGCCTGCCAGTAGCTATGTAGACATTCCAGGTAATTCTCTTGCTATTGGGCGTCACGTGCCTCGAAGGCGCGGCCATAGGCCCTTGTCGGGAGGCGGTGACCTCTGCCCCGTGTCCTAAAGTCGTGGGGGTGGGGGCAGGGGCCGCCTCGGTGGCGGAGGACTTCACTTCCGCCGAACTGGTTTCTTCCTTGGCGGCGTCCTGTCTTATTGTGCCGGGTTGATCTTTGATGGCGTCCAGCTGGTATACATTGTCTTGCCAGGCCGTGGGGGCTCTAATATCTTCGCAGAGTCCGCTATCTCGGAGCCAGCAATACCCAGGATGTCCCGGAGAATGATGTCCCATTGGTCGTCGGTGAGGACAGGACACCAACATAGGAGGTCAAGGTCGACTGGAAAGTTTTTGAGGTATAACCAGGAGTGGATTCTGCTGTAAAATTCGGAGTGAATGCCGACACGCAGCAAAGGTGAGGGTGGCAAAACATCTCGGGGTGTGAAAGGGAATGGCGTGTCCCAGTGAAGGTAGGTGCCATCATCGATAGAGCGTGAGATTATGGCGAGGGCCTGAGGAACGCTGTGTCCTCTGGGGAGCGGCGGGTAATTGTCACCCGCCTCCTCGTCTTCGTCTTCATCGACGTCTGCCGAAGCACCCGGAGCTGCCAACGACCCCTCCTGGGAGGGGGCAGTGACATCCGGAAGTTCCTCTTCTGGTAAACTCACGTCCATAGCAACTTGCACCGTCGCAGGCTGGACGTCGACGTGTGTCGCCATTTCGACGTCGTGCGGCGCCGACAGGGCAGGCGCCGCAGTGGCTTCCGTTTGTGTCGCAGCGTCTATTCCCGCCCGCGTCCCCATGGTGGGGGAGCTGAGAGAGACGTTTTCTTTAGGGATCGTGTTTCAGTTCGCAGCTTTGCAGCTGGCGATGAACAGCAGCAAGTTAAGATTTCGACGCCTCCCTTTCGGCTGCGAAGGCAGCAATAGCATTATCTGAGGTCGTAATTGCTTCTCCACAGCGGCCAAGAGCGCCTCGATCCACGGAGGGAAGAGACGATGCGGCCGCTGGTGACGTGGGTTTCCACGCTGTTGAAGCGCCAGAACGTCGTTTCCGCCGATTCCTCTTAGGTCGTTTCCATCCGGTGATGTATGGACATATGCGGTGACTCGCAGTGTGCGCGCCACCGCAGTTGACACAGGTTGGCGCAACATCGCGAGGCTTCTTGCATTCGTTAGTGTCGTGAGGTTGTGCGCATTTCATGCATGCCGCTGCTCGTTTGCAGTACTTGGCAACATGACCAAGTTGCTGACAATTGTAACATTGATTGGCCCTCTTCTTGCTACTTCCTCTTCCCTTCTTGACGAGAACCTCAGCTGCAAGGAGCTCCATGGCTGCGAGAAGGCGAGACTTTTCCGCGCCCCCTTTACCGCGTCGTGACATCGTTGGAAAGAGGCCTGGCGTGCGAAGATCCGACCCGCAGCGAGTCGAGCAGCCGAACGAACGAACAAACGGACTAAGGAAGACATTCTCCATTCCGTCATATATAGCGACCTAATAGTAATCTGCGCATGCGCGAAAATTGCAGTGGCGGAAGGAACACACAGCCTTGTAGCGGCGCCCTCGCTGTTAACACCGGAACGAACGCAAAGAACGAGCTTTCTCGAGAAACATTCGCTTGTGTTCACTACTATTCGTTTGTACTGCAGGCGTTTACACTAGACGATCGGTAGAGAACTCTGCTAAACGAGCATTGTGCGTGTGAACACTAGCAAACGCTGCGTTTGTTTTTTTTTTTTTTTTTTTCGATTTCATCTGCGAGGACGTAGTGGAAAACTAGTAGTCGCAATGGAAAAAAAGTGATATCCAGACAGGATTATTTTGTACGGCAACTGCGCTGTTAGTAGTGCAGAAACTAAAGGCGAAAGCAGTGCAGCGAAGAAATAGAATAATATGAGTTAATTTTTGAAGAAGTGGCAATTACGTGATGGTAGGGCACTAGTGACAGAATTGCAGCTACCAATCCCATTGGGTTTATTCCAAAATTTTACTCCAATGTCTACGGACGATTTTCACTGGCTGATGAGTAAATTGAGAGTAAGATTTCCAAGCAGGACACCAACTACAGACGAACAATCTCGGCTGAAGAAAGTCCTGCACTTGCGCTTCGGTTCTTAGCAACTGGAGACAGCTACACTATTATTTCGCATCTCCGTTGCGGTTATTTCGCAGATAATTCGTGAAGTCTGCAGCGCATTATGTGAAGTACTTAAAGATTATATCAAAGAAGGAAAACATTTCAATTCCAGTAAATGTCATTACCCATTGATGAAGTTTTCTAAACGGTACAATAAATGTTTTAAAAATTTTCTTTGAAGTTAGTAGTAAATGCGTCCTGCACAGTGAACGTAATATTCAACGTGATTAAATTTTACTTACGTTGTGTCCCTATGATGGCAACGAAACTTTTGATAGAGTAGTAAAAGCATTAATTATAAAGGGCATGCTTGGATTATTCCCTTACTTAATGTGATTGAGTTCTTAGAGGTAATTCAACAGCCGTTGCCAATACTAACATACACGTAAAATTTAACAAGTTAACGATAATTGTACTTTCAGTTCTTTTTGTAATAACTGTAAGATGCCCATTCTTGGCAACACACATTATCTGGAAGTCTGTAGTAACAGATATGCCTCGTAGTTTTAAGGGGTTGTGAAAAAATGGAAATGAGCGTATGGCTTTCTTGGCCGGGAGAACCCTTGCGAGTTTGTTCTGCCGCCTTAGTGTAAGTCTCTATTATTTGACGCCGTGTAGGCGACTTAAGTGCCAATGATGATGAGATGATGATGATGATGATGATTACGATTAAGACAACACACAACACCCAGTCCCCTGCCGGGAATCGAACCCGGGCCTCCTGCATGGTAGTAGCGACGTTACCGCTGAGCTACGGAGGCGGACAAAGGGGTTGTGAAATGTGAAAACACACACACAAAATAGTTTCTGCTGCATGGATGCGACAAATATGACTTGCATAGTATCACGCCGATATCATTCCACGCATCCGTTTTTTATTTAAAATTTTAAAATATGGGTCTCTCGGGTCCCACAAACACCTCCGCGACTTATATTCTTCGATGAGTAATGAAACATATTCATCACTTCATATTTCTCCACCAAACTTCGCGTAAAAAAACAAATGGCGCCGGAAACGAACGCTCTCCGTGTCGTTTACTAAAGCTCCATATAGAGCTTTAGTCGTTTATACCACGCGAGCGCCGAAGCGGAGAGAATGCGAACTTTCCTTTGATGATGCGCTCCAAGACCGACAACAGATGGACCACGAGCGAACACTTGCGAATGCCGAACGAACATTGTTCGCGGACCGTTCACACCAAACAGAATCTTCTGTTCGCTGACGCTCGTTCGCTCCGGTATAAACGTACCTTAGACGTGCAGAAAGAACTACATGTCTTCGGCGCTGCCGCTCGCCGCGGCCATCGGAGTCCTGGCGTCTTCGAGATTCCAAGCATTGTCCAGGTGATAGTCGATGTCTCGGTTTTACAAGTTTTCTGCCACGCATTAAGCCATACCGCACTGACACGGTGTTTTGCATATTCCCGCAATAACAAATTATCTTTCACTGATCCCAGAAGGTCTGAAATTTTAGCTGGTGAGCGAAAAATCGCTCTCACTTGGTAATTTTGAAGAATCCTTGCTATTTAAAATGAAAGGTATCCGATGAAGGGAAGAAATGCTAATGACTTTGTCGGCGTATTCTCCTCATTTTGGGTCTTGGTTTTAATTGAAAATGCTTTGTTAATCTGCCGATCAGAGAATTCATTCTCTCTGAATACAGCCTTTAGGTGGTCCAGCTCCTCAGGTAAACTATCTGCATCAGACACCATGTGGGCTCTATCTAAGGTGTCTTTAGGACACTCATAGTTTGCGAGGGATGGTGGCAATTTTCAGCATTCAAATACAAATCTGTACGAGTGGACTTGTGATAAAATGAGTGTCCCAGTGATCATCCGTCACTCTTCCTTCTAACCAAGACGTCAAGAAACGTAAGACAACCACCTTCATCTAACTCGATGGTAAATTGAATGTTCTCATGCTTGGAGTTAAAATGATGTAAAAACTCCGTTAACTTCTCCATGAGGCCACACTATGAAAATGTCGTCCACATACCTCCAAAAGGCAGTTGGTTTAAGGACTGCTGATTCCAGTGCTTTCTCATCAAAATCCTCAATAAAAAAGGTTGGCCACCAAGGGAGACAAGATGCTATCCATGGCAACGCCGTCAGCCTGTTCAACATAAAATATGTTGAACATAAAGTAAGTTGCGGAGAGAGCATGACGAAACAAGACAGTAATCTCCATCTAAACTTTAGTACCAAGCATTCTGAAAGAGGAACCTTTGTGAACAATGAAACTACATCAAAACTAACAAGTAGATCCCTGTAACTAAGGTGGAGAGCTCCCAGTCTGCTGATAAGATTGACCGAGTGTCGTATATGATTTGGGCAATTGCCCACCAATGGTCGCAGCAAAGAAGCCAGATGTTTAGCTAATGCATATGTAGGGGCACCAATATTGCTCACTACAGGTCTCAAAAGAGAGTCCATCTTTGCGTACCTTAGGAAGGCCATACAGTCTCGGTGGAATGCTGCCATGTGGCCTTAGTCACCTGATAGTCTCTGGAGGTAACGAGGAAGAATTCGGGAGTGCAGAAGTCTTCCATTGTACACGTGATGTAGGATCCTGTACAATCTTCCAGTACATCGAATCACTTAGTAGGCCATATATGTTCTCCAAATATAAGGTACGATGCAGGGCAGTGTGTTCCATTTGCCACTACAATTTTCGCGCGTTATATACTGCGGAACGGAGAACGTCTTCCTCAGTCCCCATGGCTTACCCGAGGATGGCTGGTAGGTGTCCAGCTGAAATATTGTGTATTGGATGCAATATACAATATTCAGTTCGTCGAGTAAATCTTAAATTTCACAATCCTTTACATTTTCGCGGGTTTCTTCAGAAGTTCCATTAGTGTCTGCAAGAAAAAGAAAATGGAAAAAAGTAAATAAACAATAAAAAAACTGAAAGACTCTTCTACTTCCACCTTTGCCAATATTGTTCCATCTCATTCTTGCTAGAAGTGACAAAGCTAGTCCATAATTTCGTGTTTCATACTATTTCTCACTCGATTTTAATGTTTTTTTTTTTTTTTTTTTTTTTTTTTTTTTTTTTTTTTTTTTTTTTTCTGAAATCTTTGGTTTTCGATTATCATACTTGTACAATATTTCGGTCACATAAAGTTTTTTTTTTGCTCTTCATCAGCCTGTGGATCAGGGTCACATTGTTTCGTTTATACTTTGTTTCATTCTATTTGATTACGTGCCATTAACTTCATTATGTTAAAAGCAGTTTACAATTTTTTAGGGTTAAAATGCTTAAGCAATTGATATTTAACCTGCAAAATTGTTTATGTTGGGGGTTAGGGACCTTGTTTTGTTTGTTGTACTCACCTTTTGATGATCATATCTTGTGCTGGTTTCTTTCTTCTTCTCATCTCTTCTTGCGGCACCTGATATATTCTGGGTCTTGTGTCCTCCAGTGATACTGGATGGCCAGTGTCCATTACTTCTTAAGGAGTCGGTCTTTGACTTCGCCAGGTCACTGATACACCTCGTTCATCTGTGTCACAATCTCGTCCATGGGGCAGCTTGTTGCTGGCGCTCCTCCATTCTCCCTGGCGATGGCCTCTCGTGTTGCTGACTGCAGCGGTGTGCCTTTGTCGGCGGTTCGATAAGGACTGCAGCTCCTTGCCAGGAAGTCAGCTACCCCCTCTGCTGCCATTGACTTTGGTTTTCTTCCAGTGAATGGGCTGCGATCTTCGGTGTTGCTGCCTTTTGTTGTCTCTGTGGTCACTAGCAATGCTTTACATCTATGCCATCTAGCAACATGCTGCCCTCCACAGCGGGTGCACGTCAGTTCGTCTTCTATGCCACCTCCACAGATGCGGCTGTCATGGTTCTCGGCTCACTTGACACGTGTGGCCAGATTGTGGCAGTGTTTTGCCACGTGGCCTTCTCGTTGTCAGTTATAACACTGCAGCTTCAAGTTTAATCCCAGTGGGAGAGGTTCTACATTCACCTTGAATCCTGCGAAGTAGTCTTCTTTATACACGTCATTTTCGAGAATACATCTGTCCTTCCAGCTTGATGCATCATCCTAGATGTCCATCACAATGAAGAAAAATGGCAGTCACTTCTTGGTCCGTCAATGGAGTCAAATCACTACGTTTTAACGGGCTATACAGAAATAGTGGGAGACCAATTATATATGTCGAAGTGACTTAGTCATTCGTCACATTTATTCATGGGCAGTTCCTGAGAAAATCACCAAAAACCTTGATTTGACTGTGTGCAGTTGGCGTAGTTGTCAGCATGACTGTCTAGTTAGCCTAAAACGCGGTAAAGCTCAAATTTTCATGTTTCCCCATTTATTTAACTCAAAGCGCAGTGGCAGATAAATTCGGACATTGCATAGCGTGTTGTTTTAATAAAGTCTGAGTTCATAATTACTTTTAAATTGGAATTTTTAATCTTTTCTTAACACTATTTTACGATCGGAATAGGCTGGCTCTTAAAATCCAATTCCAAGTAAGAGTGGGAATATAAAAATTAGATCTGCTAGTGGGATGCTGATCTGTAAGAAGTAACATTTTACTTATATAATTTATTTCTCGGTTCACAGTGGTAGAGTGCCAGACTACAAATCCAAAGGTCGCGGGTTCGATCCCCGCCAACTTCTAGGATTTTTATCTGTCGCTTTCCACTTCTTTCACCTCTGGCAGTATTGTTCATGTGAAAAATACCGAGTAGCACCGTGGTTGGGAACCCACGTTAAGCTGTAGGTCCCCCTATAACTGGCTGGGTAAGTCAGTTCGTAGGTCGGAGGAAGGCAACGGCATACCACCTCCAAACAGGACCATGCTTAGTAAAGGACTGTGGTGTTCAAACCAATCTTCGGATTGTGGACTGATTTACCTTTCTTTTTTTTTTTTTTAATTTATTTCTAGCGGTCAACGATTTACAAAATCCAGACATTCTACAATTTTTCCAGATATTTTACTCTTCGAATCTGAGAAGTCTTTGTACTGTACATACAAAGTCTATCATATCTATAATAGCGAGTTAGAACAAATTGTGACGCTCCTATTTATCCAAAGTTGATATGCAATAAAATTGCGTCTGATAAGTCTTGATCCGATCGGCCAATTGCCAATATGAATTATGTATTTTTCCGTTCTACAGAGTGGGGCAATGGCTAAAAAAGTTCTTCTAAAAATAAAGGCAAGAATTGAAAAGATATCTTTCATAGTCACCGACAATATAACTCCACAATGGATACTCTCAAACCAAAGAAATGAGTTGTGACGAAATTACCGTCAGTTTCGTGGCCGGCGAGAAATACAGGCCTGAGCGCGCACTTCATGCTACGTAAGCAAGGTAGTTCCGAGCCGGCGCGATCGCTAGCTCAGTGGCTGCCCGCTATGACGCAGTGGGCAGTGCCCCAGCGGCCGGCCAATCGGCTAGCGATCGCGCCGGCTCGCAACTACCTTGCTTACGTCGCATGATGTGCGCGCTCAGGCCTGTATTTCCCGTTGGCCGCGCGTCAGTCTCCGTCCCTCGCCTTGTCCGCCCTGCCGCTGCGTCGCGGCCCCGCACTTTTGGCACGTGCTTGCGCCGTTGCTGGGCGAATATCTTTAGGACGGACAGCACCTGCGGCACGCACCATCCTTCCCGCGAGCGCCTCCCCACCTGTGGCCGTTCCCTTCCCCTTACGCGCAGCTCGTAGCTCTTCCTAAATCTCGTCGACTATACTTTAAGAGAATTGATTGTTCCTAGAGAGGAAATGATAGAGTTGTCCAATCAAATTGTGCGAAATAAACTCGAAAGGGAGAAAGCAATTTTAAGAGAGCAATTATCACAGAATTTTATGGGAACACACGAGTTCGTAGAATCATTTAAAGGGGAGGTTAATTCAAAATTTTCATTGTTAGACCAAGATATAGAATCTACATGTAACAGAATCGGTGTTTTAGAGGGCAAATCTCTCTCTGAAATGTCACAAATTAATAAAAGGTTTACGATAGCTGAGGGGAAAATTGATACATTAGATAGGTGTCAAAATATTACAGATGTAAATTTATCCTTGGGTCATACAATTGATAATTGGGAATGTAAGGTTGAAGCTCTTATTAAAAAAAAAAAAAAAATCAGGAGATTAATAGTAACAGTTTACAAGGGGTAGAAGATAAAAGTTCTGATTCGGAATTAGCAAACCACCAATCTGATAAACTTTGGGCTGAATTGGAGCGGACAAAGGCAGAATTCAATTCTAAAAAGTTTGTCAACCCTAACAACCTTAGCAACAGCCAAGTCATTTCACCTCAAAATTCTAATGGGGACGGTTTAAATTTTACTTCAGGGATATATCTATTGAAACAATTTCCAAATTTTAACCTAATGGAGACGTTCATCCTAACTATTTCCTAAGAGTTTTCTCTAGGATGTTACCGAATACATGGCCAGATTCGCAAAAAAAAAAAAAAAAAAAAAAAAAAAAATAGATTTTGTGTTGGGTTATTTAGTGGGGAATGCTGCAGACTGGGGTAATGCAAATGCAGATTATTTTACATTCTAGGAAGATTTCAAAAAAAATTCAAGGAACAGTATTGATCAGATACTATTCAAGAAAACCTTAAGTTTGTACCATCTGACCAAAAACCATGTAACAGGAGTTTAGATAGTATTAAAAAATACATCCAGGACTATCTTATGAAAGCTAAGTTTCTAGACAACCTATAGATGAAGAATATTTAGCCAATGTTTTAGTAAGGAAGCTTTCTCATTATGCACAGTGTGGAATCTGGTATAAAGGATGGAAAAATATCAAGGGTCTCCTAGATGTCGCAGAGGGAATAGATTCTTTCAACAAGGATGAGGATAGTAAATATAATAATAATAAGGAACAAACACAAAAGGCAATTTTTCTTTGTGAGGTTCATCGTAAACAAGATCAAGATACTAATTTTAATACGAAATATGAAGAAAAAAAATTCTTTAACAACAATAATAATAGTCGTGGCTTCTGTAATCATTACAGTGCTAATTGAGTGCAGAATTCCACCCAAACTCAAAATAACTGTTTACATCAAGGTAGGACGGCAGAAAATACATCAAAGGAAAACAAAGGACATCTTGGGAAAGGGGTCCTTTCTCAAGATGTAACACATTAATTTCGGGCCCTCAAATTGATTTTAAAACCTATTTTATGCATAAGGTAGCTACCACGGAGTGGCTACTTCAAGAGGATATGCCTAATACAGTAAGTACACCTTGCATTAGGAAACCAATGATAAATGGTAGTGTGTTCGACGTACCTGTTGAAATTTTAGTAGATAGTAGTAGTGAAATTTCCATCATATCCCACAATTTATATGAATAAATATCAAAACACCATTCACTTCTTACTTTACCTGTTAGTTGCGTAAATGTTTTAGGTATAACTGGTATAAAAAGTCAACCAGTAAAAATAGAGACACAGATTCCAATAAAACTTAACGATGTGGTGTGTACATTAGCTTTATCAGTGATACCTAAAATTAATGTAGATATTTTGTTTGGGGTCAATTGGTTACACAAATACGAAGCTGTAATTAACTTCAAATGTAATGCGGTTACAGGTAAAGTTAATGACGAGGAATTTTGTTTACCATTTATAACAAAAGACTGCGATATCGATACATCAAACTCGATACATTTAGTATCGACGGCACAAACGATATTATTAAATGAAGCACCTAGTGTGTACTCTGTGGACGAAATTAAGCTAAAAGCTTATGAGTCACTTTTACCTTCCGAATATCAAAAAGAGAATTTATTTAATATCCTTAATAAGTACAGAGAAGAGTTTTCTGATAAACCTGGGAATCTGGGAGGTTACGTTTGTTCTTTTAAGATGAAGGATACCAAACCATTTTATTGTAGACCATATCCTATACCTCTAAGTGTAAGGAATACAGTACAAAAGGAAATTTTTTTAAATGCTTGACAATGGAATTATTGAAAGGAGTAATAGTGTTTTTAACAATCCATTGGTTGCACATTAGTGGAAAAGACGGGCTTCAGATTGACAGGACCGATCCATTAGATAAAATCTACGGTTTTTGCTTGTTGCAGAAATACACTCATGGGTAGGCGGCTATTCAGGCCAACAGTCACAGGTGACAGACAGCATGTCGGTTAAATGAGACTGCAGTGATCAATACATGCAATGGAATGTTTTTTTGAATCCTCTGAGAACCGATACTAA
This sequence comes from Locusta migratoria, assembly GCA_026315105.1. Lineage (NCBI taxonomy): Eukaryota > Metazoa > Arthropoda > Insecta > Orthoptera > Acrididae > Locusta > Locusta migratoria. The sequence continues at coordinate 335,015,799 of CM048747.1, read as the reverse complement.
TGAGGATAGGTTGCAAACCACTATAATGTTGATCGCTGAGCCACAGACAGGCAAGTTGATACGACAATCCCACTTACACATTTAAATATTTGGTACAAGCCATTGTCATAAAAGATAGCACACTTGAAGTCTCAAATTGCTGCACCAACAGTCCCTGATAATCAGATCCAAACAAACTGCTCTTCACACCTACCTGCCATGATTGACAGCATCTACTGTGCAAGCAGCAAGAAGAGGTAGCAGCACTGACTGAAAAATGAAGGGAGTGGTGGGAAGGACAGAAGCAACAGGAATGAGGGAGTAGGGAAGCAGCGGCGATGCACATCTCACTCCACAAATAATTTCATCAACTAAGCCTAAAAAAATATTTTACAGAGTTCTTTTTTCTCTCCAAAATTTCACCAGCATTTGAAATTTCCTGATATCTATAACTTGTGGCAAGTCTGTGTAGACAATCTCTGTGTGTGACTTCTGGAATTTTATAGCAGTCACAAAAATTATTTGGGTCAGTCTATAAGAACTACTACTGATCACTGTGTTGAGCATCAGCATCACCTGAAATACAGGTATTCAGAAAAAAATGTGGTGGCTGAGCACAGCTTTTCACATCCAAATAAGAGTATGTTTGAAGAAAAAGACTTGGTTCATGCATCTAACTATTAAGACACTGTCATGAAAGAGGTGGTTGAAATCTAATTATGTGAAAATAACTAATGTGTTCGCTGCGGCTGATGCTTAGAAGCGTTTCCGTGATCAACACGTCAGTGCTGCCGACGCTTATAAGCGTTTCCATGATCAACAAGCCAGTGCAGGTAAAGCTTATAAGCGACACGCTGAGTACTCTGTTTAGTCAGTTTGGCTGTGCGCTCATGTTAGTACAAGCCAGCAAAATGCATCACATATCGTTTTCCTGTCTGCAGTTGCGTGTTTTCGTATTTAGTGATTTGCCATAAAAACATCGCCTACACCTACACACCTTGCAAATTTATTTGTTATATGGCGTGGGTTTCCATAGCACCACATTGCAGATGAGACCTGTTTCTTTTTCTCTGTTTGATAACCCTTTTGGTGTTTTCAAACTAATTCTTACTCAATTAAGCAGATTTATCACTTGTTTGAATTTCATTTTCTTCCCAGTTTGCAATAAAATCAATGCATCGGAGAATTGTTTGCAATAAATGCATATGACGCTTATAAGTGTCAGACAGTTTGCAGCATTTATCACATAATCGGCATGCAGCTAAAGCGTACTTGTATTTCTATATCTAGCAACCCCTCTTGTGCAGAGGTTATATTCGCTTTCAATATTACAGGTTTCACAGGGGTCTCATTTCAGCTCTCAGCAAACGTGTGCTTACAGGCGTCTGCCTAAAACGTTGGTGGCCCACACTGGTAACTGCAGCAAACATGTTAATAGTCACTGGTTATGCATTTAGCAATGCATGAAAGGGCATACTGGATAAAGAAACAGCACAGAGAGTGACTTCTCAAACTGCGAGCAACACTGGATATAGCAAATAAACAAAATCTGTTGACTTAGAGCAGGGGTCTCCAAAGTACGGTCCGCGGGCCAGATCTGGCTCGTTCATCCAGCCCAGCACCAGTTTTAAGTAGGTTCCAAACTGTATATTGCTTTTATGATTTCGTCTTGTTTCTTTCGTTTGTTTGTTTGTTGTGGCTTGTCCCCTGTTAAATAAGGTTATCTATATGATTTTTGTGCCAAATAATGAATTGTACACGGTGCAGTATGTCAGTTGAAACAAAAAAGAGAAAAATTAAAGTCTGATGCAGACTATTCAATAAAGCATGGTGCGTGAAATACCTTGTCATAGAAGAAAGCAACAAAGCCACTGCAATGAACTTATAAATGCGCTCAAAGACTTTAACATCCATCGTCATTATTTAATGCTTTGAAAGAAAATGTAAGTGAGCACAAATTCGAAATGTCAAAACAGACTGTGTTTGGAACAAAACAATTTTTGGAAATGTGTTCATGAAAGTGAAGCCGTTACGAAAATAACCTTAAGAATTGTCCATAAAATTGCCAAATGAGGAAAGTCATTTACGGATTGTGATTACATAAAGAACTACATGCTGATTATAGCTGAGGAACTGTTCCCTGGCAAAATGGAACAACGTGAAGTTGCTTCTCTATCAGAAAATACTGTGGCGCCTCGAGTTATAAGACAGTGCTTCCAATTTAACAAATCTGTTGGAAGAAAGTGTTTCCTACATTGCTTGGTATTCTATAGCGAGAGATCTGCGCGGATAGAAGTATTATCCGCACCACATCTGTAAGGCCCATATCCGCAATAACATACGCGGCACTTTATCCACATCCACAAGTTTGTTATCCGCATCCACAAATATTACAGTTTTGATTGGGTAATAATAATAATAATAATAATAATAATAATAATAATAATAGATAGCAGTTTTCATAACCATGGTATGTAATGATACAAGTATTGTTAAAGTGTCATTTCTCCAACAATTTAACTCCTTTGTCTTCTCGAATCATGTGAACTGTTCTGTACGTACACTAAAACAGGCTATTGCAAACAGGAAAACATAGGCGCTTCAGACACACACGATAGCTCTTCCGAGCCCGTGTGGTCAGAACACTACGTCAGCTGTTTAATACAGGCATCTTCTTACATTTCAGTGCTTAAAACCGATTGGCATTCAAAAAATGAAATGGTTCCTTCAGAGTTTCACAAAAGAGACACTTCATTTTCCCCGTATTAATGCACAAGAGTTTATGCGAGACAAAGCAAAGGATGTAATTTCAAGTGTTAAAACTGCTGTCTACTTCTAATTGGTAACTGTCAGCAAAAAGAGACAATGTCGGCTGCAGCTAAAGCCAGCCTGTACATCTAACATTGTGTACCTTCATAAATACATTACTATCACTGTACACTGTATCTGATTATGAAAGTTGCTATAAAATGCTATTGTCAGTCTTTATAATTTCCGTCACCATTTATTAATATCAACATGAATGATCTTTGTATGTTTGTTCGTATTTTATGCATGGCTGTACCGTTCATTCGTTTGCGATGAAACTTTGCCAACATATTGCTTGGTATTACGCGACGGTTATTGACATAATTGAATTACTGTAAGATACATAGTTCAGGAGATATGCCCCTACATCAATAAGAATCTGTGCCGTCTTGAGAAACCTAGATCCACATGCAACAGTAAAATGTCTTTTCTGACAAGATTGATAAGTTTTTCGGTCACAGTTGTTTTCAAATTCGGCAGAACTTTTGTATCTGTCTTGGTATTTAAATAAGTAATTATTATACTTTGTTCTGTCTCACACGAATGTTTCAGTGAATTCGAAGTTCCACTTTTGTATCCAGTGTAAGAATATACTTTTTCACATGCAAAACAGGCCACTACATTGTTTTTTTCCTTGTCAACAAATATATATCCAATTTTTTTCCAAATTGATGTGTTTAATTTGTTTTCCTTCACTAATGTCAAATTACCTCTTTTCACTTTCACAATATACTATCCATTGTTGAGTTCATTTTAAGGAAGAACTGTCACTGTATTCTCTATGATAAACGTTGTCACACTGTCACTACAAAGCACTGACTGAAGGCAGCAAAAATTTGGCATGTCACCTCTGGTGGGCAGTGGACTGGTTTGCCACCCAGAAGGTACTTGACAGACCGCAGATAAGACACAGTTGAGTAAACTGATTAGGTGCTGGTCCCTCGGGTCACAGCCAAGTTACTATGTGCTTGGGTACAGTTTCATCTGCTGTGGCCAGGGGATGAGGACAACAGACTTCTGCTCTACCTGGCCTCTGCAAGGATTCCAAGAAACTACACAGGCTTGATGTTTTCAGCTAACATTTTGACAAATGTACTGGGCAGATACCTCACTCTTTATAAGCATGTAACACGTGGATATTCATATCGCTCACAATTTTATCCGCAAAGAAAGAAATACTGCAGATATCTAATGACAGCAGTAATAATGCCAAAGTTCTGTTCTTTCTTTAAAGGTGTTAGCTCAAACTTTGAAGTAACTGAAGAACTAGCAGAACTGATTTCCCTATATGGAATTACAACAGGCGATGTCTTATTTAAAGAGGTACAGTTAACTTCAGACTAAACCTTCCTCTTTCTCAGCTGAAGTGTATCTCAAAAAATGAAGGGAGAAATATGTGTGTCAGATTTGCAGGTTTTGTTGGTACAATAAATGCAGACTATGAAGTCAAAGATACTCCCAAACTATTGACAGGCAAGGTGTTCTTTATCAGGGAGAACTTTGTGCAAAATCCGTTGGTATGTCTTGTGTAATGAGACCTATAATTTCTGTTGTTAACTTTTTTTGAAGCCATGGAATCAAACACCACAAATTTAATTGTTTCCTAGAAAAGGTTGAATCTTTGTCCAGCGATCTCCCGTACGAAACGCTATATGGCAGTGAAGTTATTAACATGTGATGAAATTTTGACAACTATTTTTTATTCTGCTTGAGAATATAGAGAAATATTTTTAAATTAAAAAATACCCTCTGAGAAGTTCTATCGGACAAAGAGTAGCTATAAAAATTGGCATTCTTGGCTGATGTTGCTCTCCATTTAAAAGAACTGAACAAAAAACTTTAAAGAGAAGATACTATTATTTGTGATCTTACATGCATATTAAATTTTTCACAAAGAAGCTAATAATTTTAAACGTATATTAAACAGAAAATTGTTTCGCATTTTGCCAATTGCCAATCACTGAGCATGGTTTAAGTTTTCCAAGTTCTTTTTCATGGGGATTTCTTGGTCATGTGAAGAATGGTATTGCAGGTATTCTGATTTTGATGCACATTCAAAGGAAATACGAATTTTACACAGCCCTTTCTCTTGTGAAGTGGAATATATTCCTGCAGTGTTGCAAATGGAAATAATTGATCTACAAGCAGATGTGTCAATGAAGGACAAATTTAAGAAGGGCAGTATTGTACAGTTTTGTAAGTTTCTTTTCAAAGAAAACTACCCCCTCACCAAAGACTTTTCATGAAGTTGGTTATCTGCATTTGTCACTTCACATGGTTGTGAACAAACATTTTTGTTGCTGAAATTTGTCTAATCTAAATACAGAAGTAACATAATTGGCAAACATTTAAGAGACGTTTTATTCATACCACAAAGTTGGAGCCACAGTCTGAAAAGATTTTGGATTCAAAAAGCTAATTTCACACTTCACACTAAGTGTACTGAAAAGTAACGTAGTGTACCTCATGTACTCTGTGAATTTTGTGTTTGTTAAATTTTACTTATGGAAGCAGTTGGTGAGTATGTTAATTTTGGCACTGAAATGTTTGAGTTGCAATGATAATTTACTGACCGGTATAAGGTACATATACAAGCCTCTTAACCATACAACACAATGAACAAATTATTTACACATGTTGCTGGGTGTGATCTCCTTTTCTGTAGAACCTTTGGTTTTTATTATGTGACCATGCCAACTTCAGAAATAGCCCATCAGGTGCAAGGCTGCTACTTTAGAAAAAAATGGGTGGGAGGGGAGACTAAAATCCTTCTGAAGCCCAATTACAACCTTTCAAAAGACAAAATTTAGACACTTCATTATATATCATATTAAAACAAAAATTGTTAGCTAAAATATTTTAAAATAATAATTGGAGGCTACCTCCCTGCTCCTTAAGGCACAGTCTGATCAGAAACACTAACAAAATAACCAAGCAGACATATACAGGGGTCATTCAAATGTTCAAATGTTTGTAAAGCTTATGGGACTTAACTACGGGGTCATCAGTCCCTAAACTTACAAACTACTTATGAACTACTTACGAACTAGGACGGCACAAATATCCATGCCCGAGGGGGGATTCGAACCCCCGACCGTAGTGGCCGTGCTGACCGTGACAGGAGCGCCTCGGTCACCTCGGCCACCGCGGCCGGCAGGGGGTCATTAATTAAGTTAACATATCATACATGAAAATGAGTAAGTTATAGAATATCAAGTGACAACAATGAAGACTTAAAGAAAATATTTTATAGTATAAACACTTGTGTAATAATAATCAAAATGAAAACTCAGCAAATAAAAGAACCATATGCAATCCTGACTGTGTGTATTAAGATCTTCATAATCATCATCTTTATACTCAGTCATTTCACAAATTAACATATTGAAGCAATTCCTTATTTACACTAAATATTTTGAAAAACTACTTGGAAAAATGCGCTATATGAGTTATCACATCTGTTACCTAAACTAGACTCAAATTAGTTTACCAGATTCACTAAACAGGCCACAATTTAAAGATTATCTGAAGAAAACATCGAAAAATATAATCATACTATTAAAAAAACTGCACTTAAAGAAACAATATGGTGCTAAACATGATGGTGTAGTTCGAAATTATATAAGGTATTTATTTATGTATTAGTGGCTTTGGTTACAATGCAATATTCACAAACCCTCCTCGTTAACAAAGTACCAAGTTTCACTGGCTCACGTATAATTTCTCTTACAGAATATTCTGTTGTGGTGCATTACAAATGATAAACAACTATGATCGAGAAATAATGCAGCACTGTTTCCCTATTTGCTTCCTCTAACTGTACTTCGAGAAAGAGCATTTGTACCTCTGTATTTCATAAGGGGTATCTGTATAAAATACGAGCGTTCTGGAGCAGTTGGCATCCCTGTATAGATGGAGATACATTTTATTGGTATGATTAGATACACCACAGTTCCAGAAGGTATGAAGATATCAAAAATGAAATGTATAAGCTGTGATTTTCCAGCACTGATGAGTAGTATGTGGCAGGTATGTTGATTGATCTTCTGCTTTTATAGATCTGATGATGACTGCGAGATCAGTTGAAACTGGTTATTGTGGTAGATAAAAAAGGTTCTATTAATTATCTATTCCTACATGAAGATCGTTCTCCTCAGTCTACGTGATTGAGATTTCAACACACATTCAATTGTCATTGTCAACATCAGCATACTACACAACCACTGCTGGAGGTAAAATTGTAGCCTTGTGTTTTGTAAAATAAAAAAATTTCACTATTTTCTTCTTTTGAGAAATGTGGAAAAACAAAAAGATATTCTGTAGGTCGTGTTTGTACCTAGTGTGTTGAGTTAAACAACTTGCAGTTAATAATTTTGTAGTTTTGATGAAAGCTGATTCTAGTTAATGTAATGTCAGTAGAGGTGTGATGGATGATGGGGGCGTTCAGCCAGTTAAGAATGGCCTTACATCCTGAAAACAGTTTGGTGTGACAGGCATGAAACAACAATGTGTTTATAGTGCAGGAGTTGATGCGACTACGGTTTTTTTTGAGTGTCTGTTATACTTTTGTGGCATTATCCAGACCGATCGATTAAATGAATGGAACTAAGGAATGATTTTTCTTTATTTTATACATATATTTATAAATCTATCATTACATTTTATAGTACAAACTGATCCATTTACGTTCATGCATCCATATACCAAGCACCCATATTTTAATTACAAAATACTAAGGATCTGAAGTATCGACTGTTTGCAATGCACATTACAGTATCATGAAAAATTAATGTGTCCTCATTAATTTAGTTAAAACACAACTGTTTCTCTTGACGCTTGTAAACAAACAACTAACCGACACAACTGTCCCAGTGTGCTGCACAGCTATCACTGCCAACATCATAACATAAGTACAGTATGCTGCTGCCGGTGATCTGAACTTTTACCACCAACAATACATACATGTTAAGCAGAAGCAGCTGTCACCTAAACTGCATTTTAACCTGGTTCACATCTTTGTTTCCGTGTATAAAGAATGATATGATGGTGATAATACTGAGTACACGTTAAATTGGGGTTGTTGCTGGTTTAGTATTTTAGGGGGACCAAACTGCAGAGGTCATCAGACCCCCATTCCATCACAGGGTGAGCAATGAAAAGTGTAAATCCAGAAAGTTTATGCCCAGAGTTAAAATAGCAATGGGGGGAAAATCCCACTCAATCAGTAAAATATCAACAAAGTCGACAAGAGACAACACAAAATGTGACAACCACAGAGAAACACCGAACAAGGAAAAGAAATGGAATGACAAAGCCAACGACTGTGGTTGACTGACCCTGAAATTAAAAAGAGGAAGGGTCACACATGGCAACACCAGAAAGTTCCCAATCATAGGACATGTGACAAGGGGAACACAGATGGTGGAAGCAAAGCTTCACAGAGAGCAAAAAATCCACGTCACGAAAAAAATGTAAAACTGAATCTGTCATTGTGGCATTGTCACATAAAACATTTGATAAAACACCAGGAAGATTAAAACCCTACCGCAAGGTGTCTAAAATAAGGCAGTCCAGCAATATGTGGGCCACTGTCATGCGGGAGCCACAGTGACACTGGGGTGGGGACCTCACCATGGAGGAGATGGCCATGAGTCAGCCAAGTGTGGCCAATGCGGAGCTGGCACATGACTACTGAGACTCGGCGGTATGACAGCATGGAGGAATGCCCCACAGCTGTAATCTCCTTTACAGCCATGAGTTTGTTGGGCATGGTCAGGCTACGTCATTCAACAGCCCAAAGCTCATGATCTCTACATTGCAGCACCGACCAGAGATCAGGAGCCAAAAGGCTGATTTCTAAACCAGATGCATTGACAGCCTGCTTGGCCAGCCTATCGGCACATTCATTATCTGGCATTCTGACAAGATGAGGAGACTAAAGAAATACCACAGATCAACTAGACCGATCCAGGGCATAAAGTGTTTCTTCGATAGCCATCAGTAAGGGGGAATGTGGGTAACACTGGTCCAGAGTGCAAAGGCTGCTCAGGAAGTCGCTACATAGAAAGACAGACTCACCTGAGCAGGAATGCATATGCTTGAGAGCATGAAAAATGTCTACCAGCTCCACAGTATAAACACTGCAGCCATCTTGCAAGCAGTGCTGCTTAGTGTGGTTGCCATGAACATACATAAAGCCAATGTGACCATTAACCAATAAACCGTCTGTATAAACTAGGTCATAGCCGGGGAGTTCAGCAACAACAACAAAAAACAGACGGCGGAGAGACTCAGGGGGAACTGAGTCCTTGGGCCCATGGGCCAAGCCTAGACGAAGCCACAAATGTGACAGGCACCACGGAGAAGTATGTACACGGGCCCGAAATGGAGGTGGAAGGGGATAGGACTCAAGTTCCCACTGAAGGTACTGGACACGGACAGCTGTCGTGTGTCCTGAGCTGGGTCGCCGTTGTTGGTGATGGATGGCCACATCAGAAAAAAGAAGGTGGTAGTTTGGGTGGCCTGGTGAACTATACACTTCGGCTGCATATGCTGCTAGCAGAAGTTGGCGGTGAACTCATAAATGTGGGACTTCAGCCTCTACAAGTAAACTGGTCACAGGGCTGGTGCAGAAGGCTACCATCATGATGGTGGAGGGAGTACAGCAAGTGCAATGCTGAAGGTGAGGCTGCGCCATAAACGATGCATCCAAAATCTAAATGGGACTGCACCAAAGCTGTATACAGCTGCAACAGGCTGGAGCAGTCAGAACCCCATGTAGTATGACCGAAACAGTGAAGAGCACTGAGATGGTGACAGCACTTCCGTTTCAGCTGCTGAATATGTGGGAGCCAAGTTAGCCGGCCATCAAAGAGCAGTCCCAGGAACTGGTGAGTTTCCACTACAGGAAGTAGTTGGCCATCAAGATATAGGTCTGGGTGGGGGGTGGACTGTTCGACGCTAGCAAAAATGCATCACACAGGTTTTGGTGGTGGAAAACTGGAAACCGTGGTGTAGGGACCATACCTGCACTTTGTAGATGGCCACTTGGTTTTTGCGTTCAGCAACACTTTTTGTGGTGGAACAGAAAGAAATGCAGAAATCATTGGCATATAGAAGAGGAGATACCGCCAACCCCACAGCTGCAGCCAGGCCGTTAATGGCCAATAAAAACAGGGAGACACTTGGGACAGAGCCCTGTGGGACCTCATTTTCTACATCTACATGGGATACTCTGCAAATCACATTTAAGTTCCTGGCAAACGGTTCATCGAACCACCATTATACTATTTATCTCCCATTCCATTCTCAAATAGTGTGCAGGAAGAAATAACACCTGAATCTCTCCATTCGAGCTCTGATTTTCCGAATTTTATTCTGATGGTCATTTCTACCTATGTAAGTGGGAGTCAACAATATATTTTCGCATTCGGAGGAGAATGTTGGCGATTGGAGTTTCATAAGTAGCCCACGCCCCAGCGATAAGTGCCGTTGTTGTAATGATTCCCATCCCAGATCCTGTATCATTTCCATAATGCTGTCTCCCCTGTATCGTGACAATACGAAAGGAGCTGCCCTTCTCTGGACTCTTTCGATGTCCTCTGTCAAACCCATCTGATAAGTATCCCACACTGGGCAGCAATACTCCAAAAATGGATGGACAAGCATAGTGTATGCAGTTTCTTTTGTAGTTCTGTTGCATCTTTTTAGGGTTCTGTCAATAAAACGGAGCCTCTGGTTCGCCTTTCTCACGACATTATCTGTGTGTTCTTTCCAGTTTAAGTCTGAAGTAATAGTCATTCCTAGGTATTTTGTGGAGTTTACGGCCTTCACTTTTGACTGATTTATCTTGTAAACTAAATTTAACAGATTTCTTTGCGTACTCATGTGGACGACTTCACACTTCTCATTATTTAGTGTAAATTACCTATTTTTACAGCATACTGATATCTTATTCAGATTGTTCTGCAGCTGGTTTTGATCTTCAGATGATTTCACTAGATGGTACATGATGGCATCATCTGCAAACAGCCTAAGAGAGCTACTTAGGTTTTCCCCTAAATTGTTTATGTAAATAAGAACAGCAGAGGACCAACAACACTACCGTGTGGAACACCCGATATCACCTCTGTTTTAGTCAATGCCTTATCATCGATTACTACAAACTGTGTCCTCTCTGACAGGAAATCTCCTATCCAATCGCAAATGTGGGGCGATATACCATAACCACACAATTTGAGTAAAAGCCGTTTGTGAGGTAAGGTGTCAAAAGCCTTCTGGAAATCAAGAAATAAGGAATTGATTTGTGAACTCTTGTCATTACACCCATCACTTTGTGTGAATAATGGGCTAGTTGTGTTTCGCATGAATGATATTTTCTAAATCCGTGTTGACCTTGGGTTAATAGATCATTCTGTTCGAGATAATTCATAATATTTGAATACAGGATATGTTCTGAAACCCTGCTGCAAATTGAAGTCAATGAAATAGGCCTGTAGTTTAGTGGGTTACTCCTACTGTCTTTCTTGAATATAGGTGTGACCTGTGCAACTTTCCAATCTTTTGGTACAGATCCTTCTTTGAGAGAGCGGTTGTATATGGCTGTTAAGTAAGGAGCTATCGCTTCAGCGTAATCAGATAGAAATCTGATGGGTATACAGTCCAGACCAGAAGACTTGTTCTTGTTAAGTGATTTTAGTTGCTGCACTACTCCGATGATATCTACTTTATGTTACTCATTACGGCCTCTGTTCGTAATTCAAAATCTGGAATATTGGTTTCATCTTCTTTGGTGAATGCGTTTCTAAAAGCTATGTTTAGTAACTCTGCTTTAGTAGCGCTGTCATCGGCAGGATCACCATTACTATCACGTAGTGAGGGTATTATTTGTGTTTTGCCCCTAGTATATTTATCATCTGACCAAAATGTCTTTGGATTTTCAGTCAAATTTTGAGAAAGAGTTTTGTTGTGATAAGTATTGTAGGTATGTCGCATTGAGATCCTCGCTAAATTTCGAGCTTCTGTGTAGGATCGCCAATCCTAGGGATTTTGCGTTTGTTTAAATTTAGCATGCTTTTGCATCAGTGTCCTGACCTGTTGTGTGTACCAAGGGGGATCACCTTCTTCTTTTATTAATTTATTTGGTATAAAACTGTCAATTGCTGTTGATACCACTTCTTTGAATTTGAGCCACAGCTGGTCTACACCTACATTTAGTGTTAGAAACGACTGGAAGCTGTCTTTTAAGAAGTAATGTATTTTATTTCTATCTGCTTTACTGAACAAATATACTTTTCGTTTATTTTTGGTAACTTGGGGACTTTCGATATTCAATCTTGGTACGACGGCTCTGTGTTCACTAATACCTGTATCCGTTTTGATGCTCGTTTTGAGCTCAGGATTGTTTGTTGCTAAGAGATCAAGTGTGTTTTCACACCCATTTACAGTGATGCCCAAAGTGTGGCTAGGATGTGGTACTGTCATGTGGTATCATAGGCCTTCTGAAAGTCAAAGAAGACCACAATGAGGTGCTGCCAATGGAAAAAGACTGCAGACTCCATGTGCACCAGATTATCAGTGGTAGAATGGCCCTGATGAAATCCACTCCTTGACGTGCCAGAAGGCCCCATGACTCAAGCACAAAATTCAAGCAATATGTGATAATACATTCAAACAACTTGCACAGAATGTTGGTCAGGCAGTTGGGGCAATTGCTGTCAACCACCTGTGGGTCCCTGCCAGGCTTCAGCACCAGGATGACGACGCCTTGCTGCCACTGGGACGGAAACTCGCCACCACCCTAAATGCGGTTGAAGATGGCAAGAACATGGTGCTGAGAACGCCTCGAGAGATGTTTCAGCATCTGCACACGGGTACGGTCAGGGCCTGAAGATGTATCAGCAAAGACCAGGAACACCAACAGGAGGCTGGTGGTCATAAAGGAGCGCGATTTTGGTCCACACCCGAGACGGAGAGACTCGAGAACCTAAGGTAGAAACATATCTCTCCCAGCATTACCGTTTGTGCCATTTATTTAGTTCCAAGCCTGGGCACAGAGTCACTGGAAAACGATGAGGCTAGCCAGAGACAGGTGCCATTTATGGCGCTGAAGAGCCTGCCTTTGTTCCCTGATTACCTCAGTGATTTCTGGTGACCTCCAAGGCATAGTCCTCCGCCAGTAGGAAACTGAACAGGCGATTGTGGACTGAGCTGCAGAGACAATAACTTGCATAACATTGTCAAATACCACATCAATATTACCATCTGGCATAATCCAACAGTGGCAGCTGTTTGGAATGCATCCCAGTCAGCCTTGTAAAGAGCCCAATGTGACTAACGGCTAGGGAAATGATGCTGAGGCACTGACAGAAAAATCAGGAAGTGGTCACTACTGCACAAGTCAACATGCACTCACCAGTGAAGAGATGGCAGGAGGCCAGAGCTTCAAATAGATAAATCTATGGCTGCGTAGGAGCTGTGTGACACACTGAAATGTGTGGGAGCACCTGTATTTAGGATACAAAGGTCAAACTGGGAGACAAGCTGTTCAACTTCCCTACCTCGGCCAGTGGTCATGTTTCCACCGCACAATGGGTTATGGGCATTGAAATCACCCATTGTTGTTGTTGTTTGGATGTTTTAGGGGGGACAAAACTGCGGAGGTCATCAGTCCCCCATTCCATGAGAAATCAGTGCAGCTAACACATGGTGGGGTACATCACCATTCAGAGGAAGATAGACACTGCAGAAAGTTATAGCCAGCGGTGTCCTCAACCGAACAGCCACAACCTCCAAAAGTATTCGAAGGGGCATACCTTCACTACAGACAGAGTTGACAACATGAATAGAAATGCCACCGGATGCTCTGTCGCAGGCAAGACGATTCTTGCAAAATCCCCGATAGCCACAAAGAGCTGGGGTTCACATTGCCGGAAGCCAGGTTTCCTGGAGGGCAATGCATAGTACAGGTGAAGTACTTAAAAGTTGTCTTAACTCTGCCAGGTGGTGAAATAACAGCCATAATTCAACTGGAGGGAAGTGCTACCTATCGACTGGGGAGGCACGAAAGTCACTAAGAGGCACGATGTGCCTCAGTGTTACCTTCTGCCACAAGTAGAGGGTCTGTGGTGTCCATATCCAATGCATCCAGGTTGTCAATTAGGGCTAGGTCCTCTGAAGTTGTGAGGATTTCTACCTCATCTTTGGAAGCCGAACTGGTACCAGACAGCAGCAAGGAAGCCGCTGTTATCACCAGCTCTTTATCCTTTGTCACTTCCTGCTTTTCCTTCCTCTCCCACTTGGGTTTGGACTTAGACACCTAAGGAGGCTTCCCAGAAGGAACGTTGGATCTCGATGCAGATTGGGACCCCGAAAGATCTGGCAGACAAAATGGACACCACATTGTTGCAAGTTCTCATGGAACTCCTCATCTGACTGCAGCAAAAGGTCACGATGAAAGATAACTGCATGGATCAGGTTCAAGGTCTTATGTGGTGTTACAGGAATGTCGCCGTGCTTATTGCATGTGAGTAGAGCCCGTGACTGGGCTGGGGACCCCACCTGTATCAGAACCCATCCATTGCGCATTTTAGATATACCCGCCACCTCACCAAACTTGTCCTCAAGATGATGAACAAAAAGATAGTCTTGGTCGTCTGGAAAGGGGAGCATACGGTTCAGTCTGTGTAACCCCATGATCCCCTCTGAGATGAAGTCAGGGGAGGGAATGATGAGGAGTCCCCTAAGTAGCAGGATTAAACCTCCCACACTTTGAGACACCTGTTTCAGCAGGATTTTGTTAATTAGATTTATTCCACTTCATTATAATCATCTTCCATGATCCCACCCATTCCGAGCAGGGGCTCTCCTCATGGGCGCCACCCAGCCACAGCATGAGTTACCTGGTGGGGTGACCGTTGCCGGGAGTCCTGATGCCCCACAGCAACAAGCATCTACTCCTTGGTCTGCAAGAGGAGTTTGCAGCTCTGGCATCGAAAGTGCGTCCCTGTGTAGTCAGGGGGCTACAACCAGAATGGTAAATGATGTCTCCACCACAACGGGCTGGCTACCATGCTGGATTTCTGGTGCTAACAGAACTATTATGTTACAGTGCATGAGATGACAGTACATAATGGGTGCAACTCTCAATTTTAGCCTGTCTTTGTAGCGTTTTAACCACAATGTAATCCAGCTAATCAGAGGCCGCCCTTTGATTAGAAAAGTGGGAACTTCACAACAACAACAACAACAACAACAACAACAACACTGTCCTCTGAAATGCATTATATGTTATTCAGATAAGTCTGTCACTATTTTTGACCTTGTCTACAATTTATGATAATGATGGATTGTATCCAGTATTTCTGTTCCATTATTTTATTACTCCTATACATTTACTTATTTGTTTAATACTTTATTTTTTATCTGCTTTAGTCTTGAACACGCCGCATTGACGATACTGTAGTTTTAAAGACTGATATGTAATCACAAAGTCATTACTACAATGTGTTGTCTGTTCTAGTCTGATTATAGTCAGTTGTGCAAACCATTAAACATACTATGCAACTTCAATTTTTTAATCAGGGTAATTTTAGTAGTTTTTGTAAAGAAAATTCATTAATAAAATTTTTAATTCAAAGTAAAAAAAATATAAACAATGAAATTTCTGGAAAAATAATATGGCTATTTAAAGCAGGTATATGTTCACCTTCCTGCTGAGCAGATATATATATACAACAACATTAAAATTTATGTATAAAACACAACAGTCAGTATATCTTCTGGAAATATACTCATTCATATTATGAAGGCACACCCTTCATATGTAATCATACATAATGTCTGAGATCAGTGAGGGCATGTGGAGGGCGAAGGTGGAGATGGGGAGAACGGAATCTGAATATCAATATGATAGCTTCACATTTCCTCTATGACTCTTGCAGAAAACTTGGTTTGAAACCTGCAAAAAAGAAAACATATCCACTTGTACTGTCACACATGAATTAAAAAAAAAAAAAAAAAAAAAAAAAAAAAAAAAAGACACAGTTAACACTCAATTTACCAGGAAATAGCTGGGCCTGCTTTCGTCTATCAGCCCAAGCTAGGTAGAACTGCTCTGAATGGTGTGTGAGAGTTGGGTCTCTCAAGCTCTGTAACATACACAAGAAATAATTCTTGTAGTACAAGTTCATGATTTAGAGCATGACAGTCAATAGGAAAATTAATATTCACAAATAAATTGAAAAGAACCTGCAAACTATGTTCAGTATTTGAAATATTAAGTATACTATTTACCTCCAGTTCTGGATCTTCATTTTGTTGTGAACTGGAAATACAGGGAGGTGTAGGAGTTATAACAACAGCATCTGTATCTGAAGGAGAAAAAAGGAAAATCAGGATGTGTGTACCCAAAAGACCAATAGACACTAAATCTTCATAATTTCTCTTTTAGTCTTAATGAATTTACTTATTCTACTGATGCTAAATCTATTATCTCACTGTCACGTGCACACTAGATTATATTGATTATAAACTGAGTGACAGAAAAGATTGTATCAATTAAATATGTTTTGTCTCACTGCAATGAAAAATCTAAATCAATGAATGATATACTGATCTTAAAATTATAGAATTTGCTATACATTTTCTTCCCACCAACACCAGATTTTTTGAACTATGTAAGTTGACACTCTCAATTGTTTGCTAGGCCCCCTAATACAGCAGGGGAAGTTTCTGCTACCCTGCAGTGCCTGACAGCTTGGAAAGAGGAGATGGATCAGCCTACTGATTTCTGCTTCCACGAGTTGTCGATTTCTACATCAACATCCTTACTACACAAGCCACCTCACGGTGTGTGGCAGAAGGTACACTGAATATCATTGTTACTCTTGTTCCAGTTGTGAATGGCTTGCAGGAAAATGATTGCCTGTATGCCTCCGTGTGGTCCATACTCTCCGTTAATATTATCCTTGAGGCCACTCCACCTAAAAATATATATGGCTTTTTACAAATGTCTGTCTAGGTGTGTTTGTGTTTGGATATGTGTGTGTGTGTGTGTGTGTGTGTGTGTGTGTGTGTGTGTGTTGTAACGATACTGCTGACCCCCTCATATCGATGTTATCGTACGATACCGTCTGCCTGGTCCTCTCATCTCAATGTCATCCTACGATACCGTCTGCGTCGGATCCGGAATCGTGTGGTTCAATAGTGATAAAGTTGCTTGTGAAGTTAGTTAAAAACGATATAGCCAGTCTAGTAATCAGTTTAGGACAGTGTCTCGGTGATACTGTGATTAAAACAAGTGATAGATTGCATTAATTAAGAGATTTGTATAAGACGTTTCCAGATAATTCTATCTATAAACAATATTTTTGCCATCGTACATTACTTCAATAAATAGACAGATGAAGGGTACTAACTTTTGTAAAAACAAAGACATGAAAGTAAATAGCATTGTATATATGTTAGGCTCATAAACAAGTTGTGCAGACCAGCTAATTGTGTAATTAATGTAATAGACGAGATTAAATATTATGATTCATTGTATATATGGACTGACAGGAGATTTTAAACCTAGTTTCAGAATGGACAAGAAATTTGATAGTTCATTATATGCTAGGAACATGTAAGATGTACTCGTTAACTAATTAATTGATATTTAACATTTTGGTTTGTTGTCAAATAAAAAGTAGCACAATTAAAACTTAAAAAGATAGGTGCGATCTAAAACTACTGTATGCATAGTTTTCATTTTATATTGTGATTATTCTTGTGTACATGAGATGTTTTATTTGTATGTTCGGTAATTGTAAATCAGTATATTCAATTTTCATGAACAATGGATAATGTAATGCCATTATTGTCGATGTTATATATTTGCCTCACCGCCTCGTGTGGAGGGGTTCGAGTTTTGGCAGTTCCGAAGTGCTCTGGAATCTATGTCAGTTTGCGTTTTAAATGGAGTTATTGTCAGCGAAGCTCTGATGCTTTGTTTATGTTTTAAAGTTGTAATCATGTAATGTTTTGGTGGAGAAGAAGTTTGATTCAAATTAAAGAAGAAGTGAAAAATTGTATCTACGAGTATTTATTTCTACCACGACGCCCCAGGAGAATAATGTTGCAGCAAGCAGAACCCCCCATACATCGCATTATTGAAAAGCTGAGTATCGGTAGAAAAAACTGTAATTTACTTTAAATCTATGAAAATGTTTTAGTGTGTATTTGTTTACCTTCCCCCCCCCCCCCCCCCCCCCAAGGTAAGTCCTTCCACTTCTGGGATTGGAATGACTCCATTTCCAAGTCATTAAAACACGTATCCTTCCATTTCTCCTCTTCTTTCTTCTTCTTTTCCTGAAGAAGCAACCAACGGTTGCAAAAGTTTGTATGCGTGTGATTTTATTTGTGTCTATCGACGAGCCTGTCCTTTGGGTAATTCATCCGTTTTATATATAAGTAGATTACGATTACTTACCAGGCGAAGGAGCACCGGTAGTGGTAGTAACACAAATAAATAAAACACACACACACACACACACACACACACACACACACACACACAAATGAGCTTTTGCAGCCTAGCTGCTTCCTCAGGCAGAAGGGAAGGAGAGAGAAAAGGAAATGATGAGGGTTTTAAGCGAGAGGGTAAGGAGCCGTTCCAATCCTGGGAGAAGAAAGACTTATCTTGGGGGAAAAAAAGGAGGGTAAACAAATACGCACATATATTTGTTTACCCCCCCCCCCCCCCCCCAAGGTAAGTCTTTCTTCTCCCAGGATTGGAGTAGCTCCTTACCCTCTCCCTTAAAACCCTCATCATTTCCTTTTTCCCTGTCCTTCCCTTCTGCCTGAGGAAGCAGCTAGGCTGCGAAAGCTAGTGTTTGTGTTTGTGTGTGTGTGTTTTATTTATTTGTGTTACTATCACTACCAGTGCTCCTTCGCCCGGTAAGTAATCTTTATCTACTTTTTATTAAAAAATTTCCTGCTAGGAATTTTTCGTCTATAATATATAAGGAGGAAGCAATATACTGGCTGACTTTTCATGAAATATACACTCTTGGAACTTTAGCAGGAGCCCATACTGAAATACAAAATGACGCTCTCGCAGCATGTGCTACGGAGTTTCCTAATTATCTCTGTGACAGTTTTGCACTTAGTAAATGAGCCCATAGCAAAGTGTACTGTTCTTCATTGGATCCTCTATCAAGCCAACCACATTGATGAGCAATACTCAAGCGCTGGCTGCACGAGAGTTTTGTAACCTACTTCCTTCGTTGATGGATTACATTTCCTGGTGATTCTTCCAATGAAACTTGGTGTAGCATCTGTCATACCCACGATTGCTTTTATATGCACATTCCATTTCAAATTTGTCTAGTCCAAGATATTTTGTGAAAGTAACTGCTGCCAGTGTTTGTCCCACTATTGCAGCACTTTACACTCGTTTATGTTCAGGATCAATTGCCATTCTCAGCACCATGCGTCAATATGCTGCAGATCCTCCTGAATTTCCCTACCCTTTTCCAGTGCTGAAACTTCTTGATAAACAGCATCATCATCTGTGAATAACCTGATATTATCAATGATGTCATTTATATATATTGTGAAAAGCAACCGTCCTATAACACTCCTCTGGAGCATGCCTGAGATCTCATTAACATCTGAACTCTCCATTGAGGATGACCTGCTGCTTTCTGTTAGCTAGAAACACCTCAATCCAGTCATCCTGAAATTCCATATGCTCGCACTTGCTTCATCAGGTGACGGTGAGGAATGGTATCTTAATACCTTGCGGAGGTAAAGAAACATGGCACCTACTTGGGATCTTGTATCTACTGCTATCCTGATCTCATGGATGAATAGTGAGAGTTGTGTTTCACATGTCACTGCTTTTAGATACCACATTGATGCCTACAAAGGAGAATACTGATCACCAGAAATGACATTAATACTTGGAACAACATGTGTTTCCACAATTTTGCAAATGATTGATGCCAGATATACTTCCTCTGGAGACACTGCCTTAACTTAGCATTGTCCATGTGGGCGAGGAGGTTTGCATGCTCTGCATCTGGAGGGCTATGCCAACGGTAGCGTAGCTACCAGCAAGGCCACCCAAGCAGGACATGCTGAAGGGGAGGAGCCACACAAAGTGTGTCCCACAATGACCTATCTATCCTGTCACCTGTCCTATCCTATCCCAGGGCTATCCCTTTTCCTTGTCATTTTCATTTCCCCACAACAGAGGGTAGGGGGGACTCTATAAGCTTGGTCGCCAACCCCTCTAGGGGAGCTAACCTCAAAATCACAGCCTGATCCTCCAGGTTGGGGTTGGGCACAGGGTTGATACCCCTGCCTTGTAAAAAAACACTTATTATTGTGAATAATTTCACAAGGAATGCCGGACTGCCCTTACGAAGACAAACTGTGCAAGGAAACAGGAATATGGATGTATAGGTGCTTAAATTTGGAATGTGGAATCTGCGTACACTGCTGCAGATAGCAGCGATGAATAGTATTGCAGAAGAGGTATGGAATGGGAGTTGTTGCATTGCAGGAAATCAGGTGTACAGGAAAAGGAGAGATTCATAAACAGAAATTCTCCCTATACTATTCAGGAAAAGATATAAGACAACGGGAGTGTGGAGTTGTGTTTGTAGTCTCCAGGGATATGCATAGATCCGTCATTGCTTTTACCCCACATAATGAAAGAATGAAGAATAATGAAGACTGGATTCTGTGTATCAAAGGCAGACTTCACAATGTGACATTTCTGAATGTGTGTGCACCAACAGAAGAATCAGATGAAGATACGTTGGACATCATCTATGATCAGCTTCAGCAAGTTTGTGATAGAATCCGTAGACACAACTCCGAAATAGTTCTTGGCGACTATAATGCCAAACTGGGAAAGGAAGATGCTTTCAGAAGTGTGATCAGCGAGGAAAGTTTGCACAATAAAACTAGTAATAATGGTATGAAGGTTGCCCAGTTAGCTTCTGCAAACAAGTGGAAGGCAGTAAGTACCTGCTTCCCAAGGAAAATATCTACAAGGAACCTGGAAATTACCAAGAACAAATGAAGTAAACCAAATGGACCACATACTGACATCAAGAAGATGGGCATCTGACATGGAAAATGTGCGCACTTTCCGAGGAGCTAATTCGGATTCTGACCATTACCTAGTAGGAGCCGAAATGATGCAGGTACTTACTGTTGCTGCCAAAGGAAGTAGTACCAGAGTAAGGAAATGGAATATAGAAAGGTTGCAAGAGAGATCTACTGTTCAAGAGTTCCAGAGCAAATTGAAACAGGAGTTACAAACAAAACAGGGTGGAGACCATGTAGACAATGAATGGAACACTCTAAAAGATGCTGGGGGAAACAAGGAGACTGAGAAACAAAGATTGGTATGACAACAAATGTAGACAGGCAGTGGAACAGAAGAAGGAAGCAAGACTGAAATGTTTTCAGTTGAATACAAGTTCAAACTAGGCATTCTGTAATGAAAAAATAATAGAGACAGCAAGGATATGTAGAAGGAAAAAAAGGGAAGTGATAAAGAGAAAGACAGAGGTGGTGAAAGAGCACTAACAAAGGAATGAGAGTAGAAAATTTTATAAGAAAATTAACGAAGGAACTCGAAAATACACACCAAAGATAATAAAATGTAAGGACAAAGATGGGCATTTGCTGACAGAAAAACAAGATGTCCTAGATAGATGGAGAGAATACTTCAAGGGAATTATGGAGAGCAATACTAACAGGAATGAACAGCCACAGATCCTGAAACTCAAGAACCAACATTAGAGGAAGTACAGAAGGTAGGGCAATCTCTAAAAAATCACAAAGCACCAAGAACTGATGAAATAACTGCAGAACTGTTGAAAAATGACAGAATCGAACTATATAAGTGGGTCCACAAACTTGTCAAGTTCATACGGAATCAGAAAAGAATCCCCGAAGAGTGGACATTAGGTATAATTCAACCAATACATGAAAAAGGAGACGAGACTTGTTGCTCAAATTTCCGAGGAATTATCCTGCTAAATGTAACATATAAGATCCTCTCTAATATTATTTACAACAGGTTAGCACCCTATGCAGAAGAATCTAGGGGGACTAACAATGTGGATTTCGGCCAAACAGATCAACAACAGACCAGATATTTGTGCTGAGGCAAATACACGAACGTTGTCTGTTGTTGTTGTCTTCAGTCTGGAGACTGGTTTGATTCAGCTCTCCACCCTACTCTATCCTGAGCAAGCCTTTTCATCTCCTCTTAAGAACGGCAACCAACAACCATTTAAATCTGCTTACTATATGCGTCTCTTGGTCTCCCTCTGCGATTTTTACCCCACAAACTTCCCTCCAATGCTAAATTTATGATTTCTGAATGTCTAAGAATGTATCCTATGAAGCGATCACTTCTTTTAGTCAAGGTATGCCAAAAATTACTTTTCTCACCAATTCTATTCAGTACCTCTTCATTATTTATGTGATCTACCCACCTAATCTTTAGCATTCTTCTATAGCACCAAATTTTAAAAGCCTATATTCTCTTTCTGTCCGCACTGTTTATGGTACATGTTTCACTCCCATACAAGGCAACACTCCACACAAATGCCTTCAAAAAAAAGACTTCCTTACACTTAAATCAATATTCATTGTTAGGAAATGTCTCTTTTTCAAAAATGCTTTTCTTTCCATTGCCATTCTGCATTTTATATCCTCTCTACTGCGACTGTCGAAAGTTATTTTACTACCCAAGTAACAAAACTCATCTACCACTTTCATTGTTTCGTTACCTAATCTAATTTCTTCAGCATCACCTGATTTTCTAAGAATGCATTCCATTATCTTTATTTTGCTCCTGTTAATGTTCATTCCGTTCAACTGCTCTTCCAGGTCCTTTGCGGTCTCTGACAGAATTACAATGTCATAAGAAAAACACAATGTTTTTATTTCTTCACCCAGAACTTTCATCCCTATTCCAAATTTTTCCTTGCATTCCTTCACCACCTGCTCAATGTACAAATTGAATAACATCGGAGAAAGGCTACAACCCTGTCTTACTCCCTTCCCAACTAATGCTTCCCTTTCATGCCCTTTGATTCCAATATCTGCGGTCTGGCTTTTGTACAAGTTGTAAATAACTCTCCTTTCCCTATATTTTACCCCCGCTGACTTCAGAATTTGAAAGAGTGTTCCAGTCAACAATGTCAAAAGCTTTTTCCAAATCTACAAAAGCTAAAAATGTAGGTTTGCTTTGCCTTAATGTATCTTCTAAGGTAAGTAATAAAGTGAGTATTGCCTCCCATGTTCCTACGTTCCTCATAAATCCAAACTGATCTTCCCCCGAGGTCAGTTTCTACCAGCTTTTCCATTCTCCTGTAGATGATTCGTGTTAAAATTTTGCAACCATGACTTATCAAACTGAAGGTTCTGCAATTTCTCACCTGTCAGCGCCTGATTTCTTTGGAATGGGAATTATTACATTTTTCTTAAAGTCTGAGGGTATTTCGCCTATCTCTTACATCTTACACACCAGGTGAAACAGTTTTGTCATGGCTGACTCTTCCAGAGACTTTAGTAGCTCTGAGGGAATGTCATCTACTCCCCGGGCCTTGTTCTGACCTTGGTCATTCAGGGCTCTACCAAATTCATCTCTCAGTATAGTATCTCCTATACCATCTTTATCTACTTCCTCTTCCCTTCCTACGACATCGTCTCCAAGTTCAATTCCTTTATAGAGCTCCTATATGTACTCTTTCCACCTTTCAGCTTTCCCTTCTTTGCTGTGAACTGGTTCTCCATCCGAGTACTTGATATTCGTAAAGCTGTTTTTCTTGTCCCCAAATGTCTATTTTATTTTCCTGTAGGAAGTATCTACTTTCCCCTTCTTATACATTCTTCTACAGATTTGCATTTGGCTTCTAGCCACTCCTGCTTAGCCATTTTGCACTTCCTGTCAATCTCATTTCTTAGTCGTCTGTACTCCATTTTGCCTGTTTCATTCACTGCATTTTTATATTTTCTCATTTCATCAATTAAATTTAGTATGTCCTGTGATATCCAAGGACTTTTTGTAGGTCTTGCCTTCCTACCTATTTTGTTCTCTACTGCCTTCACTATTCCATCTCTCAATGCTACCCATTCCTCGTCTACTGTTTTATTTCCCCCTGCTTCTGTCAATTGTTGCCTAAAGCTCCCTCTGAAATTCTCAAGGTCTTCAGGTTCTTTTAGTTTATCCAGGTCCCATCTCCTTATTTTCCTACCTTTCTGCAGTTTTTTCAGTTTCAACCTACAGTTAATGACCAATAAGTTAAGGTCAGAGTCTATATATGCCCCTGAGTGTGTCTTACGGTTTAAAACCTGGTTCCAGAATCTATGTTTTACCATTAATAAATCTATCTAATACCTTCAGGTGTCTCCTGGCCTCTTCCACATATACAACTTTCTTTTGTGATTCTTAAACCAGATGTTTGTTACGATTAAATCATGTTCTGTGCAAATTCTACCAGGCGACTTCCTCTTTCATTCCTTCTGTCCAGTCCATATTCACCTACTATTTTTCCTTCTCTTCCTTTCCTACTACTGAATTCCAGTCTCCCATAACAATTAAGTTTTCCTCTCCCTTAATTGTCTGAATAATTTCCTTTAACTCCTCGTACATTTCTTCAATCTCCTCATCATCGGCAGAGCTAGTTGGCATATAAACCTGTACTACTGTTGTCAGTGTTGGCTTTGTATCTATCTTGACAATGATAATGCGATCACTGTGCTGCTCATAGTAGTTTACCCGCATTCCTATTTTCTTATTCATTATCAGTCCTACTCCTGTGATACCCCCCAACTGATTTTGTATTTATAATCCTGTACTCACCTGACCAGAAATCCTGTTCCTCTTTCCATCGAACTTCACTAATCCCCACTATATCCAACTTCAATCTATCCTTTCCCTTTTTAAATTTTTCTAATTTTCCTACCTGATTAAGGGGTCTAACATTCCACGCTCTGAACCGTAGAATGCCAGTATTGTCTTTCCTGATGACAACATCCTCCTTAGTAGTCCCCGCACAGATATCTGAAAGGGGGACTATTTTACCTCTGGAATATTTTACCCAAGAAGATGCCATCATCACATATTCATACAGTAGAGCTGCATGTCCTCGGGAAAAGTAAAGGCTGTAGTTTCCCCTTGCTTTCAGCCGATCATAGTAACTGTGTGGCAAAGTCACATTAGCTGATGTTACAAGGACAGCTCAGTCAAACATTCAAACCCAAATATGTACATATGCTGATGACGTAGCAATCATTAGCCGAAGAAGGATATCACTAGAGAGGACAATACGTGAGCTGAAAGAATCCATGGAAGCCAGAGGCCTTTCTGTAAATGAAAAGAAGACCAAGTATGTGAATTTCTCCAGGACACAAAATAACAACTTGGCAAGACTATCAGCAGCAGGGTTCAATTTTGAACAAGTGCAGAACTTTGATTATTTGGGCTCTAATATTAATAGGACAAATTCCATGCCAACTGAAATAAAACAGTGCATCTTAAGTGGTAATAGATGCTTCCACCCATTCAAGAAACTGCTTGCCTCTACGATAATAAACAGGCAGCTGAAACTGCAAATATATAAGGTTATGATCAGGCCATGTAACATATGGATGGGAAACATGGATGCTAACAAGAATTGATGAGCAGTAGCCTAGGATGAAACTTTCACTCTGCAGCGGAGTGTGCGCTGATATGAAACTTCCTGGCAGATTAAAATTGTGTGCCGGAACCGGGACTCGAACCTGGGACCTGCCAGGGAGTTTCATATCAGCGCACACTCCGCTGCAGAGTGAAAGTTTCATTCTGGAAACATCCTTAGGCTGTGGCTAAGCCATGTCTCCACCATATCCTTTCTTCCAGGAGTGCTAGTTTGCTAGTCTTGCATGGTTCGCAGGAGAGCTTCTGTGAAGTTTGGAAAGAAGGAGGCGAGGTACCGGCGGAAGTAAAGTTGTGAGGCGGCATCGTGAGTCGTGTCGGGATAGCACAATCGGTAGTGGGCTTGCCCGCGAAAGGCAAAGGTCCCAGGTTCGAGTCCCAGTTCCGGCACACAATTTTAATCTGCCAGGAAGTTTCAGTAGCCTAGGATATTCAAACGTAGAGTTTCGCACAAGATTTATGAGGAAGTTCAGGACAACAAATGTATCTGGAGATTTAGAATGAATGCTGAGCTAGATCATTTCATACGAGGAGCTGACATCATGCAAATAGTAAAAAGTAGGAAATTAGCCTGGCTTGGACATGTCCGCATGATGGATACTGGCAGAACAACTAGAAAGATCTTCGAATGGAGACCAACAGGAAGAAGGCAAAGAGGGCACCCACAAAAACGATGGCTAGACAGTGTGGAAGAGGATATAAAAACCCTCTGAATCGGAGGATGGCGAAAAACCACGTTGGAGAGGGCAAAATGGAGAAAACTTGTTGAAGAGGCTATGACCCACACAGGGTTGCAACACCATTACAAGAAGAAGAAGATACCAGAGATATAGGCCTATAGTTTTGCGCATCTGATCTAAGTCACTTCTGTTCTTTTTTCCAATCCTTAGGAATGCCTAACTCTTCTATAGACTTTCGGTACACTGCTGCTGGAAGGGAGGGGTGGGGGTAAGTTCCTTCACATAATTCGTGTAAAATCGAACTGATGTCCCATCAGATCGAGTGGCATTTCCTCTGCTGAGCAATTACAATTGCTTTTTTATCCCACTGACACTTATTTTAATAGCTGCCTTTTTGTCGTTTGTGCAATGGTTTAGTGCAGGTACTACTATGGTATCTTCCTCTGTAAGACAGCATTGGAAAAACACATTTCATACTTTGGCCTTTTGTGTGTAATCATCTGTTTCAACACCATGGAGTGTCTGGATATCTAGTTTCAACCTGCTTACCTATTTGATGTAGGACCAAAATTTCTTAGGATTTTCTGCCAAGTCATTACAAAAATCTTTGCTCTCAAAGTTGTTGAACACCTCTCGCATGGCATCCCGTATTTGGCATCATTTAATTTTTGTTTCTTGCAAGACTTTGGCTATGTTTATATTTGCAATGAAGTTCTCTTTACTTTTATAACAGTTTCCTATCTCGGTTGTTGAACTGAGGTGTATCTTTCCAATCTCTAATAATTTTACTCAGCACATGCTTATCTAATGTGTACTGTCCAGTGCACTTGAACTTTGTGCACAACTTGTCAACACTTTCAGTGTTAGAGATGGAACTATCTTATTGAGAAGTTAAGTACTCTGAGGTCTGACCTTTTTGCTTTTGCTAAACAAGTTCCTGTGAACTTTCTTGATATTTTTGTTTGTAGCTGTTTCCACCAAAGTGAAATGGCTTTATGATCACGTCTTCTCTGATCTATGCTAACTGAATAAAAAATGTCAGTCTATTTGTCATTAACAGGTATAACATATTACCTCCATGAGTTGGCTCTCTGTTTAACTGCTCGAGGTAATTTTCGGATACAGCAGATAGAACAATATTGCTTGATTCTCTACCCCCGTCACCCATCTTAAAAATCTTTGTCTCTGAGTATATATCTGGTAAGTTAAAAAAAACTGCACCTAAAACTATAATTTGACTAGGGAATCTATGGGAAATATTTTCCACGTTTTCCTCAGATGTTCCACCAGTATTGCGCTGAGCCAGGTGGTTTATAAAACTTTCTAATGACCATGTTTGAGCCACTTTCCACGGTGACTGTCACCCAAATTATTTCACATTCTGAATCCATACTAATTTCACTCAATACAGACATCTTATATATAGCTACAAACACACCTCCCCCTTCAGTGCTAAATGTATCTCTGATGTATACGGTCCAGTCTAAGTTTAGGACTTCATTACTACTGATATCTAGCTTGAACCAGCTTTCTGTCCCTAGTACTATGTGGACATTGCGACTTTCTAAAGGTGAAAGGGATTCTGGGATTTTGCCATACGTGCTCCTGCAGTTATTTATACTTATCATTTCTTTCTCCGTTCTACTGATCCGAGTGTTGTCCTGACCAGAATCAGTATATATCTTAATGAGCCTTTGGATCGATTTCTCTATTCTAAAAATCCCTCTCGTGGACTTGACATGACCTCTGCTACCCCAGTAACGACTTTCTGTGTGTAGTGCACGTCTGATCTATTCAACAGTGGAGAGTGAGAAATTTGTACCCAAGATCACCAAAGTATTATCTGAGCCTCAGGTTTAAGCTTTACACTTGGCTCCAAATTAGAGGACTGTGATTGTACTTGGGAACAAAGCTGCAAATTGATATATCTGCATTTGTGCCATGAGCGAGGCTAGCTGTCTTCAGAAAATCTGCCAGCTGCTTGAAAGAGCTGAGGATGACCTCTGAACCATGTAACATCCTTACCAGCAAGCAAACAGAGTCACACTGGCATTCTCTCCCTCCCCTACCTCTATTTCCTTAAGTGTCTGCATCACCCACCTAGCACTGGAGCCCCCCAATGACTAACAAATCCACCCTCTGCATCTGACCAGACCTCTCAGAAGCATTGGGCACTGTTGCAACAGGCAAGGCTTCCATGCTGGCACAGAGGTATTATCAACAATGGACAACACCTCAAACCTACTGCTGAGGTTTAAGGGAACAGCCTTACATCCAGTTCCTGGTTTTGCTTTCTGCCCAGAGCTTCACAACCCTCAAACAGTTCATCAATCACGATCATACAACTGTCAATTGGCAGGGATATCAGAAACTTTAGCCACAGTGGCATCAGAAACTTTAGCCACAGTGGCATCAGGAATCAGAGACACTGTAACAGGAACAGACGTTACTGAGTAACACTTGTACCCAGGTGACTCTGCAGCCCAGGGCAGCAGCCCCGAGACTTTAAACCACAGTCAACACAGTCTCCAACTGCATACGGACAGTGGCCAATTCCTCCTGAATCCACACACAACAGGCATAGTCCTTACCAATCTATGTTGAATAAAAATATTAAGAACAGAATCACAAATGGACTTTAGGAATTTTATTTGAAGTAAAGATACAGAAATTATGCTACTTAGTATTCTACAGGTCTGACTCAAGTGGCAGCTGGCAGTGAACTGAATGGTTAATGGCAGCGTCTTCCAACAGTAATCAACAAACCTATATTGACGTTTCCCGGACCAGTAACAGGTGTCATATGACTGTGTCCACCCAGCTACATGGTAAACAACATATGTGATTGTCCATGTGGCATGTTACATACTGAATGTAGGTTTTAAGCTGTGAGCTTAGCTTGTTTTCTTTGCTTTAGTGCCAGTGGAGATTAGCATGTGCGAACAACCAGACCAATGAAAGGAATATATAAATGAATAATATAGATTGCCCTGCTCTGTGACTTAAAATATTAAGTGTTTTGCCTTTGTACCTTAAAAATCGCCTTATTCTGAATAGAAATAAAAGTAGGGAGGTCATTACTGTATAAAGCATAGCAGTAATAGTTGCAACTTCACTTGGGTGCAAAGTTCAATGAACTACCTTTACCAGTGATACAGATTACTAGTGGAAAGTCTCCAGAGAGAGATGATAAATTACTATTTAAAAGAGAGAGATTGGCTGGCCAGTACTTACCTTAGTGCTGTGCTGCAGATAGTCATACTCAGAAGAAAAAGGATGAAAAAAAAAAAAAAAAAAAAAAAAAAAAAAAAATACTAGTAGCTTTTGAAACAGGGCTCCTTCGTCAGGTAGGAGGAAAAGAGGGGGGGGGGGGAATAGGGAACAGAAGGGGAAGGTTATTCATGACCAAGGACAAGAGGATATCTCTAATTTCCTCATTCCTCAATCATCACTCTCCTGGTCGAGGTCATGAATAACCTTCCCCTTCTGTTCCGTATTCCTTTTTTTCTTCCCTTCTGTCCTACCTGATGAAGGAGCCCTGTTCCGAAACCTAGTGATATTTTTTCATCCCTTTCCTTCTGTTTGTGACTTTCGGCGGCACAGAACTAAGGTAAGTACTGGTCAGCCAATCTATCTCTTTTGAAGAATAAAATAGGTATAAATGTGTTTAATGTGATCCCGTATCTGTCAATAGTGCACATCATTTGTTAAAAAAATACAGTAAAACCTTGTTTTTATGTTACCAGGTTTTACGTTAACAGACTAAGTTTTCCTGCCATTTACACCATTTTTTGTCGGCCCCGTCAACTTTTCTATGTTCACAATGTTAATTCGACCCCTCTTTTCATTAACATATTTACACTTTTCCCGCTTTTTGAAAGCATGTCCGTGAAGAAAAACTGACTTAATCGACATAAATTGACGCTGACATGGCTTTAGACAAAGTATAGTGTTTATAAATTTTACACATTCAAGTTTCTTCACACTTTGCATTTATTCAAACGTATATTTTGCGTTTCGTTGTTAACAGTATGTGTCTAGTCAAGGAGGTGTGTCTAGTTAACTTACGATGCGCTGATTTGTGGTGGTGTAGTTGCTCTTTCCTCTAGCTTCTTTGCCAGACTGGCTTTCGAGTTGCGTGTACTCAGACAATCAGAACAAGTTGCCTTGTTGACATAAGAATAATGAGTTGCATTGTTTTTGTGATACATCTTTCTGAATAATAAAGAGCATTATCTGTTAAAGTTGGGTATTATTCGGTTTAGCATCATCATAATACCCACGACCTCAAAGAAGTGATAATAGTGTGAGATGCCGACTCTATGCAAATGTCACAAAAATACTTATGCATATATTTGCACTCTAAAGTGTGAATAAATTCTCTAATATCATCGTGTGAAACATAGAAAAATACAAAAAGAACGGAACTTTTGGAGTTTTACTACGTAAATTATTAATGCCCGTAGAAGACGGTAATTTTGAAAATGTGTTACAGAACCCGGCAGCGGCGTCCAATCGATATCGATCAAAGCAGTTCAGGTAATTTTGAAGGTGTGTTACATAGCTCAGCAGCAGTGTGCTCGATTATAATTAATGAAATTACGTCAAAAATTTCTACTTTCCATAAAATTACCAGTTCCGCCTGCTGCTTAAAATGGTAAAAATTTGGATAACCTACATTATATAATAAACTTATTGGCGAGTATTTTGATGCCTATTATGTACATATATTACAAATAAACTTAAAAATGCAAGGCTGATCCAGTAAGCATATTTAAAACATTATTTCCTGCATTTTACACAATTTCACCGAAGTCACTTGAAAAGTGTAAAAATGGGGTTCTACTGTAGTAATTACGTTTATGGGAGAAAATAAATAATGATGGGTAAAAATAAACTTGTTTCATTTTATATCAATAACAGTTGTGGTAAAGCCTAACCGAAAATGTTTTCATTTAACACTTTTCTTCTCATATGAAAGGTCTTACGCACAACAGGAATGCATAGCAGCCTGATCAGCAACTTCATTTCCCCGAATTCCCACATGCCTAGGTACCCAGCAGAATGACACCTGTTTGCCCCACTGCTGGAGGTAGTATAGGTGGTCCTGTATGAGCTATGGAATATTCTCACCTGGGTAAAGGCTATGCAACGACTGCAGTCCACTAAGTGAATCAGAGCAGATAAGAAACCGTGTGCTCTGAACACGCCACATTTCCTTCAATGCCTTCATAATCAAATGAAGCTCTTCTGTGAAGACAGAAAAGGCTGTTGGGAACACTATGGAACAGCTGAGGGAGTCTCCCAGCTTTGAACCATCACTGTAGACCACCATAAAATAGTGATACCTATCTAAAACTTTAAAAAATTCAAATCGATATGTAAAATCAGGAGTGCAACCTTTCTTAAAATTTTCCAAGTCTAAAATAATGCTGGGGCCTCCTAAGGAGCCAAGGAGGAAATCTGCTCCAACTCTGATGCCATACATTAAAATCAGGGACACCCATCTGTGAGAGACAATCCTTCATGTGAATCTCCATGAGTACGAAACGACGACTCACATAGGAGGTTGAGCTACACTGCAGTATGGTATGGTGCATGTGGCATTGACGTTTTGAATCCCTGGCATCCCATGAGCAGTTGTCACCTGATGAACAGTGGCGGGTCAGCAACCTCAGCACAAGGGCTCAGAACGGGGCTCGTTCTAAAGGCTCCAGAAGCCACCCGAATTCCTTTGTGGTGCACCACATCTAGCATCTTCAAATAGGAGGGTGTGGCAGAGTATCCGTACAGTGCATCCGTAATCAAGGTGAAGGCCCGATAAAATCGAAGCAGACAGGTTCTATCTGCACCCTAGAAGTGGCTAAGACATTTTAAAAGACTCAGTGCTTTGAGGCACCTTTTCTTTAGGTCCTTGAGGTGTGGCAACACGTGAGTTTCAAGTAAAAAATCAGGCACAGAAAGCTCACTGTTTCTTTAAAATGAAAAAACAGTGTCCATCATACGCAGTTCAGGTATGTTTAAAATAGAACAAGAACGGTTAGAAAGAACACACACAGACTTCTTAGTTGAAAATTTAAAACCACTCTTCTTCACCCAGTTATCCAATTGTTGAAGAGTGAGTTGCAACTGACGAGTTGTCGTTGCAAGGCTAGAAGAAGAGCAGAAGATCAAGAAGTCATCAACAAATAGAGAACACTGGACAGGACATTTAACAATGGACATACGACTGTTAATTGCAATGGCAAACAAAGTAACACTTAAAATGCTACCCTGAGAAACACCATTCACTTGCTCAAAATGATCAGAGAGGACGTCACCGACTCAATACCTAAAATATCGCGAAGAAAGAAAGGACGTAATAAAAGGGGGAAGACAACCACGAAAACCCTATTCATAGAGATTAAGATGCCTCCAAATAGTATCATAGGCTCCTTCGATGTCAAGATATCCACAGGTGCAGCCAGCGCAGGAAAGCCTGTTGTATTCTATCATGTCCAGGGCATGTATCATAAGTGGCAGACAATGCAGAATCTAGCTCCCACATGGAAAAGGGGCAGTTGTATTCTTCTGCAGTGGTGGACCTGAAGTTCAAACGATCCTTATCTGCACCCATTCTGTGGTACTGGAAAGCAGGATCCTGCTGGGCAGTGGAAATACAGTGGTGAAATACTCTGTCATAGTCTGCACCACGTCTCATGGATCAGTGTGGAGAGTGCCATTTGCCATTACAGCAACTACTGGGCACTGTCCTCTTCCAGATATCCTCCTTATGGTCTCCCATACTTGAGTGCTGGTTGTGGAACAATTTATGGAATTCAGGAAGTGCTTCCGTGATCTCTTCTTACTCTCTCATATGATCTGGCAACATTTTGCTCTCTATACACAAAAGTCTGCAAGATTCTGTGCTGTGGGTCGGTACTTGAATTTTTGCAGAGGTGCTCGCCTCGCCCTTATTGCAGAGCGACATTCGTCACTTGACCATGGGAAAGGCTGGCTTTACAACTGACCTGTGGACTAGGGAATGGATGCTTCAGCAGAGCAATGGATCAGTTGTGTTATATGAGCCACCCATTTCTGGACACTATCGTGTTGTTCAAAGTCAGCAATTTGGCTGAATAAGGTCCGGTCTACCTGATGAAGCACTCATCGTGGTGGGATTCTGGTGGATACCACTCTGTCTGGCAGATGAATCCAGAGGGGGAAGTGGTCACTGCCATGTAAGTCATCGATCACTTCCTATTGAGCAGTAGGAAAGGACTGGAGAGGATAGCGAGAGATCAATAGTGGGAATGACCCTGCACAGCACAGAAGTGTGTGCTCTGGCATGTACTTAGCAAATGTGCACTGGACGACAAAATAATCCTCTCAATTGCTCTATCCCTGGGGCAGGTTGTTGCAGAGCCCCAAAGCACATTGCATCACACAGGATGAATGGTTGGGGGAGCTGAGTAATAAGGTCATGGAGGTCATATTCATCGAGCACATCATGTGGGGGCAGGTACAGTGAGGATATCATCAATCAGTGATGCAAAAGCAAAAGGCAACAGGGAAAAGTCAAGTGCAGGCAAAAGCAGGCAATAAATCATCTGATTTCATAGTCATTATATTTGACCT
Organism: Locusta migratoria; assembly: GCA_026315105.1. Taxonomy (NCBI): domain Eukaryota; kingdom Metazoa; phylum Arthropoda; class Insecta; order Orthoptera; family Acrididae; genus Locusta; species Locusta migratoria. The sequence goes on along the minus strand of CM048747.1, from coordinate 334,982,004 downwards.
CCATCCCAGCTCTGGTCCAGAGCTCATGGAGCTGGATGTCCCTCAGAGGCTAACACCACGCCCCAAGACTGAACCTCCATCCAGGTCAGTCTCCCCCACTAAATGGAAAGAGAGAGTCAAAATACGGCCTCCGTGAAGATGACTCCCATACTGCAGTGGATCTTACAGGGATTTAGAACCATTTGGAGGAATGACAGACACTGAGCTGCTTGCAGGCTTGTGGTGAGTGAAACAGGTGAGGTGCTGTAGGTGATGTTGATGAAAATAGCCACCCCACCTTTAGCTCTTGCACCAGTAAGGTCCTCCTTTACGTATGGAAAATATCTGCGTAACTTGAGGGTGCCTGTTTCTTTGAAGCAAGTCTCTTGAAGTCTAACACACATAGGTCCATCCTGAATCAACAACCACAATTCCTCCAAATGGTTCTAAATCCCTGTAAGATCCACTGCAGTATGGGAGTTAGCTTCACGGATGACTCTCTCTTTCCATTTAGTGGGGGAGACTGACCTGGATGGAGGTTAAGTCTTGGGGTGTGGTGTTTGTCACTGAGGGACATCCAGCTCCATGAGCTCTGGAGCAGAGTCAGAAGGGAGGTCAAGTATAATGACTATGTAATCAGATGATTTATTGCCTGCTTTTGCCTGCACTTGACTTTCCTCAGTTGCCTTTTTCTGCTTAGTACTTTTTTGTTAGTGATAGCAGGAGTAGTCTCTAGCTTTGAAGATGTCATGGCCTGGCCAATAGCCTCTGCCAGAGAGGGTGCCAAAAGATCTGTAATGTTGAGACTAGTAACTTTTTCAGATGTGTGTGGCAGGGCTTCGGGTTTCTTAACCACTGCAGCCTTACATGTGCACAGACAGGTACAGGTGTTTGTACTAACAGTAGCAACCTCAGTCTGAGTGGAGACATCAACTTTGGGAACTGGCCTTTGTACGACAGCAGAAAAAGGAAGGAGGCTGCATAGCCTTGAAGATCTTTGAAGCCTCACCATAGAAAATTCACTTGGTGGTTTTAATTTCCTGCACTTTTTTCCTCTCAAAATACACCTTGCACTCCCTGCTCCGGACTGGGTGTTCCCCAGAGCAGCTGACACACTTTGCAGGTGGCATGCACTCAGATCCCTCATGGGCGGTGTTTCCACATTTAACACAAGTGGCCTCTCCTTTACAAGCAAGAAGCAAGTGTAGTATGCCTGAACTGCTGACATTTAAAACATCACATAGGGTTGGGTACATAGGGCTGCACCTTTAACCTAAGGTCTCCTGCTTTTACATACTCTGGCAGCTTTGCTTTCTACAGTATGTCTGCATAGGCGTGTGTGTGTGTGTGTGTGTGTGTGTGTGTGTGTATTTGTTTACCTTCCTTTTCTTCCCCCAAGGTAAGTCTTTCCTCTCTCGGGATTGGAATGGCTTCTTACCCCCCCCCCCCCCCCCCCTAAAACCCTCATCATTTCCTTTTCCCTCTCCTTCCCTTCTGCCTGAAGAAGCAACTGGGTTGTGAAAGCTTGCGTTTGTGTGTGTGTTTTATTTGTTACTATCACTACCTGTGCTCCTTCGCCTAGTAAATAAACTTCTTCTATTTTTTTATTTATATTTTTCCTCTATAATATTTTAGATGATGATTACTTACAAGGCGAAGGAGCACAGGTAGTGATAGCAGCACAAAGAAATAAAACACACACACACACACACACACACACACACACACACACACACACACACACACACAAACGCTAGCTTTCGCAGCCTAGCTGCTTCGTCAGGCAGAAGGGAAAGAGAGGGAAAAGGAAATGATGAGGGTTTTAAGGGAGTGGGTAAGGACTCATTCCAATCCCGGGACAGGAAAGACTTACCTTGGGGGAAAATATATATCTCACTGCAAAGACGTGGTGACGAGCAGGGGCAGGCACATACAAAAGACACACACATACGACACTTTCAGCTATCGGCCATGGCCTTCTTCAGAAAATAGAACACTCACGCAATCACACAGGCACACAACACAGTCATACAACCATCACCTCCGACTACCGCACATTGAATCACGGTCTGTGCGAGTTAGTCACGGACGAGAGTGGAGGGATGGGGAGGGGACGGGAGGGGAGGGGAGGGGAGAGAGGATAGGAAGGTTATGTCACCGTGGGGGGGATGGGTTACATGGGAATAATGAGATGCATCTTAGGAATGGAGTGGGGAGGCGGGTGAGGGGAGAAAAATACAATAAACAAAATAAATAAAATAAAATGTGTGCCCACTATAATTACACAAGGCCACTTACACACACACACACACACACACACACACACACACACGCACGATTGCACATTCACGCACCACTCAAAATAGGTGAGGTTCGGGATAGAGAGGTAGAAACTGTAAGATATGGGGAAAAAAGGGGAAGTTATCATGGGTTGAGTCCTGGATGATTTGAGGATCGAAGAATGTATTGGAGGTATGACTCCCATCTGTGCAGTTCAGAAAAGCCGGTGGTGGATGGGAGGATCCAGATGGCCCGGGTTGTGGAGCAACCACTGAAATCAAGCAATGAATCTGTATTATTAATTCCAACCTGGACTTTTCATCATCATATATATATTAATGAAGGAAACTTTCCTGGTGGGATAAACATGTATAAGAATAGAAATCAGATAACTTGCCCAAAGCACATCCTGGTTGACAGATACAATTAAAAACACACACAAACACACATACAAGCTTTTGCAACTGTTGGTTGCTTCTTCAGGAAAAGAGGAAGGAAGGAGAGGTGAAAGGAAAGGATACGGGTCTTAAGGAAGTGGAAAAGGAGTCATTCCAATCCCAGGAGTGGTAGGATATACCTCAAGGGGAAAAAAGGAAAGGTAAACAAGCACACACACACACGTACACACACACACACACACACACACACACACACACACACACACACATACATACATACGCAAACACAACAAGGTAGACATTTGTATAAAGCAAAGAGGTTGGACAGAGATAACAGTTGAAGCAGAAGCTCTGTCCAGAGAACCGATGCAAAGATGTTAAAGATGGTGGGCAACGGGAAGAGAGACTATGCTGAAGGGCAAGTTCCCATCTCCAAAGTATCCAGATAACACGGATGGTGTAACACTGTGCCAAGATGTGCTGGCCATGCACCAAGGCATGTTTAGCCACAGGGTAATCATTACCAACAAACACTGTCTGCCTGTGACCGTTCATGCGAATATACAGTTTGTTGCTGGTCATTCCCACATAGAATGCTTCACGGTGCATGCATGTCAGTTGGTAAATCATATGGGTGCTATCGCAAGTGGCTCTGCCCTTGATAGTGTACACCTTCTGGGTTATGGGACTGGAGTAAGTGGTGGTGGAAGGGTGCATAGAGCAGGTTTTACAATGGGGGCAGTTACAATGGTAGGACCCAGAGGGTAGGGAAGGTAGTTTGGGAATTTCATAGGAATGGACTAGGAGGTTACGAAGGTTAGGTGGGCAGCGGAAAAACTCTCGGTGGAGTGGGATGGAAGTCATGAAGGACGGATTTCATTTCAGGGCAGGATTTAAGGAAGTCGTATCCTTGCTGGAGAGCCAAATTCAGAGTCCACTCGAGTCCCTGAAAGTATCCGGTGACAATAGGGGCACTTCTGGGGTTCTTCTGTGGAGGGTTCTGGATTTGGGAGGATGAGGAAGAGGCTCTGGCAATTTGGTTCTGTACCAGATCGGAAGGATAACTGCGAGATGAGAGAGCTGTTATTAGGTTATTAGTGTACTGGTTCAGTGATTTGGAACTGGAGCAGACTCGTTTGCCACGAAGACATAAGCTGAAGGGAAGGGAATGTTTGATATGGAATGGATGGCAGCTGCCATAACGGAGGTACTGTTGTTTATTGGTTGGTTTCATGTGGAGGGATGTGTGAAGTTGGCCGTTGGAGGTCAACATCGAGGAAAGTGGCATGGGATTTGGAATAGGACCAGGTGAATTTGATGGGACCTAAGGAGTTGAGGTTGGAGAGAAAATTTTGGAGTTCTTCTTCACTGTGAGTCCAGATCATGAAGATGTCATCAATGAATCTGTACCAAACTTTGGGTTGACAGGCTTGGGTATCTAGGAAGACTTCATCCAAGTGTCCCATAAATAAGTTTGTGTATGAGGGGGCCATCCTGGTTCCCACGGCTGTTCCCTTTAGTTGTTGGTATGTCTGGCCCTCAAAGGTGAAGAAGTTGTGGGTTAGGATGAAGCTGGCTAGGGAAATAAGGAAAGAGGTTTTAGCTAGGGTCATTTATTGGTTAGTGAAGTCAACAGAGGATCAAAAGCAACTGCAAAGCGATTTAGACAAAATTTCTACATGGTGCAAAAACTGGCAATTAACACTAAAAAGTGTTAACTAATACACATGAGCACTAAAAGAAATCCGCTAAACTTTAATTACGTGATAAATCAGTCAAACTTAAGGTCATAAATTCTACCAAATACCTAGGTGTTAGAATTACGAAGAACTTTGACTGGAGAGAAGACACAGAAAATATTGTGGGGAAGGCGAACCAAAGATTACCTTTCATTGGTAGAATGTTTCGAAGATGCAACAGCTCCACCATGGAGAGTGCCTATATTATACTTGTGCGTCCTCTCCTTGAGTACTGTTGCCCAGTGTGGGACCCTCAGCAGGTGGGACTGATGGAAGACATCAAGAAGGTTCAGAGAAGGGCAGCTCGTTTTATCACGATACAGGGGGAAAAGTGTCATGGAAATGTTGCACAATTTGAGGTGGAAATCATTGAAAGAAAGATGTTATTTGTTGTGGCAAGATCTATTTATGAAATTTCTATCACCGACTTTTACTTCTGAATGTGAAAATATTTTGCTAGCACCCACCTACATAAGGAGACACTACCATCCCAATAAAATAAGAGAATCAGATCGAAAATGGAACGATGTAGGTGTTCTTTCTTCCTGTGTGTTATTAGAGAATGGAACAGTAGAGAAAGGTTATGAAAGCGGTTAATGCACCCTCTGCCAGGCACTTAAATGTGATTTGCAGAGTATCTATGTAGATGTAGATGTATTACTGGAAAGGTCTCTACCGATCTGTCAAGCACTATGTGAGTCACTGTAAAGAGTGCCAGCGATGGAAGCATGTGCTGACGAGGGCATCTCATACCAATTCCACATGCAGTATCTCCATTCCACTGAGTTAGGATCGACCTTTTAGGGAGGTTCCGGACGTCAACAACCAGTAGCGGATGGATAATAGTCTGCACTGACTAACAACCAGTAAAGGATGGATAATAGTCTGCACTGACTACCTCACATGCTACGCTGTCACCAAACCTGTGCACACTGCGGAAGCTCCAGAGATCGCAAAATTCTTACTAGAAGACATTATTTTGAAGTATGGGGCACCACATGTGATGTTATCTAACCATGGAAAGGTATTCCAGTCAAAACTAGTATCGGTGGTAATGTCACATTGCGACATTGACCACAGAATGACAACTGCATACCATCCTCAGACAAATGGTCTTACAGAACATTTTAACAAGACATTAGTAGATATGCTGTCAATGTACATCAATGTTGAGCAGAAGGATTGGAATACAATACTGCCAGTCATGACTTTCGCTTGTCATTCTGACAAGACACCACAGGCTTCTCGCTGTTTTTCGTGCTCTATGGCTATGAAGTTGAGACGACAATGGATATGCTGTTCCCGTTCCAACCACACGACACTCAGGATGACTATGTGAAACAGCTCATCACCAGGGTCAAAGAAGCAAGACAGCTGGCTCGCACAAGGACACTGGACGCCCAGGAGAAGGTCCGTCAGCGGTATGACGACAAGCACCAACATGTTGTGTACAGCCCAGGAGATCTGGTATGAATTTTTACCCCTGTCAGATGTCACATACAAAGTTGAGTATTATGAGCCATTGTTAAAACGACAAAAATGAAGAGACATTGTTTGCGTCCTCCGCATGAAGCCTTACTACAATCCTGAAGAGCAGATAGGCAAAAATGACTTTTTGTTCAAGGACTCTAAGGATGGTAATAAAACTGATGAAGCCATGACAGGAACATCTGTCATCAGTGATTGTGCAGAAGGGAAGGATTCTCCACAACTGCTATAATGAGGACCTATGACAAGATCCAGAACATTGCTGCTGGCTCCAAAGGGAACCTAACAGCGGGTCGCTGTTTTTTCAGGAGAGGGAGCAATGCTGCAAGGCCCCAAGTTAACGAATGCCACCGACTGCAGTGCTGAAGTTCGCCAGTTTGATCCCGTTCACAGGTAAAAATTTATTTCTTTGTAATTATCATTTCCAGACTGTTCTACATGTTTCTTATGTTCACTTTTAATTTTTACAGGTTCCTAATTTCTGGTACATTCTGACTGTGTATAAATAGCAGAGGACTCTGCCCGAGAGGCAGTCAGTGCTGCATGTACGTTTCAGCGCAATAAACCTGCTTTCAGTATAAGTGCTGTGTTGCCTTCGAAGTCAAGTCTGCTTCCATTTCAACACGAAGGTTATGGGCATAATTATATCACTATATGACTCACAGTTCAGGAGGTATGACATCATGGACACTGAGATGTGTGAAAAAACTGCTGCACTGTTAATGAAATTTAAATTTATTACTTCTTTGGTACTAAATGTAGTCACAACATATTTTGCGAACACTATCCTCTTATTCCAATAAATGCACCTACAAAATTATTTCATTATACAACTTATAATTTAGGAGATATGACTTCTTAAACACTCAAGACATGTGGTGAACTGCTGCATCAACATACGATTCATACAATTGTGATGAAACTTTGCACACTGGATCTTCAAAACTAAGATGAAAATCACTCCCTTCATAAAAGATTTTGTATGGTGCACGGCAGAGGGTACTTTACCTATGGACTGTGAGGAAAATCTACAGTTTTCTTCCAATCTTGATGACATTTTACATACTTAACCTTCAAAACAAGAGTAACATGACAGTGTACGTAAAAAAATCACACACTGAATGGCAGAGGGTACCGTCCAATAATCTAAGACAATTTCATTGATCTATCTCAGCGATGGAGGAGGCAATGGACTGAGTAGGTGGAGGAGTAGTTCCAAAGAGACATGAGAAGCTGACTGACAAAGAAAGGGGATGGACATAGAACACATTAGGAGGAGATGAAAACACACACACACACACACACACACACACACACACACACACACACACAGAGAGAGAGAGAGAGAGAGAGAGAGAGAGAGAGAGAGAGAGAGAGAGAGAGAGAGAGAGAGAGAGAGAGAGGGGGGGGGGGGGGGAGGGGACAGGGGGAAGGGAGGGGGATATGGTTTAATTTAAGTGTGACATAGCCATCACCGAATATGAAGCTGTGAATGTGTTAATCTATCAACTGAAATTTTTGGGTTGGCAATGATCAGAAGCAAAATTTTCACGATTGTTTTCCTGTTTTAAGACACAATTATTATAGTCCTTACAAGTTTTTGTATTTAAACTTTATAAGCTCATTTACAAAAAGAAACCACCTGAAAAATACTATACCCAAAACCTACAGTTTACATCAGTACAGCATAGTTAAAGGATGAATTATTTATGTTTAGTGTGGTTAAGAATAATAGATATGATGCTCAGGGCTCTACATTTGGCCCAATTAAAATGAGTATTGCATCTAGTAATTTTGATTATTTGAAGTAAGATTAAGGGAACAACATTCTTTACAAGTTCGTAACAATAAATTGTATTCTGTTGCAGTATTTAAGTAACCGAGATACATTAATTTAGACTACCATGGAAAAAAGTTACCTATTGTAACTGTCTCTTGAGACAGTTTACCATTTTCACTTGCTGATCTAGTTGTCTTTCCATCTTGTGATGCAGGAAGTGAAATTCTTGATGTCAAGGATTGCGAAATGTCCTAAAAACAAATAAAAATTAGATCTCGCAGTGTTCATAAATGCTACACTCATTAAGGAGGGTCAAGGATGTGCTACGACAGCAATGGTAAAGAAAACTATTAACAAACTAACCACTGGTAGTGCCTATCTTAACCATTAGAAGTGTCTTCTTAATTTATGTTTGAACATTGCAATTATTATGATCATTGTTTTAAGGGAAAGAGAGTATGGTTGACAGTGCCTGCTTCATCAGACAATATTCTAATGCTAATGGGATTTAGACTTAAAAAAGTGTCAATTTTCTGTTCTGAAACTGTCAGTGTACAAATCAAACTTTTGTCACAACTTTAAGAACAAGAGATAAGTAAGCTATCATCTAAGGTATTATAAGTGGACTCTGATAACATTTTAATTTTGAGGGTATCTTCAGTGGAGGGACTTGGCATTATTAACAGCCACTGTCACTTTATACTGAAAAGGGGAGAAGAGGGGGGGGGGGGAGGAGTAAGAAACAGCAAGCACAGAATTGCATGACAAGTCTTTCTCTGTGAATCATGAATGATCAAAAGAGAATGGCCATGGGATGTGCAACACCTTCAAGCTTCATTAAGTGACAATCAACTACTATTAATGTTGAATCTGTGTATTTTTTGAATATAAAATTTGCCCTTAGTTAATGTTCTACATACAAGAGGATTTCCTCATTATATATCAATTGGAACAAAAAGTACATCTAATCTAATTTAATGAAAGCACAAGGAGAATGGTTCTGTAAACAGTATGTGTTATTAGTGAATTCTGAAGTGTTGTTGAACTAATCTTCAGGGTAAATATTTAAGATATATTGGAATTTTGATATCAAGCTTCAGCACTGAATGGTTTTCGAGAAATTTAGCTTATAAGCAGACTTTTTTTTTTAAAAAAAAAATTGTGGTTTTAAGGCGCACAACTGCTGAGGTCTTTAGCGCCCAACACTGCCCATTGTAAAATCGAACCGAGGTTAGAACTTAAATGGCTGTCGCCATATTTGCCCGTTGTATAAAAGGTAAAACTCTGTCAGCAGAATGCAGATCACTAGCTAAAATATCAGTCATTGCAACTGGTAAACATAGATCATGACAGAGATGATTAAGAAACGAACATTGCACTAAAAGGTGGTACACAGTAAAAGGTTCATCACAGTGCTCACATAAGAGAGCAGGATCACCACGAAGTAAATACTGGTGGCTATAACGGCAGTGGCCAATACAAAGCTGGGCCAGGACAGTCTCCTCTTGGCTAGAGGGTGGAGATGACGTTGACCAAAGATCAGGCACAGGTTTAATGGCGTGCAATTTGTTCCCTGACAGGGATGACCAATATAAAAAGCAATGGAAAATGATACACTGGGAGACGCCAGTGCGAAGGTCATCAGAGCTAGTAGAAATGATAGACAGCCGAGGGAGGAAAACTGCCTCCTTGGCAGCCGTATCCGCAGACTCATTCCCCAACACTTCCACTTGGCCAGAGACCCACAGAAACGTCACAGTAGTTCCGCTCGCTGAAAAAGAGGTAAGGCAATTGTGGATGCTTTGTACCAGGGGATGGACAGGGTATAGTATGCGAAGGCTCAAAAGAGCACTCAGAGAGTCCGAGAAAATGACACTCTTATTGAGCGAGTTTCGTCGGACTTATTGGGTGGCTTGATATAATGCATACAGCTCAGCTGTAAAACTGGAATTCCACTCGGGTAGACGATATTTAAACAAGGCATTGCCAAGTACAAAGGTACACCCAACACCCTGGTCTGTCTTTGAGCCATCAGTGTAGCTGAACAAATTGTCATCAAATTTGAACCGGAGTGCTGGAAATTCTCTCCGGTAAACGAAACTAGGTTTGGAGTCCTTTGGAAGTGAATGAAGGTCTAAGTTAATACAGACTTCGGGGCTTAGCCATGGTGGAGAGGTGCTCTATCACGTCGAGAAAATAGCAGGCATTTTAACACCGAGCTGGCCAAGTTACGAACACAAACGTACTCCTGGTGGTAGCAGAGCAGACAAGCGCACGTCAGAGAGACCATTAAAGAGAGTCATTAAAGAAAACTGTGTATGTTGGGTGTCCTCGCATGGATGACAAACGGCTAAGCAGGAGTTCTCGATGGTAAGAAAGAGGTAGTTCGGCGGCCTCAGCATAGAGGCTCTCAATGGGGAGCTAGTGTAAAACACTCCCGTCGCCAGATGGATCCCTTGGTGGTGGATTGTGTGAAGGAGGCGCAGTATGAATGGTCGAGTCGAAGAATAAATGATGCTTCCTAGTCCAGTTTGGACCAAACTATGGTGTGATACAGATGGAGGAGAGTAGACCGATCAGCTCCCCACAAGGTGCCACTTAACGCCCGCAGCACATTGAGAGAGTGGGTACAGCGAGCTGCTAAACGAGATATGTGGGGAGACCAACTTAACTTATTGTTGAAATCAAGTCCCAAGAATGTCGTGGTCTCCACAAATGGTAGTACTATGGGGCCCAGACGAAGAGATGAGGGAAAGAACTCCTTTGCTGCCAGAAGTTCATGCAGACTGTCTTGCCAGCCGAGAATCGAAAGCTAGCGTCCATACTCCACATGTGGAGAGTGTCTAGGCAACCGCTGAAGGTGCTGCTCCAGGAGACCCATTTGCTCAGAGCTGCTGTAGATCGCGAAGTTGTTGACAAAGAGGGACACCGGCACTCCCGATCGTAGCTGATCAGCTATAGAATGGATTGGCACTGCAAATAAAATGACGCTCAGGACTGTACCCTGGGGAACCCCATTCTCCTGAATAAAAATGCTCGATAAAACCAAATGAACACACACTTTAAACACAAGGTCTGTTAAAAATTCCCAGATAAAAATTGGTAGACGACCCCGAAAACCCCACGTATGCAGAGTGCGGAGGATGTCCATCCTCCAGCAGGTGTCATATGCCTTTTCCAGATCAAAGAACACCACTACTGTCTGGCGCTTCCATAAAATGTTATTCATTACTGAAGTAGATAGGAGGACGAGATGATCCACCGCAGAACGGTGCTTGCGAAACCCACATTGGACATTAGAAAAGAAATGTCGCGTTTCAAGCCACCATACAAGGCGCCCGTGAATCATGCGTTCCATCACCTTGCATACGCTACTGATGAGGGAAATGGGACAGTAGCTGGAAGGGAGAAATTTGGCCTTCCCAGGCTTTGGTATGGGAATGACTATGGCTTCACGCCAGCTTCGCAGAAAGGTGCCTTTTTTCCATTTGCGGTTGTAGGTGGCCAGTAGGAAGTGCAGGCCCGTAGGTGAAAGGTGTTGCAACATCACTATGTGAATGCCATCTGGTCCTGGAATGGAGGACTGTGAAGATGAGAGTGCGTGGTGGAGCTCTTGCACAGTAAACTCATCATTGTAGCATTCACGGTTTTGAGAGGTAAAGGGCAATGGAGTCGCCTCCACTGACCGTTTCCTAGTGAGGAAAGTGTCAGTGTAGTGTGAAGAACTAGAGAGCTCTGCAAAATGTCGACCCAGTGCGTTGGCTATTGGTGGGGGATCGACGATGGTGTCAGTTGCAACACAGAGACCGGGAATCGAGGAATGAGCCATACTACCTGAAACTTTTCTGAGGTTACACCAAATGATGGAGGAATGGGTAGACCTATTAAAAGAGCTCGTGAATGAGCGCCAACTGGTGCATTTACAGTCGCAAAAGAGGCAACGACAATATGCCCGTAGCCGTTTGTATCGGATGCAGTTGTCGAGCATAGGCTGTTGTTTGAAGGTTCTAAGGGCATGTCACTGTGCTCGCAGAGCGTCACGGCATTCTGCAGTCCACAGTCCACCACGGGACAAGGGGATGACGTGCTTCGGTAGTCTTACAGGGGATGGAACAACCGCGGCTGTGAGAATAACTGTGGTAATGTGTTCCACTTGGTCATCTATACTAGGATATTGATGAGTACCAAAATCCACTAGTGACGAGTAGATCTCCCAGTCCGCTTTGGTTATCTGCCAGTGGTATGGATGCTCAAGGGTGCCAGGCATCATTAGGTGAAATACACATGGATAATGATCGTTCGAATGTGTCCGACAGAACAGCCCATTCAAGACGCCGTGCCAGCTGAGAAGTGCAGATGGATAGATCTATGTGGCTGAAATGTTTGTGGAGTCTGAAAGATAAGTTGGTTCACCAGTGTTAAGGCAGATGAGCTGAAGGTGGTTCAGTATATCTGCCAGGAGGGAGTCCCGTGGACATGGTCGTGGAGAGCTCCAGAGGGGGTGGTGGGCATTGAAATCGCCCACCAACAAAAACGGACACGGAAGCTGGTCAATAAGATCTAGAAGATCAGCTCTATTGACGGGAAAGGAGGAAGGAGCGTAAATATTGCACAGTGTGAAGATAAATCCAGGAAGGTTTATCCGGATGGCGACAGCTTGTAGTGGAGTACACAAAGGGACGGGTGTACTGTGTATGTCATCCCGAATGAGTAACATTATGCCCCCGTTGGCTGGAATTCCTGCCACTGGAGAAAGGTCAAAGCGAATGGCAGTGTAGTGTGGGAAAATAATTCAAGTATCAGGGAGCAATTTTGTCTCCTGTAGAGAGAAGATAATTGGGTGATATGTTCGCGTAAGAAGCTGCAGTTCTGTCCAATTCGACTGGGTACCACGAATATTCCATTGAAGAATATCCATAGTAGGATAAAAAGATATAGCGGTGGATATCAGCCCAACGAAGGCGGTGGGCCACAATGCGAATTTTCGCAACTGGTGGTGTCTTGCTCCGTATTCTCAGAGGTGACCACGGCAGCCGTGTGAGGGTGGTCTGCAGCCCCATCTTTGGCTGATGCACCTGAATAGACTATGGGCTTCCAGGGGATGCCATCGTTGCATTGTGAGGCAGAAGGTGGGGGGGGAGTTTTACCCCTACTTGACTTCTTGGAGCCCTGGTGAAGTTCCTTGGTAGGCTGAGATGTTTTGAAAGGGGTGCGGAGGAAATCCTCGCATGAATGCTCCTTCTTAGACTTACGGGTCTCTATCTGTGGCTTCACAGCTGAAGATGAAGATTTGGAAGAGGTATTCACTCTGTTTGTCGAACTTGACGCCGTTGTCGATGTAGACTGTTTGACAACTACAGTAGTAAACTGTAGGTCACATGTCTGTGTGGCCATGTCCCGCATTGGTGGAGGCGCTGCAACTACAGTACTGTAGTTACCACACAGTGGGGGAGTAGGCTTACGACTGGTGTATATCTTACGTGCAATTTCTATAGGAACCTTTTCCTTCACGCGTATTTCCCGTATGGCAAACATGGGACATTCCCGGGAGGAGGCAGCACAATTCCCCGTTACAATTCATGCAATGGGGGGACGGTAGTGGACAATTCCCCTTCGCCTTCAGGTGCATACAGGGAGGAGGAAGAAAGAAATAGGAGGAGGAGAAGCCTCAAACGCTGATGGGGAGGCAAAGAAAGAGGTGAAAGAAAGGCTCTATCCAAAAGCTTTAGAACTTCGGTTCCCCGAAGGATGCATAAGACTTGGTCACCAAGAGAGGGGAAAAGTACAGTAGGAGAAACGTTGTGTAGCACAGAAAAGAAAGAGTGCCACAAAGGCTGGGACCCCGTGCTCGCCAAGCACGTAATCACCACAGAGCGGTGAGCCCCTTGGGGGAATAAGCAGAGATGAAGAATTATATATAAGTCTTGTGTCCAATACATGCTCATAAAATAAGTTTGATACAAGTAAGAAGTCCTAAGTAAATTTAATTAATAATTGTCACAGAAAACCGATGACCTCTCGCAAGTTCTAACTTGTGGGAAAAATTAATGCAAAGTGATTATCAGAACTTTTGGATATCTAACACGCTGTGCTAGTGACAACAACATTGTTGTTTGGAGGCTACATAGTAAATGCCCCAAAGAGGGATAAGTAACTTTCGAGTGTTTGTATAGGTTCAAAGTCCCATCAGTAGGCCCCATCTAACAACATTCCAAACAGATACCAAGTAATTTACAAAGGTCATTAAATTTATGGTAATCATATTCACAGACTGTTCTGTTCGTTCTTGACAGAATATTTGATACATTATGAATGAAATACACAAGATAACTGTGAGATATTCTGCAAATTTATTGGTTTACGAACCGGTTTTTGGCTGTTACCATAAATGTTTACCTGACAATGGCGTAATATCTACTTTCACTGATAAATCACACTGGACAAGGTGCATTCTAAATTTAATATATTAAACATTTTTAGGGGGCACATCACAGCCGAACTAGATTGAACCATTTCTTTTTGAGCTAAAATAGTTGTATCTCCTACAGAAGTCTCTATGGTTGAGGTGAAAAGGACTGGGACCGCCTCAAAAACTATCAAAATGCAGACTATTGAAATTTAAGCGGAAATAAAATGAAGCTGAAGAGTATACATGTGTCAAATTAGGAACTTTATTCAACAAACTGTTTACATAATCAAAACAAAGATTCTAACTTGAGATGGGAACAATGTAATTTTTAAAATAATGGAATGCTTTTGTTTGGTGAAGCTGCAATGTTTCCACATGACAATATTATGCCACCAGCAGGAGAGCAAGATGTTAACCTCTCTCATCTTTTTGTGCCCACAAGCACCTTTTTTTCACAAGAAGCAAGAGTTTTTTCTGGTGAATTTTGAAATTTAATCTAGTTTTATAGTAGTTGTAAATGTGCTCAATACACAAATTGTCTTCAGTAACAATTTTCTTAATCTTCACAATAAATTCTAAAACAGCCTTAGAGTTAATCTGAGAGTTTTTCTTCACATACATCTAGTTATCCAACTGATGCACTCTACACAAATACCCATTCTTACACTTGTCAGAGTAGCAGTGTAACTGTCACACCTCTCCTGCTGCTGTTTTCAAAACAATAAAAGTAAAATAATAAAGACTTTCCATTGGAAAAATGGGCCAGATACTAAGAGTTCCCTTCTCTCTTTGTTGACTTGAACAACTGCTTAGTGCTTTTTTCAACTGCCAAATTAAAAAGTATTAAGTGTTAAAAATGTAATAGATTATTGAGATCATTTTTAAAGAAAACTATTCCAATTTTAAAAATTTTTCTTCTTTGTTAAGTTGTTGCAATACTTTTTACAATCAAAAGGCGTAATTATATTTCCTATTATTTGGTGCAGCACACGATTTTGGATATGTTCAAATAAAAACAGTAAAAGATGAAAATGAAAACATAACACTATATTAACAATGACAAACCTAAAACAACTTTCACCCCGAGGTTTGCTTGTTCAAACAATTAAAAACAAAGAGTACTGTATACATTGTTAATGATGCAAACACGAACTACGGGGAGTGAATAGTTCGACCTTTATAGGGAGAAACAGAGAAAAGATTTTTTTAAAATTTCTTTGTTATTTTATTATGAGGCTGCAATTTATGGGAAGCTCATAATTCTAAGACTGCAAATACTGAGACACTTTGGTACGATAAATGCATAGGCTGCATACTACACTGGTCAAAACAATTAGGGGAGCAGTTGAGATATCTAGGTTCTCAAGTATTGTCATCAGCAGAATGAACTGCAATAGTTCAATGTCTTTTTGTTGGTTCTGCGGAGGGGAAACAACAACATAATGGCAACTGAGATAGTGGTAATAAAGTTGCTGCAGATGGGGTTGGTGTTGACATGTGTTTACCAAATGAAGTTTTTCTGGCATCAATATATGGTAACCTAATGTCCCCAAAAATAGTACTAAACTGTTTTTGCTTCCTTTATGCTACACTTCCCTCTAATTTATATCTCTCCCTCAACTGCCTGTCCCTGCCCCCTCCCCTCCCAATTTCCTTTTTACTCTCTCTTCCCTAACTACATTTCAAAGCTGTCTCACATTTCCAACTAGCTAGTAACTACATGCTTCATCAGGCAGTGGAGATATTTCTACACTCACCTGAGCCCTGCATCCTCCCTTTTCCTTTCCCCTCTCCATCCTACTTCAAATTGTACTCCCTGTTGAAGCAGCACATGAGAAGCAGCAGTGTGGATGGCTGTCATGAGTTTTGCCTTTGTGCATAATGAAGGCTGTGGTCAAAAGTTCTTAATAATATGAATGTCAGGGTCTCTTTTACGTGCCTGTGTGCAGCTCAGCAAGAATTACTATTGAGAGTTGCAATTTATCATCATAATATTGTTGACAGAAATGTCAAATGTTTAAATTCTTTTAGTTGTGCTTGTCTATGACTTAACATGTCCCATATATATATAGTGAATTGAATATCAATCAGTTCTTTTCATAATATTGTAATTATTTCAATCTGTACTTTCCAGTGTTTAATTATTACATGCAAAGTTCATTTTGTTTGCAGAGATTGAAACATTCAAGTAGAGTCTTAGGAATTTGGTTGATTGAAACTTTCTCAGATATCAATAAAACGGTACACAGACAATTCTTTGTCATCGACTTTTGAAAAAACACACTATATACAGTTTAGAACTCGAGAGGTATGCCACCAGTATACTTCCTAAAATACGATTCCAAGCAGATGATGCTCATATTATTCAATTCTTGGGCTTACAGCTTGATAATAAATATAAATGGGAGAAGAATATTACATAACTCCTGAAGAGTCTAAACAAGTCTTTATAAGCAATTTGGACACTGTCAGACAAAAAACAACATTACAAGCTATTTTACTTACATTTTATTCTCCTATGTCAAATTAGGTTATTATTATTATTATTATTATTATTATTATTATTTTTTTTTTTTTTTTTTTTTTTTTTTTTTTTTTTTGTGGTAACTCATCAAGTCAAACTTAAGTTTGAAGTGTAAAAATGTACAATAAGAATTACTGATGGTGTAAGCTAGAGAAAAATCATGAAGAGGTGTGTGTATAGGACTAAAGAGATTAACTACTGCTTTCCAATACATTTATCCTTAATGCAATTTGTCAATTAAAACACATCCCTTTTTCAAATCAACAGCTAAGTTCAAGGAACCAATACTGGAAATAAGGATAATCTTCACCAAGATTTAAAGTAAGTTACATTGGTTCAGAAAGATGTCCATTATTCAAGAACACACATTTCTTAGTAACTTGCCATCTACAATAAAAATTTAACTACAAAGAATGTTCAGTTAAAAAGGAACTAACAGGATTTATAGGTTGGCAACTACTACTTCATTGATGAATTTATTAAAATATCCAACTGATGTGTGTTTGTTACTGATATTGTTATATCAAACAATGGATTGAAAAGATATGACATTTGACCTCTATACAAATTCAGTGTGGTAATTTGAGCATCTATCTATACTATAATAAAACTGTAGAACTGCCAAGTCTGCCATTATGTTGTTTCAATGCATTTATCTCCAAAACTGCTCGACCAATTCTGACAAGTTTCTCACCAATAATAAGAATGATGTTTCTGGTAACATACTAACATTTTTCATCAAAATTAAACTATGGAAAAAGAAAATATTGTGATTTAAAATTATATCTGTAACAGTCTTGTCTGCCTGTTTATTTGTACACAATCTCTGAAACTACCAGCTGAATTTGAAATCAGAAGTCGCAGATAACTACATCAAAACACGGTCATGGAAACAACAGATATCACAATTTAAAGCTCTTCATCTAAAAGCATCATTTCTCTTTCTTTACCTCTGAATATGTTAATCTGTAAAACCAACTAGATGGATTCACATGGTTTCTGACAATTTAAGCAAATGTTGAAAACCAATACCATTTCATCCTTAACTATGCTGTCTATTTGAACACAATCAACAAAATGACCAGGCTAATTTCAAAGTGGCTTTCACAAGTAATTTGACCATAGCTTAAGGCAAGATATAGGTTTTATTTAATCATAAGTGGACCACAGAAACGAAAAGGATCAGAGTTTAAAATTTTGGATAAGAAATCTGAATATTTGTTTGGAACATATTACTCTACAAAATTGATGGATAAATTATCATGGGGGATTCAACAAATACATTAAGCAAAACTTTGGTAATTTATTTCATGACAATTGGGAAAAAAATGTGTTGCAATTTATAGTTTTATCCTTAACCATTGCGTCTGACTATTTGAACAAACTAATCACAGAAACTACTAGACAAGATTGAATCAGGTTTTCACAGGAAATTTGAGCACAACTATGGACAACAAATACACTTTGTTTTATCAAAATCCGATCACAGAAACAAAATATGTTGTAATTTGTTTCAAAAGGTATATGATTGCATAAAACATTATAAGTGAGTTTTGTTTTCCACAAACACGCCATTAGTTTTGCAATATTGCCCATCTTCCTGGAAGGATGTCAAAATGAATGTTTTAGTATTTTAATCTAATGAATTATTATTATTAAAACAATGTTGAAAATGAAATATATACACATCAACTTACAAAAATTGTAAAATGTTCAAGAAATACAAAAACAAATATGAGGAAGTCTTCAACATCTTCTACATGAACCTCAACTTTGCAGCCATATCCAATCACTTTGTAATCAACAATACAAACTAAAACTGATCTTCAATGGAAGCACAGGATTCAAAGAAATGTAATAATACACTGAGCGTGAATCATGGCTACAGAAATTAAACTGAACCCCTATTCTTGACTTTCTGGGAGGATGTCACCACTATCTGGGTTACATCTTATCCAATATAAAAATGCACCATGCATGTTTCTGAAGGGAGAATAGAATATTATGACCCAAAGTCCAGTTTTAGACCTTTCAGATAAGTGTATAGATTTGGAAATCAGCAATATCCATTGACGTAGCATTGCAGTGTAGACAGTCACAGTCAAGGTAAAAAATGTGGACATTAAGTTTAGTTCCTAAGATAATTTTTTTCTCATATAAATAATGATTACAGAAGGTAGTTCCAATTAATTATTGAAAAAGAGTGATAAAGTTTTATATGAATAATGTTTTCCAATGTTGGTTAAACTTACAGGACTTAACTGCGGGGTCATCGGGCCCTAAACTTACAAACTACCTTATACTAAAGGCAACACAAACATCCATCTCCGAGGGAGGATTTGAACCCCCAATGGGGGACAGCCTCATGCATCTGAGCATAGCACTTCAATGCGCTATATATAAATTATAGAAGGAAACTTTCCTGGTGGGATAAACAAATATAAAAAAATAGAGAACAGATGACTTACCCAAAGGACCGGCTTGTCGATAGACACAAATAAAATCACACACAAACACACATACAAGCTTTCACAACCGTTTGTCCCTTCGTCAGGAAAAGAGGAAGAAAGGAGAGGAGAAAGGGAAGGATATGGGTTTTAAGGAAGTGGAAAAGGAGTCATTCCAATCCCAGGAGTGGAAGGACTTACCTTAGGGGGGAAAAAAGGAAGGTAAACAAATACACACACACACTCACACATATCCAAACGCAAACACACCTAGACAGACATTTGTAAAAAGCTATCCTCCTGATCTGATTCAGAAGCAAATTACCAGAGCCACCCCCCAAATCCAGAACCTTCCACCGAAGAACCCCAGAAGTGCCTCTTTTGTCACCGGATACTTTCCGGGACTGGAGCGGACTCTGAATGTGGCTCTCCAGCAGGGATATGACTTCCTTAAATCCTGCCCCGAAATGAGATCCATCCTTAACGACATCCTTCCCACTCCACCAAGAGTGTCTTTCCGCTGCCCACCTAACCTTCGTAACCTCCTAGTCCATTCCTATGAAATCCCCCAACCACCTTCTCTACCCTCTGGCTCCTACCCATACAACCGCCCCCGTTGTAAAACCTGCTCTATGCACCCTTCCACCACCACTTACTCCAGTCCAGTAACCCGGAAGGTGTACACGATCAAGGGCAGAGCCACTTGCGATAGCACCCACGTGATTTACCACTGGCATACCTGCACTGTCTATTTGGGAATGACCAGCAACAAACTGTCCACTCGCATTAACGTCACAGGCAGACAGTGTTTGTTGGTAATGAAGATCACCCTGTGGCTAAACATGCCTTGGTGCACGGCCAGCACATCTTGGCACAGTTTTACACCGTCCAGGTTATCTGGATACTTCCCACCGACACCAACCTTTCAGAAATCCGGTGATGGGAACTTGCCCTTCAGATTATTCTCTCCTCCCGTTGCCCACCTGGTCTCAACCTCCACTAAATTCAAATTCCCGCCCACCATCTTTAGCATCTTTGCCTCGATTCTGTGGACAGAGCCTCTGCCTCAAGTGGTATCTCTGTCCAACTTCTTCGCTTTTTACAAATGTCTGCCTAGGTGTGTTTGTTTGCGTTTGTGTGTGTGTGTGTGTGTGCGTGTGTGTGTGTGTATTTGTTTACCTTCCTTTTTTCCCCCTAAGGTAAGTCCTTCCACTCCTGGGATTGGAACGACTCTTTTCCACTTCCTTAAAACCCATATCCTTCCCTTTCTCCTCTCCTTTCTTCCTTTTTTCCTGACGAATCGACCAATGGTTGCGAAAGCTTGTATGTGTGCTATTTTATTTGTGTCTATCGACAAGCTGGTCCTTTGGCTAAGTCATCCGTTTTCTATTTTTTATGCACACAAAAGCAAACTTTCGCAACCTTGTTGCTTCTTCAGGCAGAGTATGGAAGGAGAGGGGAAAAGGAAAAGACAGACTTACCTTTGGGGAAAAAGGATGGTAAACACACACACACACACACACACACACACACACACACACACACACACACACACACACACACACCAAGGCAAACATATGCAAAATGCAAAGAAGTTGGACAGAGATGCCAGTCGAGGAAGAAGCTCTGTCCAGAGATTGGAGGCAAAGATGTTGTAGAATGGAGGGCGGGAATTTAAAACTAACAAAGGTTGAGGCTAGGTGGGTAACGGGAAGAGAGAATATGCTGAAGGGCAAGTTCACATCTCCGGAGTTCTGAAAGATTGGTGTCGGTGGGAAGTATCCAGATAACCCGGAAGGTGTAACATTGTGCCAAGATGTGCTGGCCGTGCACCAAGGCATGTTTAGCTACAGGATGATCCTCATTACCAAAAAAAACTGTCTGCCTGTGACCGTTCATGCAAATGGACAGTTTGTTGCTGGTCATTCCCACATAGAACGTTTCACAGTGCAGGCATGTCAGTTGGTAAATCTCGTGGGTGCTAATCACCCTTGAGCGTGGACACCTTCCGGGTTACGGGACTGGAGTAAGTGGTGGTGGAAGGGTGCATAGGGCAGGTTTTACACTGGGGGGCGGTTACATGGGTAAGAGTCAGAGGGCGGGGAAAGTGGTTTGAGGCTATCATAGGGATGGACTAGGAGGTTATGGACATTAGGTGGGTGGTGGAAAGACACTCTCGGTGGAGTGGGAACTTGCCCTTCAGCATATTCTCTATTCCCGTTACCCACCTGGTCTCAATCTCCGCTAAATTCAAATTCCCACCCTCCATATTTAACATCTTTGCCTCGGTTCTCTGGACAGAGCCTCTGCCTCAAGTGGTATCTCTGCCCAACTTCTTTGCTTTCTACACTATATCTGCCTAGGTGTGTTTGCGTGTGTGTATGTATTTGTTTAGCTTCCTTTTTTTCCACCAAGGTAAGTCATCTACCGGGATTGGAATGGCTCCTTACCAACTCTCTGAAAACCCTCATCCTTTCCTTTTCCCTCGCTTTCCCTATTCTGCCTGATTCAGCAACTAGGTTGCGAAAACTTGCTTTTGTGTGTGTTTGTGTTTGCTGTCACTTCCGGTGCTCCTTCGCTTGGTAAGAAAACTTCACTTCATCTAAAATATTATAGAGGAAAAATATAAATAAAAAAATAGATGACGTTTACTTAGCAGGCGAAGGAGCACAGGTAGTGATAGTAACAAATAAAACACACACACACACACACACACACACACACACACACAAACGCAAGCTTTCACAACCCAGTTGCTGCTTCAGGCGGAAGGGGCGGAGAAGGAAAATGAAATGATAAGGGTTTTGAGGGAGTGGGTAAGGAGCCATTCCAATCCCGGGAGAGGAAAGTCTTACCTTGGGGGGGGGGGGGGGAGGAAGTTAAACAAATACAAACACACCCACACATATACAAACGCAAACACACCTAGGCAGACAGTGGGTAAGGGGCCTTCTAATCCCAAGAGAGGAAAGACTTACCTTGGGGGGGAAAAAAGGAAAGTAAACAAATACAAACACACGCACACATATATGCATACGCAAACACACCTAGGCATTTTTATTTGTTTACCTTCCTTTTCCCCCCTCGAGTTAAGTCTTTCCTCTCCCGGGATTGGAATGGCTCCTTACCAAATCCCTTAAATCCCTCATTTTCTTTTCCCGCTCCTTCCCTTCTGCCTGAAGAAGCAACTGGGTTGCGAAACCTTGCATTTATGTTACTATTACTACCTGTGCTCCTTCGCCTGGTAAGTAAACTTCATCTACTCTTATGCACACGCGCACACACACACACACACACACACACACACACACACACACACACACACACACGGATTATGGTGAATATGTGAAGCACCAAGAGGTATCTAAAACTTCTGGCAAATCATTTACTAAGAACTTTAAATTGCTGTAATGTACAATAACTTTTCAGAATGCAGATTTTTGTTGCTTATGAATACCTCATCAATAAAAACATTACTTTGTTTTATTAAAAAAAAAAAAAAAAAAAAAAAAAAAAAAAAAAAAAAAAAAAAAAATGGAAAATATGGGCTGGAATAATGAGACAAAATAAGATATAGTTTCTTGAGGGGGAGTACCACAGCTTCTACATATATATCTCAACAACGCCAACACGGTCTGTAGTAAACTCTATTGTGAGTATTTTACTGTGTGATTAATTCTGAGTGTGTATCATTTTCATGCACATTTCTTATCAATAGTAATTCACAGATATTACTGTGTTACACTGTTAAAAATTCTTTACATCTTAAAAACAATTTCACCATCACAACCTGATATATTGAAAGCTACTGATTGCCAGTCATCTACCACCTCACAAAACCACTGGCTACCAAGCAAATGAATTCCATTGATGTGACTTAAAGAACTGGGGCTAGTGAGTCAAGTTTTGCTATAGGGTTGTGACTACTTTATGTCTTTAACTGAAAATTCTCTTCATACCTTTGACAGTGGTAGCCTGCTGCTCATCCCACCAATACAATATCCTATCTGGCCCTATTACACACTCCTACCAACCCCCCCCCCCCCCCCCCCCCGGCCCTTGGTTCATGTCTCTACACCAGATGTAGACATGTTCCATACATCCTCCCCTATTGTATAGACCAGGGACATGCACCCCCTTTCCCATCAAAGGAGACTTGTATTAATGCAGCCATGTAATGTACCAACATACATGCAAGTACAGTGCCACATTCAACATGGGCTTTACAACTAACATGCTATCTGCCTGTCTGTATCATTGTTGACAGTCAAAATGAACCCAGTACACACGTGAACTACCTCAGATGCTGAACATGCCACAAAACATGATTTACTCTACTTCAATGACTGCTTCACCATCATTATCATCTGGATTCTTCTCACTAATAACGGATGTTCTGAACTGCACTGACTGAACTCTCACATTCTCACTCTCTCTCCCTCTCCAATATATACTTAGCCAACATGGTCTCACATTCATTGGTTCATGCCTCCACCTCTATTTCCTGCTTCCTTCCCAGCCTCACATTTTGCTTTTAAATAACTTTAACACACTTTCATAATCCTTACCCCTTATTTGCTTGTCTGTCCACTGCCCTCTCCACATTTCCGGTTCACTCTTCTGATGCTACACCCCAGGCAATATAAAAAACACATTGCCCATCCTTATCACAAAACATGCAAGTGTGTAAATAGGTTCTCTGTTGGAAACAGACATCGCAGGCAATGCTACAATGTTCAGTGTGGCCTGTAATGGAATTGGCAACACTGTTTCTGCTGAAAGGTGTTGTGACCCTGTGAGTAGCATTGGAGACAATCCTCTCAGGCAGTGTACTGCACTAGAAGTGCTGTCTTTCCATTTCTGACTGTAGCAGGTGGTCTGCTGTTATTTCCCCAAGAAATTTTTCTCACGTACTATATCAATAAATGCCTATCAAGTTGCGTAATTATACAAATTAATTTTATTTCTTCTACAGGAATACTTATTACAGTCACTTGCAGGATAATAATTAAATGAATTAATGAAAAGTAACATTTATAAAAAAAATTCTTGCTACTGTTATCTGAATGTTGACTGTTCAGCAATAAACACTTTTTGCTAAACTGTTGGCTTCATTCAATTTAACAGTTTGCAACCTCATTGCCTCTGTGATTTGTGTTTATTCTTTACTTTGCTGTAGATTACATACAGCTTCTGGGGATAAAAAAACTCTGTACATGTAGAATAATGCCAGAAAGATTTCAAATTCTTGACTTTGTTGAATTTAATAAATTAGTTCAAAGACAAATATAATACACACAACACCACAACAACTATAAATTAAAGATGGTTAACTGTAAGCTGTTGATTGGCTCACAGTAGTCCTGCAGAAAATTTTATTCCAATTGTCGTAGAATTTTGTTTCCAGGTTTCCAATTTTAAATTATTAATCAGTAGCCAATACTGTCATTGCAGTTTTGATTGCTGCTTATCAGATCCTACATATCCAAATGCAAGAAAGCTCTCTTGACTTCCAGAGCCCATTACTATTCTGTTTAATGTGTCTTTAGGGTTCCATAGCTTAATCAGTAAAAAGCAAACCATTGTAGGATGCCTATCCATCTTGTAAGACTACTATTTCTCAGGATCGGGTAAACATATCAAGGTGAGAATTGTCACATACTAAAATCTGTGGTTGCTTTGCGCTGTAACAAATTTAAGATTCTACTTCAATGAAATTAAAGGTCCAACAGTATTGAGGATAGACAGGTGAGCCACAGACAGGCATAAGAAACAGACATTTGCATTTAACAAAACTTAAATTTTGTGGCTGTAGACTTAATCAGAAAGACACATGCACGATGTGAGCACAAGTTGGGTCAAAGTGATTGTGCGAATGTATGTACATTCTTTTTCTAATGAAGGTTGTGGGAATGTTATTTTCTTTTCTACGTACCTACCTGCAGCTCAGCAATCTTTACTGTGAGATGCAGCCCATCTTCATGTTATTGATATTCAACCACAGACTTTCCAGTGTTAAAAGATAATTGTCTATATAAAGGTATGGAAACCTCTGGATTAAATGTCAATACTATGATGATGACTAGCAACTCACTGTAAAGATGATCACTAAGCCAGAGAGAAGCGTGTAGGAAATACTTTTACAAAACTTAAATTTTTGGCCACAGCCTATATCAGAAAAAGAACATATGTACTTTCACACAAACACTTAGGCCCAACTCATGCAAATATGAATGCTATATCTGGCCACTATGACAAAAATCACACTGTAAGAGTGACAGAATGCAAACATGGAGGGGGGGGGGGTGTAGTGGGAGTATGCAAGACAAGAATTGGGTATAGAATGTTTAGTGCTGCCTAGTGGAGCCTAATGGCACTGATGCATGGGAATGTGAGGTGAGCTTCAAATGCAATAAAGGGAGATATATATGAGGGGCGTTCAAAAGAAAATGTACGAAATGACAATGGGTATAATCAAAGTTTTTAATTATCTACATCAACGTCTACATATATGCTCCACAATCCACCATAAGGTGCATGGAGGAGAGTACACTGTACCACTACTAGGGATTAACTTTCCCATTCCACTCCCAAATAGAACAAAGGAAAAAGAATGTCTATCTGCCTCTGTACAAGCCCTAATTTCCCTCATCTTGTCTTTGTGATCGTTATACAATATGTAAGTAGGCAGTAGGAAGATTGTTCTGCAGTCAGCTTCACATTCTGGCCCTCTAAATTTCCTCAACAGAATTTCTCAAAAAGAATGTCTTTTTTCCAGTGATTCCCATTTGAGTTCCTGGACCATTTTTGTGACACTGCACATTGGGTGAACCTACAAGTAGTGAACCTAGCTGCTCACCTCTGAACTGCCTCTATGTCTTCCTTTAAACTGATCTGCTGCGTGTCTCAAACACTTGAGCTATACACAAGACATGGTCGTACAAATGTTTAATTTGCTGTCTCCTTCACAGATTAAGTACATCTTCCTAAAATTCTCCCAATAAACTGAAACATGTTCGCTTCATTTCATATCGCTCTGCAATGTTACGCCTAGATATTTGAATGACGTGACAGCCTAAGCAGAATATCCCACAGGCAGACGATATTGGAGGGATTCGTTGCAGAGTACCACGGCACACCCAACACCATGGTCTTTGAACCATGATGGAAAAGTTGTGTGCGGAATGCAAGAAAGTTGTTGCGGTAGACTGGACCAGGAGTAGTGTCCTTGGGAAGTGAATGTAGTTTGAGGTTGACACTTACCTCCAGATAGAGCCATGGTGGGAAGGAGCCAACACACATAAGGAATGTGGCAGGGGGCATAAAGTCTAGTTGCCGAAGCAACATACGAAAGCGGACTCAAGGTTTCATATAGACGGTTGTGGAAGTTGTCAAAAAAGACAGCATATGTTGGGTGGCCAAGCATAGATGACAACCTGCTCGCATATTGACTGAGTAGGATGTCCCTCCAGTATGATAGCAGTAATTCAACAGCTTCAGCGTACAGACTTTCCACAGGACTGGTATAGAAGGCTTCCATTGCCAAACGGATTCCTTAGTGATGTATCGTGTTAATATGGCATAAAGTTGACAGTCGGGCAGAGGCGTACACGATACACCCATAGTCCGGTTTTGAGCGGACAAGAGAGCAGTACTGTTTGAGGAGAGTAGACACTTCTGCACCCCATGAAGTGCCACACAGCACTCTGAGAACATTAAGTGAGCGGGTACACCAAGCAACCAAAGAGGAGACATGGGAGGACCAACAAAGTTTCCTGTCAAACGTGAGTCCCAGGAAGTGTTTCGTCTCGATGAATGGAAGAACATCTGGGCCAAGATCAAGAGTCGATGGAAGAAACTCTGTGGACCGCCAGAAGTTCATGCAGACTGTCTTGTCCGAGGAAAAGCGGAACCCATTGTTGGTTCTCCATGAGTAGACATGGTCAAGACTCCACTGAATTTGTCGCTGGAGGTAGCATGTTCGTTGGGAGCTGCAGTAGATGGCAAAGTCATCTACAAACAGAGAATCCGAAATGCCTGGTGGGAGACAACCCACGATTGGGTTGATTGCAATGGCAAAGTGGACAACACTCAACACAGACTTTGGAGACACCTTTCTCTTGAATAGAACTATTTGACAGAGTTGAACCTACATGCACTTTAAATACGTGATCTTAAAATTCCTGAGGCGTGCAAAGTTTGGAGAATTCCCGTCCTCCAACAGGTACCATATGCCTTTTCCAAGTCAAAAAATATGGCTACTGTTTCACGCTTCTGTAGAAAGTTGTTTAAGATGTGAGTGGATAGAGTGACGAGATGGTCGACAGCAGAACAGTGCTTATGAAATCTGCAATATGCGTTTGTGAGCAGGTTCCTTGATTTGTGCCACCATACGAGCCAAGCATTGATCATGCGTTCCATCACCTTGCAAATGCAACTAGTGACGGAGATTGGATGGTAGTTGGAAGGGAGATGTTTGTCCTTTCAAGGCTTAGGTATAGGGATGAATATGGCTTCAAGCCACCGTCTAGGAAATGTCCCATACCTTCAGATGCAGTTGAAAGAGAAAATGCATGTCCTCTGGAGACAGGTGTTGCAACATCTGTATATGGATGCCATCTGGTCCTGGGGAGGTGGACCGTGATGAGGAGAGTACATGTTGAAGCTCCGTCATGGTAAATGTTGTAGATTCGTTGTTTTCGGATGAAAAAGTGAGTGTCCTTCCTTCTGCTGCCGGTTTTCTGGCCAGGAAAGTGGGATGGTAATGCACGGGGCTGGAAATCTCCGCATAGTAGCGGCCCATGGTGTTCGAGATGGTAATGGGGTCTACTATGACATTGTTTGCAATGGTAAGGCCGGAGATCGCGGAATGAGCAGAAGTCCCAGAAAGGCGCCGGAGGTTGCCCCAAACAATGGGAGAGGGGGTGGAACTGTTAGAAGACTATGTATGAAAGCCAGCTAGCTCGTTTGCTTTCACTAATGACACGGCAATCGTTTGTACTGAATGCTATTCTCCAGTGTGGAATGACATTTAAAAATGTCGAGAGCATGCCTCTGAGCTCTGATTGCCTCACGGCATGCCTCATTCCACCAAAGAACAGGGGTACATCATGGTGAAGTGGAGGTTCAAGGGAGGGAACATTTGGCAGCAAAGAGAATAGTGTTAGTGAGATGGTCAACCTGTTCATCAATACTAGGGAAATTGTGCCCCCTGAAGGCTGCTAAGGAGGAAAAGAGGTGCCAGTTAGCTTTAGAAAGCTGCCAGTTGTGAGGACACCCTGTTTGGTTGGGCGTCAGCAGGCAAATGACACAAGGAAAGTGGTCACTGGAGTGTGTATCTGCAAGAAAAGACCACTCAAGCCGACAAGCAAGCTGAGTAGTACAGATTGAGAGATCTAGATGAGAGAAGGTATGTGTCGAGTCTGATAAGAATGTAGATTCACCAGTGTTATTACAGATGAGGTTGAGTTGATTGAAGATATCCACCAAGAGGGAGCCCCTCTGTATGGCAGTTCTAGAGAATCCTTCCCTTCTACACCATTATCAACCACAGACATTCCTGTCGTGGCTTCATCAGTAACATTACTGTCTGTAGAGTCCTTTAACAAGAAGCCATTGTCACCTACCTGCTCTTCAGGATCGTAGTAAGGCTTCATGCGCAAGACGTGAACAATGTCCCTTCATTTTTGTCGTTTCGACGACGGCTCATAATCCTCAAATTCATATGTGACGTCTGACAGGTGGCGTATGACATGATACGGACCAAAGTATTGCTCCAATAACTTTTCTGACAGTCCAACCTTCCATACAGGGGTAAAAATCCATACCAGATCTCCTGGCCTGTACACATGTCAGTGCTTGTCGTTATACCGCTGATGGTCCTCCTCCTGGGCATCCAGTGTCCGTATGCGAGCCAGCTGTCTTGCTTCTTCAACCCTGGTAATTAACTGTTTAACATAATCATCCTGAGTGTTATCCAGTTGGAACGGGAACAGCGTATCCATTGACGTCTCAGCTTCATGGTCATGGAGCAGGAAATACGGCGTGAAGCCTGTGGTGTCGTCTTGCGGTATTGTAAGCAAAAGTCACGACTGGCAGAATTGTATCCCAATCCTTCTGCTCAACATCGACGTACATCGATAGCACATCGGCTAATGTCTTGTTAAAACGTTCCGTAAGAGCATTTGTCTGAGGATGGTACACAGTTGTCATTCTGTGGACAATGTCGCACCGTGACATTACCTCTGACACTAGTTTTGACTGGAACACTTTTCCACGATCAGATATCATGACACATGGTGCTCCATGCTTCAAAATAATGTCTTCTCCAAGGAATTTTGTGATCTCTGGAGGTTCTGCAGTTGGCACAGGTTTCGTGACAGTGTAACATATGAGGTAGTGAGTGCAGACTATTATCTATCGGTTACCAGTTGTCGACTTCGGGAACCCCCCCCTAAAAGATCGATCCCAATTCGGTGGAAGGGAGCTGCTGCCGGCGGAATCGGTACGAGATGCCCTGGAGGTAATTGCGGCACATGCTTCCATTGCTGGCAGTCTTTACAGTGACTCACATAGTGCTTGACAGATTGGTAGAGACCTTTCCAGTAATACCCACGTCTAATTCTGTCTAGAGTCTTCACGAATCCCAGATGACCGGATATCGGAGCAAAATGGAAATATTTGAGAATAGCTGGCTGGAGATGAGCTGGAATGACCAGTAGCCATTTGGGGCCCAGTGGATCGTAGTTGCTCTTATACAATGTTCTATTTATAAGTTGGAACTGTCCATTGGTCAGTTCTACTTTCTCCAAGGCCTCTATCATTTTTAATAGTGCTGGATCTTCCCTCTGTTCAGCTGTAATGTCATCTAATTCAGTGATGGCTGAAATTTCATTAATGCTGTTGTGTCCCACTAACGGATTCCTCGAAAGGCAGTCGGCATCCTTGTGTTTGCGCCCGTTCTTGAATACCACTGTGACATCGTACTCTTGGAGTCTTAGTGCCCATCTTGCTAATCACCCTGATGGATCCTTCAAGCTAGTCAGCCAACATAAAGAACCGTGGTCTGTCATTACAAAGAATGGTTTGCCAAATAAATACGGCCGGAATTTGTTGATAGCCCAGATAACTGCGAGACATTCTTTCTCGGTTGTAGAGTAGTTTATTTCGGACTTTGAGAGTACTCTGACGCATAGGCTATCACTTTTTCAGCACCTTCCTGAACTTGTACAAGCATTGCACCAATCCCATAACCAGTGGCATCTGTGTGAAGTTCCGTTTCCGCATTCTTGTCGTACAAGGCTAGCACTGGTGTGGAAGTTAGAGCCTCCTTAAGTGCCTGGAAAGTTTTTTCTTTTGTCTCATCCCAGTAAAATTTGGCGTCTCCCTGCAGAAGTTCTTGTAATGGACGTGCCCTTGTTACAAAATCCTTTTATGAAACGTCGGTAGTATGAGCACAGCCCGAGAAAACTTCTCACATCACGAATGTGCTGAGGAGTTGGAAATTCTGTGACTGCCCTTACTTTATCTGGATCAGGACAGACACCATCTCCGTTGACTAGGCACCCCAGGATTTTTATCTCTTTGGCGACGAAGAAGCATTTCTTTGGATTGAGGCGGAGTCCTGCAGCCTGAACACACTTCCACGCAATTGAAATGCGACTCAGATGTTCTTCAAATGTTTTCGAGAAAACGACAATGTCATCTAAATAGCAAAGACACATCGTCCACTTAAGGTGTCAAAGCAAGTTGTCCATCATGCGTTCGAATGTGGGCGGAGCATTACATAATCCAAATGGCATTACTTTGAATTCATAGAGGCCGTAAGGTGTAATAAAAGCCGTCTTCTCCCTGTCAGCTTCTTCAACCTCGATTTGCCAGTAACCTGTCTGCATGTCCATAGTTGAGAAGTATGTAGCTCTGTTCGAGCAGTCTAAGGTGTCGTCAATGCGCGGCAGTGGATAGACATCTTTCTTTGTGATTTTGTTCAGCCGTTGATAATCGACACAGAATCGCCACATGCCATCCTTCTTCTTTACAAGGACCACCGGAGACGACCAAGGACTCTCCGAAGGTTGAATAATGTCATCTTGCAAAATCCTCTCCACTTCCTCGAGAATTATCAGTCTTTCAGCTGGTGACACTCTATACAAACGCTGGCTAATTGGTGGATGATCCCCAGTATTTATATGGTGCCTTATCATGCCTTCGTCTGACTTTTCCCCTTCTGAGGTGTGAATGCACCTGAAAATTGTATAGCTAATACGCGCTGGCACTGTTTCTTGGTCAGTCCAGACCCTATTGCCAGTTCCCTGTTTGTTTCCTCCAGCGTGTTGTCTGTACTAACAGCAGCTAGATAGGGAGTTCTTCCCCTAATGAGAGGGAGGAAAAAAATAATGGGGGGAGGGGTGCTAGCTTTCAGAAATATTTTGCTCCATTAGGTACGAGAGGAGGGAAGAGAAAGGGAACAGAAGGGAAATGTTATTCATGATCTAGGCCATGAGGTGGCCATGGCCTGGGTCATGAATAATCTTCCCTACTGTTGTCTTTCTCTTCTCTCCTCTTGTACCTGATGAAGGAAACAATTTCTGAAAGCTTGTGTCCTTTTCATTTCCATTTCTGTGATTTTTTGTGAGACTGTTGGCAGTACAAAACTAAGGTACGTACTGGCCAGCCAATCTCTCTGTTTTGAAGAACATTTAAACCAATTTTTTATCAGTAAAAGTACAACAATCATATAAATATGAGTCTTGCATGGATTTAAAAAAAATATACAGAACAATCGATGATATATGAACTGCACATAAAATTAATCTCATTCAAGTCACTGCTGTTAATTTGTTAAGTCATGTAACTGCATTGGTATGTTCTTGGCTGTGCCCCTCTTTCCAAAATCATTTTACAGTTTTTGATCATGATGTCACATCAGAGTGATCGGAGGGAATTTTGAAGTACCAATTTTGAAACTTATGAGGCTGTTTACAGGAAACAGGGATGAAACCTGTTAACATAACTACAAGGTAATCTATAGGTTACTGGACTGGTTAACAATATGCTGAGGGCAAGTACATGGCAACTGTTCTACAATGGCTGGACTACATTAAAAACAAAAACAAAAAACTTTAAATAAGTACATAATCCTAAGCCAATATATGTAATCTGTGTAAACTACTCTCAATCTGTGCAGATTATACACTTTTGCAACAGGTCCGTTATGTGTGAACTTCTTGAGACCATAAAAGGTGTGTGAAAGCTGATCCTAAAACTTGTTGGAGTTACAGTTACGAATTTTTTACGTACATGATGGAGTACTCACTATGAAGCTAATCTGCCTGTGTTTCAGTGCTTCAGAAATATTTGGCACTACCTGTGTTGCTGAAGAATTGCTTAATTTTTCATAAAGCATGAAAACCAAAATGAGCTCGTCAGAATATGTTGTGTGCATCATATAATTTCATGTTTTTGTGTTGTTGCCTTTTTCTGATTAAATCTTAAGAAGCGGATTTTCCCGTGATTGTATAAAAGCTTAGCTCACAATTATGATGGGAGTTCAGAATATACTATCTTTACAGAGATTCTATGCCAAGAAGTTTTCATTAATCTGCCAAGATTCCAAATGAAAAGTCATTTGTCTGTACATAAGTAAGATTTTTATGATTTGTAAATGAATATGAAAATTTCCAAATTGCTCCCAACCTCATTTTGCCATTAAGATTTTTCTTAATCATGTTAACATTTGTAGCAGGAATATTCCATTAAGCTACATTATTTATTTCCATTTATGAAAACTATTTATAAAAGATTTAAATATTACACCTGAAAATCACTTTCCCCCCAAAATTTATTTACTCGATTTATGGGTTTGAGGAGGACTTTGGAGGAGGGGGAGTTGAAAATCTGCACCAGGTGCCAAACTATCTGTCTATGCCACTGAGTGGAGGGAAGATTGACTATGTGTGGGCATATGGGAGAGGAAATGTGTTTGTGGACTAGGTCTGGAGGGAATGTCTGTCTGTGAAGGCCTTCAGCATATGGTGAGTTCTCATCAACACAAATCTGCCACCCAGGAGTGGCAAGACTATATGGGAATAGATGGCAGCTGTCAACATGCAGGTACTGTTGGTAGTTTGCAAGTTTAATGTGGACAGAGTGGTGGATGAAACCTACAGTAAGACAAAGGTTAATGTACAGAATGTGTGGCCTGCAAGATTGAGAAGGACCAAGTGAAGTGGATGGGAGGGAAGGAGTTACTGGCATATCCTGAACAAATCTGTTGGGCATGTGGTTTTTTTTTTTTAAGTGCACGGGGAAAGGGGGGTAGGAATTTATAGTATCTAATTTGAAATTATACACACAGCAGGAGAGGAAGAAGCATATAATCTACTGAAGGAGAGGGGGGGGGGAGCAACTGCAGAAGTATAACAGTGAAAAATATCACCGGAAGTTATAATCAAACCTGATATAATGAGAAGAATGGGTTACAAAACTGACCATTATTTTTAATGTACAAACTGATTAAGAACCTTATCTACCAAATAATAGTGTGTGTTTAAGCAGGCAATTGTGAGATGTGGAAAGGCATGATATCCCATGATCAGCGATAAAATAAATAAATAAAATATACTTTACACCTTACACCACTTATTCTCAAAATCAGGAAAGACTTATTTGTTAATCTCCATAGGTAGTGCTGGCTGAAGAGGTTTTCATGTCACTCTCAATTTGGAGCTGGAAACCAGACTGACAACATAATGTGGTGCAGCAAGGCCAGTCAAACCACGAGTGTACGGTGGTGCCATGCGTGTCCCATAGCTAGGGCTGTTTTATACATCTGTGCAGAGATCTTTCAGTGTTCATACAATTCTGAATTATTATTGGTGATGCTGAATCAGACCAAAAAGAAATTGGTGTTCTCTATATTTGAGTGGAGTAATCATATCCTCTTCAGTGCTGGGGATGACCTATCTAAATACGATGTAGTGGAAGCAAATATTGAGACCGAAAGTGCTAATCTGCATATTACTGTAATTCCACTCATTACGTTTATCTTCAATATATAATTTACAATTTAAATAGAATTTTTGTTCAAGCCTTCATTAGAGGCATTCCAGAGCCTTAGTATATTTTTTAAATACTTTAATTTGGAGTCAACTGAGGTGATAGCTGCACCATCATAGTTTATCCTCAAAGTTGTTGGTCCCATTATATCCTAGAGATAATTAAAAAGAGCTGTTGAAGTTCTGTCAGCACTCACCTTGCAAAAGCCAAAAAATTGTTCCACAACTTCTTTCCTTAGCAATTGAAACATAATGAAGCACAATTGATAACTTATTTATTGATCATAACTAAAAAACTGCAGGAAGGTAGGAAAATAAGGAGATGGGACTTATATAAATTGAAGGAACGTGAAGTTCTGGAGAAATTAAGAGGGAGATTTAGGTATCAATTGATAGAAACAGGGGGAAATAGAACAGTAGAAGAGGAATGGGTAGCATTGAGAGATGAAAGGCTTGCTCAGGATAGGGTATTGTGGAGAGCTGCATCAAATCAGCCTCCGGACTGAAGACCATAACAACAACTAATATAGG
Organism: Locusta migratoria; assembly: GCA_026315105.1. NCBI lineage: Eukaryota > Metazoa > Arthropoda > Insecta > Orthoptera > Acrididae > Locusta > Locusta migratoria. The sequence goes on along the minus strand of CM048747.1, from coordinate 334,947,373 downwards.
AAAAAAATGTACTCTTAATTTCATTATAGATTTCATGTCTGTTATCCTCAGCTAATGCATTTATTAAATCGCTTTGAAATTGTTTTGAATGCTTGACAAAGTGCTGCAGACACCTGTGGACATTTATTAATTCTTTCAACGGAGGATCAAACTCTGGGTTTGCAATATGAAATCCTACTTAATTTCCTTTGGTGGCACATTCTGAATTTTTCTGATGCCCTGGAAACTAAAGTACCTATTTTGCTAAATAACAAGATGTATTATTTAATCTGATGAACATTTCCCTGTTCTTTCTTACTTTCTTGCTGAACAGTTTTATTTCTACTTTTCATTGACAACTCAAAGAAAACCAATTCCAGCAGGGCCTGCAAAAAATCTGTTGTAGGTCAAAAAAAGAAGAAATAACTTCAGACTACCCATTTTTACTCACTGCAGTATTTTTACTCTTTCAATAATAATAATAATCTCTCTTATTCTCAACAGTTTTCTTTTACCAAAGAACAGACAGGTTAAACAACAGTGGTGGTGTCTCTCATGTTCACTGGTTCCGCGAAATCGCAGAATAATAATAATAATAATAATAATAATAATAATAATAATAAAGCTGATTGTGCAAAACAAGAAGAAAATTAAGTATCACTCTTTATTTCATTCTCATACCAGATCATTTTATTTTCATTTCTAAGATAATTTTACCACACAAGAAACTTTTAAGTTGTGCGCATAGCATACATAGCGTTGCCCAGGCACTGAGATTCAGATTCTCCCTGAACCACCTGAGTCAGCCTATGGGTGCTTCTTCAGCTGGAGGGGGAAATGTCACTGGTAACATGTGCCCTTGTTCCTCTGACAGAAAAGCACGAATTGGTTTGAATGTAAGACAATGTAGTTAGTTCCTGCACTTCACCTTGCAGTTGCGCAAAGCATCCCTGAATACTAACTCCATGCCTCACAGTTGTTTTTGGCATATTGAAGATTTCTCAACTAGATGTCATGTTTGGATGTTTGGTTAAATTTCTTGTAAATAAATGTCAACTACTGATGCATCAACTGTAAAATCCTTCAGAAGATTGTAATATGTATAATAATAATGTAATAAGCCCCAAAATGTGAGAATGGCCATGTGATTACAGACATCACATGTGGTGTGACTGTGCAGATTTCATAACCACCACAAATTCTAAATCAGTAAATGTTCATTTTCTGGTTTGTTGGCTTATTAGTCTGATGCTCTCCTCTACTCAAAATCCAGTTAGTCTTTATGGGTCTTAACTACGGGGTCATCTGTCCCTAAATGTACAAATTACTTATGAAATAGCTAATATGAAGGACAGCATAAATATCCATGCCCGAGGGGGATTCAAATCCCCAACCCTAGTGGCCAAGCAGAACGCGATTTGCAGGCCGCAGACCGCTTGGCCACCGAGGCCGGCAAGAAAGTCTTCATGGAAACTGATACTGACCTCTTCTAAATTCCTCAGATTGATTAATTTGCGGAGGATAATGTTATGAGTACTACTACTTCCAATTCAATAAATGAAGGTCAACTCAAATTTCATAGTTTGACTTCAATAAGGGTTTATTGTTTCCCTTTTAAATACTGCAGATAAGTTGTCACAATTATGGTTGGAAGTCACCTGCATCATTTTACATGTAGAAACAAGAGACAATCAACTCTACTAATATAATATACAGATATTATATATCACTGTTGTCTCTACCATGGGTCCCATGCCTTATTCTGAGGTCCCATCACTTTGATAGTGTGTGCTGATGTCAGGAACCTTTATAGACAGAGTTCCCTTAATCCCTGGTCTTGGTAACATAAATAACCCCAAAAATAAACTATTTTAATATCCTGTGCTGGAATTAATGTGATTTGTCTTTTCTACATGCCTGTATGTGGTACAATGATTTTTCTTTACAGTGAGTTGCCGTCTATACTCAGTCATATATATCACAGATTTTTACATCACATACTCACCTCATCAAAACTTAAGAGTATTTATCTTTGAATTACAATCATAAAATTTTGCAGTAACCAAGGTGGTTTCAAAGTACAAGTAACAAAAAAGTTTAATTTTAAATTATATCTCTCATAATTTTTTTTATTTTATAGTTACATTGAATTTGTAATTCGTCAAAAATCTCAGAAAGTACTATATATATAATACACAAATCATCTGTGCAAACTGGCTGACCTACAATGGAATGAATTCTTTGCACACAGTTGAAATGATATCTTACGATCTAACACTGATAGGTATAAGAGTGTTGACTATTGTTATGACAGTCTATCCCTACAACATATATAGTATCTTTAAGTTTTTGAAGCAAACTAATTTTTGGTCTGAAAGAACAGATGTCACATATATATAAAATTAAGGTGAAGATGATTAATGATCCTTTCTTCACTGCGGATGCACACCAGGCCGAAAATCTTACGATAATGAGTGAAATGCCCATGTAAAGAGTGAAAATAGGCAGTGGCACTACATTAATAGTACATGGATAATTTGAAAAATTGCATCTTGTGGAGGTCGTACTAGAGTAGTTTGGCGGTCATGGTGATAACTGTATCCCAGTGATACGGTTGACTACACAACTGCCCAGAATGCAGGAGGGCTAGGTTTAAATTCTGCCTGAGCACTAATTTTCAACTTTCCCCATTGATTTAACACAATTCCCACTGGCAGCTAATGTCATAAATATTTGTGTGTCTTGATTAATGATGCCTGCAAGATGAAAACTGGTATCTCTTCTTTTGGACACGTCAGAAAGAACAGACACCATATACATATCATTATGTTAGTATATAAATAAGATAACTGAAGTACCAATTTTAATATTAACTATTCAATGGGAACAATGAAACTTATAAAATTTGCCACAGTTGTGTGAAAAAGAAAGTGTGTGTGCACATACTTGCTAAAAATTGCAAAAATGCAGTATGTGTTTTCATACCTACAACACCGAGCTTACCTTTATATAAGATGTATTAAAATCTATGTTTGTCATACTAATAATACATGAACATCAAATATTGAAGTGCTACCAAATAGTAAGCAGATGCTCAAGGGCAATTATATGTCCCATGCTCCAGAGTCAGTAAGCATTATCTTGTATACCAACACCTTCAACCCATTATGTGCAGTCTCACATCCTTCATTAAAGACACCAACCACTTCCTCGAGCGCCTGAAATCCTTGCCTAGCCAGTTACCTCCAGAAACCATCCTTGTGACCATTGATGCCACTTCCTTGTACACAAACATCCCACATGCCCAGGGCCTCGCTGCAACGGAGTATTTCCTTTCACGCCGACCACCTGCAACACTACTTAAAACCTCTTTCCTTATTATCCTAGCCAGCTTAATTCTAGCCAACAACTTCTTCACTTTTGAGGGCCAAACATACCAACAACTAAAGGGAACAGCCACGGGAACCAGGATGGCCCCCTCGTATGCAAACTTATTTATGGGACGCTTAGAGAAAGCCTTCCTGGATACCCAAGCCTGTCAACCCAAAGTTTGGTATAGATTCATTGACGACATCTTTATGATCTGAACTCACAGTGAAGAAGAACTCCAGAATTTCCTCTTCAACCTCAACTCCTTTGGTCCCATGAAATTCACCTGGTCCTATTCCAAATCCCATGCCACTTTCCTTGATGTCGACCTCCATCTGTCCAACGGCCAACTTCACACATCCGTCCACATCAAACCAACCAACAATCAACAGTACCTCCACTATGACAGCTGCCATCCATTCTACATCAAACGTTCCCTTACCTACAGCTTAGGTCTTCGTGGCAAACGAGTCTGCTCCAGTCCCGAACCCTGAACCAGTAAACCAATAACCTAATAACAGCTTTCACATCCCGCGGCTATCCTCCTGATCTCGTACAGAAGCAGATTTCCAGAGCCACTTCCTCATCCTGCCAAATTCAGAACCTTCCACAGAAGAACCCCGAAGTGCCCCTCTTGTCACCGGATACTTTCCGGGACTGGAGCGGACTCTGAATGTGGCTCTCCAGCAAGGATGCGACTTCCTTAAATCCTGCCCCGAAATGAGATCCATCCTTCATGACATCCTTCTCACTCCACCGAGAGTGTCTTTCTGCCGACCACCTAACCTCCGTAACCTCCTAGTCCATCCATATGAAAACCCCAAACCACATTCCCTACCCTCTGGCTCCTACCCTTGTAACCGCCCCCGTTGTAAAACCTGCCCTATGCACCCTTCCACCACCACCACTTACTCCAGTCCCGTAACCCGGAAGGTGTACACGATCAAGGGCAGAGCCACTTGCGATAGCACCTACGTGATTTACCAACTGACATGCCTGCACTGTGAAGCGTTCTATGTGGGAATGACCAGCAACAAACTGTCCATTCACATGAACGGTCACAGGCAGACAGTGTTTGTTGGGAATGAGGATCACCCTGTGGCTAAACATGCCTTGGTGCACGGCCAGCACATCTTGGCACAGTGTTACACCATCCAGGTTATCTGGATACTTCCCACTGACACCAATCTTTCAGAACTCCGAAGATGGGAACTTGCCCTTCAACACATTCTCTCATCCCATTGCCCTAACTGCCTGAAGTGGTATCTCTGTCCAACTTCTTTGGTTTCTACAAATGTCTGCCTAGGTGTGTTTGCATGTGGATGTGTGTGAGTGTGTGTGTATTTGTTTACCTTCTTTTTTGTTCCCTAAGGTAAGTCCTTCCAGTCCTGGGATTGGAATGGCTCCTTTTCCACTTCCTTAAAACCCGTATCCTTCCCTTTCTCCTATCCTTCCTTCCTCTTTTTCCCGAAGAAGCTACCAGTAGTGGCGAAAGCTCGAATGTTTGTGTGTTTTTGTGTGTGTTTTATGTTTCTGTCGACGAGCCTGTACTTTAGGTAAGTCAAAAATCTTTATTTTATACATATTTATATATGCTTGTGCGGAAAACAGACAGACAAAAATAGTAGTCAATCCACTGTATCTATAATCAATAATGTTATGAGAAAATGCAAATCAGGGTATTGTTCTGCTTGGTGTATTATCTTGGTTGAGTCTATGGTTGCAAGAATTATTTTATTTACTTTCACATCACCCTGATCCATGGTGAAGAACTGTCAGTTTTAGCTAACACACAATGTTGCAAATTAAGTGCTGACAGACAGCAAACATTTGGTGTACTGGATAATGTGTTGCGCTCTGAGGCAAAGGGTCTCAGATTTGAAATCCACCGTGATTGTACATTTTAATTTGTACAGGAAAATTCGGTGTTATTTTATGACCAAAATCGGTGTTATTTTCTGGTAATCTTCCATTTTTGGTACTATATTTTTGTCATATTTAACAATTTTTCAATGGTATGCTGAAAGTACACTATTCCTAAGATAGGGTGGGTCAAATTAGATATAGACGTTGAAAAAATAATTTTAATAAAAAGTACTGATGCAAATATGTAACTGAAAATTCTTTATTTATACACCAAGTATTTTACATACTATGAAAAAATTGCCAATGATTGTATCGAGCAGGTTATCCCCCCCCCCCTTTCCTTCAGATCAACAAACTGTTTTTAACACAAGGACTTTTTTTGCTGACTTCAATATTTACGTTATATTGTCTTAGTTTGTTAGAGAATTACAATATTGAAAAATAGAAGAATATATTTTAATGTAGGCTAAAGAAAAGTCTTTGCCTTTTGTAAATAAATAAAAAGTCTTTGTTACAAGAGAAATTTTTATATGAAAATCACTAAAAAAACTGGGGGATTCACATATTTTTAAAGTATTTTTCAGGAAAAAAAATTTATAAATATGCAGAAAAAAATATTTAACTCTAAGTTAAATATGACAAAATTGAATTTTCGTAATATTTAATGACTAGCTGAGCCCCCGCTGCTTCGCATGCGTAGGCTGGTTGGTCTGCACCAGTTGTTTCTTTTTAATCCTGATGAAGAATCCATATCTTAAGTTTCATAGTTATAGCTTGAAATTTGAGTTAACAGTACCATGTTTTGAAAATCAATTTTTTGCATCTCGTATTTCACCTCCTTATTGGTCGAATTTCCAAAAATACCAAAACACGTGTCTTTTAAATTTGAACCCCGAGTCCAAATCCGAAAATTTGTAGTTCTAACTTCAAAATTGCCTAAATAGCAACATATTTCCGAAAAACACCCCTCTCCAATTTAACCCCCTTGATGGTTGAATTTCCAAAAATACCGAAACATGTATTTTTTAAAATTCTAACCAACTATACAAAGATCAATTTTTGCAGTTCTAGCTACAAAATGGTCTCAATAGCAACGTGTTTTCAAAAAGAGCTGAGGGAGAGCCAACGTTTGATCTTTCATGTAACGTCTATATCGAGGTAACCTCCATGATCTACATCAGCGACAGGGGAAGCGTCGGCGACTGCCGCAGCGCATTAAGTTGGCAACACAATATTATTTCGAGCGGCCAATAGCTTTCACTTTGACGTGACAAATGAGAGGCGAGAAACGTTTGCTTGTGTATTACATTTTATAGCACCTGAAATACCAATTTTTGTAGCTATAGCTTCAAAATTGTCTTGACAACAATGTGTTTTCGAAAATAATTTTTGATCCTCTCTTTTACCCCCTTCGTTGTTGAATTTCCAAAACTACCAAAACACATATTTCTTAATGTTTAACCAACTATACAAATATCAATTTTTGCAGCTCTAGCTTCAAAATTGTATCAATAGCAACGTGTTTACAAAAATAATTTTTGACCCTCTATTTAACCCTCTTCCTTGTTGAATTTCCAAAAATACTAAAAATCATGGATTTTTAATCCTGACCAAGATTCCATATCTGAAGTTTCGTAGTTGTAGTTTAAAATTTGAGTTAACAGCAACATATTTGAAAATCAATTTTTTGTGTCACCTATTTTACCCTCTTATTTGTCGAATTTCAAAAAAATGTCAAAACACATGTCTGTTAAATTCGTTCCCTGAATTAAAATAGGAAATTTTGTAGTTCTAGCTTCAAAATTGCCTACGTATTTTCAAAAAACGTTTCATCCCCTTTTTCACCCCCTTACGGATGGAATATCGAAAAATCGCTTATTAAATGACGCCTACAGAGTAAGATCAACACCCTCCACAAATTTCAAGTTTCTATCTTCAGTGGTTTGGGCTGGGCGATGATGAGTCCGTCAGTCAGTCAGTCAATTGGGACACTTCCTTTTACTTGTAGAGATTAGTCACATTTGGCTTTGAAACTAAGATTATAATATATGTTTCGCTACAAGTTTGAGTTTTAAATTTTGTTTCCCGTCAGTAATACAGACTTTTAATACAAAAACAATTCTTTTCAAGTTCTCTTATTTTTTTTATACACAAAGAAATGTTAGTAGGGCTCATTTAATCTCTGCATTTTCAGGTGTTTTTCAGTGCCGGATCTTTGACTCCAGGACATAAACTCTTCCTCCTCCCAGTGTCCTCCTGCTCGGCATCCTTTTGTTGTGCCCACCTGTGCCATTTTTACAAACGTCTGGACAAGTGGCATAAAAACGGACAAAACACAAATCTGTCTTGAAACAAAAGAAATTTTACGTGCGACAGCGGTGGAGTTGCCTTAATGTTAATTAAAAAATAAACAAATAAATAAATAAAATAAAAATCTGTGAATTTGCGTTATTTTCGTAAAAAACCACTGAATTCGCGTTATTCGTCACTTTATCATTAAAAAGAATTTTTCCTGTCCCTAGTAATATACAGTTCTAGTACCTTTTACATGTTTTGATAAATAATACTACAGATATTTCTATTAGTAGATTATATTGTGTTAACCTCCGACCAGGTCAGTCTATTCCGGTATTCCGGGCTCTTTAGCATGCGTGACAAGTACTAAATAACTCATTGCTGAGTTTCAACTAGCATTTGTACATCAACTAGCTATGTCCTACAACACCACTACGTGACATTGTTATGATGGAGATTGTGGGTAAAGGTAACTTAGGATAGTATGCATGCTTATAAACAAAGTGGCTCCTATCAGGTCACGAGAGAGCCATTGTTTATGTGGCGAGAAACCAGAGTTCGAGCCATACTCTACTGGGTGTAAGACATTGGAGACAGAAGGAACAAAACGACTAGCATTATGTCAATAGTATGGCAACACATGTCACATATTTCAGTGTTCTCTGGTGATAATGATCAAGACACAAACTAGTGATTAAAGGCATATGAGATTATCTCTAAATACAACAACTAGGAAAATGCAGCACACCTGGCTAATGTCTATTTCTACTTCTACTGGGAGGAAACCACCAAACAATGGTAGGATGATAATGAAGACAAGCTGACATGTTGGGTGGTATTACAAGACGAAACTACAGAAATTCTTTGGAGATGCACACTATGAGAAATGTCAAGCTGAAGAAGAAATAAAAAATTTGAAATGCACAGGGCAGCTTCAAGATGAGACTCCAAAGCACACACTCAACACATCTCGGGGTTGTGTGAGATAGTCAATCCTAAAATGGAGGAGGAAGAGAAAGTTGCACATGTTATGAAACATGTTGCTGAAGACATTCACCAGGCATTAATGATGAAGGAGATTTTAACAGCAGATGAATTTATAATAAATGGCGTCAGTACATTCAGAAGCTGCATTAAAAACAAATCTGACATAAGTATGAACAACTTCCGATCATATGGCTGCGTTGAAGGAAGAAACAGATCTTGTAGACATCATTTTAAAAATGGAAAATCGAATTGGTATGATGACAATGGAGGATAGATAACAAGTCACTGTAAAGAGGCCCACGGAGCTGCTGACAGGTGCGAAAAATAGACAATCACATTCACACAACTTAAATTTTAGCCATGGCATTAATCAGAAAAAGAATCTCTCTCTCTCTCTCTCTCTCTCTCTCTCTCTCTCTCTCTCTCACACACCCCATCTCTGGCCTTGCCAGGCCACAAGTATCTTGACAGTGAGTGAGGAGAGGAGTGGAGAGGGAAGAATGCCGGGTAAGGGTGGGGATGGAAAGTTTCGCGTCGCACGGTGGATTGTAAAGGCTCTGATAGATGGGAATGTTAGATGCAGCATTGAATGCAGACAAGGCTGAAAGGGAGGTATAGTGGAGTGTGGGGAGGGAGTGGGGGTATTTTTAATGATAAAAATAATAAGGAAAACATAAAAAGTAATTAATTAATGGGATAGTGTAGGGGTGACACACAGCTCGGAAGGAAGACATGAATTGGGATACAGGATAATGTGTGGGGAAGGGGGAGGGAGAATGTTAGGCATTGGGTGTAAAGATGGCAAGTTATCTTAGTTTGAGGCCAGGATATTTGGGGGACCACAGAATGTGTTTAACGGACAACTCTCATCTGCACAGTTCAGAAGAGCTGGAGGTAGAGGGAAGCACCCCAGCAGGTAGTAAAGCAGCCCTTGAAATCAGGTGTATCGTGTTCAGTCACATGCTGTACCACCCTATGGTCCATCTTGATTTTGCCACAATTTGACCGTCACCATTCATCCTAATGGACAACTGATTCCTCATCGTACCAATAAAAAGCGCTGTGCAATAATTACAGCAGAGTTGCTTTCACAGGTGGCCCGACCTCTGATGGAATAGGATAAGCCTATAGGACTGGAGTAAGAAATACTGGATGGGTGGATTGGGCAGATTTTGCATCATGCTCTTTCACAGGGATTGATCCCTGTGGTAAGGGGTTGGGGTTGGGATTGGGAGTGGCATAGGATGTTGGGTGGGTGACAGAACACTTCATTTCAGGGCATGATGATAGATAATCAAAACCCTGACAAAGGATGCCATTTAATTGTTCCAGTCTGGGGTGGAATTGGGAGACAAGGACAATCCTTTTGTGACTGGTTATTGAGGCTGGACACATCTTGTGAAAAACAAAGGTGGGTGCTGCGATCCACAGGTGAGATCTATAAAAAATTTCCGATTCCTAAAAATATTAGTACTGTGAAAAGCTTTCTGGGATTGTGTTCTTATTATAGTCGTTTTATCAAAGACGTCTGTATGAACGCCAGACCCCACCAGGAACTGTTAGAAACTGATGTTAAATTTACTTGGGGAGCAGATCTCAACAAGATTTTTTGATATCCTAGAAAGAGTTCCGCAGACTGATTCTATATTTTGTCTGTTTGATGAGACAGTACCTATAGAGTTGCACAGACATGCTAGTCAATATTAACTTGGTGCTGTTTTGGTACAAATCTTAGGTGGAAAAAGAAGGTAATGGTATATGCTTCTAGGACAATTATGAAAGCTATAAACAACTATTCAACCACAGAATGAGAGTACCTTGCTGTTTGGGCGCTCTGCGATTTTTGCCAGTATCTCTACTGTAGGCTATTCACAGTCTTTCAGATCATCATGCACTTTGTTGGACAACAGGTCTTGAGGACCAGTCAGTGTGACTTGCTAGGTGGGCACTACATCTTCAAGAGTATGACATTGCTATGGTGAACAAGAAATTCAGTGGAACAACAGCAAGAGAATGATTAAAAGAGCAACTGCACTCCGTGATCTTTGTGATAAAGAGGGGGGATGCCAAGCTATCACAGATAATCCATGCCTTGAATTGACCAGAGCAGGTGAAAAAATAATTAAAGAAAATTAATTGATTACTTTGCAAGAAAAAAATTTGAGCCCTTTGAAGAAAAAAAAAGGCTCCAAGTGATTCCTAAACACATGCATTTAGAAATTCTATGATGCTTCTGACACTGCTTGCCTAGGGTTTAAAAACATTATGACTGAATCCACAAAAGTTTTTTCCAGCCCGGATTATTAAAGAGCTTTTGTCACTATGTGTCACAGTGCTGAGAGTGCCAGAGAAGGAAGGCAGTTGTGGGATTGGGATTGAACTACTTAGAAGATTCTCAGCTTTTATCAGTTGCAATACGTTTTTTTTTTTTTTTTTTTTTTTTTTTTTGTAATATTAATCATACCAAATCAATCGCTGTTTTTCTCCTCTGACAATGATGTCAAAATTAATAAGTGGTTTATTGTTTTTATTGGTTATCTAACACAATATGCCATTAAAAAAATTGTGAAAACAGCCAAGGCACCTGAAATAGCCGAATTCACCATGGAAGACATGTACTGAAACATGGAGCACCAAGATTTATAATTAAGAGAAAGGAAAAGTTTTCCAATTGAGACTTGTGGCAGAGATAAACAGTCAGTGCAACATTACACATCACATGACAAGTGTTTACCATCCTCAAACTAACAGGTTCATTGAACATCTTATTAAGGCTTTGGCTAATATGCTGTCCATATGTGTCAATGTTGAGAAGAGCAACTGGGAGCCATTCAGGCTGACAACATGGATGAAGATTATATTGGTCAATTGAAGAATTGACAGAGAAAAGGATGTAAGTGCCAAATTAGTCAAAGTTCCAATTTTTGGTTGGAAAACGTTTGATGTTCCACTGCCAATGGCCTGGAGAGAGAGCTAAGTGCAGAGTTACTGTCTGTAGTTCCCATTGGTAGCATTAGCTGGACTTTGATGCAGCACCAGGGTTGATCGCATGGAAAAATTATGTATGTGCTATTTAGCACTTACATTCCTCTATATGTCACTTACAATTAATTAACCAGGCCTGTGGAGGCTTGGCAGTTGGTTCGAGTCCGGATGCTACAGGGTCAGGACAACGAATGTCAAAGGTATGACACGAACCATTGCCCTGTTTCCCGCCAACCTGGTGATCTCGTTTTGATCTTCACTCCTGCTCAGAAGGTTATGCTGTCTGAGAATCTACTCAGAAATTATCTTGGTCCATATAATGCCACAATACAGATATTCACCATTACTTATGAACTAGAGGATTGCAACCTCAACAAGAGATGACAGTAGATTAGGGACATAGTCCATGTCCTGGGAATGAAGCCATATGGAGGTCGCACAGTTCAGGACAAAGCAAGAGTCCAGTGCGACACAAAAAGGTAAAAGGCAACAAACGTGGTAATGTCAATATAAGTTCGACAATGTGCACCAGCAAACGGGCACCAGCCTTTGGGAGCTACAATATGCACGGGTGACGACTTTTTTCTATGGCAAGAAGATGGGAAAATCAAGGTACTGCTCTCCTTTGGAGGGAACCTGTCACAAATGAAATGCTAAAAGAAAGCAAACATTCAGTATAGCGGATAAAGTGTTGGATTCTGAAGCAAATGATCCTGTGTTTGGCACCCACATTGGTCGTACATTTTAATTTGAATATACAGTTCTAGTACCTTCTAGATGGATTGAGAAATAATGTAACACAAGTTTTTGTTTGTGTATATATATTTTGTAAATTTCTGGCCACAATCAGTCCACTCTGTGCTCTTGTATGTGTGTGGCAAGTGCTACATAAATCACCACCAACTTTAAACCAGTGGTTGTCAATCAAATAACTATTTTCTACAAGACCGCTACATGACAATATAATTTCACATTGAGACAGAAAACCAGTTTAAGTTGTTTACTTATGTGCAAAGTGCTGATAATGTATATGAACATGAATGAACAAAACCACTGTCCTGGAATTCAATATGTCAAACAAATTGTTTGTAAGATCTATAAAACAATTATGAACTCTTGCTGTATCACTCTGTAGTTGCTCACTTAGTTTTCAAGTACTGACAGTTGCAGAAACGTGGTGGGTAATGAGCTGAACTTCAATTTTTCACATTCATTTTCTGAAAATTGCCAGCTTTGTTGAACTTCAAATGTTTTGTTCAAATACCTGTAATTCTATGGGACCAAACTATGTTGGTCATCAGGCCCTAGTCTTACAAACTACTTACACTAAGTTAAACCAACACACACACATCCATGCCCGAGGGAGGATTTGAACCTCCAAGGGAGGATTTGAACGTGTCACTCCAGACTGCTCGGCTACTCCCACGTGGCCAAATGTTTTTGATGTCCATATTATAAAGTAAAAAATTATCTTTCAATCCTTGACGTCTAGAAATGTGGTCTCTTCTTTAATTGTATTTTATGCCTGTTTAACCATTATGAGAACAAACATAAGGGCAAACTGCATTCTCTCATTTGTAAGTGGTAGAATGGTTTCAGGTAATGTCAATCACATATGTTTGGTCCATAGTTCACTTGCTATCCATCATGCCTCTTTTGTCATAATTGTTGTAAGTTCGAAGACTTGTTTGATGCAACTCTTCGTGCTTCTTTATTCTGTGCAGGCATCTTCAATTGTGAATAAGAATAGACCCACATCCATTTTAATCTGCTTACTGTAATTGCCTCTTCGTCTATCCACCAACCTCTTTCCTCTAATACTAAAATATTCCTAGTTGTATCAGAATTTATTCGATCAGCTGGCCCCTTCTTTTAGCCACCTAAAAATGTTAAAACATCACAAGATTCTTAAGAAAGTAAAATGAATAACAATGATAGTGTATTGAAACAAAATTTTTGCGGGATTAAAAATAAAGTAGATGAGCATTGGTTTGTTTAGAAGATATACAATCCCAGCATGTAACAGATGTAGGCCTGCTATGCCTATTTGAGCATCACATTGCCATTAATTATGGAAAAATTAAATGTTAGTGGATACAAACTGTCAGCACACATAAGAAGAGAAAATAAGGAATCGTCATCTATGTTAAAAACTATTATTCTGTAAAAAATTTAGAAAGGTGGCCCTCAAAACATTTCCTAGCAGCAATGTCAGTCATCTTTTCACTAAAATTACATCAGCCAGTGTTGGCTCACAAATATTAGGCAACCTAAAATAAAGACAATCATACTGTAATCTCTGTAACTACTGTACATTCAGTAAAATTTGAAAGCTAAGAAATTCATTATTTAGCCTTACATATCTCTAGTACTCGAAAACCACTATTAGCTGTCACACTGTCATCCACCGTCACCTACCGTACTTCAGGTTCTTTGATTGCTTCCACGATTTTCAGCAATACTGCCTCTACAATTTAATGGGCCATTATTTCTTGGGAACTGCATGTGACAACCCATTCAACAGTCTTGCAGTTATCCAGGACTTTTCACTGGGGAATTTGTTTTACCAGTTCTATCAAATTTTCAAACTCTTCTTCAAGGTCGTCATACAGTTTTCTCCAACACCTTTGAAAGGTTTCTGCTTTCACACTATCCCAGGCCTGAGCTTAGCAATAAATTAGGTGTTTCATATTGTCTGCCTCCAGTGCTTCATTTACGCTTTTATTTTGCAAGTCACTTGCAGGATACTTCTAAATACATGTAATGATAATGGTGTTTAAATGTACAACACAAACACCCATGCCCGAGGGGGGAATCAAACCCCCGACGCGAACGGTGGTGCACACCACAACACGGCGCTCCAGTACTTGCAGCTAATCCGCTGTGGTAGTGACTGAATTAGAATGGTAACTGCGAATGAAAATGCAAAACAATATCACCACTTTTTAACTCACATAGGTGCCTTATCACTTTTTTGACAGTCCATTTTCAGTTCAATATTTCCAATTTTTGGTAAAAACAGATCACTAAACCATTCACTAAAGAGTTCATAAGGCATCCGAGATCTTTTCTGAGTGCAATAAAAACTAGCAGCACAATTTGGAGCAACATCCTTCAATTCTTGTGGTTTTTTCCTTTTTTTATTACCTGATGCTCACTGGGAGCAACATGTATGCCCCAGAAATGTTTAATGACAGAATAACAGTGATCCCTTCCTTTTTTATTTTGTGTCCTGGGGCAGAGATTTCTTTTGATGAAGCTCAGATTTTGTTAGGCAACATTTTGAAATTTACATCTATATCTAAATATATATATATACTCTGCAATCTGCCGTAAGGTGCATGGGGGAGGGTACACTGTACCACCACTAGACATTTCCATTCCTATCCCACTCCCGAACAGAATAAGGGAAAAAAGAATGTGTATATGCCTCTGTACGAGCGCTAATCTCTCTTATCTTGTCTTTGTGATCTTTACGCGAAATATAAGGTGGCAGGAAGATAGTTCTACAGTCGGCTTCAAATTCCAGCCCTTTAAAATTTACTCAACAGAATTTCTTCAAAAGAATGTCTTCTTTCCTCCAGTGATTCCCATTTGAGTTTCCGGATCATTTCTGTGACACTCGCACATTGGTCAAACCTACTACTAACGAACCTAGCTGCTCACCTCTGAACTGCTACAATGTTTTCCTTTAAGCTGATCTGCTGCAGGTTCCCAAACACTTTAACAATAGACGTGGTTGTACAAAAGTTTCATACGCGGTCTCCTTTACAGATAAAGAACATCTTCCCAAAATTATCTCAATAAACCAAAGTTGGCTGTCTGCCTTACTCATAGCTGTCCTTACATGTTCGTTCCATTCCATATCACTCTGCAATGTTACGCCTTGATATTTGAATGATGCAACTGCATCAAGAAGCTCACTACTAATGCTGCATTTGAACATTATAGGATTGTTTTTCCTATTCATGTGCATCACCTTATACTTTTCTACATTTAGAGCTAGCTGCCATTGTTCACACTACTAAAAATTTAGTCTAAGTCATCCTGTATGCTATTATAGTCAGTTAAAGATGACACCCTCCCATACACCACAGTATCATCAGCAAACAGCTGCAAATTACAAATTACTCTGTCCATCAGATCATTTATGTAGATAGAAAGTAATAGTGGTCCAATCACACTCCTCTGGGGTACACCTGACAATACACTCATCTCTGATGAACCCTCGCCGTCGAGAATAATGTACTGTAATCTATTACTTAGGAAGTCTTCCGCCAGTCACAAATCTGTGAACCTATTCCATAAGCTCGTATCTTCGTTAGCAGTCTGCATTGCGGTACCAAGTCAAATGCCCTTTTGAAATCAAGAAAAAACACAATCTGCCTGTTGTTCTTTATCTATGGCTTGCCAGATGATATGTGAGAAAAGGGCAAGCCGAGATTCATACAAATAATCTTTCCTAAACACATGCTGATTCATAGAAAGAAGTTTATCTGTATGAAAAAAATTTACTATATTCAAGCTAAGAATATGCTCCAAAATTCTACAGGAAACTGATGTCAATGATATTGGTCTGAAACTTTGTGGATCAGTTCTCGCTTCTTTGCACTGGAAATACCTATTACTATGGCCTCCATTTGGATCAAATGGTGGCTATTTCATCAGCATTGTCAATCTAATCCATAGTGTTGCCTAGGGAGTAGACTTAATCTTCAAACATTCAATCCCATCTGGATATGTAGATAGCTTTCTCTACATACATACCACATCTGCTTGTAAAGCTAACTAGCCACTGAGAGCTTTTAACAGAATCTTTTCCTTCCTCACCTAATAACTCAGCCAGCAATTTAACTTTTTCTTGTGTTATACAGCCTATCCAAAGTTTGCCTTTTTATTCTTTTTAGGTAACCATAGGTAAAAAGCTTCACCTACTCTTTGAAAGTCTGATGTTTTCGAAGTTTCTCACTGAGGTTTTTTCTAAAAATTTAGATTTCATCCCATCTGAAACTGTATTCACACTAACTCCCTAATTAGCTGCAACAGTTTATTGAAAATTTCCTTATTCCTTTACTTTGATAGCAGCTAATAAATCTGTGAAAATAATCACAAATATCTAATTAGTCACTATGGCACAAAAACCATGTAAAATAAAGCAATGAAACAACGTGAATGCACATTTGGTGTGTGTGTGTGTGTGTGTGTGTGTGTGTGTGTGTGTGTGTGTGGTTTTTTTTTCCTTCAACTGATGAAGGCTGTAAGGTGGAAAGGTTTGCAAGTTCTATTCCATTCTTCGTGCCTTTCTGTGGGTCATCGGATGTTTGTAGTGATTAGTGACGTATCCTTCACAAAAATATTGTTGAATCCTTCCTGGAATTTGTATTGTTCAACTTACATTTTACATGAAGACCACATATATAAGATTAGATAACATAAAATAAATTGGGATCTGTATAGAAGCATTGAATAATTCAATTTTCTCTTGCTCTATCAGGAAATGGACCAGAAAAGCAAATGAGTAGAAAGTGGATGAGGTAGTCTCCAGCACGCAATGGTTGAGAGTATGTAAATGAAACCCTTACGCCACACTTTTTAAAGAGTTTGTTTGTTTGTATGTGTGTGTGTGTGTGTGTGTGTGTGTGTGTGTGTCTATATAAAGGTCCACCAGCAGATCTTCAAGAATTTAGCCCGTTAGTGCTAACAGGGTTATGAGCATTAATATCTCCAAGGAGAAGGAAGAGCATAGTGCACTACTGGAGGGCAAGAAGAGCAGAGAGTGTAGGAGACCAATGTGGATGGATATAACAATTGCTTATTACTATTGCAGGGTGTAAAAAGAGCCCAAAGGCCACCATTTCCAGCTCAGTAAGACGACAAACTCGGGAACTAACAATTACCAGTGGACAAGCATACAGGTACAACCTGTGGAAAATAATGCCCTAGGTCATATGTTAGGACTAGTGTGGAGTAATACTCATTTAAGATGTCTCCTAAATAAGAGCAAGAAGGGAAGCTGACGACATGTAGACGAGGTTTAAAAAAGTAGGTACCATATATTTCTGCAGATAAGACAATCTTTAGATAAGATTAGGTACAAATTTTCATCAAAATTTTGTAGTATAAGCATATATCTGGCCTATAAGATGATCCCCAAGTTACCATATTTACTCGAATACAAGCCACACTTTTTTCCAGTTTTCGGGATTTATAAATACGTTAGTGGCTTTGATTCGGAGGTAAAGCTTAGGAAGTTCCAAAAAATGCATTAGAAGCCCCTATAAGGAGGTTTTGTGAATGGTAGTTCCAAAAATGCACTATAATCTGCCATAAGTAGGTTTTCGTGATCTGGATTTCACCCTCTGTTGCAATGTTTGTGGTCTGCTTTTGAACTTTCATAAAATGTGTTGTTTCCGATTGTGAAGAAGCATGTATTTATTTACAATTGTTGCATTTATTCCAAAATATTTTAAACCTTTCACTGTTGGCACACTGTGACACACGACATTGTATTATCAAGCTGCATTGTAAATAATTAATTCTATTACTGCTCTATGGCTTATTACTAAGGGATTCAACTTTTCTTATCTTCAATATATGCTTAAAAAAAAGAGGAAATAAAGTGTGACTCCATGGCAGCAAAAGTATCCCCATCTGAACTGGAAGAGACCAAGTAACATAGTAAGGCTTGCACCCTGCACTGATGGACCTGCGTGTCCTCCCAAGGGTTAGCCAAAGAAGGGGAAGGCATAAGCCAGAGCAGAGACAGCACAATTTCTATCTAAAGAGAGGGCTGCGGAAGAGTACTTCACATACAACCTGGCACAGCACATATTTGTGTCCAGGCGAGGTGGGAGGAGAGGCTACAGCAGGGAATAAAGGGGAAAAGTGGAATGGGGGAGAGGGAGAAGTATCCACACCGGAGATGCAATGGCGTGAGTTCTTCCCCACATGGCTCAAACAGGGAGAAAAGACAGAGCCAAAAGAACAAAGGGGGAGAGTGGAAACATGAGAAAAAACCAAAAAGGAAGGTCAGAACCAAGGGAAATACTGATGGAGAAATTTGGTGGGGGAGGAGTTAGGATGGGAAAGATGAGATACAGGGAAGGGAATGCAGTTTGGAAGAGAAGTACACTGCATTAGTTTGGGGATCAGTGTATAGACCAGTCGTCTTAGAAAAAAAAAAAAAAGAATGGCCTTAGGTCCAAAAAAATTGCAGGAAGCTGAATTTTTGGTACGTTGTTAAAACATATTAGAGCAGTATTAAACCAAGTTTGCAGCTTCGAAATCCTTTAGCTTAACTTTTAAGAGCCAAAAAACCTCAAAATTTTGCAGACTTTTTTCTGGTTTTGGCTTATAACTCGTGAAGGGTGCTTTTTATAAGAAAAGTCACTCACACCTCTATTAATATAGACAAAATATTCTACAATTTAAGCCCAACCACAGCTCTGTAAGTCCAATAGTTCCAGAGATACTGGACTTCAAAAATTGACTTATTTATCCAAAAAGTTCAAATTTTAGATTTCAGTCATATTTCGGCTAGAATATTGGCTTTAATGATCATCCCAGGGGGGAAGACATACTAAAGAAAGTTATAGAGCAGTTATATAGCTTTAATCTAAGTCTAGAACGAAGTCCATAGTCCCAATAGATTTATAGTTATCGTTAAAAAGCGAAAAGTAGGAAAAATCTGAGTATTCAATAATATGACCCAGACAAATTGCAGTCCTCTTATCCTATACATGTTAAAGAAAAAGGAGGAATTAATCATTGACGATTATTATTAAAGCATTGTATATAAATCGTAATTTGTGAGTTAGTGCATACCAATATACTTGTGAAAGTAGGTATTACTGTAAAAACAATGAAAGCCTCTCTGTTTGTTGGTATTGGTCAGCCATTAAGGGATTGGGACTTTCGTTCGTAGCGAGGCCGTTTGTTGTGTGAAGTCACCCCCGCCCCCTCATCACGAGTGGTGACCCAGCGGGTGTTCTGTCTTCCCTCCCAAACGTCTAGTCTCCGAGGTCTTCCTCACTACACCCAGTCTGCCCTTAGAAATGACCGAATTCGGATCTGTGAAAAACGTTTCAAACAAAAATCTTCTAAATCTTGATTGTAGTGGTTTTTTTAAGAACTTTCTTTTTTACAATATGTCGGAGCTACCCCCATCTGATGTTTGTTTCATGTGTCAGGAAGTGCTTGGAGAGGGAACAGTGACAGTGAAAAAAAAGGGGGGGGGGGGGGGACTCCAGCAGTGTCCTTGCACGCTACACTGGTGGCACGGTGTATATTCGAATATCTGTGAGGGCTTGGAGTATTTCTGGGATGTCTCCTGAATCAGCACTGAGCAACAAGTTGACATGAGATCCTCTCGTATCGACTGAAATACTACTTCGACAAACCAAAAATGTGGTTTGAATCCAAATACACCATTTCCTTGGAATGAGAAACTACTGTCCATCAGGCAATGTTACTTTCAAAAGGAATGACAAGGTACGAACATTAGCTACAGCTACAGTGCGGAACAAGGTGGTCGCTACTGACCCTCTCACAAGCTTCCAAAAGCTGTGCATTACGAAAAAGTCAGATTAAGACTTAAGAGAGCACTTTGCCTTCGAGATGGCCCCCTGTGCCATGGCACTATTTTCGGAGGAGGTTATGCGGAAGGGCACAAAAAATTCACCTTCTTCAGTGCTTTCACTCCTATCACTGAAAACATCTCCATCACACAAAGTACTTTTGTTGTTTTCGATGGAGGGCATCTGCTACAGACAGTTATCTGGCAACTTAACAACAGCATCTGCGAAATTGTAGCAGCCTACAATTCCTGCACTGTCCATCGCTATGGGATGAATGTGACTGTGGTGTTCGATGCCTACTCAGGGGAGGGGGCTGGCAGGAGCACAAAACCAGCTGAGTATCTACGCCGTTATGCAGTATCTGCATGCAGCGATTACAAGATTGTACTGTGATCAAAGTAGCTCCGAGAAAATTTCTTTCCAACTGAAAGAACAAGCAGTACTTGATCAACTATATTCGCAATGGAATGGAGAGCGAATGACTAGAGACCAAGCAAACTACCGACGACGTTGACTGCCTTATCATCAGGACAGCGCTGGAGAAGAGTCGACAACATGAACATGTCCTAATAGCTGGAGAGGATGTCTATTTGTTGGTTCTCCTCAATGGGTTGGGCTCCAATACAAGGAACGTATTCCTCCAAACAGGTGGAAGGGATGGAGCTAGTTGTGAACACTCTCGTCAACATCCTTCAATCGAGAACAAATTTCGCTCCCTCCTGGATTAGAGCTGTTTCTCCACGCATTCACTGGTTGCGACATGGTATCTGCCATTTTCGGGCAAGGAAAAACCAAAATGATGGGCATAATTGCCACTATAGAAGAGATAGCCTCTGCATGTTGTAAGTACTTGGTCGCCCTACATGGTGGTGGAGAGGACGACAAACTTCAAACTCTCCGCTAAGAACTCTTCCTCAGGTCTGCTGCGAGTGCAAAAGTCCAGCTTGCTCGTCTACCCCCCAACCCAAGAAGCAGCGGCCTAGCACTCCTACAGGACATATCACCAGGTTCAGATGTGGTTGGGCGTCGAGAAAGAGCCCTCTGACTGGGATTGGACAAGAAGCCAGCAAGGGCTAACTCTCATCACCACAATCCAAGACCCTGCACCCTCAGCACTACTTAAGACAATGTTGTGCAAATGTAGGAAAGGGTGTGGTGACAGGACCTGCTCATGCCAAAGAGCAAGGCTCGAGTACTCCGTTCTTTTCCAAATGAGCCAGAGCAAGACATGCCGAAGCACCCCAAACGTCTCGGCAGATTCGGATGAGAAAGATGAAGATGTGGACGAACCAACTTCGGTTACAGAGCTCCAACAGACAGAAAAAACAACAGAGCCTGAGCCAGCAAGGAAGAAATCCCGGCATTCTATTTAAAACGAATGGTAAGAGTCATTTTTAGTAGATATGTACTGCATTATATTTTAGTTTTTTGCAGCTTCAAAATTGAGAAGTAGCACATTACATTACTACATCTTTATGTTGTTGTATAAATCTGCTGCAGGAGTCATCAGACGTTTAATTCGAAGATACAGCCCCCTCCCTCCTCGGCCACCTGAACTCTCACCTCGACGTACCACTTAAGTTTTTACATGTACATTGTGTTATAATTAGTACTAACTGTAAATAAAAATTTGTTTCCTTAAAAATTAATCATCTGGACCAATTTATTGAACTATCCGATTTTCCCAACTTTTAGTTTTTTAGCGATAACTTGAAACCTATTGGGCCTATGGACTTCATTCTGTACTCAGATTAAAGCTAAATAACTGCTTTATAACTTTTTTATGTGTGACTTTCCCCGTGGAGTGATCATTAGAGCCAATATTCTAGCCGAAAGATGACTAAAAACGAAAATTTGAACTTTTCAGAGAAATAAGTCAATTTTGAAGTCCAGTATCTCGGGAACTCCTTCACGAGTTATAAGCCAAAACCAGAAAAAAGTGCGAAAATTTTGAGGTTTTTTGGCTCTTAAAAGTTAAGCTAAAGGATTTCGAAGCTGCAAACTTGGTTTAATACTGCTCTAATATGTCCTAACAACATACCAAAAATTCAGCTTCCTGCAATTTTTTTTTGGACCTAAGCATACCTGGCGACTGGCCTAGTACGTCATGCATGCATCCACAACTATTTGGGCTCCTTCCTAGAAGACCAAACTAGGTGAGACTGGAAGTAATGTGAATTATTGAAATTCCAGAAATATTTTACCAAAGACAAAAACTCTAATATGTACTACAATAAACAAACTTTCTACTTTGGAATATCAAACGGTTTTTTACATTAAAAAAAACATTTTTTCTGTAGGCTACTTACAGTTATTTACCAATCTGGGAAAATAAGTCTGTATACTCCACTATTAGCTAATAGCTGGGACTTGGCTTTACTGTTGAAAATAAACTAGGCAGTTGTGTTGCTGGCATACTAGGAAACCCTGCAGTTACAGGATTTAAGAGTTTTGGCTACATTCTGTGATAACTGTCCTAGATATGGAATAGTATGCCACTTCTTGCAAATAGTGGAAGGGCCAGCAGGAGGAGCATAGAGGAGGGGTAGAAGTTTCAGTTTTTGTTTCCTCAGTAACAAGGAAACAAAAACAAAATTCTGTCAGTGACCTTATTGATTCATGAATCTTTGCTTTGACCAAGAGGTGGTAGTGATAAAGAAGCAGGAGTTGCCTTGCATGGAGAGCGCAATGCCTGTGGAAGTGCCAATCTCAGGAGGGTCATCTGAACTTACCACTGGGGCAGAAGGCAGCCATCACGGCAGCATAGTGCAGGATTCGTGGCATCAAGCACAGTTAACATCCCACCAGCATGGGTGTTCTTTTTGAGTTAAGTACACTGTAAGGCTTTTGACAGCTCCAATCGCATACATGTCTTAAATTGCACATCTGTGACTTTCACCTGGTTGATCTGCATGGGATTTGTGACATGCTATGTTCAGCCTGCAATTTGTACATTATTCTGGATTTGTGTGTTGTGCTCGAGTTTTTTAATAATTGTGTCTGACTTTTCCAATTGTGATTATTCCACTGCACAACCAGTGGCTTTTCTGACACATACTCGGTGTTTTTGCTGTCTGCTGGACCATGATTATACTTTGTGTATGTGTGTGTGTGTGTGTGTGTGTGTGTGTGTGGCTCATGTCATTCTTGTTGTGCATCATCATCTGGTATCCCCATTTCACAGCTCCTGCAGAGATGTTGAGTGAATGGGCAATGGCTGTGTCTGAAGTGATATGTCAGGGGTAGTTTATCTGTGTAATTTAAGGTTGTGCTGTTTTCCTTCCACATTGCCATTACTACACAGAGCACAGTTATAATTTTGATAGCGTCTTTGTGTGTTGTCGGTATGCTGGCCCTTGTTGCACATTGTGTCTGTTTAATAAATATCTTAGTTCAGTGGGTTTGACTCCCATGCATGTGGAACTCACATGGTTTGTTCTTGATGACACTCTCTCTGTATTCTAATTCATTATTCTGTCTCTGATTGTGATAGTCTATGCATAAAAGAAATTGTGTGCTCAAACCACTTGCCTTCCAACTGAAAAAATTGTTAGCATTTCCATTGGCTGCCTGGAGCACGTCTGTAATTTAAGGTAGCACTGTTTTCCTCCCACTTTGCTGTAATTGGCCGTGTGAGAGATTTGGGTAGCATGTGGGTGTGTTGTCAGCGTGCTGGTACATGATCCACATTGTGTCTTATCTATTAGCTTATGTTCAGTTGGTTTGGCCAATGTGTACATGGTGCCTGCTTCCTCAATGGTACCTACCTTTGGAATCAGTTATTTTGATTACCTACTTCTGTCCACTGAGGCCCTATCATATCCGGTGTTTTACATCAGGCAAGGAAACCCCATAAATATTGTGCCTGTTCGTAGCTTTGACAAGTAGGGTGCACACAGTCCAGCAGCTGTTATTTTGCCATTGTGGGCACTGCTGAGGGGATCACTGGGAACTGAACCCTTACTGAGTCCCAGTTATTACTATTAATGTTCACCATGATGTGCTCATTATTATTGGTTTGTGCGCAATATCAAATATTGTGATTATTTGTCTATTTCACAAATTTCAGTTACTTTTTTTCCAGTTTTGCTTGGTTCCCAATTTTAATGGTAGTTTGTTGTATGAAGTGAGAGAACTGTAACATTTCTTGCTGTTAAATTGTGTATAAACCTAAACATGGTCTCTGTTCAGTGTGAAAGTTAAATTTGGGCTAATATATTTTGCTGTTAGATAGAGTACAAACCTAAACATTGACCATCTGTTCGAAGAGAAGGTTAAATTTAGGTCAGAATATTTTTGTTGTTAAATTGTTTGTACACCTAAATATTGGCCTACTGTTCAGTGAGGAAGTATCTAAACCAAAACATTGGCCCCAAGTTTGAGACATAATCATTCCTGGTTTTAAATTTAATTGTGTAAAATTACTGTTATCTCTGGAGCAATTATTTTTTTTAAATTGAATTCTGACCTTCAGACAAATGTTAGCTTCTTATTTCATGTTTTAAAGTATTTGATGCTGAATATTCCTCGTTATTTACTTGAATAAATCTTGGTAAATAAAGTGTGATGTTAAGATAACAAATGGTTGGGTTATCATCCTAAGTCATACTACATCCTTTATTTCTCCCTCTACCAAATTTTGCACATTGCAATTACAGTAACGGTAGCACTGTAATCTAACTCCATCTTGAGATTTTGTTGGCAACTGTAATTAGTAAGTTAACTTTACAAGATTTGCCAGTCACTGAATACCATGTCACTTAAATACAACCGATAATGCTCAGAGTAAATGAATTTGGGCATATGAGTCTTCTGCAGCTACGTGCATTTACTGTATATTGAAGAGACAAAGAATCTGTTATTGGCATGCATGTGCGAACACAGAGATAATTAAACTCTTAGAGAACAGCGCCACAATTGGCAACACCTATATAAGACAACAGGTGTCCGACACAGGCTTTATATCAGCTATAATGGCAGGTTATCGTGATTTAGACTGATACTGTGTGGTTACTTTATCAACCACAAAGTGCCACTATTGTTGCCATTTGTTAATGAAACAATATAAAATCATTCTTGGCCACAGATCGTACTTTCACAGTAGCTTGTAGACATCAGATTACAGAGATTTTGAACCTTACATAATGTGGTTAAAATACAGACCACACACACCTTTAAAGGGTTAAGGAAGTTTGAACATGGTGTTATCCCTTTCAGGCCCTGTAAGCACAATTGTGTGGTTCTGGTTTTGCTCACTTTATTTCGGCCCTGCACCACACAATCGTTGATGGACTGTGGTAACATGCATCACGGGTTTTAGTTTTGTATTTCTACACTGTGTGGTACCAGCAGTCAGCAAACATCCACTACACTTACAATGGTGGCAAAACAGACATGTTGACAAGGTGTTGATATCCTTGTTGTGACATGTGAAGCTATCATATGACAGCCAGTTGATTTCATATGATCATGTGATGATGTTATGTCACTTCTTCAAAAGGCATGTTACTATAAGATGGTACAGATCATAAAAATTTGTACTGAAGGCCCAAAACACACAATTGTGTGAGTACAAAATTCATGACAATATTTTTCTTTTTGTAATGAATTAGTGTAAGTATTTTGTACATTAAACGTCCCCCTCTCTATATTAATGTCACGTCACCTACAACCTTGGGTATTACAGGTTTATACCTAATGCACGAAAGATGGGACAGGAGCATCTCCGAGGTAGCTTGTGGTGGGGATTTTCCTGTGCAATCATTTCAGGAATGCACCATGAATATTGGTATTCCAGTAAAACATAAATCTCCAGTATCATTCTGGCTGGAAAAAGAATTTGCAAGAACGGGACCAATGAGGACAGAAGAGAATTGTTCAAATTAACAAAAGTACAACACTTATGCTAATTGCTGCAGATTTCATTGCAAGGTCATCAACAAGCATCAGGAAATGAAACATTCAACGAAACATCAAGGCACACTTAGCTGACTACATGACACAAAGCACTACACTTCTTGTGGACCCGTGAACTCCGACATAGGACTGTTGATGACTCAACTGTTGCCTGGTTTGACAAGCAGCAACTGTATCGAGCAGCTGGTAGAGGCTCTGTAATTGTGTGGGGACATGTGCAGTTGGAGTGATCTGGGGCTCCTGATACATGTCCTGGCTGATCATCTGCATCGGTTTATGTCCATTGTCAAATCCTAAAAGAGTGTTACTTGCTATAACCTGCCACTTCTTTGCTGACACTGATAGTAATTTAGAACTGTTTGCAGCAATTATTAATTAGTATTTTTGACATCAACTCTCATGCACTATTTTAATAAATTTCTAGCTAGGTAAATGAAGTTACTCTTTTCTTCAAGTACAATACATTGGAATTTTTCTTCACCATCTGAACTGAACCAATGTGTCGAGGAAAGTTCACAAAAAAAAGTAGCCTTTTCTGGAATATAATTGCATTTTCTCTGCTAGGTTTTGATTGTCAATATACATTTTGCTTACAATTCACTAATTCAGTACAGAGTATCACAAGACAAACAGAATAATACTTCAACATATTTATATTACAAAGGCAAATTAATTGTTACTGAAGAAATTTTTAACTGCTCTCTGGTCAAAAAAATGGTAGCATCTAAAGTCATTGTAGAACCATTGCGCACCACATTTCACTTGGCAGTATACTGTTGGCTGCTTCCACAAATATTTTTAACAGGTGAAATTTTCAACATTCAATAAGCATGAATGGTAAATTGTGTGTGTGTGTGTGTGTGTGTGTGTGTGTGTGTGTGTGTGTGTGTCACAGTGATTGAAACTGAAACCAACCACAATATTTTTAATGAATGTTTTATTACAATTGCTTTTGTACCTGAGGCCAGTTTTAATGGCCAGAATGATTTCCCATGTAGATTTTAATTTCTGACTCCTGGAAAAATATTAATTCATATATATTACAAAACAGAAGCTCTAATTCATGCTGAAGTTTTAGTCAGACTAAATTAATGAGTTGTTCCATACTTTAAGTTACCTAACTTCAATATAATCATTATTTTCTCTCACTAATGAAGGTTACCCACTGAAAAAAATAAATTTTCCATGTGGATTACTGTTGTTCAAATCAAATGCTGGTTGTTATGATAAATTCTTAAATAAGGGTTTGATATAATTATGCAGCTACATCATCACAATGCACGATGTGGGATATGTGTTATCTTCCAGAGGGTTACGGTGAGAGCTGATACAACCTAAAAATGTATTAAAGTAGCAAATGAGGAAATAATAACTTGCATATTCAATCTACCTTAAGAAGTTATTCCTGTGGTATTACTGCCATCATCTATTACTAATAAGTCTACGTTAATGTGTATTTTATATGACTGCACACAAAATTACCTCCTATCATATATTAACAATCATTAGCCAAAATATATTATTGTAATTTTCAAATAATGGAAAGTCCAGATGGACAATTATTGTTAATCTAAAATTCAAATTAACATACCTCAACACTATGCAGTTCATGAAAGGAATTCTCCTGGTTGTTATTTCTGTCTGAAAATAAATGAAAAACAGAGCACTAAATGGCAAAATATATTTGAAATGATAATCATGATGACTACCAACATTAAAATAGTAAATGCCCCAAACAAAAAATTTGAAATAATCCAGGTATACATCTTAAGCAATAACTTAGGGGAGTGGATGGAAAATGTAAACAAATTGAATGACTTAAGTCTGACCCATCTTGTATTGTGTGTGCCCAAGTGTACATCCGTCTTAACGACAAGAAATGATGAAGTACTGCATGCATCAAACAACTCAAAAGTAAACTACTCACATCACAGCTGGTCCGTAAGAACTGTGCACAGTCTGTATTGTTCAAAGAGTTGAAGATTTGAGGGTATTACAAGACATCATGATGAGCCTGCACTTGTCTACAGCTTTAATAAAAATAAACATACAAAACTTTGCATAGAAACACACAACACACACCCATACCAAAACAACATCACAGTTAAACATAATACAGTTTATGGCATTATCATGCCAAAGCGCATTGGTCCTTAAATTGTATGCTGACACAGAGCACAGCAGAGTATAAGGTGATGCCAGTGTCACACAAGCATCAAGTAAGAAGATGCAGAGCCACACTCCTCCCATATCTCTAGAGAAGTGGCACCTAAGCCCATCACCCATATATGCACTGTTGACATGTGATCCAGAAACTTCTGCTCTCCTAGCCTCAGGCTTAGAGTCACTGACTTCAGCGTCAATGTAAGGACATTGCTAGTATTGGCCTGATCCTGTTTGGTTCTTCACATAATTGATGTTATAGCTGTTGGACTTTGTGGACACCTCAAGAGACATTGCTTCACTTTTCTCCGCACTCCATGTTCAATTTCTTCTTCTTCTTCTTCTTCTTCTTATTATTATTATTGGAAGAAACCATTTTGTTATTAAGCACCTACATCTACAACATTTCCATAAACTAAGTATTACATTCTTTTCTGATGGTTGTATGAATGTTGCTTGCCCAGTTTTCCATGGTCACTTATGAAGTCAGTATGACCGCCTCCCTTCCACACCAGGTCACTAAATACAGGGTTTGAGTTCCAAGTGGGACACCACACTTTCACTGGCTATGGGGCTGTTCCTCAGGTTTGCATTTTTCCTGAGCTTGTTTCCTATTGACTACTGATTCGTCTACCTGAGTGTATTTACTTGTGCATATTTTCACTTCCACTTTGACCTTTGCCAACACCTCTAGCAACAGGTGAGGCCTATGTATTTGGATATTTTGTTATTGTGTGTACCTCATCATACCTTGTGTTGGCTAATTTGGTGCGTGTTGCCTTCTTTCGTCTTCAGCACAACACATGACCTGCAGTGCTTCATTAGAATTTTCGCTATTTTGCAGTGGCTTATTTAATTAAAATCATGTCACAAGTGGTAGCAAATACACTGACAGTTACTACTGTGGTAAACTTAGATCAGCTTATGCAGTTCCAAACACAATAGTCATCACTCCTTACTCATATATATACATGTGGCGTCTGTTCGGAAAGAACAGACGTCACATTCTGATCCGGCAGCTGTTATTCTTTAATATTCATAGAATATATGACCTCAACTGCTATTGGGCAAAGCTGAAAATGTGTACCCAGCCGGGATTCGAACCCGGGTCTCCTGCTTTCTAGGCAGTTGCGCTGACCCCTACACCACTGGGGACACAGTGATCACCGCACCTGCAAGGACTACCCATGCACGCCTCCCGTCAGATACAAATTCCCAGCTTCGCCCTGCCCATAGTACTCAAACTCGTAGTTTAACTAATTCCCGTAAGAGTAAGGGCTTCAAACTTGCCCACCCCTCCCCACTAACGATAGGATCATTGCCCGTCACCGGCATATTATATATATACATGTGGCGTCTGTTCGGAAAGAACAGACGTCACATTCTGATCCTGCAGCTGTTATTATTTAATATTCATAGAATATATGACTTCAACTGCTAATATTCTATGAATAGTTTATTAGTTTATTAGTGATGCTTGAATTTGAAATTGTTTATATGAGCAACCGTGTAAAATTTCTGTGGTAGTGTTATTTGCTCTTTTCTGATACTATTAGTTGTTGTTACTTGATTTGTAGAGACAGGTTTGTTGATTGCTGTAGTTTAGAGGTACTTCCTCGTTCTTTTGTAGAAACGTAATTTCATAACCTAGACGTCTAGTTTTTTTCTTAACAAATAATTGTGAAATTTTACCATGAGTGAAAAGTGTGGGCTCTGTTGTAGGGTTGTGCATAATGGGCTGCAGTGTGGG
Organism: Locusta migratoria; assembly: GCA_026315105.1. Taxonomy (NCBI): domain Eukaryota; kingdom Metazoa; phylum Arthropoda; class Insecta; order Orthoptera; family Acrididae; genus Locusta; species Locusta migratoria. Next base: position 334,917,487 of record CM048747.1, on the reverse strand, counting down.
ATTTGTAGTAAGTATTTTCATTGGGGGGGGGGGGGGTGCAGTGGGGAAGCCAGTGGGCATTGTGGTGAGGTTCTCTCCTGGAACTGTAGGATTTGCAGCAGGAATAAAATGATAGAGCAGCAGGAGCATTTGATCTGCGCCCTTCAGGTGCAGCTGAAAAACGCTGAAGAGGAACTAGGTAGGTTGAGGAGGGGAAGGGGGCTGGGGAATGGGAACTGGCAGTTGGCAAGAAGGTAGCTAGGAGAAGGTATTCAGATAGCTTTACATTGCAAGTTGCAAATAGGTTTGACCAACTGTCAGAGTTAAGTGGAGATGAACCTCCTGTAGCTGTAGGTGTAGGAAGTATGCAGCAGACCTCAGCTGTTAGGAAGCTGAAATTTGTAGAGGGCTCTTAGGAAGAAGGAGGTTCTGCTGCTAGGCAGTTCTCATGGCAGAGGTGTTGGCCAACAGTTGCAGGAAGTACTTTGGAGTGAGTACCAGGTCACCAGCGTAGTGAAGCCTAGTGCAGGGTTATCTCAGGTCACTTGTAACATAGGGGACTTATGTAGGAATTTCTCAAAAGAGGATCAGGTAGTTCTAGTGGGTGGGGCCGGGAATAGTCTTGATAAGGACGGGGAATATGATATAGGTGGTGATCTGGAAAGGATAGCAACTGAAACTGGTGGCACGAATGTGCATTTCGTGCAGCTGTTTCAGCGTCATGATAGGCCTTGTCTTAATACGGCTGTCAGCCGTGTTAACATGGGGCTTGAGAAGGCGCTGATGACGGAGGGCATGGATCACATTGCAGTGGTGCCAGTTGAGACTATCCTAAGGTCGGATTTTACTAGGCACGGTCTGCACCTCAATAGGTATGGAAAGGGGAGGTAGGCAAAGCTCATAGGTGACAACGTAGTAGGGGGTGAGGGTGTCACTCGTGGAAAAATTCCTGTAGTAGTTGGTGTTAGGGCTGCACCTTTTTTAGACTGAAGACAGCTGATAGATATTCCTGCTTAAAGGAAGTCCCACTAAGAAAGGAACCACCTTTGACAAAGTCTAAGAATATAAGTAATAAGGGAATGACTGCTTTTCATCAAAATATACAGGGTATCAGAGATAAAGTTAATGAACTGCTTATTGATACTGATTCTGACATTATTGGTATTTCAGAGCACTTTTTAAGTGGTGTGACAATTCAGAGACTTCCTTTGCCAGGATACAGGTGAGCTGCCTTCTACTCTAGGAGTTCCTTGCAGTGTGGGGGAGTGGCCATGTATGTAAAAAACAATTTTTCATTGGAGTCAATCGATTTTTCTAAACACTGCACAGAACAGATATTTGAATGTTGTGCAGGAGTTGTTAATGTTAATGGAACTAAACTAGTAATAGTTGTTATTTATAGATCCCCTGGCTCAGATTTTAAAATCTTTCTGCCCAAGCTGGAATTGGTTCTGGGTTCACTGTATAGGAAGTATAAAAATTTAATTTTGTGTGGAGATTTCAACATTAATTGTGTAGGTGATAGCTCAAGGAAAAGTCAGCTGTTAGATCTATTTAATTCCTATAACATGATGAAAACAGTATTTTTTCCAACGAGAGTGCAAGGAAATAGCAGCTCTACCATTAACAATATTTTTGTTCATTCTTTATTATTAGAGGGGCACTCTGTCAGCAGAATAGTAAATGGCCTATCAGACCAAGATGCCCAAATTTTAATTCTAAAAAGTATTTGTTCTCAAACAAAGGTTAAACATAAATATCAACTACTCAGAAAAGTTAATCCAGTTGCAATTGAGACCTTTTTAAGCTTAATTAAGAAACAAGAATGGCAGGATGTTTATGGTGCTGATAATGCAGATGATAAATATAATGCTTTTCTGAACACATTTCTTATGGTTTTTGAAAGTTGCTTTCCGCTAGAACGCTCAAAACAGGGTACTTCCAGTAACAGACAGCCAGGGTGGCTGACAAAGGGGATAAGAGTATCATGTAGAACTAAGCGGGAGTTGTATCAAAATGTTAGAAGCAGTCAGAATGAAGATGCAGAAGCTCATTACAGACAGTACTGTAAGGTTCTCAAAAATGTCATTAAGAATGCAAAAAGTATGTGGTATGCAAAAAGAATGGCAAACTCTCGGGATAAAATTAAAACTGGTCAGTTGTGAAGGAAGTGTCTGGTCAGCAGCAGCAGGTAGAAAATATAACGTCAGTGCGTAGTAGGAATGTTTCTGTTACTGACAAGTTAGATATATGTTCAATAATCACTTTCTGAATATAGTAGGGGAACTAAACAAAACTCTAGTTTCTACAGGTAATCATATAACGTTTTTAGAAAATGCCTTTCTGAGGCTGTTACCTGAAATGATCCTTCATGATACTTCCATAGGTGAGATTGAGGCAATAATTAAATCACTAAAGACTAAGGACTCTTGTGGGTATGATGGGGTAGCAGAATTCTAAAGTACTGTTCTCCATATGTTAGCCCAGTACTAAGCCATATTTTTAATTTCTCATTTCAGAATGGTCAGTTTCCTAACTGATTAAAGTACTCAATAGTGAAACCACTTTATAAAAAAGGAGAAAGAGATAATGTAGACAACTATAGACCTATTTCTTTGCCATCGGTCTTTTCTAAAGTTATTGAAAAGTTTGTATATTCAAGATTAATCATTTCAGTTCACATAATTTATTGTCAAACGTACAGTTTGGTTTTAGAAGTGGTTTAAAACTGAAAATGCTATATTTTCGTTTCTCCGCGAGGCACTTGATGGGTTAAATAAGAGGCTACGGACATTAGGAGTCTTCTTTGATTTAACAAAAGCGTTTGATTGTGTTGATCACAAAATATTGTTGCAGAAGTTGGAACATTATGGAATATGGGGAGTAGCCCACAACTGGTTGACCTCTTACTTTAATAATAGACAACAGAAGGTAATTCTCCGCAGTGTAGAAAATGGCCATGACATGCAATCCTGATGGGGCACAATTAAGTATGGGGTGCCCCAGGGGTCTGTTTTGGGACCATTACTGTTTCATATTTATATAAATGATATGCCTTCGAGTATAACAGGTGACGGTAAAATATTTTTGTTTGCTGATGATACCAACCTGGTAGTGAAGGATGTTGCTCGTAATATTGACACAGTATCAAATAATGCAGTTCAAGAGAAGTTCATGGCTTGCAGAAAACAAGCTGATGTTCAATCACAGCAAAACTCAGTTTTTACAATTTCTAACACATAATTTGACGAAAGCTGACAATCTGATTACACATAATGGGCATGTGATAAGTGAGACTGAACAGTTCAAATTTCTAGGTATTCATATAGACAGTAAGCTGTCATGGAAAGGCCATGTTCAGGAACCTGTTCCAAAACTAAATTCTGCTATATTTACCATTAGAACAATATCTGAGATAAGTGATTTTTCAACACGAAAAGTAGTCTATTACACTTACTTTCACTCACTTATGACGTACGACATTGTTTTTTGGGGTAACGCGCCTGAGGCAAAGAGGATATTTCTGGCTCAAAAACGGGCCGTTCGAGCAATTTCTGGTATAAGTTTGTGAACGTCATGTCAACCCCTTTTCAGTAGTCTGGAAATTTTGCCTCTAGCATCACAATACGATTTTTTTTAATGTCGTTTGTTGTTAATAATATCAGCTTATTCCCACGAGTTAGTAACTTTCACTTGGTGAATATTAGACAAAAGTAGAATCTACATTTGCATACACCACCTTAACACTTGTGCAGAAAGGTGTACAGTATTCTGCGGCATCCATTTTTAATAAGCTGCCACAAGAACTAAACAATCTTAGCACTAATCCACACGCTTTCAAATCTAAATTGTAGAGTTACCTCATAGTTCACTCCTTTTATTCTGTCGAGGAACTCCTAGAAAAGTTAAACAATTAAGCTATTTCATTTTTTTTTCTTTATTGATTCTTTTCACTTTGTCTTAAGATTATCGTGTGCAAAGGACTTCTTAAAAATTTTCTAGTACCATTCTTGTGTAACAATGTTTTGACTTGTTCCATGACCATGGAGTCTGACTCCTCAATTGGGTCCTATGGAACAGAAAAAAAATATAAATAAATAAATAAACAAACAAACAAACAAACAAACCACTTCAGTACCCATGACTCTTGTCTTCAGCACTCTGCCCCTGTGCAGTGTCAAGACAAATTTTAAGCCATTCCTTTGCAACAACTCACTGGCTCATCTGTATCTTTGCCAAACAGTGACACTTACAATTTTCTGGGAAAACCTGTGTTGCTTTTCTGGGAAAATATGTGTTGCAAATGCTATAGACAAGTTATTCCTGTGCTAGGTGAAACTATCTTGGCAGCAAACTACCAAGGGTACACAAAGACAGTGACATTTGCAAGCTCTCTAATCACATAACAGTGTGAACATATTTGTTCTTGATGCTATGCTATGTAATCTATTCAGAATAGTGTAGTTTCAGTGAGCTCATTTGTGTTCAGTGAATGTGCGAATAAATTGTGTAGTTATTTTGACTCCTTGATTTCAACAATTTTGTAGCACACCCAACTGTAAAAGACAATGCCCACCGACTTTTTTCAAAGTTCACCCTGTTCCTCACGTCATTCGTAAGCAGGTACACAAACAACTGAATTGTGACAAGACAGTGCTGTAATTACTCCTGTTAGTGCTAGGCAGTGGTCTCTGTTGATTGTTGTAGCCAAGAAATAATCTGGCAAAATACACATTTGTGCAGACTTTAAATCCACTGTAAATACTCAGACTGAAGTTGACTTTTTTCCTTTTTTGCCATTTACTGAGGACTTGATGGACAAGTTAGATGTAGGACTGTTTTGTAAGTAGACTTGCGAAGATGCTTGCTTGAAAATTTCCCTATATGAGCAGTCCCAAAACATCTTTGTTATAGACACTCATTCAGGGCTTTCCAAATTTTTGCATTTACAATTCAGCAGTGCTTCGGCAACCACATTGTGCAGCAATATTGGTAGCAGCTAACAGCTACTGTACCTGTTTGCTCTGACTATCTTGATGATATACATTAGTAGTCTTCAGTAGTAAACCCAAATAGCACTTATAATATCACTTTGTGCTCACACACACACACACACACACACACACACACACAATATTCCTCCCACATACACTGTATTCTTTCTTTTTCACCATCACTTTCAGCCATTCTCTTTCAGTACAATAAAAAAGCACAAATATTTGCATCCAAAAATTTTTGTGAGAAATGGTGAATGAGGGACAAAGCAGGTGATGATCCACTTTTCTTTTAAATAGAAACACATGTGCAGTTTTTGTGCTCCAAAATAAGCATTTTTCATCAGGTCTCTCTTTCTTGAAACAACAGGGTGTGCAGCTGTGGCACCACTTAATTTCATGCACTGGTATGTTTGCACTAAAATTAACCATACACAAAGTGTATGAAATGAGTTTTTAACTGTGCAAACTCTTTAGTATTTGTGCAATACTTAATTTGATGCTGCAAAGTAACTGTAACAAATGAAATAAATAAAATCAGTCCTCCACTGAGCAAAAGTGTCAAACTGTAACATGACTGATAACTAATAAAGCCATTTTCTATTATTTGTTATTTACATATTTGCAGCTCATGATGCAAAATGGTTAAAATTGGATTTGTGGTTTTGTTTGTATCCCATGATCTCAGTAACAGATAAAGGTAATGAAAAAATTTTAAAAGGTACTTCGAAAATATCATATTGAAGACAGGCGGTAACAATTTCCAAGGGTTTGCAATAATTAGGAAGTATAGAAGTGGCCATTCCCACAGTTCATAGTTTTGGTACCAAAAAGTTAACGATTTTTTGATGTTTTCTCAGCAACACCTAATGAACATATGGTGTTTTTATAAGCTGTATAAAGTCCACCCTAGACCACAAATAATGTACAGATATCAACACATTTTTTCAATTTGCAAGAAGAGTGCACTGTGTGATAGCTACAGTATTCTCTTTCTTCTGGTACAAATGAACACTACACCAATAGATATCCAAAATGTTTTACCCCTTATCTCTAATCAACAAGACCTGAGATATAGGCCATTCAAGGATGGCATTTTCAATCAAATTAATACTGAACAATTAACAAAAAAGCAGCTTTGGACAGTAAAATTAACAAATTTACATAGAGTTAACCAGGTGAGAACAGTTCATAGTTAATTCAATGTCGGTGGCTTTAAGTGTGTCCCCTTAATCATTGACATAGTCAAGCATATGCTCACGCATTTTAGTGTCCACTCAACAAATTTTTGAACAGTAATAGTTCCACCATTTCAGTAATGAATTCAAGAATATCTACAGATAACATGGTTAGAGTGTTAACAATATTATTACTATGACAAACATTCGAAAATACTACTTTTTACAGATTTAATTATTTCTAACCTGTTTATTAGATCCCATTTTATGAAACTACTGCTGGCCAGATATTTTTCTTCTAATACAATAAAATTCTTACACAAAACTAATCTGATTCACAACGAATTTCAAAAGGCAAAATTGTTTTCGCAAAAAAGCACCTAATGGTTCCTAAGATAGTTGCCCTTTATTTCCTGAGAATTGTGGTCTCCTGATACCGACTATAATAATAATAATAATAATAATAATAATAATAACACTAACAACAACACTCCTTATGTATAGATAATTCAGTTTGTAGGCTGTGTATCGGAATGAAACATGCATCCACCTTTTAAGTTAGATCTCCAACAATACAAGTGTAAGAACCACATATCATTTTGTGGAATAGGTTTTGCATGATACTTGTACAAACATACGGAAAGATACAGAGAAACAAAGAATTATTCTAACAAAAATTATTTTTGTTCTTATGGTTATCATAAAGAGTCCCCCAACATCGAGTTTCTTAAATGTCCAATATATACCGACATTGGGTAGTTACAATTTTATTATATGAATAGATATTTATACCATACTATTTATGCTCATACAATATCATGGATCTATCCCATATAAATTAACATGAAATGATTAATTAGGACAATAATTAACTATACCTACATATCATGCTGAAAAAATGGAGACAAGAAAACTAGACCTACTTAATCTTAGTTCAAAACCTCACAGTATCTAAGAAAGAATTCACAGTCATAATTAGAAGCTCCTCTGAAGTTAAAATTCAATTAAGAATGATAAAAATTAATTTCAGTGAGAACAAATAAGTGTTACATTAAATCAATAATAATGTTCTTTAGAATGGAATAATTACATTTGCTCATACTGTTTCTTGCCTATCAACATGAATTGAGACTTTCAATTAGTGATATTTTGTAATCAACATAATTTTCATTCAAACCAATTAGTCCAGTAGTGTCAGAATACTCCTTCCACTCGAAGGGGAAAGAGGGGGGCGGGGGGGGGGGGGGGGGGGGGGGATATAAACTATGAAATTAATTGTACCTAGGTCATGATTTAAAGTTTCTATGTCCCTACCAAATATTACATACATGACTACATTGTAAATGGAAGAGATTGTAATTCTTAGAGGAGGGAAACAGAACAAACGGGGATTAACTAACTTACTATGTCTCATTGTATGTCATATGAATGACAATGTCAATAATGGAGAACAGATAACTCACCGTCTTTACGGTGAGTTGTTATCTAATCTCCAATATTGACATTCCAATTGAATTTTCCATTGTTAATTTAAGGAAGATGAGTATTTTAAAAGCTGGGAGAAAAGGTTTGCAATATGCAACTGCTATGTAAACAAGTGACATAAGAATCTGCCACAAAAATTATAATCTAATTTTTCGGCAGTATCAGTTATGTAGCGGGAGAGACAATCAAAGTACTTCTTAGCTTCACAAAGTAGACAGAAAATATGAAAGTTACAAATAAATCTACTAAGAGCCAGAATTTACCTGAACCAGATGTACCTGCATCAGTCAAATTTTCATTGCAAACAACTTCCAATTGTTTGTTACTGTTACCAGGGCTAGACTCGGATCTCACTTCCTGAATATTCAAGCGACTTGCAGAAACAGCTTCTTTGTTGGTATCTTCATTGTAAGATTTAACGTGTAAAGCAGAAAATGGTTCTGAGTCCTAAATAAAACGTATAGTAAAGTCAGAATGGTGATTCTACCAATCACTACATAATTTAAATATAACATTTCCCCCTTATTAATAATGATTCACGCATGTGTGCCGCTCCCCCCCCCCCCCCCCCCCGCCCCCCCCCCCCACACACACACAACCAAACAAACAAACAAACAGATGTCATTGTTTAAAGTAGTGACAACAACAAAACGTTATCCAAGAAATGTGGAACAGTAACAATTTACTTAAGGATGCCGCTAAAGAAGAGAACTCTATCATTATTTTATGCAAATTTCTGTGGCATCATTCCACACAGTAAAAGCAAAGCTTTCTACAAAGGTCTGCCTTGGTGTGTTTGCATGTGTGCACGCGCGCGTGCTTATTTACCTTCCCCCCCCCCCTCCCCCCCCTTCCAAGGTAAGTCCTTCCTCTCCTAGGATTGGAATGACTCCTCACCTATTCCCTTAAGACCTGCATCCTCCCTCCCCCCCCCCCCCCCCCTTTTCCTCTTTTTCTGATGTTACGAGATAGCCATTGTCTGTACATACCAGATGAGTCATTTCCAAAAAGCAACAGAATCACAAATAAACTGTGGACCCCAGCAGATGGGAAGAAAACAAAACCCCTGCAATGCACTTGTTTGAGGGTCGGCGAGAGCCTGGCTTGCAGTATACATAAGAAGGACCTACGAAAACAATGTTTCCGGCCAGGGAGAAAAACCCTGATATACGACATACCAGACAGGTCTAATATAGACAGATGTCATAAAGAATTATTTTTCCAGCCAAGAAGGAATGCAGAAGATAAAACAATACACTTGAAACATGGGAAAGACTGTTTCGCAAGCCTCATATCACTGAACAGAAAATTTCCACCGGGGACAGAGACATGGTCATGAAAATGGCGATCAGCTATTGGATGACATTGTTAATAGAACACAACAATCACAGAGCCAAAGAGATACAAAATTTGAGGAGCAGCTGTAGCTGGTGGGGGGGGGGGGGGGGATGGACTGGATGAAAGACCACCAAAGAGGGGACTTTGTCGGCCGCCAGAGAAGTGAGAAGACATGTAGGCAGCACCCTCCTTGACATATGAAGCACTTTGATTGTGATGCCTCCACTCGGGGGTCGGGCCACGCCGAGCCACACAGCTGCAGAGTCGGAGAATGCAGAACACAGCAGATCAGGTGTCTGTTATGCTGCCATGACCACCCCTATCGCCAACCCACAGCCACACCGCACCATGCCGATCCAATGCCTGATACCCACATCAAAGTCAATCTTGGTGAGATAGAAAATTACCTTCCCTTTCCCGTTCAAATCTGAGTCATGTCAACACACAGTCAAATAAGCCCTGAGAGAGTATTGTTTTGTAATAAATAACACTAAACTTCATGTGGTAATTATTGTATATCAAGTGTGTGAATTGTAATGTTCTGGCGCACCCGTTGGTGCTGCCGTACGAGTGTGAAAGTTCGTGAGGACCAGCTGGTGGTGGAAGGACTGAAAGCAATAGGTGGAACGGCAGTTCACATTCTGACTCTTAAGTCTGATGTCATATTCTCATCTTGATTGTGTCAAGCGTGTTGATTATTGAGTATTCGTGTTGTTACGAAATTTGGCAACAAGTAGGGATTTTTTGCAATTATTAAGTTACAAACAACATTTGAGATGTCAATGCTTGAGTATATTCTGTAAATCCTCGTCGAACAGATAAAGTTGCTGGCTGACCACCTGACCGAACATCAGAAGTTTGTCACAACGGCTCTACAGCAACTCACGGCAACACACAATGATCGCATATCAAATTTGTCCATACCCAGTTTCCGCCATATGAGGAGACTACAGAAGATTGGAAGGACTATAGAAGCAGCTTCGACAACACTTCATAGCTTTCTGCGTTGTTGACGCTAATCTCTGTAAGTCACTGTTTCTTTCATGGATTTCTCCCCAAGTTCTACCAACTTTTGTCTCAATTAGCGCCTCTCAAAGAAACCTCTTCCCCGTCATTTGATGAAATGTGCTCACTTGTCACTTCATATTATAAGAAGCAAACAAACGTCATTGGATCATGAGTCGCATTTTATCAGTGTAAAAAATAGCCCCATCAATCATACCGAGCATGGGCTATAAAACTGCAAGGCATTATTATAAAGTGCGAATTCATTACTACTGTTCATAAAGAATTTTACACTGATTCAATGGTCAGAGATGCAATTTTGAGGCCTGCTTCGAATAAGGAAGTTTGTCAGAAGGCTCTTCAATTAAATGACCCATCCTTATTCAAGTATTGGTCATAGCGGAATCTTTTGAAATTACTAATGCTGCAGATGTGCCATTGGATGCTTGGGTTGACATAGGGGAAGTCATGGTGGATAAGGCATTTGCTGACGCACCAGGCAGTGTCGTGAATGAGGAAGTAGCGGTGGTGTAAAATCGCACTAACCCAAGCAAATCAAGCAGTGCACTAGTTTTAAACAGAAGCAATCTCTTACTGCCTTGCCTTCTTGCCCTACTGTTTTTCCCAGCATTCATGAGATAATTGTCCTTAACCTAAGGCTACATGTCACAGGGTCACATCTCTTCTGTTTGCCGATCTAACCAAGTGCAGGCTATACAAAAAACTGACTTAGATACAGGCTCCATACAATGTGTCAACTCCACAAACTCTTCTGGAAACAAACTTTACCTCACGGTGTGGATCTTTGGAAAAGACGTACAGATGCAAATAGGTACTGGCTCAGCAGCCACAATAATTACATCGCAAACTTATCTTCACCTGTGTTCACTGCCCCTTTCACCGGTCTTGTGCCGTTTATGCATATACAATCAGCAACAACTCTCCCTTTTGGGACAAATGGATGTCCAAATCACATGTAAATCTCTTGTACGAATGGTCACTGAATATGTTGTTGACCACATGGGGACGGCTGACCTGTTCAGTTACGATACCTTCGGCATATTTGGATTCTGTTTCAACGATTCTGTCAATGTTGTATCAGCAGCTTTTGCAGCTCATGTATCTCTGAAACCAGGGCCAGGCCGCGGTTTTTTCGAGCCCGACCCCTTCCTGTAGGGGTTGCACGATGCTGTAAAAGGGAGATTGATAGGCTTAACACCTCAGGCGTTTTGCTTCCTGTTCCTTCCAGGAAATGGGACTCTCCGATTGTTGTCATTAGCAACCCTAGTGGCAGTCTCAGGCTTTGCGCCTTGACGGGAAGAATTGTTTTCCAAACTTGCCAGAGGAAAATACTTTTCAAAAATTGACCTCTCTGAGGCTTATCAATTACCACTTGACGAGTCATTGCGTCAATTTCTTGTTCTCAATACACCTTTTGGCCTTTATCGATACCAGCGGTTGCCATTTGGCGTGGCCAGTGCACTAGCCATATTTCAAAGGTTTCTAGATCAAATTCTTATCTCTCTCCCCAGATGCATTAACTATCAGGACAACATTGTTGTTAGCGGGGCTACCACAGATGAACATCTCAAAAATCTATGTACTCTTTTCTCCATCCTACAACAGGCTGGTCTTAAGTGCAATTTTCTCAAATTGCAATTTTTTCAGCCCTCTATAGTGTACCTGGGTTTTTGTCTTTCCAGGGATGGCATCTGTCCTCTTTGTGACAGCATTGCCGCAATTGGCACCCTTCTGTGTCCTTCGTTGGTCAAAGAACTGCAAGCTTTTCTCGGAAACAGCATACTACCACAAGTTTATTCCCGCCGTAACAGAGATCTCTTACCCATTCACTCGCTTACTCAAGAAAAATGTTCCTTTTATGTGGTCTGACGAAGGCGATGCTGCTTTTCACTGCCTTAAAGCTCATCTCCAAAAAGCACCTTGTTTGGCCACTTATTGCTCTGGGCAACAGCTTGTTTTAGCTACTGATGCATCACAACATGGTATTGGTACTGTTTTATCTCACAAATATCCTGATGATACATAATGTCCTATTGCTTATGCCTCCAAAACCTTAAATGACTGAGTTGCGGTATTCACAAATTGAAAAAGAGGGTCTTGTCATTGTTTATGCTCTTGAGAGGTTTGGTGTCTTTCTCTATGGAAACAAGTTCCATCTTATTATGGACCACAAGACATTGGTCTCTCTATTTCATTCGTCTGTTCCACTCCTGACAAGGCAGAACATAGGCTCCGATGGTAGGCACTTTTTCTCTCTCAGTTTGAATATGACATTCATTTTTGTCCCACTGTTCAGCATGCAAATGCTGATGCCTTATCCATACTTCCTGCGGGCCCTGACCCTGTCTTCGACAAAGATGAGCTGCTTTGTTTTCATTTGGATGAGGCTGAACAGCCCGTTTTTGAGGGCTTACCCATCATGGGACAACACCTGGTGGCAGTCACCACCGAGTATCCTGTTCTACACCAAGTTCTACATAACATAGAAAACGGCATGCTGGACCGTCCTTCTGGAAAAGCGTCAGATCTCTTCCGGAACTACTTCCATCTGCGGCTGGGCCTCTCCCCCCCTCAATGGAGTTATCCTGCTGGCTACCAACAGCGTCTCTTCCTGTGTTGTCGTTCCGGCAATGCTGCGGCCTGCAGTCCTACGTCTTCTACACCAGGGACACTAGGGTGTCTCTAGGACGAAGAATCTCGCTAGATGGAACGTCTACTGGTCCAGACTCAACATGGAAATTGCACACATGGTGGCCGTTTGTCAGACGTGTGGCACAAGCACCTGTACCCAAGTCCTCGCTTTCTCCATGGGTCACACTGGAAAAGCCATGGGACTGCATTCATATAGATTTCGCTGGACCCTTCCTCAACACTTATTGGCACCTAGTCATTCACATCTCTTCGCCCTGGAAGGTTTACCCACTACCATTGTTTCTGATACTGGACCTCAATTCATCTCTTCCGAATTTTTTGACATTTTTGCCCAGAGGGGCATATCCCATATCACCATAACACCGTTCCACCCCCAGTCCAACAGGGAAGTGGAAATCACAAATGAAGAAACATCTCACATTGTCTTCCACTGATGACGCACTCCTGCAAATCCTAGTATCATATCGCTACACTCTGTCCAGGGACCATAGCCCTTGTACTCTCCTCCACCTCCTCACACCCTCACCTTCTAAAGGCACTATCAGCAATCAAGGCAGAAATGTGAAGGGTGCTCCGGTGTGGGTGCGATGCTATGGAAAGCAACCAAAATGGTCACAAGGCCATGTTGTCGCAGGAAGGCCTGGCAGTTGTACACCGTCAGCACTCCTCCAAGAAAGGTGTCTCGCCACACTGACCAACTTCATCCAAGAGTCACCACAGTACCGGTACCGCCCATCAAGGAAGACTTTATGATGGATGTGAGCATGGACCTTCCCCCGAAATGAAGCGGACACTTCCAAGAGCCTAGTGGATTGGACACCACCACAAAAGATGGAACAAGACAACCATGAAGCCACTGATATGCAGATGTCTCCTGTTTTCCCTACGTCTTTCACATATGCACCATCACACACCTCACCACACATGTCACCCATCATCTCATCACAAGCCCGAACAGGTCATTATTGGCCATATGGAAAGGCGCCAACTAGATCTTTCGCAAACAGTGACAAAGAAAAGATGGACGCAGGCTTGCTACAACAAGTAAGTGAAAAACAGAAAGCGGGGAGAAATGTTGTATATCAAGTGTGTGAATTTATATGCTATGCCGCACCCGTTGGCGCTGCGGTAAGAGTGTGAAAGTTCGCAAGTGCCACCTGGCCAGCTGGTGGCGGAAGGACTGAAAGCAGTATGCAGAACAGCAGTTCACATTCTGACTTTTAAGTGTGATGTCCAATTCTCATCTTGATAGCGTCATGCGTGTTGATTATTGAGTATTCGTGTTGTTACAACAGTAATCCTTCTGTGTAATCTGTTCTTAAATCAATCCCTTGAATCAAATTTCCATAGTATTTTATTTATTATACTTTGGGAGTTATTCAGAGAGAGGTTTGATTTACCACAACATATATACCAGTATCATATTTTTATATAGTATATCACATCATATAAGCAAATTGTCATAAAATCTTATTAAGAACACCAATGCCAGCAGTATAAAGGTTAAAAGATTTTATTGTTGTAACTGTTTTATTCAAATAACTTCAATTTTTTACACCTGCACCATCTGGCTTCTACAGCACCTATATTACTCATGCCGTTCTCCCCCCCCCCCCCTCCCTGCCTGCAGTTTGGCGTGGTAAGTCTAGATGAATACACAGACTAAAATATACATATTAGTTGACATACACTTATATCTGTGTATTTGTAGTAATATTTGTATTATATTAATTCTTTTTGAAAAAAAAAATTAAGTACATTTTGCAAATACTGTGTTTGCTCCCTATATGACTATATATCTTTATATACTAAATGCATTGTAATTTCTGTTAAAAATTGCCACAGATCTAAAGATGATGACTCGAAATGTACAATAATAAAAACAAACTATATGTGACCAAGACATTCTAAGAATTCTATTACATGCCAGCTTATGGTCTCTTGTGCAAAACATGGAGGATTTTATCAACCAGGTGGAAAATAAGTAAATCACTTACCATAGTTATTGTATTTATAGATCCTATATTATTATTAACTTTATCATCAGCTATGGGACTACAATGCCATTTTTTCCGTAAGTGGTTACTTCTCATCACACCTGCAAACAAAAAAGGTTGTTAGTATATGTTTGGTGTTTCCACATTCAATCTCTCTATCTTGTTTCACAAGCATTAATGCACACATTATGAAAATAAAAGTCTAACAATTCAGAAAAACCTACACCAGCCAACAAGTAGGCGAGGCGAAACTACGCACAACTTCAGCTGCTGAATTCCAGCTACTGTAACTGTAGCTATGTCTGAAGATCTACAACTACACCACCACCAAGGAAGAAGACATTAACAAAACATTTCTTTAATGATAAGTGCCCTTACACTCACTAAATATTTAACTATCTCTGAATTAGTATGTCATTGTTACGGTGATATTTTCAATTTTAATTACATTACAAATAATACAGACTACACAACAGATGCACCTAATATATAGAAAGTTGTGTTAGTTACACTATTTGTAACTAAAGAACTTCTGAACCAATTTGGCTCAAAATAGGTGAGGAGGTAGCTCAGAAGCAGGAGATTGACATAGGATACTTTTTGTCCTGTTTGATCATAATTTGAGAAAAAGTACGCTTGTAGCTGGGATCATTTTCTTGATTCTGCAACAATCAGATTATTCATTCGCTACTCGCCTAGCGACCAAATATGCTGTAACAGAATGAACAAATACGCTAAGGAGGTTAGAATAAAGGGAGATGGTGTTATGCACACAAGGTTAAAACTGTCAGACAGATTTAACATGAAACATTGTTTCTGTACAGACCCCTCCATATTATTCTTACCTCCGTGGTGTTATTGGTGGTGATCATATCTTTGGAGTATTGCAAAGATAGAATTTATGTTATTTTGTGGTATTTCTTAGTGTTATAGACAAATAAAGTATGGATCATGGTTTATTTTTTAGAACAATGCCTCCACTGCATTGGTGTAATATCAGTCGGCGTAGGTGCAATGCAATCTTACTACGTGTTTGTAGTCAATGAGAGCGACGAAGATTGTACACAGCACTTGGAGGTAAATCAAAAAGAAATTCTCAAGTACATTCAGTTATGACTCTGAAACAAAGGTACAGTCGAGCTCGACTCTCTCAGTTGCAGTTTACAGATGAAATAATTTGGGTCATCGACAAAACAGACAGCGATGCGTGGCAATTATAATTGAACGTTTGGGGTACAGATACTATCCGGCAGTCGATTACTCAGCGGATGCACCAGTTGCTTCAGAACAAACTGTAGCCATCTAAAATTTCGTTGGCTATCTCAAACTTTGCCATGATTGGTCAGCTTCATTTCCAAGATCCAACAGCTGTTGCCAACATACTTATACCATGAATTGTAAAATTTTACCAGTATGTACAGGGTGGGCAACAAAACTTCATTTTCAAATTCAAGGTTTTTTTTCCAGGTTAAAAATAATTATTTTCCAGGTTTTCACGAAAATTTTGCTAAAAGGGGTTAGTAAACAACTATACTGTAAACATATTTTTAAAAAACAAGTCATCCAAGTTGAACCATGTCACGTTGTAATATACACCAAGCAGTGGCGAACGCAGGATTTGTTTGGGAGGGGGGAGGGCAGAGCTCATAAAAATTGTGGCATTGTACCTCAAACTGATCTAAAAAGAACCAGCTCATATTATGAGATTTTCCTCATGGTTTTGGGGGATCTGCAGCCCCATAGACCCCCCCTCCCCCCGCCCCAGATTCGACACTGTATAGTACAGGGTGTACATTTTAACATGACAAACCAAAATAACTAAAAACAGTATATATTCAACAACGGTTTACACCATTATGAACCGCCAGCAGAGGCTTAGGAAATGATACTAAACTTGAACTGTCTCCACCATTTGAAAATGTCTGTCTAGGTGTGTTTGCATTTGTATGTGTGCGAGTATGTGTGTATTTGTTTACCTTCCTTTTTTCCCCCTAAGGTAAGTCCTTCCATTCCTGGAATTGGAATGACACCTTTTCCACTTCCTTCAATCCCATATCCTTCTCTTTCTCCTCTCCTTTCTTCCTCTTTTCCTGAAGAAGCGACCAACGCTTGCGAAAGCTTGCTTTTCTGTGTGTGTGTGTGTGTGTGTGTGTGTGTGTGTGTGATTTTATTTGCGTCTGTCGATGAGCCTGTCCTTTGGGAACTTCCCTACCTAAAACCTCTTTCCTCAATACCCTAGCCAGCTTCATCCTAACCCACAACTTCTTCACTTTTGAGGGCCAGACATACCAACAACTAAAGGGAACAGCTATGGGAACCAGGATGGCCCCCTCGTACGCAAACTTATTCATGGGACGCTTAGAGGAAGCCTTCCTGGATACCCAAGCCTGTCAACCCAAAGTGTGGTACAGATTCATTGATGATATCTTCATGATCTGGACACACAGTGAAGAAGAACTCCAGAATTTCCTCTTCAACCCCAACTCCTTTGGTCCCATCAAATTCACCTGGTCCTATTCCAAATCCCATGCCACATGCCATCTGTCCAACGGCCAACTCCACACATCCGTCCACATCAAACCTACCAATAAACAACAGTACCTGCATTATGACAGCTGTCATCCATTCCATATCAAACGTTTCCTTCCTTACAGCTTAGGTCTTCGTGGCAAACGGGTCTGCTCCAGTCCTGAAGCTCTAAACCAGTACACCAATAACCTAATAACAGCTTTCACATCCCGCAGCTATCCTCCTAATCTGGTAGAGAAACAAATTGCCAGAGCCACTTCCTCATCCCCCCAAATCCAGAACCTTCAACAGAAGAATCCCAGAAGTGCCCCTCTTGTCACCGGATACTTTCTGGGACTGGAGCGGACTCTGAATGTGGCCCTCCAGCAAGGATACGACTTCCTTAAATCCTGCCCCGAAATGAGATCCGTCCTTCATGACATCCTTCCTACTCCACCGAGAGTGTCTTTCCGCCGCCCACCTAACCTTCGTAACCTCCTAGTCCACCCCTATGAAATCCCCAAACCACCTTCCCTACCTTCTGGCTCCTACCCTTTTAACTGCCCCCGTTGTAAAACCTGTCCTATGCACCCTTCCACCACCACTTACTCCAGTCCCGTAACCCGGAAGGTGTACACTATCAAGGGCAGAGCCACTTGCAATAGTACCCACGTGATTTACCAACTGACATGCCTGCACTGTGAAGCGTTCTATGTGGGAATGACCAGCAACAAACTGTCCATTCGCATGAATGGACACAGGCAGACAGTGTTTATTGGTAACGAGGATCACCCTGTGGCTAAACATGCCTTGGTGCATGGCCAGCACATCTTGGCCCAGTGCTACACCGTCCGGGTTATCTGGATACTTCCCACTGACACCAATCCTTCAGAACTCCGGAGATGGGAACTAGCCCTTCAGCATATTCTCTCTTCCCGTTGCCCACCTGGTCTCAACCTCCGCTAAATTCGAATTCCCACTCACCATCTTAACATCTTTGCCTTGGTTCTCTGGACAGAGCCTCTGCCTCAAGTGGCATCTCTGTCTAACTTCTAACTTCTTTGCTTTCTACAGTTCTACGGTATGTCTGCCTAAGTGTACTTGTGTCTGTGTAAATGTGTGGGTGTGTTGTGGTGTCGCACAAGTACAAAGTGCGCGCCACCTACTTTCGCCGCGCGCCGCCATTCACGCACGGCGCGGCGTTCTCACGACGACAGCCACGAGCGCCCTCTGCTGCAACCCCGCTCGTGGCCACCACGGAAAGACACCGGACTTGGGACTGAGATAGCAACCAGTTAGGACCTTCGTAATCAGATAGGCACCAGTGAAGACTTTGCTATTGTACAGGCACTAGGCAGGCCTCTAACAACTATGTATCAACATTCTGCAGTACTATGTAAAAGTTAAGGATTGTTACATTCTGTGCAAAATATATCTCTTTCTAATTTACTCTAGTGTTTGTAGTTTCTGGCTGCTCCCCTCCGTACCTGCACCGGCGTGCTATCTTTGTTACTGTGTCGGTCTCATTCCAATCGGCCACCGACACCTACGACGAGGCTGGGACACCAAAAGCGGTGACGAAGTTGGGACACAAAAGTGGCGACGAGGAGTGATAGAACTTTGGACCAGCCCGCTTGCAGCAGCCAGACAGCAGCAGTCGGAGCACACAGAAATTGCTCCCGCCCACCCACTCTTATTCTAAGATTTTTGGGGGAACATTTTCAGTTACGTGTTTTGTGGACTTTTTTGTTGCAGAGTGTCCTCTTTCATATTGCATTTGTGTTTTGTTATAATTTACTTGTATGCGCGGCGCCTAATCGGTCAGCATGGCCACTACCCCGAACCCAAACTTAATGGAAATTATTCAGTTACAGACGGCGCAAATCACTCAACTACTGCAGGCCGTGTCGCAGTTGACGATACAGGCTGCTCACCAACAACAACAGTCGTCACATCAGCAGCCCACACCTGCCGCTGCACCGCTTCCTACATTTCGCCAGCACAACGAACGTGAGGAAGAATGGAGCGACTATTTCGCACAGTTTCAAGAACTCGTCGCGGCTCATCAAATTACAGGTCAGAGAGTGAAGAACCTTTTCTTATCGATTGTGGGCCCCCAGACCTTCGTACTATTGCAAAAACTTTTCCCTCTCACATCTCCTCGTGATGTAGACTTTGAACAAATTGTAGATGCACTGAATGCTCATTATGAGAGAAAAGTTCTTGTAGCCGCTGCACGATACCGATTTTTCAGACTTAAAAAATTACCGCAGCAGTCACACCAAGAGTGGATTACGGAATTGAAGGGCTTAACCCGCCAATGTAAATTTACTTGCTCTTGTGGACTTTCGTATAGTGACGTGATGTTGAGGGATGCGATTACGCAGAACATTCAGGACCCCAGAATTAGGGCAGCAATTCTAAAACAGTCAGACCCTTCATTAGACAGTGTACTGCAGCTTATAGAAGCGCATGATACTTTTGACTTAGCAGATGTAGAAATGCAAAGCCACAGTGTAAATTCAGTGCGCCACAACGGACGCTTTCCTAGCCG
Organism: Locusta migratoria; assembly: GCA_026315105.1. Lineage (NCBI taxonomy): Eukaryota > Metazoa > Arthropoda > Insecta > Orthoptera > Acrididae > Locusta > Locusta migratoria. Next base: position 334,897,776 of record CM048747.1, on the reverse strand, counting down.
TAGTTCTCAGTATAGCACTAGTGATTCTTATTTTTCTACCAGCCGTGCTGAACAGACAGTGAACAGTAGCCAGTGTAAAAGTGCGACACAAAGGTCGCCCCGTCATGTTAGAAACAGTAATTTGCATAACGGGCGCCAACGCTCATTTCAGAAAAATGTACGTAAATCTTGCCCCCAGTGTGTGTCTCGCCACAAGCGTGCTCATTGCCCTAGTCGCAACGTAACCTGTTATCAATGTGGCAAATCGGGACATGTGCAGTCTGTGTGTATGCAAATTAAAAACTCAAAGAACAGTACCATTAGAAACAGTGCTTCGCAGAGTGCGAGAACAGTTTATTCTGTAAATGTTATACGGGCTGTGGAATTGAACAGTGCTTTCCTTGGATCTCAATTGCAAGACAATATTTCTGTGCCTACGGCAAAATTATATAGTGCACCACGTAGCAAGCGCCGCCGAGCGCGTAAAACAGTGCAACGGAAAAGGGTTCGGGACAAGCAAAATGATTATGTACAGTGCAATCCTGTAGTGAAAATAGTGCCTTCTGCAACTGCTCCTTGTAATAGTGCCCAGTACTGTGTAGCTAGTGACAGTAGACATCAAGTAGCTACTCAAAAGAGTAGTGCAGTAGTTAGTGACTCTGTAGTAGCCTCGCATTGCGCGGACGCCGATCCGGCGGTAGTGCCATCTAGTGACAGTGTTGTTAATCCGCTGCGTGCTGAGTCTGCGCCGCTTACTTTACTACGCGGCCCACACAAGCGCAGTAAACAAACCGTAGCAGACGTTGCCCACATTCGCGCACCTGTCGAGCGCCACAAGCAAAAACTGTTTGTGACTCTCTTCATAGAAAATAAGACGGTGCAATTTCAGCTTGATACTGGTTCCGCTGTCACATTAATAAATAAAGATACTTATGAACTTCTGGGTTCGCCAAAATTGTCGCCGTCACAACAAGTGTTAACAGCTTATACAGGTCAAAATATTCCCGTGCTAGGAACGTGTAGCCTGCCTGCCTCTTTTCAAGGTGTAACAAAAACAATTGCTTTTGTAGTTCTTCAGGCCAAATCGACTCAGAACATTTTTGGACTAGATGCTTTTGACTTGTTTGGTTTATCAATTCAAAGAGATGTGCTTCAAATTTCGTCAATAGTGTCCCAGGATAAAATCAATGCATTGTGTGAAAAATATAGTGACTTGTTTTCGCCGGAACTAGGTTGTGCAAAAGACTTCGTGGCACATGTAACTTTAAAAGAATCTGCAGTTCCAAAATTTCGTAAAGCTAGTGCCTATCGCCTTGCGTGATACAGTTGCCGAAGAACTTAAACGTTGGCAAGATAGTGGGGTGATTTCTCCTGTTTCTGCGAGTCAGTGGGCCTCGCCTATAGTAATTATACCCAAGCCGTCAGGAAAACTTCGTCTCTGTGCAGACTTTAAATCAACAGTGAACAGTCAAACAATTGTGGACACTTATCCCCTGCCCAGACCTGAGGAACTGATGGACAAATTAGGACAGTCTCGCTTCTTTTCTAAGATTGATTTAGCAGAGGCATACTTACAAATTCCGCTTGATGACGAGTCAAAAAAATTTTTCGTCATTAATACTCACATGGGCCTTTTTCAATTTCAACGCCTACCCTTTGGCAGTTCTTCCGCCCCCGCTATTTTTCAGCGTTTTTTTGGAACAGCTGACAGTTTCTGTACCGTGTTGTTCGAACTATTTAGATGATATTGTGGTATCCGGACGTACAGTTGAAGAACATTTAGCAAACCTGGAGTGCCTTTTCAAAGTGTTGACTGCAGCAGGTCTACGTTGCAATAAAGCAAAGTGTTCGTTTTTTTCAAACTGAAATAGAGTACCTAGGCCATGTGATTAATGCACAAGGAATCCATTCCTTAGTCACATCTTCGAGCAATCAAAGACTTGCCTCCTACTAAGAATGTGCACGAATTGCAAGCAGTAACGGGAAAACTTAACTATTATTTCAGATTTATTCCCAATGCGTCTCAGATTGCAGCTCCACTGCATCACTTACGTGGGAAGAATGTTCCTTTTGTATGGTCTAAAGATTGTCAGGTTGCCTTTGACAAAGTCTGCACTACTCAGTGATGCATGTTTGATTCCCTTTGACCCACAGAAGCCTGTAGTGTTAGCAGTTGATGCCTCGTCGTACCGTCTGGGTGCAGTTTTGTCGCACCGTATTGGATGTCACGATCGTCCTATTGCCTTTGCATCCAAGCTACTGACGCCAACGCAACAGAATTACAGCCAGATAGAAAAGGAGGCCTTAGCAATCATTTACGGCGTCACAAAGTTTCATCATTATCTCTATGGCAGAAAATTCTATTTGTTGACAGACCACAAGCCTCTCACGTCGTCGTTCTCACCCACAAAGCCAATTCCGCCACGAACGGCACAAAAGCTTCAGAGATGGTCCTTGATATTGTCTAATTATCAGTATGAGATTTTGTACTGGCCTACCACTAAACACGCCAACGCGGACACACTTTCCCGACTTCCGGTTGGCCAGGATGTGTCATTTGATTCTTCAGAAATGGCATGTTGTCAGATAGACTCCAGAGATGCTTCCGCTGTCGCAGATTTCCCTTTGAACTCTCGTCGGGTTGCACAGGAAACAGCTGCGGATGCAGACTTACGTGTGGTAGCACGTTTTGTTTGCTTTGGTTGGCCTGCCAGAGCCAAACACATTGATCGGCCTCTGGTTCGACGTTATTTTGCACAACGTCATGCATTATCTTTAAGTCAGGGTGTACTGTTGTTGCATACCGACAACGACCAAGCAAGAGTGATTGTTCCTCGTTCCCTGCAACGAGAAGTGTTACGCCTCCTGCATCAAGGACATTGGGTCATTGTTAGGACAAAGCAACTGGCCAGACGTCATTGTACCTGGGTTGGTATGGACGCTCAGATAGAGAGCATGACATCACAGTGTACAGTTTGTGCGGAGCATCAGGCGGCTCCTCCACAGCGTTGCAGCATGCCACATGACTCTCAGACTGGCCACGCCCCAAGGGACCATGGCAACGTTTACATATTGACTTTGCCGGACCTTTCTGGAATACGTGCTGGTTAATTGTTGTAGACGCTTTCAGCAAGTTTCCTTTTGTGATTGCCATGAACTCAACGACAGCTTCTACTACAATCAGTGCCTTAACATCAGTGTTTTGTATCGAAGGCTTGTGACAATGGACCTCAGTTTGTTAGTGCGGAATTTCAAGAGTTTTGTCGTGTGAATGGCATTCAGCATATTACCACTGCACCTTTTCACCCTCAGTCCAATGGTGAAGCAGAACGTTTCGTTCGAACATTCAAGTCTCACATGGAGAAGATGAAAGGTCAGCACTCCAGGCAGCAAGCTCTTCAAATTTTCCTGTCTACGTATCGGTGCATGCCACATGACGGCCCGTCTCCTGCCGAGCTGCTACACGGCCGCCGTCACCGCCCGTCCCACCAGTAACGCCCCCGCCCAGGCCCTCCTCCCACTGCCGTCGCCGTGGCCCTCAGCCCTACGCCACGACGGCGCGGCGGTTTGGGGGGGGAGGGGTGTGGTGTCGCACAAGTACAAAGTGCGCGCCACGGAAAGACACTGGACTTGGGACTGAGATAGCAACCAGTTAGGACCTTCGTAATCAGATAGGCACCAGTGAAGACTTTGCTATTGTACAGGCACTAGGCAGGCCTCTAACAACTATGTATCAACATTCTGCAGTACTATGTAAAAGTTAAGTATTGTTACATTCTGTGCAAAATATATCTCTTTCTAATTTACTCTAGTGTTTGTAGTTTCTGGCTGCTCCCTTCCGTACCTGCACCGGCGTGCTATCTTTGTTACTGTGTCGGTCTCATTCCACTCGGCCACCGACACCTACGACGAGGCTGGGACACCAAAAGCGGCGACGAAGTTGGGACACAAAATGTGTGTGCATTTATTTACCCTCCTTTTTTTTCCCCCAAGGTAAGTCTTTCCTGTCCCTGGATTGGAATGGCTCCTTACCCCCTTCCTTAAAACCCTCATCATTTCCTTTTCCCTCTCCTTCCCTTCTGCCTGATGAAGCAGCTAGGCTGCGAAAGCTAGCATTTGTGTGTGTGTGTGTGTGTGTGTGTGTGTGTGTGTGTGTGTGTGTTTATTTGTTGCTATTACTGCCTGTGCCCCTTCGCCTGGTAAGTGTACTTCATCTATATATATATATATTTTTTTTTGACTTACCGAAAGTACAGGCTCATCAATAGAAACATCAAACACACACAAAAACACACAACCATTCGAATGGTTGTGTGTTTTTGTGTGTGTTTGGTGTTTCTATCGACGAGCCTGTACTTTAGGTAAGTCAAAAATCTTTATTTTATACCATTTTCCCACCTGGAAGGTCTCCTTCTATATATATAGAAAAGAGATGACTTACCAAAAGGACCGGCTCGTCGAGAGAAACAAATAAAGTCACACACAAACACACATACAAGCTTTCGCCACCACTGGCAGCTTCTTCAGGAAAAAGAGGAAAAAAGGGGAGGAAAAGGGAAGGATATGGGTTTTAAGGAAGTGGAAAAGGAGTCATTCCAATCCCAGGAGTGGAAGGACTTACCTTAGTGGGAAAAAAGGAAGGTAAACAAATACACACACACTCAGACATATCGAAACGCAAACACACCTAGACAGACATTTGTGAAAAGCAAAGAAGTTGGACAGAAGTTTCCGTCTCTCTCTCTCTCTCTCTCTCTCTCTCTCTCTCTCTCTCTCTCTCTATATATATATATATATATATATATATATATATATAGAAGAAGTCACTTACCAGGCGAAAGGGCACAGGCAGTAATAGCAACAAATAAACACACAGACACACACACACACACACACACACAAAAATGCTAGCTTTCGCAGCCTAGCTGCTTCATCAGGCAGAAGGGAAGGAGAGGGAAAAGGAAATGATGAGGGTTTTAAGGAAGGGGGTAAGGAGCCATTCCAATCCCGGGACAGGAAAGACTTACCTTGGGGGAAAAAATGGAAGGTAAATAAATGCACATACACCCACACATTTACACAGACACAAGTACACTTAGGCAGACATACTGTAGAACTGTAGAAAGCAAAGAAGTTAGAAGTTAAACAGAGATGCCACTTGAGGCAGAGGCTTTGTCCAGAGAACCAAGGCAAAGATGTTAAGATGGTGGGTGGGAATTCGAATTTCAAAACCAGGTGGGCAACGGGAAGAGAGAATATGCTGAAGGGCTAGTACCCATCTCCGGAGTTCAGATTGTTCCCAGTGATGGTTTTCAGTTTCCAGAGCCCATACACTCATATAAGTTTTGCCCTGGAAAACTCTAGCTAAAAGATCAATGAATGTTAATGACCCAATATGCATAATAATGCACAATGTTGTAGGGCGAGTTCTTGAACTTCGAGGAGATGAAATCGAGAATGCAAAAACATATCTGGAGCAACAGCCGTGTGGTATTTGCATTGTAGTGTCATCTGGTAAAATAACACAACAGCAGATTTTAATGAAAACATTATTTTGTTTTAATGAATTTGTTTCATTTTTTAAATTCTTATAGTACTAAACAGACAGTGAAATATATATTGTGGAAAGCAACAGACTTCCGTTTGTTTATGGAAAATTAAAAATGTTCAAATGTTTGCAGAGCTTATGGGACTTAACTACAGGGCCATCAGTCCCTAAACTTACAAACTACTTATGAACTAGCTAATACTAAGAACGGCACAAATATCCATGTGCGAGGGGGGATTCGAACCCCCGACCATAGTGGATTTATGGAAAGTTTATGTTTCTTGCTTCTTGCGTGGCTGTTCAAATCACTCTTCCCCATTGAAGAAATATTTATCTTTGCGTTGTACCAAGAGCATAATTCATTTGTTTGTGATTTGGGATCACATGTAACCCACAGATACAGTGTCCCGTATGAGCTCTGATAATGAGTTATACTTTGTTTTGACATGATGGCCAAACACTTCACTCTTAAATACGTTGAATTGCTTCATCTGTGTGGGCACAGGTAAGGTCGATTCACACTTGGATTCACTCGAATGTTCTCCGCAACGATTGTTTCAGTCTGTTCCATCTCAGAAAGATGTAGCGGCGTTAGTCTCTATATATATTTAACGATATTTTGAATGTATTGTTATAACACAGCTGTTAAAGCAATAAATTACAACTGAAAGAAATTGCCTTTTCGCAAAAGTCGCGTACCATATTACAGAGTTATAGTTACAACTTTCTGGAGGACAATTAGCATGTAAAAAAGTCACAATCAACAATGTCAGAACTGTATTTCATATGGGCCCGGCTAGTGCTCACTAGGTGGCGTTGCGTGTACGTATGCTTTTTGAAAACCTATTAACATATAACGAGGGGAATAATCTTTTGTGTTGACCATAAAATAATTAATTAATGCTGTTCCTGCTCTATGGTTGACAGGTTCTCAATGGACCCTAGTCCGCTAAGTAAATTAATTATCCTCGTAATTGTTACGACTCATTGGCGCTAGCCGGGCCCACATGAAAAACAGTTCAGCCATCAACAATACGTACACGATGACTGTGTTTACTATATATATATTACCAGTCACAGGAATCGTCTATAATTATTACTAACGAACATAGGTGCCGACTTATGAAAATCTTGGGGTATGCTCAGTGGCATATTCAGGTATTTCTAAAGAAAAATAAATAAATAAATTAATACAAAGCAAAGGCCAAAACCTAATACACAAAACATACACGCTATCGATTGCATATCACCGTCACCATCATGATTATAAGTCAAAGTCCTTTTGTATTTCACTATTTTCTTATATAAAAAAATAGAAAACTTATGACTTAGCCAAAGGACAGGCTCGTCGAGACACAAATAAAATCACACACACACACATATACACAAGCTTTCGCAACCATTGGTCGCTTCTTTAGGAAAAGAGGAAGAAAGGAGAGGAGAAAGGGGAGGATATGGGTTTTAAGGAAGTGGAAAAGGTGTCATTCCAATCCCAGGAGTGGAAGGACTTACCTTGGAGGGGGGGGGGGGGAAGGAAGGTAAACACACACACACACACACACACACACACACACACACACACACACAAACGCTAACACACCTAGACAGACATTTGTAAAAAGCAAAGAAGTTGGACAGAGATACCACTTGAGGCAGAGGCTCTGTCCAGAGAACCAAGGCATCAAAGATGGTGGACAGGAATTTGAATTTAGTGGAGGTTGAGACCAGGCGGGCAATCAGAGGAGAGAATAAGCTTAAGGGCAAGTTTCCATCTCCAGAGTTCTGAAAGGTTGGTGTCGGTAGGAAGGGCTGCCCTAAGCACACGCTTCCACCAACACTTACTCCAGTCCAGTAACCTGGAAGGTGTACACGGTCAAGGGCAGAGCCACACACGATAGCACCCACGTGATTTACCAACTGACATGCCTGCACTGTGAAGCGTTCTATATGGGAATGACCAGCAACAAACTATCCATTCGCATGGATAGTCACAGGCAGACAGTGTTTGTTGGTAATGAAGATCACCCTGTGGCTAAACATGCCTCGGTTCACGGCCAGCACATCTTGGCGCAGTGTTACACCGTCCAGGTAATCTGGATACTTCCCACTGACACCAAGCTTTCAGAACCCCCGTGATGGGAACTTGCCCTTCAGGTTATTCTCTCCTCCTGTTGCCCACCTGGTTTCAACGTCCGCTAAATTCAAATTCCCGCCCGCCATCTTTAGAATCTTTGCCTTGGTTCTCTGGACAGAGCCTCTGCCTCAAGTGGTATCTCTGTCCAACTTCTTTGCTTTTTACTAATGTCTGTCTAGGTGTGTTTGCATTTGGATATGTGTGAGTGTTTGTGTGTCTTTGTTTACCTTCCTTTTTCCCCCCTAAGGTAAGTCCTTCCACTCCTGGGATTGGAATGACACCTTTTACACTTCCTTAAAACCCATATCCTTCCCTTTCTCCTCTCCTTTCTTCCTCTTTTCCTGAAGAAGCAACCAACGGTTGTGAAAACTTGTATGTGTGTTTGTGTGCGATTTTATTTGTCTCTCTCGATGAACCTGTCCTTTGGGTAAGTCATTTGTTTTCTATTTTTTATATTTGTTTATCCCACCAGGAAAGTTTCCTTCTATAATTTTCACTATATACATTTTAACGATTTTCACAACGCAAGACATTAACCATTTTAACCCCAAATTTTCTTGATTTGTGAACAAAAATATTTCTTTGCATATATCTATAAATAATGATTGGATTAATGTATATTGGACAGAATTTTCGATTATTTTTAGTTTTTGGATGGAAAGTTGGGATGACTACAAATGGCAGTGTGCAGGATATGTTTCCTTTATCGTAACATTTTCAAATTGTTGCCTACTAATTAAGACATTGGACAATTATTTAGTAATAAAGTTTTAAAATTATTTTGTTTCCTTTACCTTGCTACAATTATTTGAAAGTACTGTTGCATTTACTCCAACTTAGACATCAAACGACGATATATATTTTGACAATGCATTGTAGCCTAATGCTTTTTGTTTCCTCAAGGTAACAGTAAAAGATCTAGTCACAATGACTTATTGGAAACCTTGAAATGTTATTTACAATCTTTTAACAAATGGTTGTGGCTAGACGGACAGATAAAGATGAGAGGTGGAAAAGGGTTAAGATGTAATTCCATGCACAGGTGACAAGTCGAAAAGAGCAGCAGAAACTAAGGTCTGACTACTATGTTCAATTGTTGACAAATTGTTGAAGCCTGAAAATACAAATTCAGGAAAAAAAAAAATCCTATTACTAGCTGTTGCGTTTGGAGAATTTTGTAGAGCTGCCAATTAAAACACAAAGACATTCGCAAGTTTTTATGAGGACTGACTGATTAAAGAATGCTTTAGCTATAAGGGATAAGGCAGTCTTCGCAGCAAGTATGTCGGCTCACTGGTAATGTATGTGGTTGTCAAAAGGTTATCTCAAAAGATACCGGGAATTAAATTTGTAGTGTAAACATTTTCAATGTATCATACCAAACCCACTTCATTTTTAGTAATTTAATACAATTAAAGGTTGCCGCCATCACTTTAAAATACTGACTTGACAAGTGGAATTCCATTAACATTCGAATTATTTAGAAAACGGTCACTTCACTCACATGTGAACATGAATTTTAATGCCTACGAATTCAATTACCTGTTTAAAATAATCTATTTAGGGTGGTGTCTTACAAAAGCCAGCCGGCCATCAATGGGATGAGAGAGTCAATTTTAATTACAGTCAAGAAATATAACGTAAAGAAAAAATGATACCAAAATTTTCAGTGAGTTATGCCTAGCACACCCATTCAGATTTTGGCGTATGCTTCAGCGACCAAGCATACCTGTAGTTGGCGCCTATGCTAACGAAGCATCACAATACCAAATTTTACAGAGTTTATAATTAAAATCAACAAAACACTTTCATGAAGAGATTTTTCAACACGGAATCAGACAAATGAGATCTGTGTTGATGAGTATCACTGGGGAAGGGGGGGGGGGGCGCAATTACGAAAATTGCTAAAATGTAGTACAAATAAATATCGCCTTTCATTCTAGCTGTGATTTCGTAGTCGCGCCTTACGATAACATCACGTTTCTTCGACGTAGATTGCGAGGAACTGAGTCGCATGGTTCAACAACACTTCGAGATAAATACAGAAATAGATAACGGAATACGTAACCTATAAGTATAAAACTTTTTAAATGGCCCGGGAATATATTTGAAAATGTTTTTGTACACAAAAATGAAGCGATGAATATTACAATTAATGCTTTCAAAATGCTGAGGCTGAAAACCACATAAAAAAATGCCAATCAGAATCAAATTGGAGTTTTAATTTCCGTGTGACTGCTCAAAACATATTCCATATGATGTCCTTATTTTCTGCAAGAAGCTGAAATCAAGAAACATTATATTCCATATATGATCAAGGTGTTTCCGGGGTCACATTCAGAACGTTTTGCACAATGCATGTCTTCAATGCAGTTTGCAATCACAACACTGAGCACAGCATCTTTCAGATAGCCCCACAGCCAGAAGTCATATAGATTATGATCAGGTGATCGGTATGGCCAGACTGTACATAAATGGTGCCATCTTGCATAAAAATGATCCTATCTACACTGCTGTAGAGCCAGAATGATGTGGTTGTACAAAAGACACACATTGTGCTTACCAGATACGGAGAATGTAACAGGAGAGCGGCAGCCGGAAATGACGGTTGTGTAACTGTGAAGTATGCATGTGTGATTGCTTTTATGTTCTTTGTTCTGAAGAAGGCCATGGCCAATAGCTTAAGTGTTGTATGTGTGTGTCTTTTTATGTACCTGCCACAGCTTGCCATTACGTCTTCATGGTGGTTGTAAACTGTCATTATTATAATGTTTAATTCCAACCTGGTATTTTGATTATTAGATTCTTGTAGAACAGCTTTACAAGCAGAGAGTGATCCTGCATTGAAACAATCATGGCAAACTTTTCAGATGTGAAGTGTGGAAAAGCATGTACCTGAGGTAATATACCAACTTCAATGGGTGGGCACATCACAGGTGTTTTCATTTCATTTACATATTCTGACATACACAGCACCATCTGTTGATGAATTTTCATGCTGTCTTTTTTTCTTCTGCCATACAGTTTCCCCCTTCTCTGATAATATTCTGTTGCAATTTGACTTCATTCTGACCAGTGGTATTACTTTTACAGTGTTTTTAATGTTTAATTATAATCACCCTGTATATTATGTTTTACTAAAATTTCTGAGACTATAGTAAAAGTGAAATCAGATGGAAGTTTAATGGTACTGTTATTTCTTTATACAAAGGTTTAAATTCAAGAAATTTCAAGCATTAAGGATAAGTTCCCTTGATAAAAGATTAGTTTCACGAATAACTGAAAACGTTTCCAAACTCAGAGGCACATTGCTTAATCAACTTTGTTGATACACCTGGTGTACCTAAAGTCTGAGACCACTTTCAATTATTTATTGCACAAGGACCAAACATTGTACAGATGACATACATCTATCATTTTAAAGAGAAACCCTGAAAGTTTTTTTTCCCTTCACTTTGTGTGTCTTGCCACAGTGTAGTTTGGCAATTTGCTGATAGTCGTCACTAGTCACAAACATGCCAAGTTTAGGTGTGGAGCAAGCTTTCTGTCTGTTGGAATTCAACAAAAACAATTGTGCTATAGCTATTCAACAGATGTTCAGAACCAAGTATGGTAGGAAGCCACCAACAAGAAAGGCCATTTACAATTGCACAACAAATTTGTTACAACAGGTTGCTTGTGCCCGACAAAGCATCTGGCATCTCTGGTGAGTAAAAACCTATCCTTTCCTTTATTAATTGATTAACCCATGTCTTCTTTATAGCCTTTACCCTGATCTGGGTTAGGAGAAAATAATTTTCAAATAAGTTAAGGATATAGTAAGTGTTGGATTTCTCATTCATGTTATCATTGTACACACAACTCCAATTCATATCTTTTGGCTTACTTACCATCCTCTTGAATTCAAATGTAGTAGCTTTCATATCCAGACCAATATTAAAATTTAGTAATTTGAATTGCTTGTTGTGATTTAAGAGACTACTTATGTGTTTTATAATACACTTTTGTTCATTAGACATTCACATAAAAATATTAACAGCTGCCTTTGAGCCTTACACTATTTTACTTTGAAAGTTAACAGTATAATTTCAATGACAATGACACCAATTTCCAAATTACTGCAATGCCCCAGTGAAGCTATTCTCATCCCTCCCTTTCTCATCCTTCATCCTTGCTACAATCAATGGTGCAATTATTGAGAAAGTTTAGATAACTAGCTTTTATGACAGTTTGATCTCATTTAAGGATCATAAATGACAAGATAAGAAAAATCAGAGCTTGTGCTCCATTTGCAAGAGAAACAGGAAAGGCAATGATTATGGGCATTACAAAGCAACTCACCACACTGCACTTTTTCATGGCTTTAAGAGTATGTATGTACACACAGAGGTAGAAACAGTCCGAAAATATGAGTTTACAATTACAATCCGAATATTCACTTATTTTTATATAATATTCGGATTGTAATTGTAAACTCATATTTTTGGACTGTTTCTACCCTTGTGTGTACAAGACTTGACTTAGTCTTGAGGGGTACATATAATGACAGTGTGAAATTACATTAAAATTAGATTTCTGAATTTTAAGCAAAGATAAACAGATACATTCCTCCAGGAAGAAATTGGAACATAAGGTGACATGAGTTAGAAAATTTCTACAACTAGGCAACGCCTTTCACAGAAAATGTTAAACATGAACTGTTGAAAAGACAGTCAAAAGTTCCAGACACTCTTACACAGAAAAACCACCACCAATATGAATCAAAGTTGCTTTTCTCGCACAACAGAATTTTAGGACACAGTGGTTTCAAAATATTGAAAGATCTTGATACATTACTCCTGTGTGGTAAGGTTGAAGAAAAAGACAGATGTACATATTATATTTAAAACTTACCATTATCCCTCTGAGGAGTACATTTCTGCCTACATAGTTTAAAATGTCGACTGTGGCTAAATTGTTTGAAACTGGTTTTAACCCATATTTTCTGGAAAAAAAGAGAGATGATTAGTACAAATAATACATGGAAATAAAAATCAGTAAAGTAGTCCTCCACAGTAAGTTCAGTTCTCATATTACTTTGGCTTATTGAAAATGCTCCTAATGGTGATGGTATCATATACCCTCCCACTCACCAGCGAACCAGTTTATAGTCTCTCTTTACATAATGGTGGGAACTAAGAAAAGGGATTCCTTCTTGGAAATGAAAAGTCATTTACGTCTCTGGTGTAACTATAACACTTACCTAACTTTAATACAACCTTACCTTCCACCTTCCCATTCTGATGTTGCTTCTTGAGATCTTTATTCTTTTCAACATCTATGAAACAAAATTGATTGTTGTATTTTGCTTCAATAACTTAAATCAACCTAAAGTTGTATATGAGCATGTTGCAAATAATGATCTTTCAACAAAGCTACAGCTATAATTTGAACCTTTGTATTATGACATGGGGGATTGATAACCCAGCAGTTTAGCCCCCTTTAAAAACCCAATGATAACAATAACAAATATTATGACATGTCGACTTTGAGATACAAAATATACCGTTTCTATCCTTATTCCAAAGGAGGAAGTTAATTCAGACTGAGAGCATTATTTGGTTAGCTATTAATGAAGGAAAATCTCACAATGAATGCTCTAGTTTGTTGTATGTGGAGATTGGTGTGGAAGTTGTTAGCTAAGGACATTTACAAGGTGTGATGGTGAGTAAGCACTGTAAAAAGACTTGCCATACCTACTGGGCTGCACAACAGGACAGCAGCACATTTGAAACAAGCATGGCATAAAAAATTTTATTTTGCACATATGTGAGAAGCAACAAAAAATATGACTGGTTCCAGTCAATAAGGTACAGCTGGTTGCTGTAGCACAAGTTTGGTCTTGTCAGCTGGTGGTGACATCAGCCACTATGGCAGCTGAACATAGGCAAACTGTTGTTCTTTGTATACAAGAAAGAACAAGCGGTATAGAGAAGAGTACATGGTAGCAAATGATAAGACAGTTGAAATACAATTCCAATAATGTTCAGATATGATCTATATGTTCAATACGAAAGGAGGTACTGAAACAAACAAAACTGAATATGATAAAATGGTTAAATGATTTATATACTGAAAAGAATTCCGGTAAGAAATTGTGACATGTACTATGAAGACTGTTTAGTTATTTTATGGATCTGACCAATTGCTTTATGCACAGTACACTAGCCATCATGACTTGCAATCTGCACTGATGATGTACCATCATAGGAACAAAATCAATATGTGAATTTTTGTAAAATAAATATTTCATATCGCCTGCCAAGCTGAAATGTCTTATTTTTTATGAAATATTGTGATGGACTGGGAAAATAACCGTAATGGAATCAAATTGCAAGATTAATTATTTACAGAAGAATGGCAAATCTGGTACTATCTGACCTCTGAGTTCAATTTAGATTTACAAGAAATGTAGGAACACATGAAGTAATACCTACCTTAATCTCAGAAAATGGGTTGAGGATGGCAAAACTGCATTTTTAACTTTTGTAGATTTGGGAGAGGTAAGATATAAGGAACAAAAAGTTATAGTTGACTTTTACAAAAAAACAGACAGCAATTATAAGAGTTGAAGGCCATGAATGGGAAAAATTGGTTTGGAAGGCAGAAAGACAGGGTTTTAGCCTTTCCCCCAAAAATTATTCCATCTGTACATTGAGCAAGCTGTGATGGAAAACAAGGAGAAATTTGATGAAGGAATTAAAGTTAAGGGTGCAGAAGTAAAAACTGCTGTTAGCCAATGACGTTGTAACTCTGTCAGACAGTAAAAGACCTGAAAGAGCAATAGAATGAAATGAACATTGTCTTATTGAAAGCAAGATATAATATGAACAAAAGGAAAAAAAAAATTACGGGTAATGGAATGTCGTCTAAGAAAATCAGACGATGCTGAAGGAATTAAATTAGGTAACATTAGACATCAACATAACATCTCTCTTGCAGCGTCTGTCACTTGACATTTCTAATTATCTCTGTGACGCTTTTGCACTTAGAATATACAATGGAGAACAGTACGCTTTGCTATAGGCTCATTTACCATCTTCTATCAACCCTACCACATACGGATATAATACTGATGAACAATACTTAAGTGTTGGCTGAATGTGAGTTTTGTAACTTACTTCCTTTGTTGATGGACTACACTTCCTGAGAATTGTTCCAATAAATATCAACCTGCCATCTGCTTTACCCAAGACTGATTTTATATGGCCATTCCATTTTAAATCGTCCTTCTGCCTATCCCTAAATATTTTATGGGATCTTTCTTTCTATGTAAACAAAGTACTTTACATTTGTTTTCATTGGGGCTAAATTGCCATTCCCTGCACCAACCATCAATACACTGCAGATCATCCTGCATTTTGTTACCCTTACCCAAGATTGCAACATCTGGAGAAATTACAGTACCAACCGCAAAAAGGCTCACTGAACTCCAGATATTATTTACAAGTTCATTACATATATTGTGAAATGCAATGGTCCTGCAACACTCCCCTAGATTGCACCTGCAATTATTTTTATGTCTGAAGAAATCTTTCCATTGATATGACTTGCTGAATTCTGTAAGCTAGAAATGCCTTAATCCAGTCACACATTTAATCTGATATGGCGTATGTTCACACTTTGGTCATCAGGCGACAATGTGGAATGGTATCAAATAACTTGCAGAAGACAAGAAACATGCTAACTACCTGGGATCCTGTATCGACTGCCCTCTGGATCTCACGGATGAATAGTGCGAGTTGTATTTCACACGATTAATCAATTCAGAAACTAAATTGATTCCTACAAAGGAGGTTTCTGGTCTCCAGTAGTGACATACTATTTGAACATAAAATGTGTTTAAAGTTCTGCAACTGACGTCAGAGATACAGGCGTATAGTTCTGCGCATCTGATCTACAGCCCTTCTTGTAAACAGGCAAGACCTGACATTTTTTTCCAACCCTTAGGGTTGAAACACAGACATTGCCGAGGTGGGGTGGCTTGTGTGCCTCAACGACACGTAGCCGTGCCTCAACGACACGTAGCCGTGCCTCAACGACACAGATAGCCGTGCCATAGGAGCAACCACAGTGGAGGGGTATCTGTGGAGAGGCCAGACAAATGTGTTGTTCCTGAGAAGGGGGCAGCAGCCCTTTTAGTAGTTACAGGGGCAACAGTCTGGATGAATGACTGAGCTGGCCTTGTAAAATCAGCTAACTTGACAGCCACACAGTTACTGCGAATGGCTGAAAGTAAGGGGAACAACAGCCACTACTTTTCCCGAGGATATGCGTCTCTACTGTATGAAAATATGATGATGGCATCCTCTCGGGTAAAATATTCCGGAGGTAAAATAGTCTCCCATTCAGATCTCTGGGCAGGGACAACTAAGGAGGATGTTGTCATCAGAAAAGACAATACTTACATTCTACGGATCGGAGTTTGGAATGTTAGATCCATTAATCGGGTACGAAAATTAGAAAATTTAAAAAGGGAAATGGATATGTTGAAGTCAGAAATAGTGGAGATTAGTGAAGTTCAGTGGCAGGATAAAAAGGATTTCTGGTCAGGTGAGTACAGGATATAAATACAAAATTAGTTGGGGGTATCACAGGATTAGGACTGATAATGAATAAGAAAATAGGAATGTGGGTAAACTACTATGAGCAGCACAGTGATCCCATTATCATTGTCAAGACAGATACGAAACCAACACTGACGACAGTAGTACAGGTTTATATGCCAACTAGCTCTGCCGATGATGAGGAGATTGAAAAGAGGTATAAGGAGCTACAGGAAATTATTTAGACAATTAAGGGAGAGGAAAACCTAATTGTGATAGGAGACTGGAATTCGGTACTAGAAAAAGGAAGAGAAGGAAAAATAGTAGGTGAATATGGACTGGACAGAAAGGAATGAAAGAGGAAATCACCTGGTAGAATTTTGCACAGAACATGATTTAATCGTAACAAACACCTGGTTTAAGAATCACAAACGAAGGTTGTATATGTGGAAGAGACCAGAAGACACCTGAAGGTATCAGATAGATTCTATAATGGTAAAATATAAGTTCTAGAACGAGGTTTTAAACTCTAAGACATACCCAGGAACATATAAAGACTCTGGCCGGAACTTATTGGTCATTAACTGTAGGCTGAAACTGAAAAAACTGCAGAAAGGTAGGAAAATGAGGAGATGGGACTTGGATAAATTGAGGGAACCTGAAGTTCTTAAGAATTTCAGAGGGAGCTTTAGGCAACAATTGACAGAAATGGGGGGAAATAAAACAGTAAAGATGAATGGGTAGTATTGAGAGATGAAACAGTGAAGGCAGCAGAGGACAAAATAGGTAGAAAGGCAAGACCTACAAAAAAAAAAAAAAAAAAAAAAAAAAAAAAAAAAAAAAAAAAAATCCTTGGATATCACAGGAAATTCTAAATTTTATTGATGAAATGAGAAAATAAAAAAAAATGTTGTAAATGAAACAGGCAAAATGGAGTACAGACAACTAAGAAATGAGATTGACAGGAAGTGCAAAATGGCTAAGCAGGAGTGTCTAGAAGCCAAATGCAAATCTGTCGAAGAATGTACAAGGGGAAAATTAGATACTGCCTACAGAAAAATAAGAGACATTTGGGGATAAGAAAAGGAGCTCTATGAATATCAAGAACTCTGATTGAAAACCAGTTCTCAGCAAAGAAGGAAAAGCTGAAAGGTGGAAAGAGTACATCGAGGTGCTCTACAAAGGAACTGAACTTAGAGACAATGTTATAGGAAGGGAAGAGGAAGTAGATCAAGATGAAATAGGAGATACTATATTGAGAGATGAATTTGACAGAGCCCTTAAAGACCTAGGTCAGAACAAGGCCCCGGGAGTAGATGACATTCCCTCAGAGCTACTAAAGTCTCTGGGGGAGCCAGCCATGGCAAAATTATTTCACCTGGTGTGTAAGATGTATGAGACAGGCGAAATACCTTCAGACTTTAAGAAAAGTGTAATAATCCTCGTTCCAAAGAAATCAGGCACAGAAAGGTGTGAAAATTACGGAACCATCAGTTTGATAAGTCAAGGTTGCAAAATTTTAACACGAATTATCTACAGGAGAATGGAAAAGCTGGTAGAAGCTGACCTCGGGGAAGATCAGTTTGGATTCAGGAGGCATGTAGGAACCTGGGAGGCAATACTCACATTACGACTGATCTTAGAAGATAGATTAAGGAAAGGCAAAACTACATTTTTAGCTTTTGTAGATTTAGAGAAAGCTTTTGACAATTTTGACTGGAATACACTCTTTCAAATTCTGAAGTCAGCAGGGGTAAAATACAGGGAAAGGAGAGTTATCTACAACTTGTACAAAAACCAGACCACGGTTATTAGACTCTAAGGGCATGAAAAGGAAGCGTTAGTTGGGAAGGGAGTAAGACAGGGACGATAAACAGTGTGGACAGGAAGAGAATAGAGGCTTTTGAAATGTGGTGCTACAGAAGGATGCTCTGAAGATTAGGTGGGTAGATGGCAAAACTAATGAAAAGGTACTGAAAAGAAATGGCTAGAAATGGAATTTTTGGCATACCTTGACTAAAAGAAGAGATCGCTTGGTAGGACACATTCTTAGGCATCGAGGAATTGTAAATTTAACATGGGAGGGAAATGTGTGGGGTAAAAAATAGCAGAGGGAGACCAAGAGACGCATGTACTAAGCAGATTCAAATGGATGTGGTTTGCCGTTCTTATGAGGAGATGAAAAGGCTTGCTCAGGATAGAGTAGGGTGGAGAGCTGCATCAAACCAGACTCTGGACTGAAGACCACAAACAACAACAGGGTTTTCTGTCAAGTTGATACATGAAAAATTGCTCTCAAAGTTGTTGAACACCTTTTGCTTGGCAACCATTATGAAAATTATTGGCATTATTAAATTTTTGATTGTCTGCATGACATTGGCTACACTGATATTTGCAGGCAAGTTCTCTTTGCTTTTGTAACACTTTCCTAACTCAGTTGTTGAACCACAAAGGATCTTTTGTATCTCTCATAATTTTACTTGGAACATCTTATTCATAAGCAGCTTAAGTGTGTGTCAGTTTGTCACCAATAGAACTGCGCATGCACAGAGCTGTTGTCAAGTCCATAAGCAGCTATTTGCATGCACAGTTTTGCAGGTTTTATTACCAGCCTGATATTGCTCGTCGCTGATCTAAGGATTCTTCTGTTACCTTGTTATGTAAAATGTCTGTATTTGCCTTCCACGACTGACGATTTCATTTATGCCTTCTCCCTCGTTTCAGTTATAAGCTGAATAGGAAATGAAAATGCCAATAAAGATAAGATGTAGCTACATCCGTGTACTACATAGTGTTCCACTATATCTGGAGTGTATAGATAAGTAGGGAACTTATCTGGAACTCACGCTTAGGTGCACGATGCAGTAGTACTCGGGCACTGAGTTACAGATTTGGACGGAGTCCCACAACATTGCTTCTAAGAGGAAGGCTGTATACTCAAGACATTCCCTGAACCTGGCTGGCTGCCCGAAAGCCAGGACATGTCTCTAGCTCCCGGAATAGACTGACTACTCAGTTCCGTAATTTTCCATCTATTTATAGAATGCACTTGTTACGAATGTGTATGACTTTAATTTACCTGCCTAAAGAATCTTTATTCGACTTTTTATCGATTTTCTAAATCTTACCTTTCTCTTTTCCGCTTCTCTTACATTTTGTTGTTGATCTTTTTTTTTTTTCCAAAATGTCCAACTGATGAAATGTTTGTAAATCTATGGGACTTAACTGCTTGGTTATTAGTCCCTAGCTTACAAACTACTGAAACTAAGTTAAACTAACCTAAGGACAACACATACATACATACATACACGCCCTAGGGAGGACTCGAACATCCGACGGCGAACGGCCACGCGCATCGCAACACGGTGCCCCAGTGCGCCGGCTACTCCGCCGCGGCCCTTTCCTTCATAGTTGAGTCACAGAGCTAACTTTATTGACAAACTTAAATAATGTGAATGCATCAGACTCTACAGAAAAGACGAAGCCTCACAGAAAAAGGAGTTGCGACGAACTAGCGTCTTCTCTTACTCTTTTCTACGAGTAATCGTAGAAATTTTATGAATTGTTTTCTTTGTTCGAAATACTTCCGTCACCATTACTAATTCTGAGACTTGTGTAGGACACTATGTCAAAAACCCATCCCCGATTTTATAATCTCACAAAACTGACACCGTTCAAAAATACATTTTTGTAAAACTGTTTGCATAAGTCAAAAGCAACATAGCCTTAATATGAACTGAATTAAAGGAGTAAAATGTAAGAAATGCAGTAAATCCTTAAGTATGAATTTAAAAATATGGTAGAACCTACATTGATCAGACAAATGGTACGCTAGAAATATGAGACCAAACAATGAAACTCTTGAGGGTAGATAACAGAGAGTACTTGTGCAACCGAGATGGTTTCGCACATTACCAGCAATTGTAGAGATACCGAACTGTGATAATGTATATAGCAAATGAACAGGAAGTATCGGTTCAATTCAAAGCTGTATTATACCGGGTGATTTAGAGCACCACCGAAAAAGTTTAAGAACTTGTTCGAAGATTTTTTGGGTTAATTAAGTTGGAATAATATGTCGATACGGAAAGAAAAATGACCTTCAACTTCTGTGCTGCCTACTCAGCAGGAGACGATGACGTAATCAGTGATCTTTGATCTAGACCTAATGATGTCACCCTTATCGATGATGTCATCATACTTACGTAATGCTCTACAACCTTGCAAAGTATGTAGCTAAGGTAGAACATTCAATTTAAGTGTTTACCTTGATGAGAAATTGAATTGTAAGCAACACACTGATGATTTACTGAAAAGTTTGAATCTAGCAACTTATGCTATTTACGGTTACTAGCGGACCCGTGCGAATACTTCGCATCGTTAGTGGAATGACAAAAAAGTTGGGGAAAATGAAAGTAAAGTTGAATGTTCACCCATAGCTTTCTACAGAATCAACAAATGCAAATCTTTAAAAAGTGTAAATGAAAGAGCTTGATTCACTGAGTGTTGTTAGGTCAAACAGAACTGTGTACCTTAATTAAAACCTGATATATCATAAAACAAACTGATTAAAATATTAAATGCAAGGACAGAAAGATACCACATTTGAATAAAAATGAAGGTCGGAGAGAGTTAATTCCGATACTCTATGACAAGTTTGTGAATGAATACCTTTTGTTTAAAGCAAAAATGAAGGAAATCGGTTGGATGGAATGGTCTGACTGACTGACTTTAGTTTAGTTTACAGCAAGAACATCCCCATAAGAAATATACAGAAGGAAATCACATTTGAATATAGAAAAAGAAAGGCAGTAGTTATGTAAATTCTGATACTTGATGACAAATCTGTGGATTAATACCTTTCATTTAAAACAAAAATGAAAGTAATCAGTTGGTTAGTTTGGCCTGGCCGACTGACTTTAGTTTTCGTAGATTCTTTTAACATATAAGAATGCAAATTCTGGTGACGAACATTTCAGTACATTAGCTCACTATGCCTATTTTCATTCACTACATTCACATGGCATTGTATTTTGTGATACTTCATCAGTGAGCAAAAAGTATTCATTGCACAAAAGCGTGTAATTAGAATAACTTTCGAAGTCAACCCAAGATCATCCTGCAGACACTAGACATGGGCAAAACCGATCATTTCAGAGATCGGATCAGAAATAGCCATTCAATGGCATGAACTAGTTCTTTTACATGGCTCATCGACTCACTAACTGATAAAAAAAGTAAAACGATGTCATATTGCTTATTTGTTACTATATCTTTATCTGATTTGGCCATATTGAGAAAGAAGAAAGAAGAGTAATCATTTTATTGTAAGTCCTTAGTACTTTCGAGAATTAAAATTTGTTAGTTACGCCTACATTAAAAATTAAAAATGTCATAACAGAATTTAAATATTTTTGCAGGTGAAATAATTGGAAAAAGAAAAAAATTATTTATTTTTATATTTTCATTCAAAAAATACAATATTTTGCAGAATAAAATGATACTAGTCTCATATTTATACAGTGAGTAGTTTGCGAGTTTGATTGAGTTGAATGAAACGTGAGATACCGCGAGAGTTCCGCGCAGGACGTGGCAACTGCCGCGGCGGAATAGCCGTGCGCAATAAGGCCGTGTCCTACGTGAGCGACAAAAGCGAGCGTCAGGGCGCGATATTCAGCTACGCAACACTGCAGCTACAAGCAGCGACATTCGGCGACACGGCCGGGTGTCCTACATGAGAGCGACAGCTTCTCGCTACAAGATGGCCGCTAGAACCGATCACCTGTTTCTGAAGTCCGGCACCCATAAACAGTAAAATAATGATAGCTCCAGAGTAAGCAATAATGTGTATTTAATTTAGGAAATAAGGTGTCAAAAGAGTAATGTCCATTAAATTTACAAAGCGAGGAATGTTCGTGGATTGTTTCATTCATAACTTCAAATACGGAGGAGAAAGAAAAAAAAACTAAAGGAAAGAAAGACTGAAGATCTCTAGTCAAATTCTTCGAAAATATGACTGAGTACTTTTGACTATGTCATCAATGAGGTTTTCTTTTGTGAGTACAAACCATCAACAACTGATTAAGTGCGATGAGAGTCTTACCGAAAGAAATAATTAGGTAAATAACTGTGGTGATACTCTTACAGTCCGTGTAGTACAGGGGTAGCGTTCTGGGCTCTTATATTCTAAGTTTTGCAGTTGCTGGTACGATTTCCGTTCCATTTTATATTTTAATACCTGTAACTACAACCCTTTCACATGTTATTTGTGCAAAGTTTTTATATATTCTCTATACAGAGAAAGTCAAATTATTTTTAAGTGCTTCCCCAATATATTTTATCTTTAATTGCAAACACACACATCCCGCTGTACCAAATGCATTATATTCGTAATGAAATATTATAGCAAGATATTTTACTCAGACACATAATTTTAGACATATCTTGTTTGACATCCTAGTTTTCTATCTCTCTCTCTCTCTCTCTCTCTCTCTCTCGGGAAACAAGTTTGTTGTTACTGTCAAAGATTTGACGCCAGCAGCAAAAATTTCAAATGGACACATTCCCAAAACTGAATGGTTTCAGAGATAGAAAACATTAACGCACATTGTTATTTTCTTTGTTATTCGATTATATAGTCATTGTTTTCAATGTGCCAAAATAGTGTAGATGCTTAAAAGATGCATAATTTGATACTGGACACTTGTCAATCAAGTCACGAAACTGCGTGATATGGGCTTACAAAATCTATCTAAGCAACAGAGAATGCACATTGCACAAGATTTTGTCTCTCTTGCTCCCTTCATGCAAACTACAAGTATTCAAGAAAATGGTGTACGATCTTTTTCGTTGAGATTTTATATAGTTTAATTTTGTACTGTAACGCGTTTTTGCTACAGACTGCAGATTTCCTGTTATTAAGAAAAAGCAAAAAATTAAATAAATATGTTTCACTTCGAATACTACTCGGAATACGACATTTGCCTATATGACGGTTTCTGTTGCTTCAGATCATCGTTTTTGTAAGTGAGCTGCAAGATTTATCAGAACACAGGAGTTGAGAGAATAGAGAGATGCACGGAGTCGCTTTGTTCGGCGCCATGCCGTTCACCAGAGAAGTGTGCGGGGGAGGGGGGGGGGGAGATAATGAGCAGCGCGCCACCAGGCAGCTTCGCAAGTGAGCGGAGTCGGGAGAGTGGTGGGGAGAGGTGAACTGGTGAACCAGCTAACTCAACAACTCAGTTGGCGGTCGGATTGCCTCGATCGCTGGAGTGGTGCGGAGCAGCGAGCTCACTGAACCATGCTGCTTGTGTGACTTGCCGACTCAACGATTCTCCACTCGCAGCACAGAGGCGCTGCGCGTGTTTAGGCGCTCATTTTCCGCAGTTTTATACTTGCACATGGTCTATACCACATTTATTTTGTACTTAGAAAATTTCTGAAGCATGTTGCAAGGGGTTTAGGAAACTTCTTAAGCATATGGTAAGGGGTACTTATGCAGCTCATTGCTGTTACCAGAGGGACTTTTCGGATCAGATGATTTACCACTCTTTCTTTGGATTCATCCATCACTCACTCCTTAGAAGGATCTGGCTCTTTGAATCAGTTCAGGAGCAGATTGCCCATCTCTAGCAGACACCACTCAAGGTTAAATCTAACTTTGGCACAGAAGGGGGTGAATTATGCTGACACAAAAATCTTTTGTCGCTTACCAAATAACATCAAATGCCTGACAGATGGTCATCCACCATTTGAAAACAAATTGAAAGAACTTCCTAATGACAACGCCTACTCAGTAAATGAATTTTTACATAGAAATTAGTAATTTTACAATAAATAAATAAATAAAATTAATGTAGGTCATTTAATGTTATCTTCTTGTAAACGGACATGTTTAAAATAATCTCATATTCATGATCTACCGAACAAGTATCAATCTATTCTAATCTATACCAGTACTTGGATGCATGGAATATCTGATCAGGGCAGCTATTACAGAATACCATTATTGAACTTCAGAGATTTGCTGCATACCTCAGAACCTCAAGAGTAAGTGAACCTTACAGACCAGACCAGACCAGTAAGAGATCCAGTAGCCGTGATGGAAAGTAGCGTACCGTTTATTTATGTGAAATTTTTATGGCTTGTTCAACCATGGAAGGTTGTGTTTTTAGCCCCCCCCCCTCCCTCCCTCTCTCTCTCTCTCTCTCTCTCTCTCTCTCTCTCTCTCTCTCTCTCTCTCTCTCTCTCTCTCTCCAGTGACTTATGATGTTGAGGCTTGGTGTTTTATAGTGTAATTGGGAAACCTCTGCCCCAGTGCCAGCTTTCACAAGGCTCAAAAGAAAGAAGTTCTACAGTGCACGAAAGGTTAAAATTTGTTTCTGTGAAAGAATGTTCTCACATTTTTGTGAACATTATTTTAAGCTTTAATAATGAAAAGTCCAGAGTGGAATTAACAATAAGTAATAATGAAAGTTTACAATTCACCGCAAAAATGTCGTGATGCGCTGCGAAAGGCACATAAAAAAGACAACACTTTCAGCTATCGGCCATGGCCTTCTTCAGAAAATCGAACATTCACGCAATCGCACAGGCATACAAAACAGTCATACAAATGTCAACTCTGGCTGCCGCACTTCAAATCATGCTCTGCAGTGTATAAATAGGGGAGGGGAGGTGGGATAGGAAGGTTGTGTAATGGTGGTGGGGATGGATACAGAACGATCTAGATGGGAGTAATGAGATACAGCTTAGGAATGGAGTTGGGAGGTGGGTGAGGGGAGGAAAATTAAATAAAAATAAAAGTAATAAAATAAAAAAAATTAAATAAAGAGAGATATAAACGGCACGCGACCACTAGCGTATGTGGGCACACACATGCACAAAACTCAAAACAGGAGATGTTTACAATAGAGAGGTAGGAAATGTAAGGTGTGGGGAAAAAGGAATTTATCATAGGTTGAGGCTCGGATGATTTCAGGATTGGAGAATGTACTGTAGGGATAACTCCGACCTGTGCAGTTCAGAAAAGCTGGTGGTGGGTGGGAGGATTTCAATGACTGCTTCACAACCCAGGTCATCTGGATTCTCCCACCCACCACCAGCTTTTTTGAACTACACAGATGGGCATTATCCCTACAGTATATTCTCCGATCCCAAAATCATCCAGCCTAAACCTATAAACACTTCCTTTTTCCCCACACCTTACAGTTCCTACCTCACCATCCTATACCTCTCCTATTTTGAGTGGTGTGCGTGCACAGACGCATTTGCATATATATTGTGTGTGTGTGTGTGTGTGTGTGTGTGTGTGTGTGTGTGTGTGTGTGTGTCTTTTATATTTATATCTGTATTTTTATTATTGTGGGAAACATTCGTGGAAGGAAAATATGTATAAAAAATAGAGATTGTTTAACTTAACCAATGCACAGGCTCGTAGACAGATACACAAATAAAAACACACACAAAAACTCAAAAATTCAAGCTTTCGCAACCATTTGTTGGTGCATCAGAAAAAGAGGAAGAAAGGAGGAGGCGGGGGGAAGGATGTGGGTTTTAACGGAGTTGATGAGGAATTATTCCAGTCCCGGGAGTTGAAGGACTTACCTTAGGGGGAAAAAAAAGGAGGTAAACAAACACCCACAGACATATACATTCCCCTAAGGTAAGTCTTTCCACTTCCGGGATCAGAATGACTCCTCATCCAACCCCTTAAAAACCACATCCTCCCCTCCCCCTCCCCTTTTCCTTCCTTCCTCCTTTCCTGATGAAGCAACAAACAGTTGCAAAAGCTTGAATTTTTGAGTTTGTGTGTGTTTTTATTTGTATATCTTGTCTATGAGCCAGTGCTTTGGATAAGTTAAATGATCTTTAGTTAATTTTTTATTTTTATTTCAATTTCCTTCCCCACCTGCCTCCCCACTCCATTCCTAAGCTGCATCTAATCCCATCTAGGCCATTATGTACCCATCCCCACCACTGTAATGCAACCTTCCTATTCCCTCTGCCCTCCTCTATTTACACACCACAGAGCGTTATTTGAAGTGCGCAGCCGTAGGTGATGGTTGTTTGTGTGATTGCGTGTATGTTCTATTTTCTAAAGAAGGCCGTGGCCAATAGATGAAAGTGTTCTATGTGTGTGTCTTTTTTATGTGTCTGTTGAAGCTCGTCACCATGTCTTTGCTGTGAGTTGTAAACTATTCTTAGACTTTCCTGGTGGGAAAAATATGTATAAAAATAAAGATCGTTTGACTTACCCAAAGCACAGGTTCGCCAATAGACACAAAAAAAAAAAAAAAAAAAAAAGAAACATTCAAGCTTTCGCAACTGTTGGTTGCTTCTTCAGGAAAAGAGGAAGGAAGTTGAGGAGAAAGAGAAGGATACGGGTTTTTAGTAAGTGGAAAAGGAGACATTCCAATCCTAGGAGTGGAAGGACTTACCTTAGGACAAAAGAAGTAAGGTAAAGAAACACACACACTCAATACGTATTCAGACACAAACACACCTAGACAGACATTTGTAAAAAGCAAAGAAATTGGACAGAGATACCACTTGAGGCAGAGGTTCTGTCTGCAGAACCGAGTCAAAGATGCTAAAGATGGTGGGCGGGAATTTGAATTTAGCGGAGGTTTAGACCAGGTGGGCTGCCAGTGGTGGCGAAAGCTTGTATGTGTGAGATTATTTGTGCCTATTGACGAGCCGGTCCTTTTGGTAAGTCATCCGATTTCTATTTTTTATATTTGTTTATCCCACCAGGAAAGTTTCCTTCTATAATTTTCAATTAATGTTATATATAAACTACTTAAGCAAAAAAGGTCACTGAGCAAATAATACCATGGGAAATAAATGAATAACAATTTTATAGTTTACCTAGTGGGGCTGTCCCACATTATTAAGATGGTACAGAGACCTCACATTAACAAAATAATGTTCAAATGTTTGTATAGCTTATGGGACTCAACTACGGGCTCATCAATCCCTAAACTTACAAACTACTTACAAACTAGCTAATACTAAGGTCGGCACAAATATCCATGCCCGAGGGGGGATTCGAACCCCCGACCGTAGTGGCCGTGCAGACCGTGACTGGAGCATCTCAGTCCCCTCGGCAACCGCGGCCGGCTCACAGTAAAATTTAATCACAAATTATAGGGCAGGAAATAATTCTTTAGATGACACAAAGTAAAACATTATCTTTGTGATAAAATGTGACAAAATCAATACTAACCTCTGCATCTGACCGCTGACCTAAACGATCAAACACCGACCTTTTCTGCTGAGGTGTCCCCCTTCCTTTAGAAGATAATTTTTTATTAGTGACAGTTTTACAGCTTGTAAAGGTAAATAAATAAATAAATGAAAATGAGAAAAAGGAATTTCTTGTATTATTTACAAAGCAATATATGAATAAAATTAACTATAGCAGTTTTTACAATCTTGTCCTGACTGATAGAAATAGAAATATGCTATTGTTCAACAACTTAATAAAAAGGGGATACAGCAAATGCCAACAGCTACCAACCAACCTCACTTCTGACAGCTTAATCCAAATTTCTTAAAAAAGTAATATATTCAAGATTAGCATCACATAGCTGTAAAAAAAAAAGGTACTAACAAAATGTTAATAGGGTTTTTGGAAGACTTTCCAACAAAAGTGCTATATATGCTTTCAATGATTTACAGTAATATTAAAAGACTGAATCACACATTGTGGTTTTTTCTGACCGATCAAAGACTTTTGATCATGTGAATTGAGGAATTTTTCCAGTAAAACTTAAATTTTGTAATGTGAGTGGAACAGTACAAAAACGGTTCAATTCATACTTAATGGGGAGAGTGAGCAATGCTGAAATAAGTAGTTCACGTAATGCACGAAATGCACGAAAATCAGATTCCTCAAAATAAGGATCTATCAAGGATGAAGTTCCTCAGCATTTCGCCTTGGGGCTTTAACGTTCTTAATGATTTACCATTTTATTTTCATAATGTTGTGAAACTTGTTCTTTTTGTACCTAATACAAGTGTAGTAGTCATGCATCATACGGTAGACATATTTATATATAAAGCAGAGTATGTGTGTGTGTGTATGAGGGGGGGAGGTGAGGGAGTACATACATATTGTATACAAATCTACCGTTTTCTTCCAATTATGATGAAATTTTGCAAACACAGAGGTTCAAGCCATGACGACAGTCAACGTAAGTAAAGTAGTGCATAGGTATCATCGCAATGTAATATTAATCGGGGGAGACTTCAGCCTTATGAGTATAGACTGGGACCTCTGTAGTTACATTTCAGGCAGTACAGACAAGCAGTCTTGCGAGTTACTTTTGGACACATTCTCCGAAAACTGTCTTGAGCAGTTAAACCGGCAACCCATGCGCAATGGAAATATTTTAGACCTTATAGCTACAAACAAGCCTTACCTTATTGATGATGTCTGTTTAGAGACAGGAATTAGTGATCATGGTATCGTCGTAGCGTTCATGGTGACCAAGCAAGAAAGCTAGGAGTGTGTTTTTGTTGGGAAGAGCCGATAAGCAATTGTTAGGATCACACTTAGAAAATTAATGGTCATCATTTAGTTGCAGTACTATGGATGTAGAGGAATTGTGGACTAAATTCAAGTGCATTGTACATAAAGGGTTAGAGAAATATGTGCCTGTAAAGTCGATTAAGGATGGAAAACATCCACCGTGGTATTATAATAATGTTAAAAAGCTATTGAGAAAGTGAAGACTGTTGCACTCTCAGTTCAAAAAAGAACAAGCGAAAGGCAAAAGTTAGTTGAGATTCGTGCATCTATAAAAAGATTGATGCACAAAGCATACAATAATTACCACAGTCACACATATGCAAAAGATCTTTCCGAGAATCCGAAAAAATTCTGGTCCTATGTAATATCGATAAGAAATATTTCACGCAGGAGGACCAGACAAATGTACCATCATTTGATCAATGTACTAATTCTGAAATGGAGGACATAGTAATAGGTATTTCCGGTGTAGAGAAGCAGCTGAAAGAGCTAAATACGAAAAAAATCTGCTAGTCTGGATAGAACAACAGTACGGTTTTCCAAAGAGTATTCTGCGGCATTGGCCCCTTACTTAGCTTGCATTTATCGTGAATCTTTAAGTCAGCGCAAAGTTCCTACTGATCGGAAAAGAGCGCAGGTGACTCCTGTTTACAAGAAAGGAAAGAGAACTGACCCACGTAATTAAAGGCCAATATCGTTGACATCAGTTTCCTGTAGACTTTTAGAGCATATTCTCGGTTCGAATATAGTACATTTCCTTGAGATGGTAAAGCTTCTTTCTATGAATCAGCATGGGTTTAGAATACATCGCTCATGTGAAACTCAGCTTGTCCTTTTTTCACATGACATCTTGCGAGCCATGAGTGAAGGGCAACAGGCGGATTGTGTTTTTCTTGAATTCAAAAAGGCATTTGACACGGTGCCAAACTGCAGACTGCTAATGAAGATATGGAATAGGTTCACAGATTTGTGACTGGCTGTAAGACTTCCTAAGTAATAGAACACAGTACATTGTTCTCGATGGTGAATGTTCATCAGAGACGAGTGTATCGTCAGGCGTGCCCCAGGGGAGTGTGATAGGACCGAAATGATCTTATGGACAGAGTAAGTTGTAATTTACGGTTGTTTGCTGATGATGCTGTGGTGTATGGGAGGGTGTCGTCTGTAACTGACTGTAATAGCATACAGGATAACTTAGACAAAATTTCTAGTTGATGCGAAGATTGGCAGCTACCTCTCAATGAAGAAAAATGTAAGGTGATGCGCATGAGTAGAAAAAACAATCCCATAGTGTTCGAATACAGCATTAGTAGTGAGCTTCCTGATGCTGTCGCGTCGTTCAAATATCTAGGCGTAACATTGCAGAGCGATATGAAATGGAACGAACATGTAAGGACAGTTGTGAGTCAGGCGGACAGCTGACTTGGTTTATTGGGAGAATTTTGGGATGATGTACTTCATCTGTAAAGGAGACTGCGTATAAAATGCTTGTACAACCACGTCTTGAGTATTGCTCAAGTGTTTGGGACCCCCCAGCAGATCAGTTTCAAGGAAGACATAGAGGTGGTTCAGAGGCGAGCAGCTAGATTTGTTACCGGTAGGTCCGACCAATGTGCAAGTGTCACGGAAATGCTCCGGCAACTCAATTGGGGATCACTGGGGGAATGACAACTTTCTTTTCGTGAATTTCTATTTATGAAATTTAGAGGGCCAGAATTTGAAGCCGAGTGTGGTACGATCTTGCTGCCACCTACTTATATTTCACATAGTGATCACAAAGACAAGATAAATTAGGACTGGTACAGAGGCATATTGGCATTTTTTTTTCCCGTTGTTCTATTTGGGAGTGGAATCAGAAACGAAATGCCTTGTAGTGGTACAGTGTACCCTCTGCCACACACCTTACAATGGATTGCAGAGTATGTATGTCGCTTTAGAAGAGTTAGGATCACTATAACACATTGTTGTCATAAACATATGATGTCATAAATGATGAGATGCACGAAAAGCTGCTGCATCAAACGACAGTGTTGCATATTTCCTCCTAAACCACTGGACTGATTTCAACCAAATCACATATTCCTTACCAGGAAGTAACAATGCTGTCAGGATAAGAACCACATACAAGACATGGTTCAGAACATATGTCATCATAAACAATAAAGTTGCAAGAAACTGCCACATAATGTGACGAGACTTTATTCACACACTATGAGAATGACAGTATTTAGCGACTTCCAATAAACTTTAAACATAATTTCAAACCTTTATTGAACTTTTTCTCACTGACCATAGGATTATTATGAAAGGAAAAAAGTTTCTCCCTTACTACTTTTCCGCTGTTCATGGACTAAAACTACAGCATTCAGTATGACATTAGAATTTATTATTTCTACACTACAAATTGTAGCCACAGGAAATTTTAGAGACAGTATACACACATCTAGTTGAATGTACCTTCTAAATTGTATCATAGTACAACACATAATTCATGAGAGCTGAGCACAAACAGTAACGTTCCTGGTAAACTGCCCCATCACGCACCCAGTTTAAATCTATTACTTCTTTACTACTAATTATATTCCCAAGAGAATTTACAGACTTACAGCACTTACACAAACGAATATATACCTGAAAAATTATACAATTTTACAATATATAATTCAATAAATATGAAATCATATGAATTTTATAAGGCATTTGTATTGATTCCAAAATGGGGGACATAGAAATAGGTATTTCCGGTGGAGAGAAGCAGCTGAGGGAGCTAAATACGAAAAAGTCTGCTGGTCTGGATGGAATACCAGTTCGGTTTTACAAAGACTATTCTGCGGCATTGGCCCCTTACTTAGCTTTCATTTATCGCAAATCTTCCTAGTTCCTAGTGATTAGAAAAAAGCGCAGGTGACTCCCATTTATAAGAAAGGAAAGAGAACTGACCCACACAATTACAGGCCACTATCGTTGACATCAGTTTCATGTAGAATTTTGGAGCATAGTCTCAGTTCAAATATAGTAAATTTCCTTGAAACGGAAAAGCTTCTTTCTATGAATCGGCACGGGTTTAGGAAACATTGTTCATGTGAAACTCATCTTGCCCTTTTCTCACATGACATCTTGCGAGCCATGGATGAAGGGCAACATGCGGATTGCATTTTTCTTGACTTGAAAAAGGCGTTCGACGTGGTGCCACAATGCAAACTGCTAATGAAGATACGGAATAGGTTCACAGATTTGTGACTGGCTGGAAGACTTCCTAAGTAATAGAACGCAGTACGTTGTTTCCGACGGCGAGTGTTCATCAGAGACGAGTGTATCGTCAGGCGTGCCCCAGAGGTGTGTGATAGGACCGCTATTATTTTCTATCTATATAAATGATCTGATGGACAGAGTAAGTTGTAATTTGCAGCTGTTTGCTGATGATGCTGTGATGTATGGGAGGGTGTCATCTTTAACTGACTGTAATAGCATACAGGATGCCTTATACAGAATTTCTAGTTGGTGCAAGGAATGGCGACTAGCTTTCAATGTAGAAGAATGTAAGGTGATGCGCATGAGTAGGAAAAACAATCCTATAATGTTCGAATACAGCATTAGTAGTGAGCTTCTTGATGCTGTTGCATCATTCAAATATCTAGGCGTAACATTGCGGAGCGATACGAAATGAAACGGACATGTAAGGACAGTTGTGAGTAAGGCGGACAGCTGACATCAGTTTATTGGGAGAATTTTGGGAAGATGTACTTCACCTGTAAAGAAGACCGCATATGAAACGCTTGTTCGACCGTGTCTTGAGTATTGCTCAAGTGTTTGGGACCTGCAGCAGATCAGTTTAAAGGAAGACATAGAGGTGGTTCAGAGGCGAGCAGCTAGATTTGTTACCGGTAGGTCCGACCAATGTGCAAGTGTCACGGAAATGCTCCGGCAACTCAATTGGGGATCGCTGGTGGAAAGACGATGTTCTTTTTGTGAATTTCTGTTGAGTAAATTTAGAGGGCCGGAATTTGAAGCTGAGTGTAGTATGATCTTGCTGCCACCTACTTAAATTTTGTGTAAAGATCACAAAGACAAGATAAGAGAAATTAGGGCTCCTACGGAGGCATCTAGGTATTCTTTTTTTCCTCATTCTATTTGGGAGTGGAATAGGAAAGGAAATGCCTAGTAGTGGTACAGTGTACCCTCCGCCACGCACCTTACGGTGAATTGCGGAGTATGTATGTAGATGTAGAACAAGGAAAGTGGCATGGGATTTGGAATAGGACCAGGTGAATCTGATGGGACCAAAGGAGTTGAGGTTGGAGAGGAAATTCTGGAGTTGTTCTTCACTGAGAGTCCAGATCATGAAGATGTCATCAATGAATGTATACCAAGCTTTGGGTTGACAGGCTTGGGTATTCAAGGCGGCTTCCTGTAAGCATCCCATAATGTTGACGTACGTAGGGGCCATCCTGGTTCCCATTTCTGTTCTCTTTAGTTGTTGGTATGTCTGGACCTCAAAAGTGAAGAAGTTGTGGGTTAGGTTAGGTTAAGGTTTGGAGGTAAATACTTATTGTTTTGTATATTTAGTCAGGAGAAATATGTGTAATATACTAAGAAGGGAGGCAAATAAAGTGTGAAATTACAATCAAAAACAATAAGAGAAAGCAAGACAGAAAATATTTCGAAAAGCAGCAGAGCAATAACAGACATAGGTAATTGTTGAGTTCATCCACACTTTCAGTTCAGAACAACCTCGTAGAGACCAACCGTAAATTAGAACCTCATGCCATCCTCCATCTTAAAAAAAACTATCCAATATCCTAGTTACCGATCTCTGGAAAGGCAATACACTCTCCCTCAACAACCTCTCCTACAAACCTCAACCTCCTCTCATTGCACACAAACCCAGTCTCTCCCATCTGCTCAATTTCCCACTTCCAGCTCCACTCCACCCCAAACCTTAATATACTAATCCGCACAATCCGGAACCACAATATTCCAATTCAGTAGTCAACCTCTCTGCTAAACCTCTCTCCCAGTCTGAAACCTCTGTCATTTCCAAAGCCCTCACCTTTAGCCTTACTCCCAAATTCAACGAAACAGCCGTAGTCAAAGATCTACTGCCCTATACTCTTAGTCTTTGCTGGAGATATCACTGCTACGAAGAAAAATAATCCTTATCCTACTCCTCACGATCGAACTCCCCAAGACACCAACCAAATTGAACCCTGCCTGCAACAGTTCCGTCCTCTATCACGAGACCCACCTCCTCTTGCTCAAAATTATCCTCTTCAAACCTTCCAGGAATTTCAGAATTACAGCCTTGCCTCTCAATCTTTTCTGAAAAACCTTAATCCAACTCCCAGCATCACCACAGCTGAAGCCCAGGCTATCCGTGATCTGAAGGCTGACATACTGCCACCTTCTACCTACTTCCCAAGATTCACAAATCCAAACATCCTGGCCGCTCCACTGTGGCTGGTTTCTAACCCCTACAGAATGAAGCTCTGCCTACATAGACCAACACCCTTTAACCCATTATGTGCAGTCTCCCATCCTTCATCAAAGACTTTCTTGATAGCCTGAAATCCTTACCCAGCCTGTTACCTCCAGAAACCATCCACTGATGCCACTTCCCCATAAACAAATATTCCACATGCCCAGGGTCTTGCTGCCATGGAGTATTTCCTTTCACGCCGACCACCTGCAACACTACTTAAAACCTCTTTCCTTATTACCCTAGCCAGCTTAATTCTAGCCAACAACTTCTTCAAATTTGAGGGCCAGACATACCAACAACTAAAGGGAACAGCCATGGGAACAAGGATTGCCCCCTCGTATGCCAACTTATTTATGGGATGCTTAGTGGAAGCCTTCCTGGATACCAAAGCCTGTCAACCCAAAGATTGGTATAGTTTTATGGATTATATCTTCATGATCTGGACTCACAGTGAAGAAAAATTCCAGAATTTCCTCTCTAACCTCAACTCCTTTGGTCCCATGAAATTCACCTAGTCCTATTCCAAATCCCAGGCCACTTTCCTCAATGTTGACCTCCAGCTATCCAATGGCGAGCTTCACAAATCAGACCACAACAAACAACAGTACATCCATTATGACAGCTGCCATTTATTCCTTATCAAATGGTCCCTTCCCTACAGCGTAGGACTTCGTGGCAAACAAGTCTGCTCCAGTCTTGAATCCCTGAACCAGTACACCAATAATCTGATGACAGCTCTCAGATCTCGCAACTACCATCCTGGTCTGGTACAAAAGCAAATAGCCAAAGCCACTTCCTCTTCGCTCCAAACTCAGAACTTCCCACAGAGGGACCCTAAAAGTGCCAGTCTTGTCACCGGGTACTTTCCGGGACTGGAGTGGATTCTGAATGTGGCTTTCCAGCAAGGATATGACTTTCTTAAATCCTGTCCCGAAATGAGATTCATCCTTCATGACATCTTCCACTCCACCAAGAGTATTTCTGCTGCCCACCTAACCTTCGTAACCTCCTAGTTCTTACCAATGAAACCCCCAATGCAACTTCCCTACCCTCCAGCTCCTACCCATGTAACCTCCGCCAGTGTAAAACCTGCCCTATGCATCCTCCCACCACCACTTATTCCAGTCCTGTAACTGGAAGGTGTACACAATTAAGGGCAGAGGCACTAGCAACAACACCCACGTGATTTACTAGCTGTCATGCCTGCACTGTGAAGCCTTCTATGTGGGAATGACCAGCAACTAACTGTCAATTTGTGTGAATGGACACAAGAAGACAGTGGCTAAGCATGTCCTGGTGCACAGCCATCACATCTAGGCACAGTGTTACACCGTCCGGGTTATATTGATACTTCCTCCTGACACCAACCGTTCAGAACTCCGGAGATGGGAACTTGCCCTTCAACATATTCTCTTTTCCTGTTGCCCACCAGGTCTCAACCTTCATTAGTTTTAATTTCTCACCCACCATTCTACAACATCTTTGCCTCCAATCTCTGAATAGAGCCTCTTCTTCGACTAGCACCTCTGTCCAACTTCTTTGCATTTTGCATATGCCTGCCTTGGTGTGTGTGTGTGTGTGTGTGTGTGTGTGTGTGTGTGTGTGTATGGTAAGGAGCTGGTGCCTTTTCACATGTTAAGTCAAACTTTTTATAAATTTTTTTCCTAACAGGAATGTTGCCCTCTATATTATATATATGTCCCTTCATACTCCATCTCATTTTCCATTTGACATTGTCTCTACTTTTTGTATCCCCACCCTTATCTTCTCACTCCACTACCCCCCCCCCCTTCCCCTCCGCTCCTTCATCCTCCCCCTCCCATCCTTTCCGCATGCCGTGTAGTCTGACTGTGTTGGGTGGCCAGAGATGGCTGTGTGTGTGTGTGTGTGTGTGTGTGTGTGTGTGTGTCGCCACCTCAACGTTCATCTTTATGGTGACTTGTTCCCTATCGCATATGATTAACATTCCTTACTCGACCTTCCATTGTCTTTAGACTTTACAAATCTGTACTCCAACATCCCTAGTGCAGGACACTGTTAATCACAATTTACATACAAAAAGTGGCAGGCCTTAAGATGAAATAAATAATGTACTTTCATTACTGGACACAGTTTTAAAAAAATATTTACTTTCAGTTTGGGCTGCACATTTTTATTAAAAAACAATAGGCTGGCAATGTGTTCATCACTTTCATACTGTTTGGCCAATATTTTTGTCTGTTTTAGAATATATTGTCTTGGGCCAATTTCCAAATCAAGCTAACATAATAATTATATGTAATGTTGACGACATTTTGCTTCTCTACAATGACACTAAAGAAGAATGTCTCAGCTTTGTAGAAAAAATAAATAGCTTACATAACAACATTCAATTTACTACGCAACAAAATGTGGATGGTGCTTACCATTCCTCGATCTTACGATCACCCTAATTGGTTCTACCATCAAAAATGAAATTTATAGGAAACCGACAATGACAGACATGGTAATCCAAAGTTCGTTTAAACACACCTTGCCATATAAAATGGCAGACTTTTATGGCATTACTGGACAGAATGTGCAGTGCCCCCTTTCCAACGAAGCCAGAGACACAGAGTACCAGCTAATTCTGTACATTGCCTTTTCTAATGGATATGATGCAAACTTGTGGACAACATCAGTAAGGAAATTTTGAGAAAATTCAACAAAGCTCAGATAAATACATACAACTGTTTAATTACTCTGACTAATACAGTTTCTCTCACACAAGATATATCACCGTATTCCATGTTTTGGTAAGATTTTGTAACGCGACAAAATACTTTCCAGTTGGTTATGAAGTTCTCGAATGGTTTCGTTTCGTTTTATTACAAAAAAAGTTTTATATTAATGATTTTTTTTAATTATCCATTAAAATATAACTGTATGAAACGTTTGTAAAATTACAATGTATTTGTTTGATGTGTTTCTAGATTTTACTTCAAGGAAACGCTAAAGGGTCTCCAGGAGAGAGCTCATAGATATATTTTAACTGCATATGAGTCGCTCCAGGTAATTCAAATATGCCAAAGAAGACATAATTGAATAAAAGAATACTTCGAATAGTAATAGAATATTAATGAATATTGTATGGTAAAAGATGAAGAACTCCCAATGATTTATTGGTTCCCAAGATGGTTTATAGTCAGTTGCTTGTGAGTTACCGAACTGACAGCTACGATAGACAGAATAACATCTTTATGGTTGTGTAAGTTTAAAGCCGTCACGAAACCGAAAAGGGATTTACCAGAGTGATTAGGTTTCTGTGGATAGTAGTGACAGAAGCACTACTGATAATAGTGTAACCTAACCCGAGTTTTTTTAAATGGATCCGGGTAATGACAGTTCGTGGGAGGTGTTAGTTGGTTATAAAATGGTAATTGACACTAATGCTATATGGTAGCATTAAATAACTCATATATGGAACATATCTTCTGATGATTGGTTCTTGTTGTGATTGGAAGTCAGTCCCGAGTGGAGTTGAGTCTTATTGTGTTATTTTATGAATCCTGCGGGAGTTCATTGACTCACGCATTGCTCGTGAGCTTTATTGGTGTGGTGTGATTGGCTCTGGCTGCAATTGTATGCTATCGAGTTCCGTGAATTACACAAAATTGAAATAGACCAACTTACCTTCAGATACATAACTGAAAAGTGTGACTGTGATGGATAGAATGTTGACAATTTAGGGTCTGGAACCAGTAAAACAATTTGGAGATCTTGCAAGTAAGCATCTACCAGCTTAGAGTGACTTAGGTTTGGTGGGAAAAGTTATCATTAATACTTTAGAGTTGTTCAATGTCAACACCTGAAGTAGGCTCCAAGCTTGCTTTCAGATTAATTAAATATAAATACAGAGCTGTAAGTGGTGGTGGCGCCATAGGATTTATTTTTCGAACCTACCTAAAAAGTTAGTCAGAAGGGACATTTAGTTAGCAGTCACTCTAAAGCTAAATTCCGTATGTGGCATACATGAAAGACGATAACAAAACATAACTAAGCCTGGAGGCAGGATAAAAAAAAAGTAAATAAATAAATAAAAGGAATTTAGTTGGTTTATTTATTATCTTGCTTATAAGAGTTTTTTCTTTTGAACAAGGAAGGAAAAAGTGGTAGTCGTAACTACTATCATATTTTTTTAATTTTTATTTATTTATTTATTCATTTTTTTAAAGGGTAGCTTAATGAGAGGTCTGCTTCAATGAAATGTTTAGATACAGAGGATAGCTTTGATTAAAGGTTGGTAATTTATACTAATAAAGGTGAAAGGTAATATCATTCCATTTATTGATATCTATATATATTTTCAGTGAATTTAAAGGGTAATCTTTAAAAAATGTTCAAATGTTTGTAAATCTATCGGACCAAACTTCGTGGTCATCGGTCCATAACTTACAAACTACTTAAACTAAGCTAAACTAACCTAAGGAACACACACACACACACACACACACACACACACACACACATATCCATGCCCCAGGGAGGACTCTGACCTCCACGGCGAGCAACCACGCTCTCCGCAGCGAGACGCTTTAGACCGCTCGGCTACTCCATCGCAGAAAAGGATAATCTTAATTTTATTTTGTATGGTGTAGTTAAGTACTATGATTTTTACATATAATAGTAAAATACAATTACATATACTTGTTTTGTAATTGTTGATTACAGACTGCGCTTACATAGGTGACTAAATTTTACTTATGGCATTACCTGCGTATACGTTGTAGTGGCAACGTATTTAATTGACGATATACGGGTGTACAAGCCAATGGTGTATATTAATTCTGAATGGTATTTAACTTGCTGTAGAACCTGGTAGGAATTTATCTGAAGCCATTCATAGTCAGATGTGTTAAATATATGACACTGATATCTTATATTGTAACACTTATGATTTTCTCCTAATGTGATAGGTGACCAAAGGGCTAACAAATAACAATATCTCGGAATCTTTAACTACGTTAGACTAGACAGGGCATTACAATTTCCGAAAAAGTGGGGTATTAATTACACAATTAAAATGTTCAACAGCTTTTTTTGTACCATATAACTAGAGAAGAAATATAAGCACACAGAAACCCTACAGATAATAGATACAAAGCTCGTTGGATCTACTGCATACGGTATGATAACTGTCCCACAAGATACATTGAACAAACAGGCAGACGTTTCTGAACAAGATTAAAGAACACAGGAATGTTGGTAACTCCAAGTCTGCCTTAAGCAAACATCTACAAGGAGAGGGGCACTCCATTACAAATTTGCAAAATAATTAAATATTCTCCAAAGGTAAATAAAGGGACATAAACTTAATCTTCTGGAAGAGAGTGAAATATTAAGATGCAAGAAGCGTATCCCAATGAACACACACTGACAACTTGAGCTGCACCATCGCCACATCTTAGCAAATTTTGATTGTTTAAATAATAATACATAAGGCACATATTCTTCATGTAGGATACCCAAAGAGCCTAATTCAGCACTATTTAATTTTTAACATGGTAATGTAGGATATAATGCATATGCTATCATTTTAAAGCCAGAATAAAACTTGTTTTCAAAAATCTATCTTTCATTACGATATTTCACATTATGTATACGAATATTATAGACAAAAAATTAAATTCCTAGCAGGAAAAATTATATATAAAAAATAGATGAAGATTACTCACCAGGCGAAGGAGCACAGGTGTCATAGTAGCGAAAATAAATAGAACACACACACACACACACACACACACACACACACACACAAACAAATGCAAGCTTTCGCAACCCAGTTGCTTCTTCAGGCAGAAGGGAAGGAGAGGGAATAGGAAATAATGAGGGTTTCAAGGAAGGGGGTAAGGAGCCACTCCAATCCCGGGAGAGGAAAGACTTACCTTGGGGGAAGAAAAGGAAGGTAAACACACACACACACACACACACACACACACACATATTTACACAGATGCAAACACTCCTAGGCAGAAATACTATAGAAACCAAAGAAGTTAAGAACTTCTTTGGTTTCTATAGTATGTCTGCCTTGGTGTGTTTGCGTCTGTGTAAATATGTGTGTGTGTGTGTGTGTGTGTGTGTGTGTGTGTGTGTGTGTGTATTTGTTTACCTTTCTTTTCTTCCCCCAAGGTAAGTCTTTCCTCTCCCAGGAGTGGAATGGCTCCTTACCCCCTTCCTTAAAAGCCACATCATTTCCTTTTCCCTCGCCTTCCCTTCTGCCTGAAACAGCAACTGGGTTGCGAAAGCTTGCGTTTGTGTGTGTGTGTGTGTGTGTGTGTGTGTGTGTGTGTGTGTGTGTGTGTGCTATTTATTTGTGCTACTATCACACCTGTGCTCCTTCGCCTGAGGATCTGTGCAGCGACCTGGCCACCTTACAGCAGAAACTTGTGAACGACGAGTGCCAGGCAGTTAGCACAAGGCGTCTTCGTCAGTTATCTGCCGACGTGAACTGTTTTTGCAATCGGCATAAATCCTAGCAGTGGCATGGCGTGCACAGAAAGCGCCAGGGGAGTGTGAGCTGTAGGACAGGACTGTATGGACATCGCCTGGCATTCTCTGACCCACGTGGGTCAAGCTAAATGCGAACTCCCCACATTCATGTGAGTGTTAATACTGCGCTGCTGTCTGATGGCCAAGAAAGGGTATTTTTCGTGCCACACGCATTCGGGCATACATGTTCATTGTGCACCGTCTGTGCTAACACAACCCAACAAGGATCAGTGATTGAGCACGAGAACATTTGCCAGAGATTATTGGTGTATCATGCAGTGTCAACAATAAATTTCTAATCCGATAAATGTTATTTCTTCATCGTTCCCTTCACCAATACCTACAGCAAACAATAATTTGAAGCAGCGACTATAAGCGCCAGCTTCAGTACCAATATGAATATAGGAGTTTTAAAGCATTGTAAAAAAATTTATGGTAACTGTACCATTACAAATTATGCATAAAATAAATGAAAAACCTATATGACCCAAGACATAGGTTTGAATCTACAATTACATCAATTACTCCAGACATACTGAGCAAAGTCTGGGAGATACTCTTATGTTGACAAATGTATACCACATGACTAAGGGTGCTCATATTGACCACTTGTAGGACAAAGCATTTTGTCATTTGATGTGTAATTCATAATGGTAAGGTTGTCATAATAAATTTATCAAAGCTTTTAACCCCGCTATTAATTTGGTACACCAGTACTTTTGGTCTCAATTT